>CM077093.1:57977382-58577382 GCA_039513925.1 Platanthera zijinensis | reverse complement strand
ATTATTATTCCACTTTCATCTAGCTTGTTCCTATAGATCCACTTAGTCCCAATTATGTTGTGGCCTCTTGGTTTAGGAACAAGCTCCCAGACCTTGCACCTTCTGAACTGATTCAGCTCCTCTTGCATAGCATCAATCCAGTACTGGTCTTGGATAGCTTCTTCAAACTTCTTAGGTTCCATTTGAGACAAGAAACTAGAATGCAAAACTGTGCTTTGATTTCTGCTTCTAGTTTGCACTCCTTGTCTTGGATCACCAATTATCTGATCAGTAGGATGATCTCTTAGATATCTTATAGCTGGAGGTAGATTCCCTTCAGGTTGAGCATCTCCAGCTTCTTCATTCTGCTGTTCCTCTTGGTTTTCATCAGCTTCCATTATCTCTTGTACTCCCCCTGGACAGCAGCCTTCATTTTCCAATGCTCCCTCTTCCTTTGAAGCTTCAGCAATGGAGAGCTTGTCCATCTTCTTGCTTATACCTGTTGAGTCATTTGATCTACAAGACAATTCACAATTGATTAATCTTGTTTCATCAAATACAATATGCACAGATTCTTCAACAACTTGAGTAGTTAAGTTGAAGACTCTATAGGCCTTACTATTTGTGCTGTACCCAACAAATATCCCATCCTGGGATTTGGCAGCAAACTTAGTCAAATAAGACTTACCATTGTTAAGTATAAAGCACTTGCAGCCAAAGATCCTAAAATAGGATAGATTTGGTTTTCTGCCTTTCACAATCTCATAGGGAGTCTTCCTGTGGCTTTTGGTGATAGAAGCCCTATTGATGACATGACAAGCAGTGTTAACTGCCTCAGCCCAAAAATATTCTGGGAGAGAGGTGTCACTCAATAGAGTTCTACCAGCTTCAATTAATGATCTATTCTTTCTTTCAGCAATTCCATTTTGCTGAGGTGTTCTAGGTGAGGAGAACTCTTGGAAAATTCCAAAGTCTATACACAAGTTTGTCATGCTTTCAGATTGAAACTCAGTACCATGGTCACTTCTGATTTTGACCACTGTACTGTTCAGTTCATTCTGAATTTGCTTTACAAACTTAAATAATACACTTGGGGTTTCAGATTTTTGTCTCAGAAAGAACACCCATGTAAATCTAGAATAGTCATCTACAACCACTAGTGTGTAGACCTTCCTACCTAGACTGTGAACTGGCATAGGACCAAAAAGATCCATATGCAAGAGGTATAAGCACCTCACAGAATCCTTGTTTTCAAGGCTTTGAAATGAGGTTTTTGTCTGCTTGCCCTTTTGACAAGCTGAGCATACCCCTTCCTTTATACACTTAACTTGAGGCCCATTCCTCACTAGTTCTTTACTAAAGAGTTGGCCAATTGTCTTGTAGTTTAGATGAGCCAATCTCTTGTGCCACTTAACACAATGAGAAGCATTGTCATCAGCTACAAGACAAATGGGGGATGCCTTATTCTCACATTCAAAATTAAGGCAATAGACATTTCTCTTCCTATACCCAGTCAATATGATCTCTTGATCACTTGACCTTTTGATATGACATCCATCCTTACCAAATGAAATGTCATATCCTAGATCACTCAGCTGGCTTATGCTTATTAGATTATGTTTCAAACCTTTTACATAGGCCACTTGGGTGATAGTAATTAGGTTTGAAGAGATGTTACCAAATCCTTTGATGACTCCTTTTTCAGATCCACCAAAGATCACTTTATGTCCATCTTTGACAGATGAATACTCCTTCAGCAGCCCCTTTGTTCCAGTCATGTGCCTGGAACAACCACTATCCAAGTACCATATAGGGGCATGGTAACTTGGATTCACCTGCAATACAGAATTACTTACCCTTAGAACCCAAGTAAGTCTTGGGTCCTTGGTTCAGGTTAGCCTTAATAAAGTTATCATAACCTCTTCTAACAGGTAGACTCTTATTCTTTATAACACTTGTGTTATACCAGCAGTCCAATGCAAAATGACCCCTCTTGCCACAGCACCAACATTCAAACTTATTGTATCTAGATCTAGATACATCCTTGTCAGAAGCATTTCTGTTCATTGCTGGTGCTGTTGCAACTTCTCCTACTGGTTTCTTAAAGCCATAGGGCTTATGACCATAGGTTGGCCTGCTTGCCTTAACACCCTTGTTCTTCAGAACATTTGTCTTGATATGATCCTGAATGTCTTCATGATCATATATGTTAGAAGACACTTTCTCCTTACCAAACCTTATGGGGACTGAAAGGTTTAGTGGCTGAATAGGGGCCTTGCCTTTCCTCTTGAATCTGCCAGCCCTGGAGTTACCCTTAAATCCTAATCCAGCCTTACCCTTCTGAGTGACAAATTCATCTATCAAGGGTAAGACAGATTTTGGCTTAGAGTAACTAGCCACTAAATCCCTTTCAATTCTAAGTCTGTCCTCCAGACTCTTTACTTGATCATTAGTATAGTTAATTGTGCCCATCTGAATAATAGTTATATTCTTCAGCTTGGCAATTTCAGCTAACTTTTGATCAAGGACTTTTTCTAACTCAGTTGTTGCAACCCTTAGATCAGCAATTTCCTGAGCCTGTGATTTAACCAGGTTCTTGCTTTTCTTAAGGGCCTGCAACAAGTCCCCATACTTGTCTATCAATTGATAGACATCTCCTTCAGATTCAGATGCATCTTCATCACTTGATGCAGATGTAGCTGATTCTTCACTTGTACTACAAACATATGTACTGGAGGGACAGTTTACCTCATTAGGACCAGACTGATTCTGGCATAGGTCCTCTTCTGATCTAGTCATCAAACCCATGCATTGATGTTCATTGATGGAGTCTAGCAACTGCATAAACTCCTCTTCCTCAGATGCAGCATATAATCCAATATATGCTTCAGCTTCAGATCCTGATTCTGAAGTTGACTGGTCTGACAGACTTTTATCTTTCTTTGCTACAAAGGATTTCTCCTTCTTGCCTTTCTGATAAGTCTTCTTCTTTTCTGAAGATTCCTTCCTTTTGTCAGGACAATCAGCCACTACATGTCCAGGCCTATTGCAACAATAGCAGACAATCTTTGAAGTAGTGGCTTTGCTGGGCTTTGACCTGCTTTTCTCTTTCCTAGATGACCTTCTTTTCTGATAATAGTCATCTACTTGCTGTGATGAGGAAGGCCTAGACTTCCATTGCTTCTTTTTCAAGAACCTTTGAAATTGCCTAGTGAATGCAGCAAAGTCTGCATCTGAATCACTGCTGACTGAACCCTTATCTGAATTTTCAGAACTACCTTCTTCAACTTCCTTAGGAGGAGATGGTGATTTCCTCCTATTCTTTCTGGTGGCTTCAGCATTAAATGCCACAGTCTTTTCTCTATGCTCTCCTCTTGAGTTTCTTTCCTCCTCCTTCCTTACCATAAGTTGCATTTCATAGGATAGCAACTTTCCAAACAGAGTTGGAGGAGATATCTCTGCCAATTTTGCCACTTCTCTTATGGCACAGATCTTTGTATCCCAATCCTTTGATAAGGATCTTAAGAATTTGTCATTCAGTTCATAGGTACTGAAGACTCTTCCATAGGAAATTAGCTCATTCACAATTCTATAGAATTTCTTATAGCACTCAGTTATGCTATCAGATTTTCCTTGTCTAAAACTTTCATACTCCTGATTTAGCATAGATTTTCTGTCCAGCCTTACTTCTTCTGATCCCTCCATGTAGACAATCAATGTGTCCCACATCTCCTTGGAGGTCTTGCAGTGAATCAGATTCTGAAATGTTGAATCATCTATGGCACTGACAATGATGTTCTGTGCCCTTTTGTCCATGGTTGCCAAGATGATTTCATCCTTGGTCATTTCAGAATAAGTCTTTGGTGTTTGGATATTTGCATCAAGAACAGATATCTTCATTGGTATGAAGGGGCCTTCCTGTACTGTGATGTAAATCCTTGGGTCAGATGCTTCCATAAACAATCTGACTCTTTCTTTCCAGATCCCAAAGATTTCCTTCTTGCATATGGGTAATTTCATTGACCCTAGCTCCTTATGATTCTCTCCAGAACCCATCTTCTTGATTCTTGAATCTGCCTATCAGATCTACCTCAGACTGTTAAGTCCTTTTTTTGAGGAACCTCCCTCTGATACCACTTGATAGTTTAACTTTCAAGGCAGCCTAAACACCTAGAGGGGGGGGTGAATAGGTTCTGCTTCTCTTTCTAAAACTTCTAGACAGAATTCAATTTATTAACTAATATGAAAACACAGCAATCACAGAAAACAAAACATCACAGATTGCACTATGATTTATAGTGGTTCCCCAAGGTCTGGGTACATCCACTTTCCCCCCTTCACCTATCTAGCTGTATGCTAGATTCGGCCAAACTTCCACTTATCTCAGATCAATAGATCTTACAACTCAGAACCCAACAGGTTCCTACAACTCAGGCACAACTGCCCTACCTCAGCCTTGCCCCAAGGCCTACAACTCAGAGAATATCCTTCTCCTACACTCAGGCAATCAGCCCTACCACTCAGAGTTCAACACTCCTACACTCAGCCTTTATAACATAGGCTTACAACTCAGATCTGTATAAACAGATCCTACAGAAATATAGAAAAGATAGTTTAAATTGTCTTGCCAGGTTGAGAGAGAAAAGGCAATGACAAATCTTAATCAGCTGATGCAATCAACTGTTTCTTAGCCTTCTTCAAAGCTTCTTGAAAATGTACTTAGCTGAGTTGATTCCAAACAGCTTCTTGAGAATCCACTGGTGGATTCCTTCTTCTTCTTCAAATTCTGACTTGATCTCTCTCTATCCAGAACTTTGAATGATTCTTCTGAATTCTGATTAGAACTCTTCTTAGATCTATCCTTAGATAGTCTTCTTAGATCTCCCGGAGAAGATCTTCTTAAGTGCCTAGCACTTTCTTGAAATGAGTAGAATGTAATCCCTCTCTACTTTCTGATCCAATGTATTTTAAAGGATCAGTTCTATATGTAGTTCAGTGTCTTTTTTTCTCCTTCTGAATCTGTCTATTTATAGACATTCTTCATGGTAACCGGCTGATCCGGTTTCTAACCGTTTTCTGACAAGTCTGACAACTTCAGTTAACTGGTGATAACCCACAGCTGTCAAGTCTTCAAACAAGTCCTGTGCCTTAGTGTTGAAACAGTCTGTCAGAAAGTGTCGAGACCATCTGTCTATTTGTGTCGACACAATTGACTTTGGTGTCGACACTGCCTTCAGTGATGTCGACTAAATTGCCTTTGTGTCGACACATCTTCTTCTGAAACTAACTTGGTCTTTGACTCTGCAGTGTGTCGACACAAGTCCTGTGTGTCGACACAGTTGTTGTAGAATCATAACTTTAGTAAGTGTTGACTTGGCCTTCAGGTGTCGACTATTTTCTTCTGTGTCGACATATTCAGATGATGTCGACAAACTGGAGATCGACTATACTCTTCAGTGTCGACACATTCTCCCAATGTTGAGGTCGACGTTTTTCTTCTGTGTCGACACAATTTCCCAGTGTTGTGTCGACTTACTTCTTCTGAGTCGACACAATTTCCCAGTGTTGTGTCGACTTACTTCTTCTGTGTCGACACTTTTTCCCAGTGTTGTTGTAGACTATGTTATGTGTCGACACTTTTTCCCAGAGTAGTGTCGACTCACACCTTCTGTGTCGACACACTTTCCCAGTGTTGTGTCGACAACTTTCTTCTATGTGACGACACATGTTCCTTTGTGTCGACACTTGGACTTAGAATTTTTTCTGTAAACTTTAACAATTCTTTACCTGCACATGTCAACTCAAAACAACATCAAATACAACATGATGTATATCATTGAGCTAGGTTGGGCTTCTTCAAATCAGGTACACATTTTCCAATGTACCCAACAAACGACCCTAAACCTATAAAAGGGGCGGAGAATTACATGTGATCACCAACATGGGCACACCACGCTTCTGCTGCTTCGTTTGTCCTCAAACTAAACCTGCGCGGGGGTGACCCAGGGATTTGTTGACAGGTACTTTTCCCAATCGAGGTTTCCTCTGATACCATTTGTAAGACCCCCTTTTTTTCTTTTTAAAATCACCGGGGTCTTAGGCCCAGAACCGCCGCTTTGCGGTGACACCTTCACGCCCTAAAGGGTCATCACCGTGAAACGCCGATTTCGCCAACCGATTCGATCACAAAAAATCAACCATAGTAGAGTAAACACATGTGAGGTAAAAACTCTAACCAAAAGTCCACAATAAAATCACATCAGAGTAATAATATCTCCACGAAGGGAGAGTCCACAAAATATAAATGTTCTGAAAATAAGGGCTTAAGCCCGATACATAAAATCCTCACTACATAGTGACTCAAGCGGAAGCAAAATAAAACACTACTAAGGTCAGGGACTCACAGTCCCAGCTGTCTGAACTCCTGAGCTAGACTGCCCTCTCTCCAAACGGGCCGACCTCCGGGGCTGCTCCTCCATGCTGAGCTATACGATCCCCTAAATGATGTGGTCCAAAAATTGTTAGTCTATAAGAATACGTCCTATCATCCCCCACCCCATCCCCCATAGCCCCTAGGCAGCGGGCGGATAGGAAGAAAGGGGAGGACTTGAAGGTGGAGAGTAATTCAAGAAACAGATGACAACGGACCTATACTAGCAATTTTATAGTACATGTGGCAGTAAAGTAAAGTATGCAAAGTAACCTTAACTTTTGTGCGGAAACACATAAGCCAAGGGATCTTCTGCAGGGCTCCTATCGTATAAAGAGTCTCATACCAATTTTATACGATGGGGTGTCGGTTATTAACAACAATATATATATAAAGAATTTGACCTTAATTTATAAACTTGCCCACACAAGCTTATAGACCAAGGGGTCATTTTGCAAGTCCAATTTTGTAAGCATCCCATACCACTTATACAATAGGTGACAGGGGTTATATGCAATGATTATGCTATGACATGCTAGTGGGTTATGATGCGATCATGCAAGTGTAACTCACCCACCTGACTCTGTGTATACAGACCTTTCGTTCCCCCTTTCTGGAGTCAAAACTCCCAGGATACCTCCGTAGTGGCAGACGGAAGTGGTGGGTTGTGCCTCGCCCACCTCTAAACCAGTAAGGCACTAACGGTAAGACCTATCGTATGCCTCAATGCTTGGTGCACGAAGCGGACTCCTGCATACTCTTGCCGGCTGGAGCACCGGACTTCTGTTGGCGAAGTGCAAACCACACTTGCCGAGCCAACGTATTAGCGTCTGTGCATCGACCACTAACACTGAGGGCCCACCACCTTATAACTTATGCACATGCAATATTAATATGTTTCCCACCGAGCTAAAGCTCCCCGGACTATCCCTCCCGTTCCAATTATCAACCGGGCCTCCGACCCGCCGGGCTATCCCACCCGTTTCCACAACCACCGAGCCTACCTCTCGAATATCCTAGTCAAACTAACTTCCCCAGACACCAGAGTGTGTGAAAGTGAACCCCTAATTATTCCAGTTGCTCTTTAAGATTTATCACTCCAACAGTTTACGTTAGCCCAGGACTGCCCCTGGTATACCCCGTGAAGGGCTCTCAAGGGGCACTAGTAACTATGATGGTAGCTGAAGCCCATTGTTCCCTTTTGCAAGGAACTTATTGTTATGGTTGATTCCCTTACCCATTCTCGTTTCATATTACTCTAGATCTATCCTAGGGTGATTTTGACCTTCCCACTCCACGGGATAAGATGATCTTTCGTCGATCCCGAGCACCACCTAACACTAGTCAACCTCACACTCTACTAATCCTATCTTACAATGATGAACTCCTTTATTTACCCAAACCAACAACCTTCTAAGGATCCAACTCTTAAAATTCATTACCCACTCTAGTTCAGTTTCCGCAGTTACTATATGCAGACCACCCTATACTATATGAGATGTATAAAGAAGGTACTCCAGATTGTCTTCCAAATCTCTTATAAAATTTACCAGAGGTCTATCATAACAAGTTTAGACTAAAATCAGAGATTCATAAATTTTCTAATTAATTTGATATTTATTTAATTTTCCCAAATGTTTGGCCATGGGCAATTTTGAACATGAACTATATGATCTACTCCAGTAATGGCCACCCAAAAATTTTGATCACTAAACAACAGAGATATATTACTAGATACTAATGTCCATAATTTTTCAGAAACTATCTGACCTCTAATTTATTTATCCAAAATAATTCTCTTAATCATATATAAAGGAGGAAGTACCAAAATTATTCATCAGAAAATTATATAAAAATTACAAAATCATAATATGGTGTAGAAAGGGTCATTGTGCAAATATCATAATTTTACAGGCTTTCTAGACACCAAAATAAATTTAATTAATTTTTCATGGGAAACAACACTTAATGAAGCAACCCTTAGAAATATTCTTCAAAAAATCCTATAAAAATGCACAGAGCTTTAGAACATAATAAAAATTCCTCTGGCTAAAGTTCATCAATTTCCAGCAAGTAGTTATTTCATATTAAATTTCTAAGTAAATAATACAAATTATTAAATTGTTAATGAAGTATCCAAAATAATAATCTTAAATCCATAAAAAAATCTCCAGAGCTTGTACTAACTTTAAAGACTACTCTACCCAAATCTCATCACTATTCAGTGAGTTTTAGTAACATTTCCTATCACTACAAGGTTTGTGCCCTAAACTAGGGTTAGGGTTTTGAGGGACCTATTCACCTTAGAATCTATTTTAAATTTCTTTCAGAGGATTCTACCTACCCTAGAATTCTCTCTCCCAAGTTTCAAATCCTTTCAAGGTCAACTGACCCCTTCCCTTCACAACCCTCAAAGGTCCTCCCTTGGGGTTTGAGTTTTGATCCAAGGGTAAAACAATCCTAAACTACTCCATATTCCCTAAGAGGGTGATAATGGTCCTACCAAGTCAGTGGTAAAAATCTCAGCCCCTGTTGAGATGATTGTCCTACCCAAAGCCAAAGTACACTCTTTATTTAAGAATCCTTCACTAAGGGAGAGTTAGGTTTAGGTCATTAACTATCCTAAACACCTCTAAATGAGGTGAATTTTTATACAGAGCCATATCATAATGCCAGGGACCTCTCACAAAAAGTTGGGAGGGTTTGGAGGTCATAGGCCACTTAATTAAAATACCCTAGTATTATTAAATAATAACAAAAACCATAGGACAACGTATCCCCAAAAATTCCCATATTTGGAGTGGACCTAGGTATGACTAAGGTTGACCCCTTGCCCAAATTTTAGGTCATTTGGACAAGGGATGAAGTGTGGGCACCCTTTTGAATCTCAAGATATCCCTAGGTATAGGTCCCACCAAAATGGGTGTCCTGGTCCAACCAGAGGTCCAAATTGGATCACATCAATTTTGGATAAAAGTAGACCCATAGGGCTACAAAGTTCATGTTGATGACTTTCTCACTAAAGGGGCCTAAGTATTTTTAAAAATTAAAACCATCTACTGCAAATAGTGTGACAGAAATGAATTAAAATAAAAATGAATTATTAATCCGGCGCACGAATCTTAGCGCAAATCCAAGGGCTGCCGAGTCGTCTTCCACCTCCAGCCAACGACCCGATTGCTTGCGCCTTGGCCGACTTTCAACCGCCGTTGCCGGCCATCTGGCCACTTCCCTGCCCGACCACCGCAACCACCACTTCCGTGGAGGCGGTGGCTACCTCGAGCCGGCGGCTTGGCCGCTGGTGATGACTATTCCGGCGATCCCACCAAGAAGATTTTCGGCCCAAAACCATGAAAATCAGAGATTGGTTCGAGCTCAATTGAGACCGAACCTTGAACCTAAACATCCCTATGATCTACCCATGAAGTAAGGAGAGGAGGAGTTCCTTGCCGGCGGCCTGAAGGCGCGACGATCGTCGGGAAACCATTTCCAATGGTGGAGCCGCAAGACTTCTACAACAGTACAGTGGGAGGGCTCGAAATCTTCAGGTAAAGGCTGGGAAACGTTCCTCTTGGGCCACTGGTGGTGTTTAAAGGCTCGGTTGAGAGAGGCCAAAACTTCAATGGCCAGTAATGCCATTGAAAGCTTGGCTCGGGTTAGGAGGAGGGGGCTGAACCATACCCTTGGTGGCCGGGAAATGGCTAGAAACTTCTCCCCTTCCCCAGGGGAGTTGAATCTGGCCATTAAGAGTGGCCTTTCGCCTCCCTTGGCCGGGTTTGACTTTCCCCTTCATTCCCTCTTTTTCTCTCTCCTCCATTACCATGGAATGGAGCTCACTCTCTCTCTCTCCTAATCATCAAGTTGAATTGGTCAACCTTGGGGTCTATTGGCAGCCCATATATGCACATAATATTCCTAATGAAGCTATATGAGGAGGCTTGAGCTTATGCTAGCTCATTTGAGCAAGGTTGACCCAAAGTAGGCTTGGGTTGACTTTGGTCATTTTGACCTTTTGGGTTGCCCCTAATGGGTCCCTTGTGATCCATTGATCTCTCCTAAGGCTTAGGTGGGGTGGGACAGGACTAACTGGGCACCTTGAGGTTCATATAACCCTTAATAAGGGCATCTTGACCAAGTTGGGGTTTGAGTTGTCTTGGGTCAATTCAAGCTTGGGGGTTGACCCCATTGAGTCCTAGGTGACCCATTGACACCACTTTAGGTCTAGGAAGACCTTGGCAAGGTTGGTTGGGCACATTAGAGGCCAACTGCCCTTAGTTAGGGCACCTTGCCCAATTTAGTCCTATGGTGGTCCTAGGTCAAATTGACCACTTTGGGTTAACTCTAATGGACCCTTAAGGCTCTAGTGGACCCTCTAATAGGTTAGTGATGTTGTGGTGGGGACATGGAGTCATGGTGAAGCCTTAAGGCCAATCCCTAGGTTTGGTGATGAGGTTGTGCCATAGATAGACCAAGGTGATTCTCACCTTGGCCTTTGATCACTTGGCCCTTTTTAGCTTCCTAGGGTTTTGTCATGACCTAATCATGACCAAAACCACTCTTAGTGGTCTAGTTGGAAATGGGATGTTGCACACACAGGTAGCTTCATGGAAGACATATCTTTGCTTTGATCCATGATGACTGTGCGGAATCTCTTAATGCTAGATCAGGGATCTTGATCAAGGTGTTAGCCTTATCGATCAAAACCTCCCTCTGATACCAATTGAAAGTATCTATCATCTACATAAATCACCTAGAGGGGGGTGAATAGGTTATATTAACGTCTTTTTGCGGAATAAAAATAATCTTAAAAAAACAAGCACACAAACACAGAGATTTTATAGTGGTTCCCCGAGTTGGGTACGCCTACTGTCCCGCCTCACCTATCTCCAACGAAGGGAAGATTCAGCTATTTCACCAAACTCAGATCTCATCAAATCTTACACCTCGGAGTCACAACTCCTATACCTCGGAGACGAAGCTCCTACCACTCGGATAACAAACTCTCCTATAACTCGATCCGCAATCGGATCTAATCACTCGATCCACAATCGGATCTACTCTCCCGATCCACAAACGGATCTACAAAACTCGGAGAAAAATCTCCTACAATATTCAAAAGAAAATTACAACAACACATGATTCCAATCTTGATCCGACATTTTTTGATGGTTGGAAGTTGAATCTTGGAGCAGGTCGACGATTGCTATTTCGAGAAAATATGAAAATTGATTCGAGAAGTTAGGTTTTCAAGATCCGTTATCAATTTGAAATTACTCTAGGTATTTATAGAGGGATTCAAAATGAAATGGCTATAAAAGATTTCCAAAAATGAAACATAAAAAAGCACTGTCTGTATATGGCCGATCGAACCCGTGACAGAAGGAAGAATTTTTTAGAAAAATGACCTAAGTCAAATTCGTCGAGTGTCATCGAGTATCATAATGATACTCATCGAATACATCTTGATATAAAACGAAAAAGACTTAGACAAAACATCACAGGTCGACTGGTCACTTAACGCTATAGCGAGGAGTCATACTCGACGAATTCATCTAGTATCACCTGGCATACTCGACGAATTCATCGAGTATCGGTCAACAGACTCGACGCTCTCAACTTCATTATACTTAACGCTTTTGCTCACTCAATGCCAGGTGGCATTAGTCAAATATCGTCAAGTTAACTCAACACACTCAACACTTTGATATTCGATGAATTAGACTTGGAAAAATCTAGAGAAGTAGTGTTGACTGGACTCGACGGATTCGGCGTGTATCACTTAGAATATTCGACAAATTCGGCAAGTATCGTTAGATATATTCGACTAATTTGACGAGTATGCACAACGATACTCGGCAAATTTTACTTGATAGATTTTTCACTTGTCCAAATAATTTACCCTAAGTATATATGACGAATTCGACGGGTATTGGTAAGTATACACGATGAATTCGGCGTGTATCAACGACAATACTAGACAAATTCAACGTGTATGCTTAACCATACTCGCCGAATTTTACTTAAATAAAAGTCTACATTTCTGTCTCCTGGTCTTTGATCTTCCTTGATCTTTCTCTTATACTTGGGATAGAAGTATACCCCAATAGAGAGATTACATGTGAGTCAACACATTGGCCTTAAAAATGTGGGTTTACATTATGCAGTCCTGTGTTTACCGACTCACTGTAACCTGATATTAGTGTGTACTGGGCATTGTAAACCTGTAAGTACTTAAATAAAGAGCAATATCAAATACAACCTCAATTAATCTTAGCTTGACTAGACCCTTCTTCAAATCAGAGTTATTATGGATACAATACCCAACACCCTCCCCTCCGGACGGGTGGTCCTCGCTCTCCCCTCCAGATTGGCGGCTGTCCTTATAGACCTTAATTCCCTTGAAGTGTGATTCATAACTTTCATCCTTCTCGTTGGGAGGGGTAGCCGGCGGGAACAGGTTCGGCACAAGGTCCCTCGTCGTGATCTTCTCGCATCCCGCCACCAGCACCTCCATATCCTTTATCATCTACAGGTTATAGTCTGTGGTGCTGATGGAGTTGACTCGCACCACCCTCTCGACAACCTCCACCTCACCGAAAATCTTTGGCCTCTTAGGGGAATGCCCGGCTCGCCGCCGACCTGGGGCAAGAAGATATCCATCTGGAGGATGAGCTTGCTCTGGAGCCCCTTGTTCTTTTCCTTAAGTTTCTGATTCTCCTTCTCCAGCTCGGCGGCGTGAGCCTCCAGCTCAGTGGCATGAGCTCACAGATCGCTCGTGGCTTCGACATCCTGGGAAGAATGGCAAGGTCGGTGCGCCACGTAGCCAGGGGGCGTACTCGTCTTTGAAGGAGGAGAGCTCGCGCTCGGTGGTATTTCCCTCAAATAAGCAGTAGTTGGAAAATTGTAGAGCACACTTGGATTGCCTGTCAGCATCAGGCCTGGCCTTGCCCATGTTCGTAAAAGGTTGGGGTGCGAGAGCAGGTAGCGAGAAGAGCAGCAAAGGGGGTTGTGAATGCAATAAAGCCGATGGCCCAGGGGGTTGGTGAGGGGGCCTATTTATAGAAAACCAGATTTATGGTCGGGCTAACCGGTCAGTCTAGCTCACAGACCCAACTCGCCAGTCCCAGCTCGTCAACCCGACGACCTGGTCTATCATAGTGCGAGCTGAACCTAGATGGCATATCATATTATTTCAAATAGCATATTGAGTTCTAAAAAGTTATTTAAGTTATTACATACAGGGACATCGCAGCCCCAAAAAGGAAATTCATAATAAGCAAAGGAAAGTTCGGTCAACAAACACGAGTTGGGGTACTGGGGGGGCGAGGGCTGACAGGCTCAGCTAGGTAGCCATTTCCATCTACCCCGGCCTCACGCCCCCATCCTTAGAGGTCGGCACGGGTTGACGAACTCACAGACCAGGTCCAGGTCCCGAACAAGGGTCTACAGGTTGTCATCAAGTCTCTCCATAACTGGGGTGGGAGACATCATCTCGCTCGCTGAGCCGTGTTCCATCTTATCCGCGAGCAACACATAGTCCCGCTCCCGTGCCTGTAGTCTCTGCTCGCTATATGTGTTGTCCGCTCAAATTTGGCGTAAGGCGTCATCCTGCTTCATCAACACCTCTACTACTCGATGTCTTAGCTCGATAGGATCCAACGAGTCATCCAGGAAGCTTTCTACCCTAGGCTCAGGGGGTGGCGAGTGGCGATCCAGCTCTGAAGATTCCTCGACTTCAGACGGGGCACGAAGCCCTGCAAAAAACAATCAACTCCGGTAGAAAGAGGTTGCGAGTGCAGCAAAGATGCATAAGCAAAATGTTCTCGTGAAAGTGGAGCTTACAGGATGAGCTCGACAGTCCTTGAGCGGTGTGCGAAGGAGGTAAGGCTAAGTTCTTGCCGTGACCCGGAGGATGGATTCCTGGGGAGATGAGGTTTAAGGTGGGGACCGGGATATTTCTGGTACCTCCATCCGCGAATGCAGGAGTATGTGTGGGCTACTGAGAAGGAGTGTGAGCTGACGACCTGGACTTTTGCGAGTCCAGCCCCGTGGTCCCAAAGGGAGGTGATTTGCTCTGAAGGCGAATGTCAGGGGGAGTCTGAGGTCGCGAGTCATCGGGTGGAGTGTGAACTCGCGACATGGAGGTCTTGTCGCCAGTCTAATGGTTCTCGGGGTCGACTGGAATATTGATGATCACTTTCCACTTGAGGTCGACAGCTAGTTTGGAGGAGGCGAGCTCGGGAGTCAAGGCAGACTCCAGGTCACGGTAGATAGATTCAGCATCTTTGGGGATGGACTTAGCCTTCTTGGCAGGATTGGATTTCGCCGGCTCATGAAATTTAGCGTTTGGGGACATGACGACTAGCGCGGAAGCGCGGGTGGCGTTGAGCTCGCGGGCGCGACAAAGCCTATCTTGGAGCTATTTGGAGAGAGACATCTCGGCAAGACTCAAGTAAGAGGAATGACAAAGGTCACCCAGGTACGCAGGAGCATATATATAGCCGCTAGTGGAGCCCACCTAAAAGATTCTCCCTCTCTTATCGCACTCGCCACATATTGTGGGGTTGGATGTTTCTTTCCGAGCTTACGCTAACCTCGCAAAGAGAGGGGATTGTGTACAACCCTATATCCGATGAGTAGTGGTCGATAGGAGCCAGATCGACTAAAGTCCAGCAGTCCGGCTCGCCCAAGTGGGGTGGATCATTAGAGGGGCGAGTGGAGTAGGTCGGCTCGCACTCGCCCCAAGAGCTCGACGAGCAGCGAGCGAGTGGAGCAGGTCGGCTCGCACTCGCCCCAAGATCTCGGCGAGCGGCGAGCGAGTGGAGTAGGTTGGCTCGCACTCGCTCCAAGGGGCTCGACAATCAGCGGACGAGTGGGGCAGGCCAGTCCCGCACTCGCCCAGGGTTGGGAAGAGGCGGCGAGTGCCGGCTCTATTGAGCACTCACCGCCCCTGACGAGTGGAGGTTCTAGAGGGCCACTCGCCCAGTCTCTTCTGATGAGTTTTTACTATTTTATCCCCGTTGGACTGCCTATAGCCTGTTAGAATAGCGGAGTTACGCTGTTGGCAGACCCAGTTGGGCTGCACATACCTGTGTGGAACAACGGTGGTGGGCTATTTGCAGGACGTTTTCAGAAATCTATAAATAGACCCAAGGGGGTACCTCAGAAGGCATGCTTACTTGTGTCCCGATCTTCTTGCGCTTTCTGAGGTATCCTTAGCTCGGTATTTGGCTAGAGAGGGGAAGCGCTCTAAGATATTCCAGGTGTGTGGTGGGACCTCCATGTCGAGCCCTTGGGTCTGCGACCCATTCTTTTTCCTTAGTCGTTTGGCTCTCGAGAGAGAAGTAAGTGTGTGATCACCCCTTCCCCAAGGGTGAACTCCACAAAGACCGAGTTTTCGGTTTCAATACCATTGCTCATCTCAGCACTATTCGGGTTCTCCTGTCCGTGGTCGTCAATTAGGTTTGGCCCATTTCCCAACTGGATGTCAAGAATGCCTTCCTCTATGGTGATCTACAAGAGGATGTCTATATGGAGCAACCTCTTAGGTTTGTTGCTCAGGGGGAGATACACGTATGCAGACTGAAGATGGTCATCTATGGCCTAAAGCAAAGCCCTCCGGCATAGTTAGATAATTTCAGCTTCATTATGGCAACCGTTTGTTTCACAAGAAGCTCTGTCGATTACTCGTTATTCATTCGCAAAACCACACTGAGTCTGGTGGTTCTTGCTATATATGTGGATGATATTCTTCTCACGGGCGATGACCAGGCTGGGGTAGTGCTGATAAAGAAACATCTCCGTCAACACCTTGTCACGAAGGAGATGGGCTCCCCAAAGTACTCCTAGTGATAGAGATCTCTCGAAATCCCAATTCGTTGGTCCTCTCCCAATATAAGTATGTTCTTGATCTTCTGAAAGAGACAGGGTTCACTGGGGCTAAACCTGCCTGATGCCCCATGACTATTGGATAAGATAAAACCTGGATAGATGACTCGACTCCTCTGTCAGATGTTACAAGGTACAGGCGTCTGGTTAGCAAACTCATTTATCTCACGGTAACTAGACCCAACATCTCCTATGTTATAAGCAAGGTTAGCTAATTCATGCAAGCTCCTAGGGAGTGTCATCTACAGTCTGCCTTGAGAATATTGGAATATGTTAAAGCGGCGCCTGGTAAGGGACTACTGTTTTTGAGGAATGGTCATTTAAAGGTTGAAGCCTACTCAAATTCTAGCTATGTTGACAATAAAGGTGATCGCAAGTCCATATCGGGCTTCTGTACCTTTGTGGGAGGAAACCTAGTGAGCTAGAAGAGCAAGAAACAGTCGGTCGTCTCTAGGTCTAGTACCGAAGCTGAATAACAGAGTATGGAGTCAACCACTTGTGAGTTAAAGTGGTTACGGGCTCTCATGCTGGACTTAGGAGAAGTCTATAATCATCCTCTACCTATGTTTTGCGACAACAAGGCCGCTATATATATCTCGAAAAATCTGATATTTCATGAGAGAACAAAGCATATCGAAGTTGACTGTCATTTCATTAGAGAACAGATCTTAAAGAAACAGATTTGCAATCCATTCATTACTTATGACAACGAGTTGGCATATATCTTCACTAAGCCCGTGTCCGCTTCTTTTTTTTTCACATTTGCGACAAGCTATGCATGATTGATATATATGCTCAAGCTTGAGGGTGAGTGTTGTAGTATGGAGACCGGGCGGTCTAACAATTTGACTCTGACGGTTTGGAGATCGGGAGGTCTGGCGGTTTCACTCTGGCATCTTGATAGCCGGGGGGTCTAGTGGTTTCTCTCCACCGACTTCTCTCCATCGGCGGTCTAGTGAGCTGGAAGAGCAAGTCGGTCATCTCCAGGTCTAGTACCAAAGCTGAATAGCGGAGTATGGAGTCAACCACTTGTGAGTTAAAGTGGTTACGGGCTCTCATGCTGGACTTAGGAAAGTATATAATCATCCTCTACCAATGTTCTGCGACAACAAGGCTGCTATATATATCTCGAAAAATCCGGTATTTCATGAGAGAACAAAGCACATCACAGTTGACTGTCATTTCATTAGAGAAGAGATCTTGAAGAAACAGATTTGCACTTCGTTCATTACTTCAGACAAAAAGTTGGCATATATCTTCACTAAGCCTGTATCCGCTTCTTTTTTTTCACATTTGCGACATGCTAGAAATGATTGATATATATGCTCTAGCTTGCGGGAGAGTGTTGTAGTATGGAGACCTGGCGGTCTAGCGACTTGACTCTGGCGGTTTGGAGATCGGGCGGTCTGGCGGTTTCACTCTAGCAGCTTGATAGCCAGGCGGTCTAACAGCTTCTCTCTATCGTCTTCTCTCCAGCGGCTTGGTAGCCAGGCGGTTTAGCGTTCTCCTCTGGCGGCTTGTCATTATGGTCGGGCAGTTAACCTTCTCGTCTAACCGCGCGACCTGTGCGGTCTAGTTTTATATAGCCGCTAGTCACTATAAATGTATTTTGTCCCACATTGCTTATTTGTAATCTCTCTCTTCTCCTCGATTCTATAAAAGGGAGGACATACCTTTGTAAAAACTCCTTTATTGTCCAAATTTCAGTTTCTCTTTTTCTATTCGCACATACTTCAAAATCATCATTTAGGAATTGGTCCATTGAGCCTACAACCACTTTATCATCTGGTTGTATCACTTTTGCAGGAACTTTTTCTTTAGGGTTCTATATAGCCCCCCCCCTCAGTTGAGGCACTCTCCCCTAAATTGGCACTGCCAACATCAACTTGAGCATAGAAATCTTGGTGCTCAATTTCTTCTCCATCTAAGGATGATAGATTTGGGTCAAGGATTTGCTCACTATTTTCACTTCCTTCATCTTCTTCCTCACCTGAGTTTGAGAAATTTCAGTGACTTCCTAGAGCAATTTCTTTAGTAGAGGAATATTCCTCACTGCTATCTTCTTCAATAACCTTCTTTCCCTTCTAAGATCTCAGGCTTTTCTTCTCTTTGGGAGCCTTAGTTAGAACATTCTAATACCTCTTTAGAATCTTTATGTCAATCCTTCTCATATGATGGATTTTAGTACCTTGCTTCTTATTGAAGCTGTCAGGATAAGATTTCAGCAGGTATAAAGACAAAAATTCTTCCCAAATTAGTGTTGGAGCATGCGTTCCACGCTTCTTGGTTTGCTAATAACAAATCTCGTTTGTATTTGATCATATGGTGTTTATGATGTGCAGATATCACAGGTCTAACATTACAATCATTTGGGCTTTGATTCAGGTTTGAACAGAGGAGTTAAGGGGATATTGCCTAGCGATATCCACTATCGCCTAGCGATATTCACTATCGCCAACAGGCGACAGCTCGATGGACAGTTACAACATTATCTCCACGGCATGCAATTACACTCGATATCGCCCGACGATATCATTATCGCCCAGGCGATAGCGCATGATTGGCCACGACTGATTCATCCCGCAGAAGTTTCGAATCCATGGGACACGTGGCAGCCAGATAGGATATCATTGTCAGGCGATACCCAGCATCGCCAGGCGATATCTCTAAAATATATATACGGCTCATTCTTTTGTGGAGATCACGTCTTTGAAATTCTGGAGTGTTCCTTCTCGTACATCCTGTCCAGAGAGCTCCAGCATCCAGAAAATCTCCATCTTCCCAAGAAGGTTCAAGCGGGGAAAAATGACGATTTGTACATGGCATCTGAAGCAACCCTGACAAGGATTCATCGGATCTTCAACGCTTCATTACGAGGGAGTTTTAATTCTGAAAAATTGTTCTTTGTCATTCTTCATTTCATCTTTGTAATTGGTAGAGAAATCGCCCTTATGTGTGGCGTCTAGGTCCGTGTGTGGCTTAGGAGAGAATCGTCGCCTTGTGCATGACATCTAGGTCCTTGTGTGATAGGGAGTTTTTATTGTCTTGTGTGCAGCGACTAGATCGTGGTGTGATCTAGGGGAGGCTAGTAGCAAGATCTAGGAAGAGATACGCTATTGCCTGCCAGTTCTTGTTAGAAGGACCGATGAAATCAAAAAGTTTATATTTTTCATAGACTTGATCTCTAGCTCTATAGAGATACGTTGTACTCTGTTTTAACATTTGTGAAATAAAATATCATCATTTTTATTCTTATGATTCTAAGTAATTATCTTTATTTATGAAAATTAATTTTGATTTCTGCAATTAGTTCATCGAGGAAAAATAGTTTAAGAAATAAAAATTTGTTAACACTTATTCGTCCCCCCCCCTCAAAGGGAGCCTCGCGATCCAACAAGTTGTATCAGAGGGAGGTTACTCCAAATAGGTTTCACCACCGGGGGTAATGACACATAATGATCACGTGTTTTTTGAGGGGCAAGGTATTAGTAGACCTCCCTTGTTCACTGGAACAGACTATAACTATTGGAAAACTCTAATGAGATGTTTTCTAATCGCCTTAGATATTGAAGTATGGGGAATGATAGAATAATGCTACACTTCTCCTATAACCGTAGTTGGAAGTGTCACTATGGAAAAACCTAAGGACAAATGAGATGATGTTGATAAGCTAAAGTGTAAAAATAACGTTAAGGCAATAAACGCTTTATTTTGTGCGTTAGATAGAACTGAGTTTAATCGAATATGTGCATGTGAAGCTGTATATGATATTTGGAACTTACTTGAAGTTACTAATGAAGGTACATCGCAAGTGAAGGACTCAAATCTATTCTAGTTAAAATCAGAGTTTGAAAAATTCAAGATGGAAGTTGATGAAGACATATACTCCATGTACATAAGATTCAACAAAATTGTGAATGACTCTAAGGTTCTTAGAAAGAGTTTCTCAAATGGTGATTTAGTGAGGAAGTTTCTTAGATCGCTTCCCCCGAAGTTCAATCCAAAAGACACTGCCATCTCAGAGTCACACGATCTAAAGACTTTTCAAATTGAGAATCTCATAGGAAATTTGAAAACTCATGAAGTCGAAGTAAGGATTCAATAACAAAAGTATAATTTGGAGTCGATAAAGAAAGCTTTGGCGTTAAAATCCAAGAAGGAAGAGGAAAGTGAGTCTAATGAGAATGACAAGAAAGCTTGTTCGTGAAAAGTTCAAAAGATTTATGAGAAACCCTGAAAGAAGAAATTCTTTCAGAAAGTTATTCAACAAGAAAGAATCTGGGTATAGGAAAGGAAAAGGAAAAGCGGATGTAGAGGATGATGAAGACCGTCCACCACTTGAATGCTACTACTACAAAAGAATCGGACATATTAGGAGCAAGTGCCCAAAATATCTGAGAGAGCTGAAAGAGAAGAGACACAAGAAGGACTATAAGAAAGTTCTTAAGGCTGAAACCTGGGATGACGTCACATCTGAGGAGTCGAATGGATCAAGTTCAGAAACTGAAGAGGAGGCCAACATGTGTTTGATGGGAAAGAGCGTCTCATCATCCGATGGCGAGTGCAGTGTCCTGAGCAACACTGAGGTAACTCCTCAAACATATGATTATTTATATTCTAAATTTCAAAAAACTTGTAAATATTTTGATAAAAGCTTAAAAGAAGTTAAGTCACTTAAGTCTGAAACTAAAATTTTGCTAAAGGAAAAAAAACTAGCTATTGAATTAAAATTATTTGGGAAGGAGAAAGTGACTCGTCAAGTGATTATCACTCTTTGACAAGGATATTAGAACTTAAAAAATATTTTGCTAAGTCTCGGTCTCATGTAGATTCTCTTACAAAGGGAAAAGAGAACTTAGAAAGATCTCTAAAATTCTCTCAATCTAGAGTAGAAGGTAGTAAGAAATCCTTTGCAAACCAGTGCAGCATATTAGTCGCTGAAAACACCGATTTGAAAGCCCGAGTTCGTGATTTAGAAATGACTATTACAAAGTTTGGAGTGGGCCAAAAATCACTGGACATGATTTTTACAAACCAATGCTATGGTTTGGCCAAATTCGGGCTTGGATACACTTCTGGAAGCTATCGCCCGTCGTAACCATTATCGCCAACGATAGCAAAAAAGTTCAAAAAATCATCGTTTTCAGATAAAAACACAAAATCTGCTGTCACTGCTACTTCTAGCTGGAGTTCTCAAAATGTTTTGAAAAATCCTTCAACATCTTTTATCATGTGTACCAAATGTAATAAGTTTGGACACACCACTCACACCTATAGGAAGACATGCTATTGTGTTGTTCAACAAATCTGGGTACCTAAGGCATCCACCTATTCTATGGGAGGCACCACTTGGGTAACTAGATCTTTACTCTCATCCTCTTTTTAGGTGTGTTGGAGGGCTAAGGACAAGGAAGATGTGTGGTACTTGGACTCAGGGTGTTCAAAACACATGACGGGCAATAAGTCAAAGTTCTTTAGCCTAGAAATGAAGAAAGGAGTAGATACTTTTGGCGACAACAGTAAAGGAAAGATCATTGGCATTGGTGTAGTAGGTAACAATTCATTTACTATATCAAATGTTTTGTATGTGAAAGGTTTAAAAATAAATTAAATTTATATAAGTCAGTTATGCGATTTTAGTCTAAATGTTATATTTGACTCGTCTACAAACCTTTGCAAAATTTTTGATTCCAAAACTAATAATGTTGTTCTTACTACACCAAGGACTCAAAATGTTTATATGATAAAATTTCATGATTTATCACATTCATATTTAAAGTGTTTTATGTCCAAGAAAAGGAGTTAGACTTATGACATAGGCGACTAGGACATTCTAGTGTCAAGTTAATTTTAAAATTATCAAAAATAAACTAATTAAAAGTTTACCAATTTTATGTGGAAGTTTATCTTTTTTATGCTCGCCAAGTCAAAAAGGTAAATTTTCAAAGTCCTCATTCAAAAGCAAAAATGTTATTTCTACTACTAGACATTTACAATTGATTCATATGGATTTGTTTGGTCCAATTATTACACAAAGTTTAGGAGGTAGAAAATACACTTTTGTTTTAATTGATGATTATTCTCATTTTTGCTGGACAATTTTCTTAACATCAAAATGTGATGCATTCTTAGAATTTTCTAAATTGTGTATACGCATTCAAAACGAACTTGATTTAAAAATAAAATGCATTCGTTCAGATCATGGATGTGAATTTGATAATGATAGGTATGTTTCTTTTTGTAATGAGTTAGGAATTAAACATGAATTTTTCGTTCCTCGCACACCACAACAAAATGGTGGATTAGAGAGGAAAAATAGGATTCTTCAAGAACTAGCCGCACTATGTTATCTGAATACAAAATACCTAAATTATTTTGGGCCGAATCCATAAATACTGCTTGTTATGTTATTAATCGAGTTATGTTTCGACCATTTTTGAAATTAACACTTTATGAATTATATATTTAAAAGAAATGAATGTATCCTATTTTAAAGTTTTTGGTTGTAAATGTTTCATTTTGAATACTAAAGACACATTAGGAAATTTTGATGAAAAATGTGATGAAGGCACATTTATTGGTTATTCTTTAATTAGTAAAGCTTATAGAATATTTAATAAATGGACAAAAATAGTTGAAGAATCAATTCATGTTAAATTTGATGAACTTCATCCTTGTGTAGAAACAAACCTTGCAGGTAATGATGAAGAACCATTTCTCCCACTAAGGACGGATGATTATGAATTACTTGATAATGATGAAGAAGAAAAACAAGGTGTAGAAGTGGAAGAATATGTGCCTCCAAGTGAACTGAAATTTTCAAAAGATCATCCGCAAGAATTGGTCATTGGAGAACTATCAAGAGGGGTAAGTACTTGTTCTTCGTTACATGATTTATTTTCAATTTTTTTTTATATCTGATATAGAACCAAAAGATGTGCAAACCGCTTTAAATGATGATTCTTGGTTTTTACCTATGAAAGAAGAAATTAGTCAATTTGAACGTAATAAGGTTTGGAAACTTGTAGAAAGACCTTCAAATCATCCCGTTGTAGGTGTAAAGTGGATCTTTAAAATTAAAATAGATAGTGAATCTAGGGTCACTAGAAATAAAGCAAGACTTATAGAAAAATGATATTCTCAAATTGAGGGGATAGATTTTGATGAAACTTTTGCACCCTAGCACGATTAGAAGCAGTTAGAATTTTTTTTGCACTTGCTAGCTTTAAAAGATTAAAATTATTTCAGATGGATGTAAAAACTGCTTTTCTTAATGGGTATATTAACGAAAAGGTTTATGTAGAACAACCTCCAGACTTTGTTAATAAAAAATTTCCTGATCATGTGTATAAATTAGAAAAGGCCCTTTATGATTTAAAATAAGCACCCCGAGCATGGTATGATAGATTGACTTTATATTTATTAAAAAATGATTACAAAATGGGTAGTGTTGATTGTACACTCTTCATTAAGCATGTTCATGATGATTTAATATTTTTGCAAAATTATGTTGATGATATTATTTTTGGAGCCACTAATGAAGAGCTATGTGATAATGTAGTAAATACTATGAAAAGTGAATTTGAAATGAGCATGACAGGAGAACTTATTTATTTTCTTGGTTTTCAAATTATACAAAGACATGATGATATTTTTATTTGTCAATTTAAATATATTCATAATGTTTTGAAAATACTTGAATTTGAAAATCTAAAGCAAGCAATAACCCTATGAGTGTTTCTTTAAAACTAGGAAAAAGATGAAAGTGGATTATCTGTACATCAGACATTATATAGAGGAATGATATGATCACGTTTATATTTAACCTCATCTAGACCTGATATTATGTTTGTAGTTTGTTTATGTACTAGATATCAGGCTAATCCTAAATAATCACATTTAAAAGCAGTTAAACGTATTTTTAGATATTTTATTGGTACTTCTAAAATAGGTTTGTGGTATCCACAAAATGACATTTTCATTTTGCATGGTTATTCTGATTCCGATTATGCTGGATGTTCATTAGATTGTAAGAGCACCAGTGACACTTGTCACTTTTTAGGCCCATCACATATTTCATGGTCAAGTAGAAAATATAATTTTGTTGTCATATCCACTACCGAGGCCGAATACATTGCACTAGGTAGTTGTTGTGCACAAGCTCTTTGGATGAAACAAACCTTAGAAGACTTTGGAATACATCAAGAAACTATAGAATTAAGGTGTGATAATAAAAGTGCAATTGATTTAACTTATAATATGCTTCATCATTTTAGATCTAAACATATAGATGTTCACCATCATTTCATTAGAGAGCATATTAAACAAAATTCAGTAAATGTTAATTTTATAAGCACTGATTCACAGATTGCAGATATTTTCACAAAACCACTTCTAGATTCTTATTTTTCAATGCTAAGACTAAAATTAGGAATCTTAGACATTTCAAGCTGATGAATTCACATAAGTATTATGGGAAAAGATTAAATCATTAAAACAAAAATTTATAATTAAAATTAAAATAACTAACATATTACTACAAAATTGTACTGAAAAGCACTCACAAACATCACATCATAGTTCACTGAAATTATTACAAATACTTGTTCATCACAGAATGCAGAAACATGAAATAATATAAAATTCACTATCGCCAAATGATACTAGCTGTCGCATGGCGATATCCCCAGAAGCCATTTTCTATCCGAAACCTTAGAAATCTCTGCTATCCCCAACATTGGTATCCTCCTGGTCTTCAGTGGAGCTCTGACCGTTGTTTCGTGTCCAACGAGGTCGGCGCATTGACTGTCATGGAGGCTCCACGATCGGGTTATCCCACTCTGCCACCTCTGCCAGAGTTGGTTTCAATTTAAGGCTCTTTGTTAGAAATTTAATAAATTTATGCATTCCCGTGTGATGTTTTTTCACTTCCCGCTTGTATTCCTCGAATGAATCTCGCAAGTCATCCAATCCTTATCATAGTGATCCACCTCTTGGGAGTGGTGGATTTCTAATACTTGATGAGGGTTCACTACTCCGCATGGATACACCTCGTGGCCCACGAGCACCAGTATAGGTGGTACCCGTTTGAAACACCATAGGTGCACAATCTTCAAAGTAGAATTCATGATCGATCCAGGTGTATATCCTGTATAGGATATGCTAGATGATAGCACTATCGGTAGTGTATTCAGTTTCTTCCACATAGGATTATTAATTCTATACGTGTACCGAATAATGGATAAAATCAAGTCCGCCACATCAAAGGGCTCCCTCTCTAGGATCATGTAAGTAACATAACTCAGTTGAGCCGTTATCTTTCTAGTGTCCCCGGACTTTAGCATAATCGTATGTCTCAAGATATCCTGCACTAAATGTGCATCCAGAGTGAGTGTGGCTGTTGATTGAATAAGGTTTTTCATGGAATTACCATGTAAAACCATATTCAATAGTGTGACATTGACGAGCCTAGGGCGACTGGTGGCCGGCGAGCACGCAGCCGCCGACTGCCCTATAGTAAAAAAATTTGCAGCAGCGGCAGCGCCGCCACAGTTTTGCAATTTTTTTTGTAATGGGGCTGTCGATGGCTGCGAATCGCCGGCCGCCCTGGGCTCGTCGACGTCCACGCCGATAAGCCTAGGGCGGCTGGTGGCCGGCGGCCGCAGCAGTCGACAACCCCATTGCAAAGTTTTTTTTATAGTGGGGAGGCCGGTGGTTATAGGCTCGCCGACCACCTACCGCCCTGGGCTCGCTGGTGTCCATGCCGACGAGCCCGCAGTCACCAGCCGCCCCTTCTGTGCCGTAGCCCGGGCTCGCCGATAATTTTTTTTTAAAGCCGTTTGATTTAAATCCAATGGCTGGAAATCTGTGTGCGGAAAACTCGTATATACGCGTTACGTGTTTTTCCAGGGAACCCATATATATATATATATATATATATATATATATATATATATATATATAAAGGTTCGACCCCAATTAAACCGGTTGGACCATTTCAATCTTGAATCTCTCCCTCCACTCCGCTGGTTCGATGTTCGATCCGATTTTAAAAACTTTCGAAAATTGTACCATTGAAGAAGGTAATGAGAAAATGAAATCTTTAGAAACAATTAAATTTTTTTTGAAAATCATTGAAAAAGTATTTCATTCATGTAAATCAAGAGTCAATAATTCAAGCACATAGAGAGGGAGACAAGAATGCACATAAAAAAATATCCGCAACAACCTGAGCCACCCGATTAACATCCCGACTCATAGAAGAGAATGAAACCTCCGCCAGACTCCAGATCATATCAAGAATGTACAACACAATAGGCCAATCCATCGACGAAGGCACAATCCCCCTGAAGTTTACTAATAAGCGAAGCACAATCACCCTCAAATGCCATGATATCCAAGCCTCACAGGCCAAATCAACAGCTAGATGAGCCACTAGAGCCTCTGCCAGCATCGGGCAACCAATATGTCGGACGCAACTCACCCGCCAATCAAGCAAGACACCCCAACAAATACGCACAACTCCCATCCCTACCTTGTCCGGATCCCGACGCACAACACCATCAAAGTTTATTTTTAGGGTGCTGTTATTAGCAAACCCACTTTCATTACTAGCAAATCAGGAAAAAAAGATTTAGCCATTTTTTGCATTTTTTTCTACAACTTTCATGTTGAACACTTCTCATGAAAATGTATGTTTAAGACACAGTTCAAAAAGATGCATATATTTTTATATACACTTAACTCGTCTATACAACACACCTTATAGGAATTAGAAATCAAATATATTTCTAAACTGGATGATATTTTGTTTAAAGATTTTGGTGCAGATGATGATATTTTGTTGAAAAAAGAGTTTTGGACATACTAAACAAAATTTTGCGGCATTTTGACTCATTTATAATGCTAACATAAGTGGTTGAATGAATACATTTTAAATCATTTCTAAAGTCATTATATGTCGTGGGTTATTTTGAAAGAATGAATGTATTAAAAAAAAATTAATTTTTTTTAAAATTTTTTATGTTGGTTTGCTAGTAACAGAATGGTTTTCAAATAGCCATTTTGAAAAAATAAGAATTTGCTAATAGATGATTTGCAAGAAATCAAATTGGATTTTCTAGTAACAACACCCTTTTTTTATCCCACCAGCCAAAGGGGAGACCCAAATAGAGGGCAAAGGCAAACTCAGGGAGACATTAAATTGGAAATTAATATTTGGATAGTAAATTAAGGCTTCGTTTGGGGGGACTTATTTTCACCGGTCAAGCGATTACGACCGCATGAATCAGACCTTAATAAAAGTCCGGTTCATGCGGTCGTAACCGCTTGACCGGTGAAAATAAGTCCCCCCCAAACGGAGCCTAAAGCAGAGAACCCATTATATATGAGCGTCCCTTCGGTATGGAAAAACAAGGTATGAGATTGAATAGGGTTTAGGGAACGAAACCTCAGTTTCCTCTGCCAGAATTGTCGGAAGAGATACACTATACTGCTCGATGCCAGAAGTTTCGCCGCCGACAAGGGTGAGGTGATCCAGACGGAAGCTCCAGCGACAAGCTTCACGCACGCTGCTCGATCCCGATTCAGCTTCGAACGACGGGTCTTCATCAACCTCGACGCCCTAATTCGATGACTCGAGGACATTTTCTGCCGTCAACTTTGCCCCACTTCGGCTCCCTGTCCGAAATAATTCCAGGCTGCGATAGATTGACTCTCTTGTCCAGGACCCTCCTTCCTCCATCCTGCTCCTATTGGAGAAATAGCCTGCTCCCCGTCATAGTTGTTGGGGTAATACTTTCCTTTGATCATTTCTATTGTATAAATTTTATGCAACTTAAATAATTAGTTAAAGCTTGACTCCAATGTTCCAACTAATTTAAAATTGCTGTTTATCCATAAATTATTGCTTGTGATTTTCCTTATTTGTGAATGGAATAATCTCGTGATGGATTTACTCGTAAACACTTAAAGAACCCTGTTGAAGCCAAAAATGACCTCAACGGCAGTTCAAAAAATCAGGGTGCAACCAACACCTACTCCTCTCAAGCCCCGACCCTCGACTGGTTACAAAGGACCTAGAACCGACCCTAAAGCCTCAGCAGGGAGGTCCCACCTCACACCCGGAAGATCTCTGAGGGCTTTCCCTCCAAAGCCAGAAGCTTGGATAGGAGCTCCTCAGAAAGCACTAGAGAGTTAGAGAATAATGAAAACTTGCCTTCTAAGGAGCCCTTATGGGTCTATTTATAGTCTTTTGCTGACCTGAAATTACTGTAATACCCCTGGCTGGCCTGCCAATAGCCAAATGCCGCTATATAAGAAATACTAAATGAAGCCCCTGGGGGTATGTAGGTAATTCTACCCGAGGAAAATTAAGTAATTTTACCCTGGGCCTTGGGCCCCACTCGGCGAGAACCCTGAGCCGCGGCGAAAAACCTGAGCTGAGAACCTTCCCGCCTCCACTCAACACGGCGTTGAGTGGACTCGACGCCTTTACTGCCGAACGCGACGTTGAGTGAGTGGAGCTTACTCAACGCGGTGTCGAGTGGACTCGACGTCTTTGCTGCTTGGATTTTGGCGTCGAGTGGACTCAATGCCTTCTCGCCCGCCTCTGGTCATCGGTGGGTCTTGGCTAAGGCTTTGTGCAAATGATCCTGCCTGCTCGTAGTCAGGAGCTCTACCAAGGCGCAATCTATTCCGGTCTGAAGCCCAAAGCTAGCCCGAAGTTAGTCCAATCCTGACTGTTGGTGTCTCTGGGTTCCCTCCAGCTAATATGGGGTTGTACACAATTCCCGCTCTTTTTGAGCTAGCTCTGCGCTCGAAAGACACGTCCAACCCATAAATATTCGATGGGCACGTGTCACCTCAAAAAGAGAATCTTTTTGGTGGGCCATCCCATGGCTCTATATATATGTGCTGATAGACGGACTAAGTCTGCCCCTGAGTCGCTTCTTCCTGTCTGAGCTTTCGCGTGTTTTCACAATGCGTTCCGAGCGTGATGAAAAGCCGCTCCCGCAAGACCTCCAAGACCGCATCAAGGCGGCTCAGGCATGAGCCCTGGGGAATAGTGCTTTGGTCGCTCCTTGGCTGGCGAGAAAGTCTCCAGCCGCTGAGCCTTCCCCGCTAAAGAAGAAGAAGAAAGAGAAGAAGAAGAAGGCGAAGGTGGTCCAGCGGGACCTTTCTCGCGAGAGCAGGGACTCACCTACCCCGACTCCAAACCGTGCGGATGATACTTCCCATCCGCAGAAGGTATGTCTCTCCGACTTGCTGATCATCAACATCGCGAGCTGATAATGCGAAAGGGTCGAAAACTGATGGAATAATTCTCGCAGGAAGCAGCTCAAGATGACGACGCCGGGTCCCCGCTGGTGCGCCCGGACTCATCATCTCCGCCTCCCGAGGAGCGACCACGAGATACGGAGGCCACTCCTCTAGCTGTCTCTCCGAGAACCGAAGGTATGATTTTCTCCCAGTCAGTCCTTTATAACTGTTTCAATCGTAGCCTCCCCTACTGTCGAATTGACTTACCGCAGCATTAGCTTCCGCCAACCCGGGTCTCGACACCCGGGAGAACGAAATAATGGCTGCTAACTCGCTCGACAAGGCAGCTAATCCCGCCCTACTGGCGGGAGGGGTGTCCATCGTCCCCTCCATAGCTCCAAAGGAGTCCAACCACCTCGCGAGAGAGGACGACTCCCCCCCGCTTCCGGCCAGGCCAGGATCACTGAGCGCGAGACCTTCCTCCCGGGGCAAGGAAAGCCGCTCCACCTCCTCTATGGGACTGAGGGGGGCCTTCTCTCCTGCTGCCGGCCAGTGGCTCTTGCCATGCTGCAGGTATGCGAAACATTACCATAGCTTTTACTCAGCTCTCGTCGTAACCATGAAACTGTTCTCAGAGGATCCAGACTCGCGGACGGGAGCCGATGAAGATGATGAAGTTGATAATAAAGACTGAGAGGGGGATGACGGCGAGAGCTCCCCTTTCTCTTCATCCGACGAGATGGAGGAGATCTTGAATGACGCCGGGATCGCGAAAAGGCAAGGGATGAAGATTGGTGCCTTCCTGTCGAAGCTTGTGCGGCGGGAGCGGGCCTGCGCTATTGTGGCAAAAGAATTCTGCGAGATGGTGGAGCAGAGGCTAGAGGCCCTTGAGCGCGACTATTTCTTGGGCGAGATTAAGCGGCCGGGCGCGCCTACTGCCGAGTCTTCCCCCAGGAGGTGTATCACGTGGATTCGATATCAGGCTCGCCGGATCAACCTAGGGTGCACCACCTTGTCTTCCTACTACAACCCGCTGGCGCCCCCGAGGACTAGATGGTGGGAGCAAGGGCGATGGCGCTGGGAGCCATATTGATTAAAGAAGTCTTGCCACCTCTCACCCCTCGGCCTTCCCTTCCCGCAATGTACCCCGTTTCTTTTTATTTTGGACCGCTTATTTATAATTCTTAACTCTGTAATTATTATTTGTTATTTGGCTCTCGCCCGGCGAAAGCGATCTTTGTTTTTTATTTTCTTCTATTTCACGTTGTCATCTCAAAATTCTTACGCGAATCTGAACCGCCGGTTGGTCACTGTCATCCCGAGCCGGAACCCGAGGCATCGTTGACTTGGGGCATGACACCTTTACCACCGCCGCTCTTTTTATTTTTCTTTTTTGGAAAAGCCATCATTATCATGGTTTCCTATAAATAGAGGAGTCCGCCAAATGTATTTATTCCCCCCGATCCCGAACCCTTGCACTCCTCTTCATTGCTCTCGTGAATTGCCGAGAACTCCCCCTGCTTCCGCCTTCTTCTCTCGTTCTCGGCAAATTTCCCTCAATCTCGCCTTCAACCCTTCAAACGATGCCGGGCGAAAACGAGGGATGCTCCAACTGCGCGAAAGCAATTTGAAAGCACCAATTCCCCCTTTGCCGCCTAACCACGGACGAGTACCAGCTGATTACCTCCTGCTAATCCCCCTGGCTTTAGCGCGAGAAACCGGGGCAACGATGATCGGGTCAATAGCGCGAGAGCGGGAGAGCTTTCCATCCCCCTCGAGCATTTTGAGGTTGGCTTCCGTCTTCCCGAGGTGCGCCATGCCCTCCGCTACTACAGCGTCATTCCCGCTCAACTCAATCCAAACTCGATTGCCATCCTAGCAGCCTTCATCTGCTACATGCGATCCGAGAGGATCCAGTTCAGCCTTCCTATCTTCCGGAAGCTGTTCACCCTCCGCACTAAGGGGGGGGGGTGGTCTTCTTCTTCGGGCAGCTGCTCAAGACCACCGGTCTCACCAACAAGCACCACCACTAGGGCGAGAAATTCTTCTTCGTTGCCGGCGACTTCGACAACGTTCCTCTCGCGACCGTTCAATACGAGTACGCCGCTTAAAAGCCGCCCACCCTGGGTTCGCGCGAGAGAGCCCTTTTGGAGTTCTTCGGAACGAAGGAGTTAGACGTCCAATTTCTTAGGCGGGACGTCGATTCTTTCCCCGCCGTCCCTCCTAGTGAAGGTACGGTCTCGCCTTTAACTTGGTATTCCCGTTCTAAACATTAACGTTGAGCATTGTCGCCTTTGTAGGAGAGCGAGAAATTCCTCTGCACCAACCCTTTACCGAGACTCAAGATGCCGAGGGCCAGGCTGCGAGAGATCCGATGGCTCTCGTGAGATCCGCGGCTCAAGCTTGTCGGGACGAGTCGGCCCCGCCTCCTTCGACCAGTGCCGGGAAGCGAAAGCCCAGTGCCTTTTCGTCTCGGCCGCTGAAAAGACCAAAGCCAACCGCCGCCGACAAAGGGAAATCCGTAGCGACTGCGCCCGTCTGACCTCTCCCACCAGGTCGGTCCTTCGAAGAGGTCCTGCAGGCAGCCAGCGAGATGACCGCTGCCACAAGGTGTAGCGTCGGGGCCCCTGCCGAGAACCTTCCAGCCGCAAGCGGGGCTGGTGGCGAGGGGGCAGCCGCCGAGACCTCCACTCAATCCCCGCCCAAGGAGGTGCCAAAGGGGTATAGGAATTTTGTTCTCGGCGTGAAGTGCCTTGACGCGGAACGGAGACCCCTGCTGCGGTGGGACCCCGAGACCAACCAAGTCTCTATCTCGAACCTTCTCCCTAGCTGGGAGGAGCCCGACCAGGTCACCGGCGAGGCCTTTGCATTGGGTTACGGTGTAACACCTCTACCCGTCAAGAAGAATATAATAGAGGGTCCGGTCGGGGCCCCACACCATATTCCACAAACAGGTGGAGACGCTACAAAATAATATCAAAACCAACGCATCCTAACACAGAGAATTCTAGCGGAAGCTCACGGTTGAAAAACTTAAACTCAAGCAAAACGAGAACTGTCCACTAAAACATAGGAATGTATACAACCAAAGTATCTGGCCTTAAGGCCTTACAAATTTCTCTTAACAAGGTGTGGTTTACAGACATCGACACGCAGACCGGCCACACATGAACAAGAAGAAACAAAACAAACAAAGCCTTCGAGGGCAGCAACGCAGCTTGGGCTTTGGCCCGCTAAGTCCCGCTCGGACCAGCACCTCCAGCACCTGCAAGAACCAATCCACCAAGCGGTGGCAAACAGGGCAACGTTCAGCATTCAGCTGACCAATTATAACGACCCTGCCCCTGGCACTGGGCAGCGGAATTCCATCCCTGCATAGCATTTTCCAATATGATATATATATAGCGAACCACGCAAGACGTGCACGACCGCACAGTCAATACATATCACAAACGTCGGCACGACGGCCCGACGCTCCGTGCACTCTGGGCGCATTCATGTGTACCGGAAATACCGGATCCCACCAATGAGCATTCTAGTCATGATCGGCACGCAGGCCGTTGACTCTCGCTATGTGATCCTAATAGGGCCTTAAGCACCCATGGTTAGACAACCATAACGCGGGTATAGATCCGCCTATCCCATTGCTCACATCGTCAGACGCAAGGCTGGCCTGACGCTGGTAGGGCTTCACCTTTCCCGTCCACCACAAGAGTTAAACTCAACTCGCACAATTTCCTGGACTTCCTCCAGTACCTCCTGCTGCACCAAGCGACAGGTATCCACCATAGATTGCACACAAACAATCAAATACTCAGAGGCTCCTCCGAAATGCAAACAAAGCATCACCAATTCAGACCAACACGTCCAGATTGGCTTCACACAGCATGTCTAGATCCGTACTCTAATTTTGGACTCTAACAAGGGGGACTTCACATATCTACCCCAAGGGACACCACAACCCACCGCACACTCGCGAGGACGGGTTTTCCCTATGCAAATGCAGGAAAGTTGGACTTTACATGTCCAAGACGAAAATCGTTACCCTTGGAATTCGCCTCGGAGCCATGGAGAGAATTGAGACGGATGAAAGCCTTCGTAGTAGCCTTGCCTTCATAAATCCAAACTCGGCTCGCGATTTGGATGACCACAGCACCACTAGCGGCCGGATTCCTCTTATTCTTCCTTGCTTTGCTCTCCCCTCTCTCTTAACTTTAGAAAGAGAAAGATGAAACTCAAATGAGCTTTCTCCTCTTCAATCCCGGCCTTATCAACCCAGGGAAGAGCTCAGACCATTGGATCTTGGTAAAAGAAAATGAACGGCTCTGATCAGCCCTAAATTTGATTTCCTGGGCCGAACACGGGTTGTGACACGCCCGTGTCACAGGCCGTGTTCTTGAAGCGGTGCACAACCGACTTAAAATAAACCAGAACACGGGTGTCGACATGCCCGGGACATGCCCGTGTCGACACCTGACACGCCTTTGTCGAGGGGCGTGTTCCCCCATCGAGACGGAAATCAGCATTTTCCCTGAGACCACACGGGCACTGGACACGCCTGTATGAAAATTTGACACGCCCGTGTCACGATCGACACGGTTGGGCCTCCGTGCCGTGTCCTTCTCGGGACAATCTGGCTAATATTTGGGCATGACACGCCCTGGGACACGCCCATGTCCCAGGCCGTGTCGATGTGTCAATACTCAATGATCGCCGACTTAACGATCATCGACAATGAAGAACACGCCATGGGACATGCCCTTGTCCCAGGCCGTGTACCCCAGACATGCCCTGGGACACGCCCGTGTCCCAAGCCGAGTCAGCCAGCCTGTTGGTACCCCAGTTTGATTTGAGTTTAGTCTTGTCTTTTTAGTCCCTTGACCCAAGAAATATCTATGGTCAATGGTTTGTAGTCTAGCTGTAGAGTCCTCACTTTTCCAGATTGAGAATTTGGTTAAGTAGTTTGTTCGTTCGACTATCGTCGAACGCCGCTCGACTATCGTCGACTAACTGTTCGACGATCGTCTATCAGTTGTTCGACTTTCAGTCTGCGAGGATAGTTCGACTATCTGTTGATAGTTCGACTATCTGCTCTGCTTTGATAGTTCGACTATCTGCTTAGATAGGTCGACTATCTGATAGCTCGACTATCTGTTGATAGCTCGACTATCTGTTGATAGCTCGACTATCTGTTTTCGCTTGGTAGTTCGACTATCTGCTTTGATAGTTCGACTATCTGATAGTTCGACTATCTGTTGATAGGTCGACTATCTGTTTGTTTCTGATAGTTCGACTATCTGTTGATAGGTCGACTATCTGTTTGTTTCTGATAGTTCGACTATCTGTTGATAGGTCGACTATCTGTTTGTTTTTGATAGTTCGACTATCTGTTGATAGGTCGACTATCTGATAGCTCGACTATCTGTTGATAGCTCGACTATCTGTTTTGCCCTGATAGTTCGACTATCTGTTGATAGGTCGACTATCTGATAGTTCGACTATCTTCTGGTAGTTCGACTATCTGCTGTGATAGTTCGACTATCTCCTTTGATAGTTCGACTATCTGGATCGTTCGACTATCTGTCCAATAGTTCGACGATCTCCGTGCGTCGGTCGACGATCTCCGAAGGTCGTTCGACGTTTTCTGTCTGCCTTTATATTTTGTATTTATTTATTATATTTAATTCATTAATACATTATCTGGCATATCTTTTTAGCTATTTTATGATAATATTTCCAGGCATATCTGCTCTATTCTTTTTGCCTGAGTAAAATCTTTTTAGATAAAGTTGTTTGTCTTATTAGCTGACTTTGTTTTTTTACTTTATCTGCTGACAGTCCTTTATAGCCGTTAGACTGAAAAGTCTTCCTTCTGCTATAAAGAGTATTTCTCTGATGTGACTTTATTTAGTCCTTCTGTTATTTGATTTGATCCTGCAGCTTCTTAGAAAGAGGTTCATTCCTTTTATAGAATGTCTTGCTGCAGAGTTTGTTTTGCTGTGTGTTATTTGCAGCCCAGGTCTCAAGTTTCAGAAGAAGACAAGTAATTCAAATTGAAGAGAGTCGTTGCTTGCTGCTGTTATAAAAAGGACCCTTTGAAGAAGGATTCAAGCTAGCTGATAGCTAACCAGTTGTTCACTTAAGCTTTGAAGCCTTCATCAAGATCAAGTCTTCTGCTCTCAGCAATACTCATCCAACTGAGAAGTGTTAAGATCTTCTACTCTTCTTCAACCTGAGTTCTCCTGCTTTCAGGAAGTTCAAACTCAGAGTTCTTTTGAAGAAGAAGAAGAAGAAGATAGCTGCTTGAAGATCTTTAATTTTATTATTTATTATCTTCTTGTAGTTTTTCCTTCAGAGCTTTCTGAAGAGTTTTCTGCACTGAAGCAAGACTTCACCTGGACATCTTTGAGCCAGGGGGAGCCTTGATTCTTTAGAGCTTTCTAGCTCAGTGCAAGTTTTTGTGCTTCTCTAATATATTGTAAAATAGAGAAGACATCTTAACCTTCTTCCCCCTCCTGTACAGGGTTATTACTCCCTTCAAAAGTATCCCTTGGTGGCAGGGCACTTGATCAAAAACCTGTGCTTGGTTTTTAGACACCTGATCAAAAGTCTAAAGGGTTTCTGGATCTACCTGAAGCAGATCCTGTTGGTGGCAGGGCACCTGATCAAAAACCTGAGTGGATTCCTACCGTGTGGGTAGAAGAGTGGACTTACCCAAGTTGTTTGGGGAACCACTATAAATTTCCTTGTGTCGTCTGGATTGCCTTGTTTATTTCCTGCACTGTGGCTGTGAATAGATATAACTAGGTTGCTAGTTGCTGATTAGGATTTCCAAGCCTTAACTGTAATTTCAGTTAGCTTGAGTTTGTGCACAACACTTGTGTTAGGCTTTAGGGTTAATTCTATATCTATAATCTTTTAATTCCGCAATTCACTCCAAGGGAGTTGGGTAGACCTTCAAGTTTTGTCTAGTGCAAAATTTGATAACTCTATTCACCCCCCCCTCTAGAGTAGTATCTATCCCTTCACTTTCAATTGGTATCAGAGGGAGGTTGACTAACTGAATAGGCTAACACCTAAGTTACAAGATCCTGATAGATACCAAAGCTTATAGATATTCACTATTATGGCCCAGTCCAAGGATTATTCTAGCACCAGACCTCCAGCATGCAACTTAGCTAAGTTTGGCATCTGGAAGGCAAGGATAAAATTATATATGAATTTTATTGATGAAAGCATCTTTGCTTCTATTTTGTCAGGTCCCCCAAGAGCACCTGCTGCTGCCACTGCCTCATCATCAACTGATATGAGTGCAGTGCCTCCTCCAGATTACAACGATGAGTACAAGAAGGCAAAGATAGCAGATGCCAAGGCAATGAATATACTGGCTCAGACAATGTCTGATGAGGTATTCCAGAAGGTAGCTGACTGCTCTTCAGCAAAAGCTATGTGGGATACACTGAACTAGATTGTAGCTGGTTCAGCTGATGAAAGGAAGGACAGAAGGTCCAACCTGATCTCACAGTATGAGAACTTCAAGAAAACTGATGCTGAATCAGTTGAAGCCATGTACACCAGGCTCAGCTCAATCATCAATGAGCTGAGGACCCTGGACAAGGACATATCATTGACAGAGGTCAATGATAAGATTCTTATGTGCTTCCCTAGCACATGGGATCTAAGGATCTGGCCTATCAAGGAAGCCAGAAGTACAAATGAGCTCTCCACTGAAGCTCTTCTCGGCAAGCTCAAGTCTTTTGAGCAAGTGCTGAAGACAAGGGAAGCAGAAGCAGAAGCAAAGACCCCTACTCCAACAAGAAAAGAGCAATCTCTAGCTCCTAAGGCTGCTGATGCTTCTGAAGGCAGCCAATCAAATGAGGAACTAATGTCATTGTTTGCCAAGAGGTTTCTCAAGATGGGGAGAAAGGAGTTCAGAAAGAAGTCTTCACGCTATGAAGACAAACCAAGGTATGATCGTTCTCCTGCTAAAGAAATTATTTGTTATGGTTGCAGGAAGCCTGGACATATCTTGCCAGAGTGTCTAGAGGAGAAGAACAAAGACAAGAGAAAAGAAAAGGAACAGCACAGGAAGCACTCCAAGCCATCTTCCTACAAAAACAAGAAGAAGGAGAGAGGTTTCATTGCTGAAACCTGGAGTGATTCTGATGAAGAATCCTCCTCATCAAGCTCCAGTGAGGATGAGGAAGAGAAGAAGGCAAAAGAAGTTTGCCTCATGGCAATAGATGCCTGCAGCAACCACTCAGCTGCAGAGAGTTCAGATTCAGATGAAGAGATGCCAACAGAAGATGAGGTACTATCTTCTTATGACTTTACTTCTGAAGAATTTAAATTAGATTTTAAATCTTTATGCTTAGATTTGATTAGCTCAGAAAAGGAGATAAAAGAACTTAGAAATAAGTTAGCTGACTCAGAAGTAATTGCTACAGAAAATATTAGGTTAAAGGAAGATCTCACTACTTGTAGTGAAGAAATTAAATTTCTTAAAATGGAGTTAGCTAAGTCTAAGAGGTTAGAAGAATCACTTAATGGTAGAAGCCTTAAGTTGTTAGAAATTACCAGCATGACTAACACTAGGTCAGGTAATGACAAACTAGGCTTAGGAGCTTCTCCCAGTGAACCCCCAGTTCTACTTAAAAATAATCTTTCAACTCCAGTAAACTTCATTTCAGCTAGTGGAATGAAGAACACTGAGCAAGTAAACCTAGTTAATAAAACTTTAAATAAAGCTAAGAGAGAAAAGAGAAAGAAATTTTTTAAAGAAATGCAAAGAGCGTCGAACGCCGCTAGACGATCGGAAGCTCAATGGTCGAACGAAGCTCGACGATCTGAGCGCCCATCGTCGAATGTCGATCGACGTTTTCAATATGATTTTCAAAATCATCATCAGTACCATAGAAACCTAAATGAAAATAGAAACCCTAGGTTTGTTGACCCATCATCTGCATGGAGAATCCCACCTAGGAGATCTCACCCATTAGGTTATCACCCTCAGCCTGCATTTTCATATATTTCCAGTTTTTCTTATGTGAAAAATAAGGGACCCAAGGTTACCTGGGTCCACTCTATCTAAATAAATGTCTTGCAGGTGAAGGCCTATCCAATCACTCAAAATAAGTGGTATTTGGATAGTGGATGTTCCAAGCATATGACAGGAAATAAAGATCATCTGTCAAAATTCAAAGCTAAGCTCGGCCCAAAGGTTATCTTTGGAGATTCCAGCTGTGGTCAGACAGAAGGCTATGGCAGGATTACTATTGGAGATGTTACTTTCAAGAGAGTTGCATATGTGACAGGACTGAAGCACAATTTGATTTCAGTCAGCCAGCTATGTGATGCTGGCTACCAGGTTTCATTTTCTAACTCTTCTTGCAATATTACTTTAAATAATAATGTTGTTTTAGTAGGTATTAGAATAGGTAATATTTATTTAGTAGATTTCAATTCATCTCATTCTGAAATCTGCCTGTTTAATGAAGTAACAATTAATAATAATTCTTTATGGCATAAGAGGCTTAGTCATGTTAACCTTAAAAATATATCTAGGTTATCTAAACACAACCTTGTTAGAGGTTTACCTTCTTGCCCCTACAAGAAGGAGAGCCTATGCAAGGCTTGTCAGCTAGGCAAGCAATCCAAAAACTCTTTTAAATCTGTAAATAAGAGTGATTCTCCTAGAATCCTGTATCTATTACACTTGGACCTTTTTGGCCCAATAAATGTACAGAGTTTAGGAGGGAAGTATTACACCTTAGTAATTGTAGATGACTTCTCTAGGTTCAGTTGGGTTTTCTTTCTGAGAACTAAGTCTGATAACTTCAAAGCCCTTACAGACTTTCTACTATGTGTGCAAACTGAGTACTCTACTCATGTGGCCTTGATCAGAAGTGATCATGGTACTGAGTTTGACTCTCTTCTCATGCAAGAATTCTGTGAGAGAGAAGGTATCAAACATAGCTTCTCAGCTCCTAGAACTCCTCAACAAAATGGGGTAGTTGAAAGGAAGAATAGAACACTCATTGAAGCTGCTAGCACATTATTGGCAGATGCTAACATGCCTCTCTCCTATTGGGCAGAAGCTGTTAGTACAGCCAATTATGTCTTAAATAAAAGTTTGATACACAAACTTAAGTGTAAAACTCCTTATGAGTTGCTTAAAGGAAAGAAACCTAAAATTAATTATTTTAGAATTTTTGGCTGTATTGTTTATATTCATAATAACAATAAAGAATATCTTAGAAAATTTGAAGCAAAAGCTTCAATGGGAATCATGCTTGGATATTCCCAAGTAAGCAAAGCTTATAGGGTTTATAACAAATCATCCTGTAAGATTGAAGAATCTGTGCATGTGTCTTTTGATGAGTCTCAGATGTTTTACAAGGAGAAGGAAAATTCTCCTTCCACCAGTTCAGTGCAGGTACCTGATGCTCCTCAAGAAATCCTTCAACTATCAACTCTTCAGATCACTGAATCAGACATTGATGAAGACATTGCAGAAGCAGTTGTTGTACCACCAAAAGTAGATCAAATTCCTCCTGAGGAATTAATCCCAACTATTGCTGAAGATCACATCCCACCTGCTGATATTGTCACACTTAGATATCACCCCACATCTCAAGTGATTGGAGACATATCAGCTGGTGTGCAAATAAGACATCAATTAATACAGGATGTGATGCACGCTTGTTTTTCCTCTCACAGGTTGAGCCCCTCACCTTTAAAGATGCAGAGCTAGATCCCCACTGGATCATTGCTATGCAAGAGGAACTCAATCAGTTTGAGAGATGTAAAGTTTGGACTTTGGTTCCAAAACCTAAAGGCCAACTGATCATAGGCACCAAGTGGGTGTATAGAAACAAGATGGATGCAAGTGGAATTATAGTAAGGAATAAAGCAAGGCTTGTAGCTCAGGGCTACAGACAGGAGGAAGGTATAGATTATGACCAAACCTTTGCTCCTGTTGCAAGGCTAGAAGCAATAAGGATCTTCTTGGCCTATGCAGCCTACATGAAGTTTAAGGTCTTCCAAATGGATGTCAAAAGTGCATTCCTGAATGGTGAGCTTAAGGAAGAGGTGTTTGTTGAACAACCACCAGGGTTTGTTTCTTCAACTCAGCCCTCACATGTGTTTAAGTTACAGAAAGCTCTATATGGACTAAAGCAAGCTCCCAGAGCCTGGTATGAGACTCTAGCTAGTTTCCTTTTAGAGCACAACTTTACTAGGGGAGTAGTTGATAGAACCCTTTTCGTCAAGCATCACAAGGACACAATCCTGTTAGTTCAGGTGTATGTAGATGATATTATATTTGGCTCCACTGATCCCAAACTTTGCAAAAGGTTCTCTGACCTGATGCACTCTAAGTTTGAGATGAGTAGTATGGGTGTGCTGTCTTACTTTCTTGGTCTCCAAGTTAAGCAAGATGCTGATGGTATCTTCATCTCCCAATCCAAATATGCCAAGGAATTGGTAAAGAAATTTGGGATGGCTGATGCTTCAGCAATGCCTACACCTATGGCTACTAATGTAGTTATTGATTCTGATGATCACGGCAAGCCAGTTGATCAAAAGAATTATAGGGCCATTGTTGGTTCCCTATTATATCTAACTGCAAGTAGGCCTGATATAATGTTTGCTACATGCCTTTGTGCTAGATTCCAGGTCAACCCCAAGGAATCTCATCTGATTCTTCTAAAGAGAATCCTGAGATACCTGAAGGGATGTCCAGATCTAGGACTTTGGTACCCAGCTGAGTCAGAATTTGAATTAATTGGATATTCTAATTCTGATTATGCTGGTTGCAGAGTTGACAGGAAGAGCACCTCAGGAACTTGCCAGTTCCTGGGAGAGAGATTGGTCTCTTGGTTCTGTAAGAAGCAGACTTCTGTCTCAACTTCAACTGCAGAGGCTGAATATATAGCAGCTGCTAGTTGTTGTTCACAGATCCTGTGGATTCAAAACCAGCTTGTGGATTATGGTTACTCACACAAGAACACCAAAATCATGTGTGATAGTACTAGTGCTATTTCAATTGCACAAAATCCAGTGCACCACTCTAGAACGAAGCACATTGAGATTCGACACCATTTCCTGAGAGATTGTGTGGAAAAGAACAAGATTTGTCTTGAGTTCATATCCACTGAGTTTCAGAGAGGTGATATATTCACCAAGCCTTTAGATGAACAGAAGCATCTGTTCTTCTTAGTTCAACTTGGCATGATCATTGGACGAGACTAAGTGTGACTATATCTGCCTATGTTGAAACCTGCTTGAAGATCGTCGAACGATGATCGAAGATCGTCGAATGTATTAAGCCTATCGTCGACCTCTGGTTAATGATAGCTTATCTGTTTGAAGATCGTCGACCGGCGTTTGAAGATCGTCGAACAGGTCGAGCTTATCGTCGATCTCTGAACGATGACAGCTTGTTGTTTGAGAAGCCAGAAATAGTCGAACGATGGCTCGACTACTCTGCTTCTGGGCCGATCGTCGAACGGCCGTTCGACTATCGGATCTAGTATCTTTTTAATAGATCGACTATCTCCGGTCTAATATAAAACCGATAGTCGACCTAGGTTAAAAGATCTTTTGTTTTATCGTCGACGGAGCGTGTCTTTTCGCATTCTGTCTTCCCGCTTGCGATTTTCTGCCACTTCGTCTCCTTCGTCTTCTCCGTCCTTCTCGCGCTTTCTCCAGCAATCAATGGCAATTTCTCCCGCAGTGTTAGCAGTGGTAAAGTTCGATGCAGGCTTCAGCGTTGATTTTGACGCGTTCAGTTGCTGCGAAGCAGGGATCGTGGAAGTTCTTCAGCTGTGCCGGGATCAAGGACTAGAGAGATTAATGTCATCAAGTATTAAGTTAAATATACCCGAGATCAAGGAATGGGCTTTCACGTCATCCTCCACCGACGATTCGATGACTGGCACCATCGGCGGAGAAGAGGTAATTTTAACTCCGGCCGTTCTGACTGATATTTTTGGTTTAATAAATGGTGAGGAAGATTATAAGCAAGATGCTCAAGAATTTGGAAGAATGTTAGTTGAGCTGGGACATGCAGAGGGCATTCCCATGAAGCTGCTCAAGGTAAATTTCCCTTTCAAGATTAAGTTTCTTGCTGAGTTGGTCGGAAAAGTGCTCCTCGGTAAGCACTCTGCTCATGACAATATAACAAGGCAACAATTTGCACTGATGTGTGCAATTGTTAATCAGAAAAAGATTGATTGGGCAGGAGTAATGTTTGATTTGATAAGGAAAAAGAATGGTAAGAAGGAAGTTACCCTCGGAAGGGTTATTGGAATTTTCCTAAAGGAAAAGTATCCCCAGCTGCTGAGTTCAACCGCAACAACAATAAATGCAAGAAAGAAGATGGACCCAAACCTGTTCTCTAAGTGGAAGAGAACCTTTGTGAAACCCGCTCTCACAGGGGTTGCTCCAGCGACATCAGAGAGCACCAGGACTGATTCGGTCGCTCCTCACCCTGTAGAAGCTGGATCAGCTCTCTCCCTTCCCTCTTCCTCTGCTATGCAGTCTGCTTCAGTTGAAGTTCCATCAACTTCAGCTGAAGTAAGACTTTCCCCTTCTCCTATTAGAGAAACAACTACGGTTGCTCTTCCTTCCCCTCCAGCATCTCCAATTCCCTCTCATCTTGCTAGGATATCTGCTCCTAGCTTTGATCTGTTAGAATCTGAGAGGATTCCCACACCTCCTCAGTCTCCCATTCATTCTCCAGTTAACACTCCTGTTAACTCTCCAGCTCCTTCTCCACTTCGATCTCCAGTCCACACCATTCTTCATCCCAGCACTACAACCATTTCTGCTGCATCTCCATCCACTGCAATCCCTCATTCTTTTGAGATAACCCCTGAACTCATCTCCAGCATTTTGAAGTTAATTACCCCTTCAATCAAAATTATGATTGAAGAGGCAATTGCTCCACTTGCCTCCTCCATTGCCACCTTGACTGCTTCCATCCAATCTCTTTCCAAATTTGCTGAGCCCTCTTCCTCAAGGGGCCTGGTTTCAGTTTCCACTGAAATCAGGCAGGGGGAGATGTTCTGTGAAGATGCCTCAGAGCCTCCTGCCTCCCTTCCAGCAGTAACAGATACCGTGATGACAGTTCAAGTAGTGTCTGCTCCAGCTGAAAAAGAATCAGTTTCTGCGTTATCGGAAAAGGAAATATCTGACGTTATTATGTTATCTGAATTTGTTGTGAAAGTTTGCTTAGAAGATCTCACCTTTCCCGTGATTGCAAATTTCCTAGAAGGGATTATTACATCCTACCTAGATGAGTCGTGGGAGTTGGTCAAATATGAAGGTAATTCACTCATTCGCTTTATTGACGAGTCAATTAATTTGCTAGCTAGTGAATAACTAGAAGGAATGATTTTTGCTTATTTAGCAGATCTGTGTTCATAATTCTACAGATTATATTAGAGAATATTTAGCTGCTCAGATCATAGTAATTATTTCAGAAGCTGCCCCAAGTGTTCCTGATATTCAAGTAGATCCAGAACTGGATTCATTTTTAGATGATAGAGAAGATGAGTCTGAAAATCAAGATGAAATCAAAGATGACACTCCTGTTCTGAGTGTGGAAGAAGAAAAAGCAAGAGCTGCCTGGAATCAAAGAGTACAAGATTCTTTAAAAGAGAAAGAAAAAGAGTTGCAAGTTGAAAAGTCAACTATTTGGGATGATTCTCCAGGGTTGGATTTAGATTTCCTTCTGGCTCAGGATGCCATAGAAGAGGAAAGAGAGAAATCTGATCTGAAGTTAAAAGAAAAGGCTGTTTCTGAAGCCTATGATCCTTATGATAATCCTCCATCATCTCATTTTGATGATGAAGATGATTCTGATTTATCTGAGAATGCTAAGAAAAGGAAAACTGCTCAAAAGAAAAGGAAAGCAATTGCTCCTCCTCCTCCCAGCCGTGACAATGATACTCCATACTATATTCTTAAAGGAATTGACCCTAAATCGAAAGAATTTCAACATTGGATGTGGTTCTCCAAGAACCAGTAGAAAGAGAGGAAAAGATCTAAGAGGTATGATAGTCCTGTTTCAAGATGGACTCCCAGAGGTCCTCCTCCTCCACCTCCCAGTGCAGGAGCCTCTAGGAACCTATCTGCTAATCCATCTGCCTCGTCTGGAAAATCTGCACCTTCTCAGCCTCAGTCTAGGAAAAGCTCTCAAAGTTCCCAAGGCAGATCTTTTTCTGGTTCTCAAAGACAAGTGAAGGAGGGTGTGTATCAAAGACCAACCTTTTCCCCTCCTCCTTCTCCAAAGAAAAGAGCTTCTTCTCCAATACCAGTACAGTCTGAAAAAGTTGTTTCAAAAGGTAAGTAGTTTATTTTGTTTTAAATTTTCTAGCAAGAACTTTGCTAAGTCTGCTCCCATGTCTTATCTAGTTAATCAAGATAAAGAATCAGATGCTACTCCTCCTGAGTCTGTTTATGAAAGTCCTGAGCTTGATCCTAACTTTAGGATGGCTCGTTTTCACGAATTAGTTAGAGCAGCCCAGATCAGAAAAGCAAAAGCTGAAGGGAAGGACACCACTGGATTAACCACCATGTCTACTTTCAGAAAGAAGGAATTAGAAAAGTTCCAGGTTAACCCTGAGGTTTTTGACCCTTCTAAATATATGGAAAAGCACCCGGAAGCTGTTGTGCCAAGGACTACAGAATTAAAGATCATTGGTTTGCAAGATTTAAAGATGTCTAAGTTAGAGGCCATTGATCCTCCGCGAAAAATTTCTTTTATTTCTAGCTCTTCTGTATCTAAGCCTGACTCTGTTGATCCTTAGTTTTGTTTGACTGTTATTTATCTATCTGTTTGATAATTGCTAGTTAATTACTATCTATTTCCTGTATTGTTTATAGTGTTCATTAGCTAGCTCTGTGTTTTAGTTTTTAAGAGACTTAACTCAAATAGGGGGAGATTGTTGGTACCCCAGTTTGATTTGAGTTTAGTCTTGTCTTTTTAGTCCCTTGACCCAAGAAATATCTATGGTCAATGGTTTGTAGTCTAGCTGTAGAGTCCTCACTTTTCCAGATTGAGAATTTGGTTAAGTAGTTTGTTCGTTCGACTATCGTCGAACGCCGCTCGACTATCATCGACTAACTGTTCGACGATCGTCTATCAGTTGTTCGACTTTCAGTCTGCGAGGATAGTTCGACTATCTGTTGATAGTTCGACTATCTGCTCTGCTTTGATAGTTCGACTATCTGCTTAGATAGGTCGACTATCTGATAGCTCGACTATCTGTTGATAGCTCGACTATCTGTTCTCGCTTGGTAGTTCGACTATCTGCTTTGATAGTTCGACTATCTGATAGTTCGACTATCTGTTGATAGGTCGACTATCTGTTTGTTTCTGATAGTTCGACTATTTGTTGATAGGTCGACTATCTGTTTGTTTCTGATAGTTCGACTATCTGTTGATAGGTCGACTATCTGTTTGTTTTTGATAGTTCGACTATCTGTTGATAGGTCGACTATCTGATAGCTCGACTATCTGTTGATAGCTCGACTATCTGTTTTGCCCTGATAGTTCGACTATCTGTTGATAGGTCGACTATCTGATAGTTCGACTATCTTCTGGTAGTTCGACTATCTGCTGTGATAGTTCGACTATCTCCTTTGATAGTTCGACTATCTGGATCGTTCGACTATCTGTCCAATAGTTCGACGATCTCCGTGCGTCGGTCGACGATCTCCGAAGGTCGTTCGACGTTTTCTGTCTGCCTTTATATTTTGTATTTATTTATTATATTTAATTCATTAATGCATTATCTGGCATATCTTTTTAGCTGTTTTATGATAATATTTCTAGGCATATCTGCTCTATTCTTTTTGCCTGAGTAAAATCTTTTTAGATAAAGTTGTTTGTCTTATTAGCTGACTTTGTTTTTTACTTTATCTGCTGACAATCCTTTATAGCCGTTAGACTGAAAAGTCTTCCTTCTGCTATAAAGAGTATTTCTCTGATGTGACTTTATTTAGTCCTTCTGTTATTTGATTTGATCCTGCAGCTTCTTAGAAAGAGGTTCATTCCTTTTATAGAATGTCTTGCTGCAGAGTTTGTTTTGCTGTGTGTTATTTGCAGCCCAGGTCTCAAGTTTCAGAAGAAGACAAGTAATTCAAATTGAAGAGAGTCATTGCTTGTTGTTATAAAAAGGACCCTTTGAAGAAGGATTCAAGCTAGCTGATAGCTAACTAGTTGTTCACTTAAGCTTTCAAGCCTTCATCAAGATCAAGTCTTCTGCTCTCAGCAATACTCATCCAACTGAGAAGTGTTAAGATCTTCTACTCTTCTTCAACCTGAGTTCTCCTGCTTTCAGGAAGTTCAAACTCAGAGTTCTTTTGAAGAAGAAGAAGAAGAAGATAGCTGCTTGAAGATCTTTAATTTTATTATTTATTATCTTCTTGTAGTTTTTCCTTCAGAGCTTTCTGAAGAGTTTTATGCACTGAAGCAAGACTTCACCTGGACATCTTTGAGCCAGGGGGAGCCTTGATTCTTTAGAGCTTTCTAGCTCAGTGCATGTTTTTGTGCTTCTCTAATCTATTGTAAAATAGAGAAGACATCTTAACCTTCTTCCCCCTCCTGTACAGGGTTATTACTCCCTTCAAAAGTATCCCTTGGTGGCAGGGCACCTGATCAAAAACCTGTGCTTGGTTTTTAGACACCTGATCAAAAGTCTAAAGGGTTTCTGGATCTACCTGAAGCAGATCCTGTTGGTGGCAGGGCACCTGATCAAAAACCTGAGTGGATTCCTACCGTGTGGGTAGAAGAGTGGACGTACCCAAGTTGTTTGGGGAACCACTATAAATTTCCTTGTGTCGTCTGGATTGCCTTGTTTATTTCCTGCACTGTGGCTGTGAATAGATATAACTAGGTTGCTAGTTGCTGATTAGGATTTCCAAGCCTTAACTGTAATTTCAGTTAGCTTGAGTTTGTGCACAACACTTGTGTTAGGCTTTAGGGTTAATTCTATATCTATAATCTTTTAATTCCGCAATTCACTCCAAGGGAGTTGGGTAGACCTTCAAGTTTTGTCTAGTGCAAAATTTGATAACTCTATTCACCCCCCTCTAGAGTAGTATCTATCCCTTCACTTTCACAGCCTGAACCTACATTTTACCTGTTGAGATTTCTGGGGTGTTACAATCCTCCCCTCCTTAATAAAATTTCGTCCCGAAATTTGAAGACAGCAGGGAGATAACAACATAACACAATCAGAGACATATATGTTTCTATCACGTATACAAACGAGCGAACAGGTTACGAAAATAACTCGGGAAACTCGGCTCGCATTGTCTGCTCCCGCTCCCATGTTAGCTCTTCTCGGCCACAATTGTCCCACCGGACTTTGACCATCCCGATCGTTTTGTTCTGCAACTGTTTCTCGGCTCGATCCACGATCTGAATGGGCCTCACCTTTGTCGTTAGCCCATACTCAACAGGCACCCGATCATTCTCAATCACTTGAGCTGGATCCTTGACTGCTTTTCGTAGTACTGATATGTGGAACACATCATGCAGTCCACCCAATTCCGATGAAAGAGCTAACCGATAGGCAGCTTCCCCAACTCGCTCCACCACTTCAAACGGACCAAGGTATCGCGGACTTAGCTTTTTCAACTGCCGAATCCGAGATACGCCTTTGAAGGGTTTAATCTTTAAATAGACCCAGTCACCAACCGCGAACTCTACGTTCCGGTGCTTAGCATTGTAATACTTGGCTTGCCGATCCTGGGCTATTAGTAGTCTCTCTCGAATAGAGCGTATTGTTGAGTTTGCATCCTCGACTGCCTTTTGTCCCAAAAGTTTGGATTCGCCAGTTTCTGCCCAAGCTAATGGTGTACGGCACTTACGACCATACAGAGCTTCAAACGGTGCCATGCCGATGCTCGCTTGGTAGTTATTATTGTAGGCAAACTCCACCATAACAAGATGATCTTCCCATTTCTTACCGAAGTCCAGGGCGCACATACGGAGCATATCCTCCATTGTTCTGTTGGTTCGTTCAGTTTGGCCATCCATTTGCTGATGAAAGGCCGTACTGAATGCTAACTTCGTGCCCAATAGCTGATGAATTAGCCTCCAATCCTTTGAAGTAAATCGCCCATCACGGTCACTGACGATGCTTTGGGGAATACCGTGCAATCGAATAATCTGCTCCACATAGAGCTTTGCCAACGTTTCCACTGAATCGTCCCGCTTGTTTGGTAGGAAGTGAGCCACCTTTGTTAATCGGTCTATAATCACCCAGATTGAGTCATTCCCACGTTGAGATCTCGGCAATCCGTGCACGAAATCCATAGAAATATCCTCAAACTTCCACTGCGGAACTGGCAATGATTTCAGGAAACCACTAGGCCGTTGACACTCTGCCTTTACCAAAGCACAAGTACGACACTTAGCCACATACTCGGCTATGTCCTTCTTTAAACCGGGTCACCAAAAAAATTTCTTCATGTCCTTGTACATCTTTGTGCTCCCAGGGTTAATTGAGTACTTTGTAAAGTGTGCTTCATATAACAATTCTTCTCGTAATTTACCTGCAAAAGGGACGCACAATCGGCCATCCTTCTGTAATAGCCCATCATCCCAGGAGAATTGGTCACCAGACCCCTCCTTTGCATAGCGCTGGATACTTTCATCAAACTCCGTTGCCCACCGAACCCTATCCGCAAGGTCATATTGAACCTCCATCCAGTTCAAGCATGCATCGGCCGAAGAATCCCTTTCCACACAAGATATCTCCAACGCTTCCAGCTCCTGGATTAGATGCTCATCATGTATCCGCAACCAACTTGCCCGCACCGGAGTCCGACGACTCGAGGCATCAGCGACCACATTTCCCTTTCCGGGAACATAGTGAATGTCGAAGGTATAATCCCCTAGGAATTCCATCCATCTCCTTTGTCGCATATTCAAATCCTTTTGATCGAGCAGATACTTTAGGCTTTTATGATCTGTATAAATATCTACCTTCACGCCATAAAGATAGTTCCGCCACAACTTTAGCGAAAAGATCACCGCCGCCAACTCCAAGTCGTGGACGGGGTAATTACGCTCATGCACCTTTAATTGACGTGAGCCAAAAGCGATCACCTTTCCAAACTGCAGGAGAACGCAGCCTAAGCCGCTTCCTGACGCATCGCTGTATATCTCAAAACCGTCTGTACCACAAGGCGACGTCAAAACAGGCGCCGTGGTCAAACGACCTTTTAACTCCTCAAAATCTCGCGCGCACTCCGGCGTACAAACGAACTTCTGATCTTTTCTCGTCAACGAAGTCAAAGGCAAAGCAATCCAGAAGAAGTTTGCCACAAATCGTCTATAGTAGTCTGCCAGTCCAAGAAAACTCCTGACTTCGGCCACCGAAGACATCACTAGCCAATCATGAATTGCACTTATCTTTGCCGGATCCACCGCTATGCCCTCTCCACTTACCACATGGCCAAGAATAGCCACCGACGAGAGCCAGAACTCACACTTAGAGAACTTGGCAAACAACTTATTTCTCTGCAAGGTATGCAATACCAACCGCAAAAGGTTTGCATGATCTTCCTCTGACTGAGAGTACACGAGGATATCATCAATGAACACAATCACAAACAGATCCAAGTATTCGCGGAACGTTCGATGCATGAGATCCATGAATACCAAAGGCGCATTACATAAGCCGAACGGCATCACTGTGAACTCATAATGACCGTAGCGTGTGCCAAACGCTGTCTTGGGAATGTCACCTTCCCTAATCAGCAATTCGTAATACCCGAATTTCAAATCCAACTTGGAATAGATGGTTGAGCCTGCTAGCTGATCAAACAAGTCATCGATCCGAGGAATCAGATACTTGTTTTTCTCCGTCAGCTTATTCAGTTCGCGATAATCAATACATAGTCGCAAACTACTGTCTTTCTTCTTCACAAAAAGAACAGGCGCGCTCCAAGGTGACATACTTGGGCGTATGTATTCCTGCTCCAACAGTTCTTGCAACTGAACTTTTAGTTCGGCCATCTCTTTTGGCGCTACCCGATACGGTGAATGGGCCACAGGTTTCGCACCCGGCACTAGCTCGATAGCGAAGTCGATTTCCCTTTTGGGAGGTAACCCCGGAAGGTCCTTTGGAAACACATTAGCATACTCTGACACAATCGGCACTTCACTCACACTGGCCTTCGGCGCCACCGCCTCTACGAGTGTGAAGAACAACTCCGTACCCTTCCGAACTGCCTTAACGACTTGGAGAGCAGATAACAACATCCCACTCATCCCTTGTATACCAATGAACTTGGTCTCTTGTTCGGTATTCTGCCCAAGTGTGACCACTTTTGAAGTGCAATCTATACAGGCACGCTGCTCTAACAGTCAGTCCATACCAAAGATTATATCAAATTCCTTGATCGGCAATACTAGTGTTTCCACCTTGAACTCCCGACTCCCTATCTTGACCTCAAGACCGCAAGATTTATCCGCGCACATCAAACATCCGTTAGGTAACAACACCTTTACACTGTCTGTCGTGGTCCGGATAGGTACCCCGACACGAAAGACGAACTCTTCAGACAAAAACAAATGTGAAGCACCTGTGTCAAACAGTGCTCGCGCCGGATACTCTCGTATAAGGACAAACCCTAAAACATCATAATCAAAACAAGCACAGCACACAGTATAAAATAACATTAAAAACTGCGCGCACCTGTTACGACATTCGCCTGCTTAATGGCCTCCTATTATCCAAGGTTGAAGACCCTGGGCTGCGCATGCGAGGCAAAAGACTCCACCATAGTCTTCCCTTTCTCCGCATAAGACGCTCCCGTCTTCTTGTCAACCTTTGGAGGACCAACTCGGCAATCACGTGCAAAGTGTCGCAACTTCCCGCACGTAAAACAAGCGTGAGATCCATACCCAGATGTCTCTGTCACACTCGTAGAAGGAGCTTGTCCAGTAGACTTGGACTTCTTTCCCCATCTCTTATGGTACCCAAACTTCTCCGGACGCGGCGGCTTGAACTCTAACTTTATCACAACCAAGGTCCCTTTTGCCTGCCCTCTTTTCATGTCCGTCTCCAAAGACCGAGCCGTACAGACTAAGGCTTGAAATCCCTGACTCACAGAACTCGAGAGCAAATACCGCATCTCATCTCGCAGTCCCGCATAAAACCTACTAGTATTACGCTCTTCTTCGGAGAAGATTATACCCGCATATCGTCTCAAACGTGTGAACTCATGTAGGTAATCATCCACACTACGATCTCCTTGAGTTAACCGTTGAAATTCCATTTCCATCGATATCCTTTGCTGCATTGGTAGATGTTGTGCCAAGAACAACCGAGAAAATTCATCCATCGAGACTTCTGCAAGTTGTCTACTGGCCAAGTGATGCAGTTCAATCTCATCCCACCATAAACGAGCCTCTCCTTCCAGTAGGAAAGTGGCCAACATAACTTTCTATCCCTCCTCAACCTTGATCTCTCTGATGATCCTCTTGATCCTTGCAATCCAATCCTCTGCTTGGGCCGGTGACCCTGCCCCAGTAAATTGTGGAGGATTGAAGCTCAAGAAATGCTTCAATTGTTGATCTGCTGCCCGCGGATCAACTACAGCTTCTACCGATTCTTGCCGTACCCCATCATGCGTTGGCACCACTGCAGGACATGCCTGCCCAACCTGCTGAGCATTCATCATAGCAAGTACCGTTTCCGTGATAAAAGATACCGTTTCAGCGGATGGAGGAGGTATGGGCACCTCAGCTGGTGCCGCACTTTCTATCGAATGTTGAGGTTCGGATTGACCCGCAACACTTCTAGTCACCTATATGTGTAAAACACACAATTTAGCGACCAAGTAAAACAACAAACATACAAAAAGAATACACAAGTTCAACAAACAAGTGTATTTGCATTCCTAAGTGGACATTCTTGAGTTCAAGTTAAGTGTGATAACGACAGCACTGACACGTGCTCGCCACCTCTCAAAAGAATTCGTCCGCGAATTCGGAAGAGATCGACCAACAAGCTGATACCAAATTGTAACACCTCTACCCGTCAAGAAGAATATAATAGAGGGTCCGGCCGGGGCCCCACACCATAATCCACAAACAGGCGGAGACGCTACGAAATAATATCAAAACCAACGCATCCTAACACAGAGCATTCTAGCGGAAGCTTCACGGTTGAAAACTTGAACTCAAGCAAAACGAGAACTGTCCACTAAAACATAGGAATGTATATAACCAAAGTATCTGGCCTTAAGGCCTTACAAATTTCTCTTAACAAGGTGTGGTTTACAGACATCAGCATACAGGCCGGCCACACATGAACAAGAAGAAACAAAATAAACAAAGCCTTCGAGGGCAGCAACGCAGCTTGGGCTTCGGCCCGCTAAGTCCCACTCGGACCAGCACCTCCAGCACCTGATGAAACCAATCCACCAAGCGGTGGCAAACAGGGCAACGGTCAGCATTCAGCTGACAAATTATAACGACCCTGCCCCTGGCACGGGGCAGCGGAATTCCATCCCTGCATAGCATTTTCCAATATGATATATATATAGCGAACCACGCAAGACGTGCACGACCGCACAGTCAATACATATCACAAACGTCGGCACGATGGCCCGATGCTCCGTGCACTCAGGGCAGATTCGGGTGTACCAAAAACACCGGATCCCACCAATGAGCATTCTAGTCATGATCGGCACGCAAGCCGTCGACTCTCGCTATGTGATCCTAACAGGGCCTTAAGCACCCAAGGTTAGACAACCATAACGTAGGCACAGATCCGCCTATCCTGTTGCTCACATCGTCAGACGCAAGGCTGGCCAGACGCGGGTAGAGCTTCACCTTTCCCGTCCACCACAAGAGTTGAACTCAACTCGCACAATTTCCTGGACTTCCTCCAGTACTTCCTGCTGCACCAAGCGATAGGTATCCACCACAGATTGCACACAAATAATCAAATACTCGGAGGCTCCTCCGAAATGCAAACAAAGCATCACCAATCAAGACCAACACGTCCAGATGGGCTTCACACAGCATGCCTAGATCCGTAGTCCAATTCCGGACTCTAACAAGGGGGACTTCACATATCTACCCTAAGGGACACCACAACCCACCGCACACTCGCGGGGATGGGTTTTCCCTATGCAAATGCAAGAAAAGTAGGACTTCACATGTCCAACACGGAAATCGTTACCCTTGGAATTTGCCTCGGAGCCATGGAGAGAATTGAGACGGACGAAAGCCTTCGTAGCAGCCTTGCCTTCGTAAATCCGAACTCGGCTCGCGATTTGGACCACCGCAGCACCACCAGTGGCTGGATTCCTCTTCTTCTTCCTTGCTTTGCTCTCCCCTCTCTCTTAACTTCAGAAAGAGAAAGATGAAACTCAAATGTGCTTTCTCCTCTTCAATCCCGGCCTTATCAACCCAGGGAAGAGCCCAGACCATTGGATCTTTGTCAAAGAAAATGAACGGCTCTGATCAGCCCTGAATTTGATTTCCTGGGCCGAACATCGGTTGTGACACGCCCGTGTCACAGGCCGTGTTCATGAAGCGGTGCACAACCGACTTAAAATAAACCAGAACACGGGTGTCGACACGCCCGGGACACGCCCGTGTCGACACCTGACACGCCCGTGTCGAGGGGCGTGTTCCCCCATCGAGACAGAAATCAGCATTTTCCCTGAGACCACACGGGCACTGGATACGCCCGTGTGACAATTTGACATGCCCGTGTCACGATCGACATGGCTGGGCCTCCGCGCCGTGTCCTTCTCAGGACAATCTGGCTAATATTTGGGCATGACACGCCCTAGGACACGCCCGTGTCCCAAGCCGTGTCGATGTGTCGATACTCAACGATCGCCGACTCAACGATCGTCAACAATAAAGAACACACCCTGGGACACGCCTGTGTCCCAGGCCGTGTACCCCAGACACGCCCTAGGACACGCCCGTGTCCCAGGCCGTGTCAGCCAGCCTGAACTTCAATTTGACCTGTTGAGATTTCTAGGGTGTTACATACGACCTTTAATGCCAGGAGAATGCCGGCCTTTATGATCAACTGCCCACACGGAACTTGGCCTTCGACTCTACCCGGGCCCTGATGCGTGGGTTCGAGCTTGCGTACATATGCGCGAGACGGAGCATCACCATCGACCGTAACTTTGGCGTGATGCTTAAGGCGCGGGACCAGGCAGTGGCCCAGGCAGCGGCCTTGAAGACAGAGCAGGCGGATGCTATGCGACTGTTGTCCTTGCGCCTAGCGGAAGAGGTAAGCGAGATCTTTCAAGCACTCGCTCTCGCCCCTGTAATACTTGGCTCGTCGTCTCCTGTATTTGATCGGTTTCTCCCTTACGCAGGATTCTTCCCAGAGCACGGTACTTCGTGCGGAGCTTGCCGGGGTAAGGTGCGAGAATGTCCTGCTGAAGGACAAGCTCCGACGCATGGAGGTGGCGGTGGCCGTGGTCGCGCCTCCCCCTTCGCTGGACTAGAGGCTGAGGAGCCTCCACTACTCGGAGTACGACATCGAAAAGCTTCTACAGACCAACTCTCAAGCGACGGTCAGGCTGACCATTGAGACGTTGCGAGACGTGGGATGCTTGAACGAGGGTGGCAAGATCGTTACCGCTCACCAGCTCGTCCCTTGGCTTTTCGAGCCCATCTCGAAGCCCCCAGGCGCACCCGACTCCCCTCCCTCGGATGTCCTGAAATCTACCACTGTTGTTGGCGAGACATCCAGGGAGGGCTCAGGCGAGAGCTCCCGCGGAAGCTCAAGCGAGAGCTCAAGTAGGTACAGCGCGTCCCCCGGATTTTTCTTCCCCCCTTTTTTCTTTTGCCTGTAATGAGCAAGATGCTCTCATTTTGTAATCACATTGGGGAATATATATATCACAAGTGTTTGTATTCGGTTTCCTCTTCTCATTATGTATATTATATATATATTTTTTCTTTTTTTGTTGAAGCTGAATGTTTCTCAAGCACGCTCCCGCCGAGGCCCCCGGTCTCCCTAGGGTAATCTCCCTTAGCGATCAATAGGTGGGAACCTGCAGAGAGCTCAAGGCATAGACGTGTTGTTTCCGCACTCTGCCGAGAACATTTGGCGGGAGAGTTGTTCATAGGCCCTTTATGGGAAGACCACCCCTCTATACATTGCGCGAATGGGCGGAACTTTTTGCCTAGATCTTCCCACTGTCTAGCCAAGGATCCCTCGCCAAAAGGCCTTCCCGCCTAGAATTTCTTTTGGCGAGACAATTCCTGGCCGAGACCTCCTGGCCGAGACCTCCCCTGGCCGAGACCTCCTGGCAAAGACCTCCCCTGGCCGAGACCTTTCCCGACCGAGGAGATCCTCAACCACTTTGTTCTGCCTTCTGGGTGTGTCTCTTGTCCAGCACAGAACATCTAAGTGGATGTATATCCAAGGACCAAACCTCCATCCCCACAAGCGAGCCTTCAGACCTGCAAACTAGATGAGAGCCTGCGCAGCGGGTCTACCTGGGGCTGACCCGAGCTCGGGGCGTTGCTGAAGTTTTCACAAACAAGACCTCTCCCCCACAGGCGAGCCTTCGGACCTGCCAGCTAGATGAGAGACTGCGCAGCGTGTCTACTTGGGGCCGAGCCGGGCTCGGGTTGTTACTGAAGTTTTCACAAACAATACCTCTGCCCCATAGGAGAGCCTTCGGACCTGACAGCTAGATGAGAGACTGTGCAGCGGGTCTACCAGGGGCCGAGATGAGCTCGGGGTGTTGCTGAAGTTTTCACAAACAAGACCTCTCCCCCACTAGCAAGCCGTTGGACCTGCCAACTAGATGAGAGCCTGCGCAGCGGGTCTACCTGGGGCCGAGCCGAGCTCGGGGTGTTGCTGAAGTTTTCACAAACAAGACCTCTCCCCCAAAGGCGAGCCTTCAGACCTGCCAGCTAGATGAGAGCCTGCGCAACGGGTCTACCTGGGGCCGAGCCGAGCTCAGGGTATTGCTGATGTTTTCACAAACATGACCTCTCCCCCACAGGCGAGCCTTCGGGCCTGCCAGCTAGATGAGAGCCTGCGCAGCGGGTCTACCTGGGGCCGAGCCGAGCTCGAGGTGTTGCTGAAGTTTTCACAAACAAGACCTCTCCCCCACAGTAGAGCCTTCAGACCTGTCAGCTAGATAAGAGCCTGCGCAGTGGGTCTACTTGAGGCCGAGCTGAGCTTGAGGTGTTGTTTAAATTTCAAAAACAAGACCTCTTCCCACAGGCGAGCCTTCGGGCCTACCAGCTAGATGTGAGCCTGTGCAGCGGGTCTACCTGGGGCCGAGCCGAGCTCAGGGTGTTGCTGAAGTTTTCAAAAATAAGACCTCTCTCCCACAGGCAAGCCTTCGGACCTGCCAGCTAGATGAGAGCCTGCGCAGCGGGTCTACCTGGGGCCGAGCCGAGCTCGGGGTGTTGCTGAAGTTTTCACAAACAAGAACTTCCCCCGCAGGCAAGCCTTCGGACCCGCCAGCTAGATGAGAGCCTGCGCAGCGGGTCTACCTGGGGCCGAGCCGAGCTCAGGTAGTTGCTGAAGTTTTCACAAACAAGACCTCTCCCCCAAAGACGAGACTTCAGACCTGCCAGCTAGATGAGAGCCTGCGCAGCGGGTCTACCTGGGGCCGAGCTGAGCTCGGGATGTTGCTGAAGTTTTCACAAACAAGACCTCTCCCTCACAGGCGAGCCTTCGGGCCTGCCAGCTAGATTAGAGCCTGCGCAGCGGGTCTACCTGAGGCCGAGCCGAGCTCGTGGTGTTGCTGAAGTTTTCACAAACAAGACTACTCCCCCACAGGCGAGCCTTCATACCTGCTAGCTAGATGAGAGCCTGCGCAGCGGGTCTACCTGGGGCCGAGTCGAGCTCGGGGTGTTGCTGAAGTTTTCACAAACAAGACCTCTCCCCCACAGGCGAGCCTTCAGACCTACCATCTAGATGAGAGCCTGCGCAGCGGGTCTACCTGGGGCCGAGCCAAGCTCGGGGTGTTGCTGAAGTTTAAACAAACAAGACCTCTCCCCCACAGGCGAGCCTTTGGACCTGCCAGCTAGATGAGAGCCTGCGCAGCGGGTCTACCTGGGGTCGAGCCGAGCTCGGGGTGTTGCTGAAGTTTTCACAGACAAGACCTCTCCTCCACAAGCGAGACTTCGAACCTGCCAGCTAGATGAGAGCCTGCGCAGCGGGTCTACCTGGGGCCGAGCCGAGCTCGGGGTGTTGCTGAAGTTTTCAAACCCTATTCTAACTTTAAGATGAACAAGTAGACAATGGATCAAAGTAAGGGATATATTATGATAGCACTTGAAAATATTAATACAATCACCTTCGCCCTCTTATGGGTAGAAGCGTTTTAGGTCATCGTCGCTCCAAGTGTGGCTCAAGGCCCTCCCGTCCACGTCCTGGAGGTGGTAACCTCCTGTTCCAAGGATCCCCTTCAAAATGTAAGGCCCTTCCCAATTCGGGTTGAGCTTGCCCACAGGTGCTGACCTTCCTGCCATGTCGACCTTTTTAAGCACCAAATATCCTTCGGCGAATTGCTTGAACCTGATATGCTTATCGAAATACTTGGCCATCCGCCGTTTGATTTCCTCTTGCCTGATGGTTGCAATATCCCGCAGTTCCTCTACCATGTCTAGTGAGAGGCGTAATCCCTCCTCATTCTCCAACCTCCAAGTATCATCTCCTTCACCCGCGGGGACCGGACCTCGAACTCCACTGTCAGGAGCACCTTACATCCATGAGAAAGTTTGAAGGGGGTCTCGCCGGTGGCCATGTTCGGGGTCGTTCGCAAGGCCCACAGGACTGAGGAGAGCTGCTCCACCCAATTCCCCCTCAAGTTCTCCACTTTTTTTTGAGTAAGTTCACAAAGATTTTATTTGCCGCTTCCACCTTGACGTTTCTCTGAGGGTGGTGGACAAAGGCAAATCTAAGGTATATCCCCGGTTAGGCGCAGAAGCTGATGAACTCTTCACTGGCAAACTGGGGACCATTATCTGTCACTATTGCTTGGGGTAGCCTGTTCCTGCATATGATCTCCCCCTAGACGACGTTCCTTATAACTTGTGAGGTGACCTTGGACAATGCCTTGACTTCCAGCCACTTCGAGAAGTAATCAACCATGACCAGGAGAAACCTCCTCTACCTACTGGCCGGAGGAAAAGGTCCGACCAGGTCCATTCCCCATATGGCGAAAGGCCATGGTGATGTAATATTCCTGAGCCTTTGAGCGAGCAAGAGATGGAGAGGGGCATATAGCTGACATTTTGGGCATCTCCTTGCGAATTCTGCTGCATCCTTCCTCAGGGTATGCCAGAAGTACCCCTGCCATACCACTCTTGCTTCCAATGTCTTTCCTACCGAGTGGCTGCTGCACTCGCCGGAGTGTACCTCCCCCAGGATCCTCGGGATCTATTCTTCAGTTACACATCTCTCCAAGAGCCCTGACAACATCTTTCGATGCAACCCCCTTCCAACATTAGGTAGTGAGCTGCCATGCGCTTGAAGCTTTTTGCATCCTTAACCTCCTCTGTTAGCTTACTAGTGGCCAGTAAGGTTACCAATGGATCCACCCATGAGGGTCTCCGACCTACCTCCATCAACTCCCCTTCCTCGATTGCTGACCGAAATAGTTCAGTGAGGGTCCCTCCCCCCCGAGGTCCAAACTTTGCCAATCGATCGGCGGCTGCACTCTCCTCCCTGGGTACATGCTAGATTGAGAAAGATCGAAACCCTCTTATGATCTCCCTTACCTTGGATAAGTATTTTACGAGGGTAGGCTCCCGAGCTTCAAACTCCCCTCGGATCTATGATGCTACCACAATCAAGTCTATGAAGGCCTCTACGTCCTGGATCTCAAGCTCCTTTTCCAAACGAAGGCCGGCTATCACAGTCTCGTAGTGTGCCTAGTTTTTGGTCACTGGAATGTGGTAGGCCACCGCCTTCTTTATAGAAACCCCCTGGGGGATTATCAACAAGACTCCTCCCCCAAGGGAATGCTTCCCCGAGGCCCCATCAACCATCATCTTCCACGCTCCCTGCGGCTGCGGTTCCTCTTCCTTGTCTTCAACAACATAGTCCGCCAGAAAATCCGCCACTGCTTATGCCTTGATGGAGAGTCTTGGAACGAAAGAGATGTCAAACTCACTTACTTCGATGGACCACTTGGCAAGCCTTCCTGAGTGCTCTACCCCTTCAAAGATCCTGCGAAGAGGATGGTCGGTAACCACCCTAATTGAGTGCGCTTGGAAATATGGCCGAAGCTTCCTCGCCGAGATGATCAGAGCGTATGCCAACTTTTCCAGGATGGGGTAATGGAGCTCCGACTTCTTCAAAATCCGGCTCACATAGTAGATGGGTAGCTTCTTCTTCCCTTATTCCCTGACAAGAATAGAGCTCACGAACTCCACTCCTACCCCTAGATATAAGGCCAGGTACTCTCCTTCTTTCGGGCTTTGAAGTAGAGGAGCCTGAGAGAGCTGTCTCTTCATCCCTTGGAAGGCCTCTTCATATTCGGCGGTCCACTCAAACATTTGGTTACCCCTCAATACCTTGAAGAATGATGAACACCTGTCCCCTAATCTGTAGAGGAACCTGCTTAGCCCAACCAACTTTCTTGTCAAGCGCTAGACCTCCTTGGCATTGCGAGGTGATTCCAAGTCTAGAATGGCCTTCATCTTATCTGGATTGAGCTCTACCCCTACCGGAGTCAGGAGATGCCCAAGGAACTTCCCGCGGCTTGACCTGAAGACACACTTCAAGTGGTTCAGCCTCATCTTGAACTTTAGCAGGGTAGCAAACGTCTCTTCTAGATCCCGTAGGTGCGAATCCACACACTTGCTCTTGAACATCAGGTCATCGATGTAGACCTCCAGGTTCCTCCCCCTTTAGCCCTGGAAGACCCGATCCATCATGCGCTGGTATGTAGCCCTTGCATTTTTCAACCCAAAGGGCATCATCTTATAATTGAAGCACCCCTCCCTAGTGATGAAGGAGACATCCTTGACATCGGGAGGGTGCATCCGGATCTGGTGATAACCTGAAAAAGCATCCAAAATTCCCATAACAAAAAAATCGACGGCTGAATCAACCAGCACGTCGATTCGAGGCAGGGGGTAGCAATCTTTAGGGCATGATTTATTTAACAAAGAGAAATTGATATACATTCGCCAGTTCCCACTCCCTTTTTTTACCATTACCACATTGGAGATCCATCCTTGATACTGGATCTCTGAGATGAAGCTGGCTTCCAGGAGCTTCCTAACCTCCTCGCTGATAGGCTCCTCCAGCTTGATGGCGATGGCCCTCATCTTCTGGCGTATGGGGCGAGTCAGGGGGTCCAGGTTCAGGCGATGGCAAGCCACATCCGCGTCAATGCCCGGCATGTCCGTCGTGCTCCATGAGAAGATGTTGACATTGCTCTGTATGCAAGCTCTCACTCTCTCCTAGTCCTCGGGACTTAAGCCCCCGCTGACCCGCACCCTCTGCACCTGTCCTGTGCTGGCGAAGACCTCAATTTCTACCACTTCTTCGGCCGGCTCCAGCCGAGACTGCTCCCAGCCGACCCTTGCTTCTTCTTCCATCTCCAACTCCTCCCTTCCTACTTCCATCTCTGTCGCCTCCTCCGGCCTCTCCCGCTCAACTCCTGCTGCTCGCTTCTCTTCTACCTCCATCGCCTCCTCTAAGCTCTCCTGCTAAACTCCTGTTGCTCGCACTTCGTCTACCTCCATCGCCTCCTCCAAGCTCTCCCGCTGCTGCTCGACTTCCATGCCCCTCAAGGCCTCCTATTAAACTTCTCTCTACTCCTCCGCGCTCTCCTTCCTTGCCTCCCCTAGGATCACCTCCTCTTCTTCGACATCCTCACACTGCTCTGCCATATCCCTTTCCAGCTCTTCCGCCTCAGCCATCCAAGACACGGTGTTGACCGCCATCACGTAGAACTGCCTCGCCACCTTTGGGTCCCCCCTAATCCTGACCTGCACGCCTCCGTTGTTGAACTTAAGACATTGATGAAACGAGGAGGTGACGCAGCGAAAGGCGCTGATGAGGGGACGCCCAAATATGGCGTTGTAGCTGCTCAGGGCATCCACGATCACGAACCTACAGTTTCGTGACACGCCTCCCAACTTCATGTGCAGCCCTACTCCTCCTTCTACTTCCTTCCTCTCTCCTGAAAACCAGAACAGCGGTCCATCTGAAGCCAGGACCCTCTTCCTCTCAACCTTCATCTCGTCAAAAGCCTTCTTAAAGATCACATTCACAGAGCTCCCGTTATCCACCAGTATCCTGTAGACTATGAAGTTCTCCACTGCCGTCTGAATCACGAGGGCATCGCAGAACGAATCCTCAAAGTCCGGCATGTCTGCTGATGAAAAGGTGATTTTTTCATCTGGCGAGGATCAAGGTAGATCGAAGCCACCCCCCTTCGGAATATGGTCTGAAGGCTACCCTTGCGAGTTGCCTCAATCCCCACTCCTCCGTGGATCACCCCAATCCCTCCTCGGGTTCCCACATCTGCTCTGTCCTCACACCTATCTTCTCCCTCTCCCTACTGCACTTCTATGATCCTTATCGGCAGATCCTGCCTCCCCATTCCTCTAGCTTCTCTCATCTCTAAGAACTCTAGGCAGGTGGCCGTCGCGTGACCTTCCTCCTAGTGGAAGTCATAGAAGGGAAACACTGCCCTCCCCCCTCTTCCTTCTCCAACTCCCCTTCTTCTAGCTCCTCAGGCTCTTCTTCCTCCTCTTCCTCTACCAATATCCATTGATTCTTGCGGCGGCGGGAAGTGAACCCTCGGTCCCTGCCTCCATGCCGGCTGATCGAACCTTCTCGGCTCCCAGAGGTTGTCTCTTCCCTGGAAGCCCCCTCCTTGGCCCTAGGGGCGACCCTCCTGAGGCTTCCAATCCAACCGGTTGTTCGGCTCCCGGGCCCCCATCCCTGGTGCTGCCCCTTCCCTCGTGGTTCTTCCCTTCTCCTCTCTTCTCTTGGCTCCCTCTGCTCCCTCTACCTTCCTGCTGCTTGTTCCTTCACATCGTCCTCCGCTAACCGGCCCAGCTTCCTGGCAAAAGCCGGATTGGCTCTTTCAAAATCTATCTCCTTCACCGCCCTCTCCATGAGCTCCTAAAAAGAGAGGGGAGGAACTCTCTTCAACTCCATGCTAAAGAAGCCTGGTCTTAGCCCTAGGGTAAAGGCAAGCTGTTGGGTCCGGCGTTCCTTCACTTGACCCGTGGCGCTCTGCTACTTATATAAAAAATTAAGTAGCACCCTCTCCAACAGTCCGGGCTTTTGGTGCAGTTGGGTATACGCTTGATCCTTCAATTGGTATCAGAGGAGGTCACGGGTTCAAGACCGGGGGGCGCTATTAAATCCTGATTTTTCCCTTCTACCTGTGTGGTTCCGGTGGGTCAGGCAACCGTGGACATGTGGTAACCCCACCTCTGAGCCGTGTGGGCCATGTGGTAACCCCACCTCTGAGCCGACGGGTTGTGCTGGATGCCGGGGGGGGGGATTGTTGGGTCCGGCGTTCCTTCACTTGACCCGTGGCGCTCTGCTACTTATATAAAAAAATTAAGTAGCACCCTCTCCAACAGTCCGGGCTTTTGGTGCAGTTGGGTATGCGCTTGATCCTTCACAAGCATCAGTGCGTACCCTGGGACCTCCTGTACCAGGAGGATCTCTTCCTGAAACCGGTCAATATAATGACCCAGAGTCTCATCCTGCTTCTTTCTTACTACAAACAGGCACTCCGGCTCCTTCTTCCGCTTCTTCGACGTCGAGAACCTCAACAGGAACCCTCGACGTAGGTCCTCAAAGCTGTAGATCGAGCTCGCCGACAACTAATGAAACCAGTCCCGAGCCTTTTCCTTCAACGTGATGACAAATAGCCGACACTTGAAGGCATCCGTCATCTGCCTTATTGAAAACACGTCTTCAAACCACTACACGTGCTATATAGGGTCATCTTTTCCTGAGTAGTAGGACATGTCGGTCTCCCAGAACCCCTCTGGCACCAGAGCCGAGATGATGAGCTCGCTGAAAGGGATCTCTCCGCCTGTATGGCGAGAGGGACCATCTCGCGGCCTTGGCTGGCTTGCCCGATCAGTGGGACCGTGCCCAGGAAGAGCTCTCGCACTGCCGCCTCCCTCTCGCCTATCTCTACCGGTACCTCCTTCCCGGGGCACTGGCCTGGGAAGAACTCCCGTGCGGCCAAGTCCCTCTCGCCCACCTCTACCGAGACCTCCTTCTCGGGGTGCTGCCCAGGGGCGTTCTCGCCCAAATACGGGACCACCTCCACCGGAACCTGAGGTGTCGCCCACTCACTCCTTGCCGAGAAGGCCAAGCTGATGGTCTGCAAAATCTCTCGCCTGAAATTCTCCGGCATCTTCCTCGTTGCTTCCTCTCCCCGGGTGGTGAAACCCCTTAGCCAGACCCTTCACCATCACCTCTAGTCATGACACCAAACTCAAGGCTTTCTTGTATCGGCATCCTTCCACGCTCACCACACCAGAACTGTTGAAGACAAAAATGACCTCAACGGGAGTTCAAAAAACCAGGGTGCAGCAAACACCTACTCCTCTCAAGCCCCGACCCTCGACTGGTTGCAAAGGACCTAGAACCGACCCTAAAGCCTCAGTAGGGAGGTCCCACTTCACACCCGAAAGATCTTTGAGAGATTCCCCTCCAAAGCCAGAAGCTGGGCTAGGAGCTCCTCAGAAAGCACTAGAGAGTTAGAGAATAATGAAAGCTTGCCTTCTAAGGAGCCCTTATGGGTCTATTTATAGCCTTTTGCTGACCTGAAATTACTGAAATACCCCTGGCTAGCCTGCCAATAGCCAAATCCCGCTATTTATGAAATACTAAATGCAGCCCCTGGGGGTATGTAGGTAATTCTACCCGAGGACAATTAAGTAATTTTACCCTGGGCCTTGGGCCCCACTCGACGAGAACCCTGAGCCACGGCGAGAACCCTGAGCCGCAGTGAGAACCCGTAGCCGAGAACCTTCCCGCATCCACTCAACGTGGAGTTGAGTGGACTCGATGCCTATGTTGTCGAACACGGCGTTGAGTGAGTGGAGCTTACTCAATGCGGCGTCGAGTGAACTCGATGCCTTTGCTGCTTGGATTTGGCGTCGAGTGGAGTCAACGCCTTCTCGCCCGCCTCTGGTCATCGGTGGGTCTTGGCTGAGGCTTGGCACGAACAATCCTGCCTGCTCGTAGGCGGGAGCTCTACCAAGGCGCAAGCATTTCCAGTCTGAAGCCCGAAGCTAGTCCAATCCTGACTGTTGCTGTCTCTGGGTTCCCTCCAGCGAATATGGGGTTGTAAAACCCGTTTTCAAATAACGATTAACGGCTGTAGAGAAGATCATCATTAAGAGTGTTTTCGCGCACAAAATTCGATTTGGTCCGCTCAATCTACTTTTCAAAACTAAAATCAGTTGCAATTACAAAACTTATCTTATGTTTTTATAACCTTAATTTTTGTTTACATCACCCCTCGAGTCTACTCCTTCCTGCTCCTTTCCCGCAATCAATCCCCTCCCCTGCCCCTACTTTCCATATTAGACCCCTACCTTCCAAACCAGCTAGTCAGCTACTTCCCCTCAGATCCAGCCCCCGCCTTTCAATCCATCCGCCACCACTCAAATTTAGCTGTTGCAACGTCATCAATCGCCAACTCTCCCTTCCTACAGTAGCCCGTTACTTTTTTGAGTTTCATTCATTTTATGGATCTTTATATTACACATTATTATATAATATTGACTTGTGCTCAATTAGATCCATTGTTTTGTAGTGTTTTGTTTTTGATTATTTTGTGGTTTATAAAAACTATTCACTGTGTGCTCTTGCTTTGGTCTTTCACGCGGAGGAAAGTTTAAGCATGCTTACCTACAAAAATAATTGTCTTTCTTAAAATTTATATGCATGAGATTTAATTATTTATTATTTAATTTTGATTTCTCTGTCTAGTTTTGCGTGCATATTCATATAGTGTTAAATGATTAAAGGTTTATCTTCCTCGCACTTCACATTAGGGTTATATATTAGCCGCACACACACGTAGTCTATCCTACATCTGTTGATATTAGATCTCAAGGTTTGGGCCACATTTATATATATAGTAGTAGGTCATATAGAGTCTTTAGGTTCATCTATGACTAGTTATCGACATTCCTCTCCTCTACTTGTGGATCCTGAGTCTATCTATACCCTATTCTATAGAGCTCTTTTAGAGAAATCTTCATGTTATTATGATGATTATTATCATTTGTCGTACACCACTTCCAGAGATCATGACGACCACTCACCGCAATTATATTGTGCTAGAGATGATTACTATGATGATTATCGTCGCCCTTATTCCTATGCACGAGCAGATCATGTCAACACTCCGTCATGATTTCATTATTCTAGGGATAATTATTCTGAGATTCATCATTTTGAGAGAGATCTTGAGTATAGGTTTCATTTTGTTGCTCCACATTTTGACGATTCATCGAGTTCCGAATCTTTCAGTTATTGACTTGTAGATATGAAATATTATCTTGTTATTTTGAATATTCAGTGAACACCACGTAAAATTTGTGAAACTTAAGCTTTAGATCATGTGAGAGCATATTGATCTAGCATTGAAAGTATACAACCTCAGACCCGCGGGAGCAGAAGGCTCAAGGGAAATAAAGGAGTAGGTGAGAGGGACCCATTGAGCAAGCCACTCACAAGGCAAGAGGGACCTAGGGAGCGGGCCACTCGCTAGGCGAGAGAGGAGTAGGCGAGACGAGTTACTCTCGAGGCAGGACGAGGCAGAAGGGGGAGGAGCTCTTGCCCGCGAGACGTAGTTCTCGCCTAGCGCCGATTCGACGATTGGTCGAGCACCAGTCCAGGTGGAAGGCGGTTTTTTTACCTTTTTAGCCCCAGGTGATTTTACTCTTTTGCCCTTGGTAGTCTGCATATAACCCTTTAGAACAGTGGGGGTTTGGCTGTTAGCAGACCCAACCCAGGGTATTTTGGTAATTTCAGGTCGGTTCAGTTTGGTTATTGGCAGGTCAAACTAGGAGGCCTATAAATAGACCGATAAGATGCCTGGAAGAAGGTTGTTGACCCCTTCTTCTTCTTCCACTAAGGCACCTAGATCAACACTGGTTAGGGAGGGGAAGAATTTCTAGTTCTTCCGGGTAAGAGGTTGGACCTCCGAGCTAAAGCCCTTTGTCTGTTTTTAGTCTTTAAAACTATCATCCAAGAAGGAATTCGGGAAGAGTAGGTGTGAGCTTCAACTCTAGATTCGAACTCTAGGTGAAGTCAGGACTTTGGCTTCAACAGAAAGGAGCCATAAGCGAGATCGTCTTCCTGGAATCACTAGTTGGGTGGAGATGAAGTGCAGGTTGTGTCAGAGGTATTTGCTTTAATCATATCGGGATCGCTTGTTCGATTAGTTATTTACCCTTCAATAAGGATCCCTATCCGTCTCTCAGTAAGTGGATTATTTTGATGAGCTAGTAGTGATGAGTGACATACGAGAGGAACCAACTATGATCACCTCTTAGTTTTGATCTGGATTGCGGTCTGACATGCACACTGAATTGGTTTATCACCACTCGTAGTCCCTTGAGCAGACATATCATCTCACCTTTCATCATGACAGTCCTTGATATTCGCTAGAGTTATTCGAGTTGATTCACACTTTGGCATGAGTCCCTCACGTACTGAGGTCGCCACTTTGTGTACCTCGACTAAAAGTGAGTATGGGTGAGCTAACGATCTTATAGTGATATATTCTTACCCTACCCATTGCATTGACTTCGTTATTGCTTCTACCAAAAACCCACTTATTGACATCATACCTGTGGACTCATTCTTGAGAGTATGTCTTCTTCACTTTCCCTTTGTCATTGTCCCAAGCCACATTATGACTAAGAGCCAAAAGCTTGATGTTGATCTCATAGTGGTTGCCTCACCTTTTTATGGGAGCACTAGTCACACTACCCCTTATGTTGGTACTCCTCTGAAAGATCATGATCTTATTGATGGATTCTTTGACGAGCCCCCAGTTGAGCATCCTGATGAGCCTCCACATCCTGGAAAGAATGAGATTCAGGTGAGTTACTCATTTATGAGTTTCGAGTTTTTTACATATCTTTCATTATCATTTATGGTCTTGTCCTAGTTAATGAATCTTGAGTGTAGTATCAAATATTTATGGCTTATCTTAAGTACACTTGAGCAACACCCAATATTTTGTGGACCTACCTTATGTCACATCACACTCTTGATGAGTTTTGAGACACACCATTTGCTGACCCACCAGATGAGTTCGTTATTTTGAGGGGCACTCACCATACTTTCGAGTCACGTCTTTTAGTCGGTGCATATGGTTTTCACTCAGGCAGTCATCACATTCAAGATGAATTTTTATACCTCCTGGTGCGCCCCTTGATGCGTCACGTTCCTTGGATTTTTATGAGCTCGTATTTGATTGCTGGTGTCTAATACAGTCATTCGGATATTCACCGCTCGATGAGTTTTTCGACACTCCACCAAAAGATCCTCTTGATCGGCCACCCCGTCTTAGATATTTGCAGGTCATTGTCAGGCTGCTCCCTCGAGAACATATCGTGCATTTCGTGTTTCATTTACATCATTTGCATCATTTACATGAGTCTATTGAGTTATTTTTTCATTATTTGCATGTGTCTGTTGAGTCATTTGGTCATCGTTTATATGTGTTTCATGAATCGGTCCGACGGAGGATCAATACTGGTAATAAATCTTATAAATTTCATGCAGATATTCAATGATGAGTGTAGGTATTTCATGAAAGCAGGAAGTTGATGGTGAGAATTCGGGCTGTGATGCTCTGTGGGAGGCCTGCTAAAAGTTTGAGCGCTAGGTGAATGGATTCTTACACAATCATGAGAAGAATCAGAGCAAATATTTATGATTTTTATATCCCTTCGAGCATGAGTATCCATCACATATTTAATGCCGAGGATTTGATGCCATATTACAAGCCTCACGAGTATGTGGACCATCTTCATAGAGATTCTCCTGAGTCTACATCTTCACATCTTTTTGAGCCTACATCTCCACATCCTCAATCTCGAACCCAGTCCACTTCTGAGCCCCACCTTCCTTTGGGTTAGTCACCCATGGCCTCACCATCTGTACTTGTGATCGCATCGACACCACCATCACACCTTGTGACTTTTTGGAGCATTACTGATATCGTGGCTTACGAGGGTATAGTTACGCTTGATGGTCAGAAATCGGAGTACCATTTGAGCGGATGCCTGACAGACAGAGACAGGAGTACCATTGATGAGGATTTTTTGTCATTGACGATACTTGTATGAACTCTGATGGGCCTCATTGATCCTTACCTGATATACACCAAGGGGATTCTGATTTCTATTTATCAGAAGATGAATTCTTTCAAGTCGGGGAAAATGATGTGGAACGGAGACGCGGATCTGCGGCGGAGGACGAGTTTTGCGCCTATTTAGGGACAATTGGACACATGCATATATGAAATCTTCGGATTGATGATCTGAATCCACAGATGCGTCCGACTCGTCGTTTACCTATATTTTCATATATTATATTGTCGTGTTTCAGTTTATTTAGGGCCCATTCGGTTCACGATTTTTGGTTTTCGGGAGTAAATCAATTCAGGCGTTCGGTTCAAAGGAAATTCCCGTGGAAATGGTTTTACGTAAAACCATGGGTTTTCATTTTTGCCTAACCTCAAAAAACTACTATTCTCCCATATTTTCCTGGTTTTGGACGGTGAACGGTCCTCTCGCGAGATCCTTCGTCCTCCCTCGCCGTCGAGCTCTGTCGCTGAAGATTTCTTCGTCGGAGAGCTCTAATCTCCTCTTGCAACCCTCTCTAACCCTAATAAATAGACCGTGATTTCAACGAGCAAGCTAACAAGGGCTCATTCTTCCAACTTACCCTATTTTGTCGATAAGAACACTACTCCCCACTAGGGCTGAGCATATTATTCGAAACTCGAAAGTCGCTCGAAAATCGTTCGAAAATTGAGCCGAATCGGAATCGGTTAAAATTGATTCGACTCAGTTTGAGTCGATTCAATTTGACTCGAATCTGATTTCGAGTCAGCTCTGAATCGCTCGAAATATTATTCGAATTAACTCGAATTAACTAAAATTTTTTATGTATTTATTAATATATTCTTATTTTAATCTTAAAAATAACAAAATTTAAATCTAAATAAAAAGAACGAGGACTTTACATGTTTCATTTGCTAAATTTATAGGTTGCCCAATTTAATTTTGAGCAAACTAGGATTAAAACAAAAAATTGCTCAATTTCGAGCCAACTCGATTTGATTTCGAGCCGACTCGGAATCGGGTCATTTTGAGTCGAGCCGACTTGACTTGAAATCAATTTCGATTTCGAGTCGATTTCGAGTCAAGTTCGAGTCGAAAATTTCGATTTTGAGCCGAGCAAAAATCGCTCGAACTCGACTCGATATCAGCCCTACTCCCCACATGTACATCTGGAAGAGCCAATAAGGATGGATTTGGTCCTAGAGCTAACCAAATTTGTGATTCCTCTTAACACTCTGTATTCAATCCTTACCGTATTTCTGGTATGCTGCGAGGGAGAAGGTGAGAGAGGAGATTAGAAAATTACGGTCTGTTGCCGGCGAGGGAGAAGGTGACGAGAGAACAAACCCTAATTTTTAATTCCAATTCTTGTAACCCACCAAACAAGAAAAATGGAATTCAGTAAAACAAAAACTTGCTATTTTTTGTTTTTACTGAATTCCAATTCTTCAAAACCAAAAGCCGTGAACTGAACAAACCCTTAGTGTAATTGGGCCCTTCGCATACCCAGCCAATCATATCCGTTGATGCTAGGGTGCCCTAATTATGTTTTATTATAAATAAAAGACATGAGGCTGCTTGGAGGCGATTGCAGAATTTGGAGATTTGAATCCAATATTTCAGAAATCCCATTATGATGCCGACTCTGTCAAACCCTAGGTGACGACTCCTAGGTGATTTTCTTTCTTACCAAGGTATTATCTACCCATAACCTTCATTTTCATCCTACCATAACCCAAGCTGCCACCTCCAAAGTCCCCTCAAGGTCCAGTCGCCCCCTTATCGTGTTGTTTTCCACCCAACAAACCTTGATCCTAATCTTTCCCCACTATTTCCACTCCCAGGAGGCAGATCTTTGGTCTGCTCTCCCAGATCCTTCATCCAACCCCCTTGCTGCCCTTCCAGCAAGCCAAAAATCACCCCCCTCTCCAAGCCCTCTGTCACTCTATCCACCTGATGACATCTCCTCGCAGACAACAACCCCATGTAGTCCACTCCTCTCTGCTCCTTTCCCACATTCAGCCCCTCCCCTTACCATACTTTCCATATCCAGCCCCTACCTTCCATAATCAGCCACTTCTCCTCAAAACCAGCCCCCACCATCCAAATCCAGCTTTCTGCACTCAGATTTTAGCCGCCGTATCGCCTGCCCTCACCGGATCTCTGATGTAGGTCGTTAATAGGTTTTTGAAAAATATGTTATTTTTTAAAATGCGGCCAAATAATTTTGAAGACATCGTTCGGTCAACCGGGTCAAAGCAAATTACGCATGCAAATGAAGCTCGTCACCTTGAACTTTTAGAAGTTCGGTAATATCATTCGAGTGGAATTCTCACATGCTTTTGCGATTCGAATCCTCTACGAGATTTTTACGACCACAAGCTGAAATCATACGCAATAATGTATAGAATTACGATAATATAAGCAAGTAGAACGTACAAGGCAAGCTCAAGATTATTTAGAAAAGCACATAAAAATAAATTAAATGATTGGGGTGAGAGTACCAAAGCTATGGCCGAGGAATATTGGCCCGATCCGAATCAAGTCGAGCAGGGGGAAAGCCACTGGATTCGGTGCTCCAACAGGTGGAATTCCTAGACAAAGAGGGTGTTGGAATAGGTCGCTGAGGTCGACAACACCCCTCGTACAACTGGAACGGGCGGACGCCGAGAAAGGAAGGTTGAGGCGACGGTGTCCGATGAACGATGATATAAAACTCTAAGTCATAGGTCGAATATCCAGCCTTCGCCTTATTCATCTTCTCACAAAACAATGTTATAGGTCGACCCTACTGACTCAAAACTGCGTCAATGCCTATAATAAATGCATCACAGTCAACCTAAAAAATCTTATCAAAATCATGCAGCTCTAATATATGTGCACTTGTGAGTCTCTCATTGACCAACATAAACACAAGCTCGGCTTCTGCAGCTCAAATAAATAATACCTTCTTCAAACAATTTGTTATAAGGGTTATCAAAGCACTAAAGTTTTGAATAAATCGCCGATTAAAAGATGCTAGCCAATGAAATCCTCGAGCCTCAATAATCGTCCTAGGGCTAGGCCTCGATTCTATCGCCTTGACCTTCTCTCTATCCACTCTAATGCACTCAGAAAAATTATATATCCGAGGAAGGTCTGACTATCAGACATAAACATGCACATTTTAAATTTATATATAATTTATTTTCACGTAGTATCTCTAAGACCTGCCTAAGATGAATCTGGTGTTGATCATGTTCAAGACTATATATCAAGATATCATCAAAGTACACCACAATGCAAACTCCTATGAGTGGTCTATGCACCTACCTAATTCATCATTCGTATAAATGTGCTGAGAGCATTGGAGAGCCCAAAAGACATTACCAGCCACTTATATAATCCTTCCCTTGTCCTAAACGCAGTCTTCCATTCATCCCCGAGTCGAATTCTAATCTGACGGTATCCACTCTTCAAATCGATCTTTGAAAACACACAGGAACCACTAAGCATATTTAACATGTCATCCAAATGGGGAATCGAGAAGCGATATTTGATGGTAATTTTATTTATCGCTCGACTGTCCACACACATGCGCCAGGTCCCATATTTCTTGGGAATTCGTAATGTAGGGACGACGCACAAACTCATACTCTCCCTAACGTGACCCTTCAAAATAAGCTCGGTCACTTTCTTATAAAACTCCTCATGCTCTTTCGGACTCATGCGATAATAAGATAAGCTAAATTCTGGGATGATGTCAATGTAGTGTTGTATATATCTCATTGGGGGTAACTGATCTGGGAACTCATCCAGAGTAATCTCAAGGAACTCATCAATAATGGGTCGCATGGTGCTATAGATGTTTAATGTGGTGTGAGTGGAATCAATACCAGATAACATATAGACTATGATGCGTCGGCAAGTGTACCGATCGTAGTTATGTAATACAGTTGAGGAATTGAATCCCCGGATATCGATCTCTCGAGAAGTGCAAGTAGGGAGTGTGATTTTGTTATTAAAAAAGTGATTGCAAATGTTAACGTGAACATAGGTGGTTTTGGTTTGGAGTTTCCTAAGTTTAACACTAATAAACCTATTGTGGGTCGCCGTCACCACGTCTCTTTGGTGGATTACTCAAGAGAGTAATATGAAAGATGGATGAGCCAATAAGGGTCGCAATAACCTCTTCACCGCGCACGCTTCTTGCAATCGCTAGAATGACACTATCTCAACAAGAACATGAAAAACTGAAGCTCATCAACACAATCAAGAACTAAGATATAACAACACGTAGACATACTAAAATACTTAAAATAAACAGTGTTCTTAAGCAACAATCAAACAACCACAAGTCTAGAACAAAGTAACTATAAGAGGAGGGGGTGAAATACAACCAACACACGAAGGCTTTCCGATATTTGCCACTAGAGTCAAGGGTTGTCAGGCCTTGTCTGAGCTCGGTCTACGGATGATGTCCGGGGTCCAGAAGGGTTGTCACCTCCTTCTAATAACCCGTCTTCTTCGCGAATAATCGCTAGGCTAAATCTATACTTAGAACTCCACGGATGCAGCACCCTAAGAGCTTGAAACGTAGCTTGGAGTTTGGAGAAGACAATGGTCACCGGAGTATTACGAGCTCTTGGAGGAAGAATGGTGGCCGGATCAACTCTCCAAGGAGGAGAGAGAAAATAGCGCCTAGATGAAGTTTTTCCGCTCAGAGGAACGGAAACGGCAGGCTGGATCAGACTAGCTCCACGGGACAATGAAATATGCGTCTTAAATAGAAAAATCAGAAATATTGGTCAAACACGGTTTGGCGCACGACCGTGCGCACACCTTGCGATATTAACTTTCAGAATAAGCCTTGAAAGTGAGGGTAAGATCTATCTCAACTCTAGAGGGGGGGGGGGGGGGTGAATAGAGTATCTTAAAATAATTTTTCACAGTTGAAATAAACAGCACATATAAAATTCAATTTATGATATAGTGTAGAGTGCTAGTAAGAGGTTAAAAACCAAGAAGTAAAGAGCACAGCACACAGCAGACAAATCACACAAACAAACCAGAAGACACAAGAAAATATAGTGGTTCCCCAAAAACCTGGGTACATCCACTCTTCTACCACCCTTGGTAGGAATCCACTCAGGATGAGTTGATCAGGTGTCCTGACACCAATAAGCTTTTGATAAGGTGCTCAAAAACCAAAACTGGATTTTTTGATAAGGTGTCTTGCCACCACTGAGTTTTGACAAGGCTCTCAGAACCAGACAGAACTTTTGAAGGGAGTTCAAGAACCCTTTTACAACAGGAAAAGAAAAATAAGAGTGAAGGGTGTCTTCTCTGTTCTCAATCAAATGAGAGAAGCACAAGTGGATTGATGATGTCAAAGCTCCCCCTGAGATGTAGAAAGGTTCAGGAAAAGAAGCTTTGCTCTAGGGTGATAGGTCTTCAGAACTTTGATCTCCAGCAAAGGATGGTTTCAGCAAGAAGGCTGAAAAAATGAGGTGTCTGGAGTTCTGAGATGAGATTGTGAACACTTTTCAGTCAGCAAGAAGATTTTTGAAGTCACAGTTCTTCTGTTGTTCTTCTGCTATCAGTATTCTCTATTCTGTGTGTTCACTTTCTTTCTTGTCAATCTATGTATACTTTCTCCTGTGTATTCTGTATATCTTAAAAACACAGAAGAGAGGAATTGAAATTTTCTGAAGTTTCCTTGTCCAAATTAGCCGTTGGGAATCATAAATGTCTTCCAAAAAGAGTTTGTCTTCTCGAGGAAAGTCCAGCAAACATTCTCTGAATAATTCCTTGAAACTTGCTCCAGAATAAAGACAAACTGCTGGGAGATCTTCTGACATAAATGCTGATAATAATCAAAAACATTCCAAAGAACAGCAACATTTGAATTCCTGAAAGCGTCGATCTCTCCAAAAAAAACGTCGATCTGAGCTCTACGATCGTCGAACTGAGCTCAGAGATGAAATGAGACAAGCAGACAGAAAACGTCGATCTAAGCTCGAAGATCGTCGAACCGAGCTCACCGACCTGAGAAATAACTTGAAGGAGGGATCGTCGAACTGAGCTAGAAGATAGTCGAGGGGAGTTCGACGACTAAGCAGAAGCTAGCCAAAAGCAGATAGTCGATCTGAGCTCGAAGATCGTCGACCGGAGTTCGACGATTTATTGAAGTTGAGCTCAGAGAGCGTCGAACGGAGTTCGACGATTCGTCGACCTGAGCTCGACGAAAATTGCCTTAGACTTAGCTCTTCAACCTTGATCTTGGAATGGTCCTGGGGGCAGCTCCAAACCTAAGTTCTAAGCCCTAGACTCATTCTAATGTTGACCTTCTCAACTATACAACTAGGTCAACTGGGATTCCTAAGACAAGCATAGTGATCCTTACCCAAATTAGTAATAGGGTGTTCCAACAAGCCTGCAGAAGGAGAAGCATTGACATGTGCGTTCTACTCGCGCACGGACGTTTCTGACCGTGCGTGAAGGAAATCACACGGGTAACAACAGAAAGCTGGAATTCAAGTCAAGCAGGTGGAACCGTGCGTTTTACTCGCGCACGGGCGTCGCCACCCCGTGGGTGAACAAATCGCACGATTAACCACAGATTGGTACAAACAAGAAAGCTACAGGAAAACTGTGGGTTTCCTTCTCGCACGGTTTTACCGAAACCGTGCGGGAACAAAACGTACGGGTAACCACAGACGTCCCCAGAATTGCTGTGTACAACAAACGATTAATCTTAAACCATGCGTGAACAAATTCGCACGACCGTGCGTTTTACACAGGACCTGGAAATGGAATCTGGGACATCCCGACTACCTGTATAACAATAAAATCAAATTGGAGCAAAAGCTCCCAGCACCAGAATGCAATCAACAACATCCAAAAAGAGCCACGGGGAGCACCAGGTGCTTACCCCTGACAACAGAATGCGCAATTGCACACCCATGGGCCAAAACAGTGCATAAAGTGGTCATAGATCGAACGAAGCAAATATAACTGATTACTGGTTGAAATGCGGTGCACGAGTGAGATAACAAGCCCAGATGAGTCCGAAAAACTCTATAAATATCAGACTCATCACACCACCAGACTTAAACATTTGCTCGTCCCGAGCAAATCATTTCTCCGTGAACTAGAAAATAGCTAGCTGGCTTAGAAATTTCCTAATAAAGTAAAGCGAGAAATCAAATACATCATGGCCATAGAAAATATAATAGGTAAAAATTTTAATTATACTACGGATTTTATAACTTTTGATAGGCGTAAATGAATATTGTAACTACTCAAAAATGGAATACTGGAGAATCGTTTGGTCATACGTTGGAAGAAAGTAGGCAGGCTACTCAGTTGAGCATTGCCAAAGACCGGGGCTCGGGATAACCTCCAAAGAAATCCATCAATGTCGGGGACCATACACTTGCCCGTTCACACTTTCTCCACAGCGCTAGTTTGACTCAAGCGTGAATCCGTAGGACATTAGGAAAATAATGGGGCTTATGTATATACGTAGGTAAGGACGCAAAAGGGTAAAAAAGATGGATATGCACAACCCAAATAAGCTCATACAAATGAAATCCTCTCAACAAAAAAACATGTAGGTGCACTCATAAGCATGATGACCGGGGTTACCACAACCCTGACACAAAATGTCCATAAACCGAGCTGGAGGAGGGGCCGATCTGGTCAACATCGTCCTTCCATCCAAAGTATGATGGCTCGCCTCAGCTTGTTGCACCACAACATTCACTTTAAATAAATTCCTCGCCCCTCTAGGGGTATTTCTTCCGGCGGTCATGTATGTGTTATGGGAGGCAGTGTCACAAAGTAGCCTCAAAGCCTCGTCAGGAGATAGGTTCATTATTGTGCCTCCAGCTGTTGCGTCGATCATAGCCCTGAAATTAGGCTCAATAGCAAAATAGAATATTTCAACTAAATTCTACGACTCATAGTCGTGCTGGGGGCATCGACGCTGCAGGTCAGCAAATCTCTCCCACGCCTCAGACAACGTTTCTTGGTCCAACTGCCGAAAGGCTGCAATATCCCAACGGGCATTAACAATATTATCCACCGGGTTGAACTTAGCCAAGAACTTATGGACAGGGCCTCCCATGTAGTAGCGGTCCCTGGAACAATAGTATGGAGCCAGGTTTTTGCCTTATCCCTCAGCGAAAACGGGAACAGCCTTAGCTTTACTACGTCATCAAAAATACTGGCATATCAAAATGGCAGGTACATCTGGCGGAGTTCTCAGAATGGCGGTTTCCCAGAAATTTGCGGCACATTTTGATATGGCGGGTACATCTAGCGGAGTTCTCAAACTCCAAGCTCTGTTTCAAGCTCTTAGGGTACTGCATTCGTAGAGTTCTCAGGATAGATTTACCCCAGCGATTATTCATGAAGAAAACGGGTTATTGGAAGGAGGTGGCATCCCTTCTAAACCCTGGACATCATCCGTAGACCGAGCTCGGATAAGACCCGACAACCATTCACTCTGGCGGCGAATCTCGGAAAGCCTTAGCGTGTTTGGTTGTATTTCTCCCACTCCTCTTGCAGTTACTTTATTCTGGACTTGTGGTTGTTTGATTGTTGCTTAAGAACACTGTTTAGTTTATGTATTTCATCATGTCTATGTGTTGTTATATCTTAGTTCTTGATTGTGTTGATGAACTTAAGTTTTTCTTGTTCTTGTTGAGATAGTGTCATTCTAGCGATTGCTAGAAGCGTGTGTTGCGACCCTCATTGGCTCATCCATCTTTCATATAACTCTCTTGAGTAATCCACCAAAGAGACGCGGTGACGGCGACCCTCAATAGGTTTATTAGAGTTAAACTTAGGAAACTCCAAACCAAAACCCCCTTTGTTCATGTTAACACTTGCATTCAATTTTTCAATAGCGAAATCACACTCCCTACTTGCACTCCTCGAGAGATCGATATCCGGGGATTAAACTCCTCAACTTTATTACTTGACTACGGTCGATACACTTGCCGACGCATCAAGTTTTTGGCACCGTTGCCGGGGAGTGCAACCGTTGCGTGTATTTTTCTTTTGAAAAAGTTTGTAAGTGTTTTTGGTATTTTTGAAAGGATTTTTTGTGTTGTATGACAGATCCCAACTCCAGTGATAGGGTTCAAGATCTTGTGTTTGAGCTTGAAATCGCACGTGCGAGGCAAGCTCGCGTGCGTGCTGCTGATGCTGAAGAAAGGATGGAGTATTTTGTCCAAGGAGGAAATGACCACGGTGAACGGGTTATTGAGGGGCAAGAGGTGGTAAAACCATGCATTAGGACAATGCGTGATTTCACAACCCCTACTGTGGGAGGTGTTTACCCTATCTTCGGACCAGCCATCGTAAACAACCACTTCGAGATTGAACCTGCCTTCATGAATATGATCTGAAAGAATACTCAGTTCTCAAGCGTGTCGAGTGAGGATCCATAGCTCCATCTTGCGGAGTTCTTAGAAATTTGCGGCACATTCTGATATGCTGGTATTTCTGATGACGTAGTAAAGCTGAGGCTGTTCCCGTTTTCGCTGAGGGTCAAGGCCAAAACCTGGCTCCATACAATTGTTCCAGGGACCGCTACTACATGGGAGGCCCTGTCCTCTAAGTTCTTGGCTAAGTTCCACCCGGTAGATAAGATTGTGAATGCCCGCAGGGATATTGCAACCTTTCGGCAGCTGGACAAAGAAATGTTTTCTGAGGCGTGGAAGAGATTCACTGACCTGCAGCATCGATGCCCCCAGCACGGATGTGAGCCGTGGAATTTAGTTGAAATATTCTATTTTGCTATTGAGCCTAATTTTAGGGCTCTGATCGACGCAGAAGTTGGAGGCACAATAATGAACCTATCTCCTGACAAGGCATTGAGTCTACTTCGCGACAGTGCCTCTCATAGCACATACTGGACTGTCGGAAGAAATACCCCTATAGGGGCAAGGAATCTATTTGAAGTGAATGTTGTGGTGCAACAAGCTGAGGCGAGCCATCATACTTTGGATGGAAGGATGATGTTGACCATATCGTCCCCTCCTCAAGCTCGATTTATGGATATTTCGTGCCAGGGTTATGGTAACCTCGACCATCATGCTTATGAGTGCACTACTTGAGAGACCTTTGTTGAGACGTCAAGTATAAATTCTGACAAGAGCGTAAATTTTATAAATAATCAAAATCGTGCTTCTCCTTATAACAATGTGTGTAACCCCAACGCGAGAAATAATCCAAATTTCTCGTGGAATCAAAATGCTCCCGGTCAAAGGTGGCAGGGAGACCAACATCAATTTGATGCTCAAACCTCTAGTAGCCATCCGCGACCGCCGCATATGGGTTATAATCCGAACGTGCAAGGGACTCGTAAGAGTGCGTTGGAGGAAATGATGGAGAAGTTTGTTGAGATGGCCCAATCTAATATGGCAACTCAAACCGCTTCCATGAGGAACTTGGAATCACAGTTGGGGCAACTGGCCCATGTGTTCTCCGAGCATACTCGCGGAACCCTCCCAAGTGATACGGAGAAAAATCCCCGTGAGCAAGGGAAGTGTGCTGGGGGAGGCGGAGGAGTGCAATAAAAATTAAATGGCTGTTAAGTGTTAGATTAATACGGTGGAGACGATAGCTTTATGTGATTCCAGATCATCATGCAACATTCTTGCTTTGCAAGATGTTGAGAAACTGAATTTAAATATCAAATCGAATGTCCAAAAGTCACTAGTGCTAGCCAATGGGTCGGTAGTAAAGACCGATGAGGAGATTAAAGAGGTGGAAGTGATTCTGAATGAGGCTGTTGTAGTCACTGACTTCCAGGTGTTAGGACCCATTGGAAATACATCGAAGCCCATCTTAGGGGTCACATTCCTAAAAGCTAGTGAAGCTAGATTGCAATTTAATGCGAGCGATGTCACCTTGGCTTCCAAGGTTGATTTTCCTTTACCACCGTCACTTCCCCCTATAATTTCAAATGAACCTAGATATCTTCTGAAATTGAATGTTTTGTTATCTAATGATTTATCTAGAGCTGCTGAGACAGGTGTTCTGCTGAATGAGCAAGATAAGGTTAAGAAAGTAGCAGAACTGCAGATGTTAGCTGAAGGAGAGACAAAGACAGAGTTGCTTGAAGTGAAACAAGATTCGGATAAGAAGAAACGTGAGCTGAGCACGACTATAGAGAGCGTATAGAAGATAGACTTAAAAACCTATATTGATCCGAACAAATTTTGTAAGACTATTTAACAGGTGACTTGGGCTTATCTTTCACCCGCCGCGGGTGAGGAAAGGATGCCCCCGGATTTGAAAGATAGACATGCTACTGAATTGGTTGGTGTGGTTATACCACCATGGCGATCCCCATCTGTGGATCTGAAAAGAAAAGAACTGCTCATGCGCAAGGCGCAGAATTTTGTCTGCCGGCGTGAGAAGGAAGAGGTTAGGGGCAGGGGGGATTCGTCTTCCCTAGGCCCTAAATCTTTCGCCTCGCCCTCGTCTCGCATGACTGGGGGGATCTATCACAAGTCAGCATTCAGCTGAGGAGTGAAGGATCTCCGGGGCCCCTTTCTTGCTTTTTATAGTTTCATTTATTGCTTAATGATGTGTGAAACTTTAGACTTTTCATTGCGTTTTGAACTTATGCTCAGAACACTATTTATATAACTGCTAATACAGGTATTTGGTCCCCGTTAAGGAAGGTAAAGAAAAGGGCTTATGGGATACAACCCAATTTCGCTGCTTTTAATTTGTTCAATTATGCTTCTGTGATTATATGTTTTTAGTATGCGTGGTTGGAGGTATTCTCTTGTGCAGGTGGAGTTCGTTTGGGCCGGGGACTTTCTACTTAAATTAACGCCAATCTTCTGGTATGCTCATTTGCTGAGCATGGGGTAACCTCTCCCCCCAACTTTTATTTCTCTATTTTTTTGCCAATCTTGGATAGGTTGTTTAGTTTAAGTCTGGTGGGGGTGAGTTATGCGGGTTATCTATGCACATGCACTATTAGCACTTTCATACCAAAAGTATATTTTCATTTTCTGTTTTTTATATTATCATGTCTGCATCGTGCACTGACATCCACATAAGCGCGATCTTAAACACACGCTCGGCTCAAGTCAAATTTATTTCTTTTGTGTTAACTATAAAATAGTGGTGCTGGCTCAGTATTTTAGGATAGAGTCGATCGAAACTCGTGTAGTGATCCTAATCGAGTACTCGTGGTGTGTAGAAATAGTATAGATTTAATTTATCTTTATGCTCGTAAGTTTATACTTTTCTGCATTTGTAAATATTGTTTGTACTACTCAAAAATGTTGAATCTGGAGTAATCAAACGGTGGTGTAGGAATGTGTGTAGCCGTCACTAGCCTCGTATTGCTTGAGTCGGGAGGAAAGATCATCTTTCTCGGTGGCTAAGAACTTGCCCCAAGCTACTCTCAAAGCATTGGTGCATGGTTAGTCTAGAGTTAGCGTGATGTAGGCCATCTTTTTGGACCGGTTGAGCCTTGTACCAGTCCTAACGATAATCCTTGTTAGACTATTTTGAGCCTACCCCACCTGTTGATTTAGCCCCACTTCACAATCACCAGAGCCTAAAAGATTTTTCCAGTTGTACACCCGAATCTCGATGTATTAGTATGTTGATTCTTCCATTTGTGTTGTTGTTGTGGTGTTGTTGTGTGGTTGTGTGGTGAAGTTTTCTTGAAAATTTGGCTGAAAGTATATTATAAAAATCTGGAAAAAGAAAAGGAAAATAAAATATGTGCTGATTGATATAAAATAAGAAAGTGAAAATGAAGAGTCTATTTGTGTTATTGTTGTGGTGATAGGTGGTGCGCACACCTGTGTTGTCAAGTTCAAGTATGGTGGTGTGGTGCATCTGCATGTTTTGTTGGTGAGAGGATTTCATTTGTATGAGCTCATTTGGGTTGTGCGTAACCATCGTTTTTATCCTTTTGCGTCCTTACCTACGTATATACCCAAGCCCCATAATTTTCCTAAAGTCCTACGGATTCATGCTTGAGTCAAACTAGCGCTGTGGAGAGAGTGTGAACGGGCAAGCGTACGGTCCCCGACATTGATGGATTTCTTTGGAGGTGATCCCGAGCCCCAGTCTTTTCCAATGCTCAACTGGGTGGCCTGCCTACTTTCTTCCTACGTATGACCGAACGATTCTCCAAAATTCCATTTTTGAGTAGTTACAATATTCATTTATGCCTGTCGAAAGTTATAAACTCCGTAGTATAATTAAAAATTTTACCTATTATATTTTCTATACCCATGAAGTATTTGATTTCTTGCTTTACTTCATTTGGAAATTTCTAAGCCAGCTAGCTGTTTTCTAGTTCACGGAGAAATGATTTGCTCGGTACGAGCAAATGTTTAAGTCTGGTGGCGTGATGAGTCCGATATTTATAGGGTTTTTCGGACTCATCTGGGCTTGTTTTCTCACTCGTGCATCGCATTTCAGCCGGTAATCGGTTATATTTGCTTCGTTCGGTCTATGACCACTTTGTGCACTGTTTTGAAATCTTGAAATTTGAAATTTGAAATTTGAAATTTGAAATTTAAAATTTAAAATTTAAAATTTTAAATTTGAAAATTTGAAATTTGAAGTTTGAAATTTGAAATTTAAAATTTAAAATTTTAAATTTGAAAATTTGAAATTTAAAATTCGAAATTTGAAATTCGAAATTTGAAATCTGAAATTTGAAATTAAAAATTTGAAATTTATATTTTCTTTAGCCTACCTAAAAATAGAAGGATGGTGCCGATTAGGAAATCGACAATAACCTCCCTCTGATACCAAATTGATGTAGGCTTGCACGTTTCACACCGAGTAGGACTACGTTCTAACGCCACGCCACTCTTCGATCCAATCCCTACACTCGCACAACTGCTCTACGCGACACCACACAAGTAAATCTATCAATATTATGCTAGCATACGGGTAGCCAAACCGGTTTGGATCCAATAAGGGCTATAGGGCCAATGTTCAATCGAGCTAAAAGGACCAATATTGGGTCCGACCGAGTGGCGTTGTACCAAAAGAGATCTACCAAAAAACTTCGATTCAGAATGGGTAGATCTCTCCCAACGAAAAGATTGCGAAGGTTCGCCAAACCTCTTGAATGAAAAATAACAATAAAGAGAATAACAAATCAAGATAAAATCAACCACGATGAAATCCGAATATTTCAATAGTTAACGCTACAGATAAAAACCACCACTTGAATATTTATAAAGAATGAATCTCACAAGAGTGGAAGTATTTCGTTACCCAATCGGAATGGGTGATTCCGATTAATCTCGACTTGGATCGTTCTCCAACGGCTCCGCCGGAGTCGCGCCGGAAGGAGAAGAGAATCTCGCTCGCCAATATAGCTTCACGTCGGGTTGCAGATCCACAAGGTGAGTTGTAGGAGATGATGTAGGTGGCCGGATTTTGAGAGGAGGGAATATGGGGCGGTTTTCCTTAACAAGGATAAGACGAGGGGGAAAGGATAGGGAGGAGGAGATGGGAAGAGGCCGGCGGCCAAGAGGGAGGATGGGGAAGGAGAAGTTCGGCCAAGGAGAGAAAGGAGAGAGATCTCAAGAGGGAGACAATTTGGGTTTCAATTTTATTTCATCAATCAATAACTCAAAATAAAAATATCCATGCCTATATATAAGCTTACATCAAACAACAAGGGAAAAGGCTACATGCAGCCCAAAATTAAAATACAACTACTCATGGTTCAAAACATAACCATGCCACATATTATGAAAATTTAAATAAAATGCTTAAATAAAATAGAACCAAAATGCATAAATAATTAATAATAATTTTAGTAATAATAATTATTAATTATTTAAATATAGGCTTGCGCCGCGGGCGGATATTTGGGCGACGCGCCACATAGTCTTCACGGCGTCGCACGTCACAACTTGGAGACGGAGAAATATCTTCCGTAAGCGCACCATCCTCATCTTCAACCTGTTGAGGGCCGTCGTCTCCATCAATCCTCCCCCGCTTGAAAAAACTCATCACCGATGAGTTGGCCTGAAAGGACCGGAGCGGGAGAGCATCGTCCAATAGAACCTCGGGGCGGCAGACAACACCACTTGGAGAGGAGAGCACAACAACCTGGAGTATCCTGTCAAGCATAAATATGTTCCTACGGAACCTTGGAAGAACAATAGTCAATAAAGGAAAACAAAATTCAGCGTCCACAACCAATGTACCTCCAGAGAAGATCGATGAAGAAAACAATCCAAGTACAATCTCACAACCCATACCCAAAGAGAACATAGTGGACCCACACGGACAGGCAGAAAATTCAAGTGGCGGAGAATCATATAGCGTTAAATTAGAAACATTGAAAATAAGGGGAAAAACCCAATCAGTGGATAATTTCAAATGAAATGTGTATTCTCCTAATGTCATTAATAACCAAAGAGGGTTCAGCTTACCAACTCGCCAACTTTCTAAAGTGCCCGAAGGCATCCGTTCAGGAACGAGACACACCAAAACTAAATCGTCACTCTTATAGTGAGAAACTCTTTTATGTAAGCTAGCATGAATATGATACGAAATAATTGGAATGGCTAGCGCTTTACTAGTGTGCTTATATAAGAGGGGATCACAATGAGCATAATCTGGAGTGATTTTCGCCGACAAACTAGAGGGTAAGTAATGAGACACCACCAGAGCGATTAATTCAATTAAAATGCGCCTAGATAACTTGCTACCGTGTGGTGTGAACCCATGCGCTATGTGACTCACCCCAAATTCAGAGAATAAAGGATTTAAGTCCGGAGGGATGGGAGCCTTAAAATCAAAGATGATTTTCATAGGCGTGAGCATCGCAGTTCTACTTTTATAATTAATATAATCATGCTTGGCATGAAGATATGCCAAGGAAAACCGCTCATCATAAATACTAGTAGAGTTGAACGCTCCCAGGTGTGGCAATGGGTGCGAGCGATACAACTCATATGGCCTAACCGTGGTCACTAACGAGTGGAAAAAAAGGGTCATCAAATGGCGGGGGGTAAATTCGCGCGTTCAGGCTTGGCAAATAAGTGTGTTGAGGGGACATCACATCAAAAGGCACCATAGCCAAGGTATCACTAGAAGTCCAATTCGAAACCTCAAAACTCGGATTTGACGTCCAAGAAATATCGTCCGACTGCAAGCCATTAAAATCATAAGAAAATTCAAACAGTGGATTCACCCTTACGGAAAACTCATCCGACATGTCTTCCAATTCATTATGTATATCATGTGATTCAGACTCAGTGATCGGGTCATAGATCAGTACCAATACTACGAGATCAGGCGGCACTAAGGGGACCACCTCTGGTGGTACCAGCAGAGTGAACTCAGGGCGTACCATAAGACTACTATAATCAGACGTACCACACTCGTGTCCTAAATAGTCTGCTCGTCGAGTCAACGGGTCAGGAGAAAAAGTCGGTAATACAACGATCAGGAGAGAGTTAAGATCACATTCAAATTTGGGCAACAGAATTAGCATTAGGGGATGCTCATCCGGCTCCATTTCAATAACATCTTCCAGAGTTATAACTCCCTCACTAATATAATCTTCCAACGCATCGGTCAGGACATCAGTAGCAATAAAAATCTCAGGGACGGGCACTTCGATATGTCTCGGGCTTGAAATATCAAGCTCAAGTCCTAACAGATCGTCACCTGAATCACGACTGGGTAAGCTCTCATCGAAATATAAATCTTCCGACTCATCCAGTTTATCACCCGACTTAGGCTCAACAGAGAATTCCATGTCAATCAAGGTAGACAACGCAGACATATCGTCGGAGGGAAATGGAGATGACCCTTCGGGGAAGAAGTCGTCATCCAGGTCACTAGGGTAACCAGTCTCCTCAATATCGCTAACATCGTCAGTGATATTAGCCTCGTCTTTAGTGACGGGCACACTCGTAACCACAGCCTCAGACTCAATCATGCTAATAGGAACACTCTCACCCTGTGGGCTCATGACATTCCTTGCACTTACGTCTAACGACATAGGGATAAAGGTCCTAAGTTTCTCTTTCCTCTCATAGGTAGGTGTACTCATGCTTGAGATAATCAGATCTTTGTGGGGCAAGTATCTAGCGTGAGGATTATAGTCATTCCTAAAGTTTGGTTTGGAACTAGCGCCATAATGATACTCACTCAAAGGTTTGGCGTTAGTAGTACGGAGATTGGCAGGATCAAATTGATCCGAGAGGAGGCTACGCATCGCCCACCACGTGTGTTTATAATTGCCAACACGACGCTCTTCGTTTATCCAAAATGACTGGGCTCGACCTATTAACCGCTCTCGGGCGAAGTGAACCTTTTGGAGGTCATCCCATTCGCGACAGTCAAAGTGAAGTTTTATCTCCTTAAGCCAATCCCTAAAATTTTTAGGATACCCTAAACCGTCATAGGTAAGATTAATGTGGCGTTGCCTAGGGGGAGGCTTAACCATGGATTTATCATACCAATAGTCTAAATGGGAAATGTGAACGTCATAGGCAATAATCGTAAGAACCGGAGAGAAAACTCGATCTGATACTTGTGTTCATGCAAAGAAAAGTAAACTGACCCAAATAAATTAGGATTGTCGGAATTGTTTCCGCTTAACCACTAGGGTAAAACTTATAAAAAATAGATTTTCTTGCTAAAAAAAATATGAAGATTATTAAAAAAAAATTATTTTTGAATTTTGCTGAAAAAAAAAATATAGGCCGCTATTGGCAGACCAACTATTAAATTTTAAAATAACTTAATAAAAATAATGACTTAATGAAAAATAAATTTTTTTTGGATTTCTTATTAAAAATAAGATAGAGAATTTCCAGAATTTTATTTTTTAAAATTTTGAGAAAAATTTGAAATTTAGAATTTGAAATTGTAAATTTGAAATTTTGAATTTTGAAATTTTAAATTTTGAAATTTGAAATTTGAAATCTTGAAATTTGAAATTTGAAATTTGAAATTTGAAATTTAAAATTTAAAATTTAAAATTTAAAATTTTAAATTTGAAAATTTGAAATTTGAAGTTTGAAATTTGAAATTTAAAATTTAAAATTTTAAATTTGAAAATTTGAAATTTAAAATTCGAAATTTGAAATTCGAAATTTGAAATCTGAAATTTGAAATTAAAAATTTGAAATTTATATTTTCTTTAGCCTACCTAAAAATAGAAGGATGGTGCCGATTAGGAAATCGACAATAACCTCCCTCTGATACCAAATTGATGTAGGCTTGCACGTTTCACACCGAGTAGGACTACGTTCTAACGCCACGCCACTCTTCGATCCAATCCCTACACTCGCACAACTGCTCTACGCGACACCACACAAGTAAATCTATCAATATTATGCTAGCATACGGGTAGCCAAACCGGTTTGGATCCAACAAGGGCTATAGGGCCAATGTTCAATCGAGCTAAAAGGACCAATATTGGGTCCGACCGAGTGGCGTTGTACCAAAAGAGATCTACCAAAAAACTTCGATTCAGAATGGGTAGATCTCTCCCAACGAAAAGATTGCGAAGGTTCGCCAAACCTCTTGAATGAAAAATAACAATAAAGAGAATAACAAATCAAGATAAAATCAACCACGATGAAATCCGAATATTTCAATAGTTAACGCTACAGATAAAAACCACCACTTGAATATTTATAAAGAAAGAATCTCACAAGAGTGGAAGTATTTCGTTACCCAATCGGAATGGGTGATTCCGATTAATCTCGACTTGGATCGTTCTCCAACGGCTCCGCCGGAGTCGCGCCAGAAGGAGAAGAGATTCTCGCTCGCCAATATAGCTTCACGTCGGGTTGGAGATCCACAAGGTGAGTTGTAGGAGATGATGTAGGTGGCCGGATTTTAAGAGGAGGGAATATGGGGCGGTTTTCCTTAACAAGGAGAAGACGAGGGGAAAAGGAAAGGGAGGAGGAGATGGGAAGAGGCCGGCGGCCAAGAGGGAGGATGGGGAAGGAGAAGTTCGGCCAAGGAGAGAAAGGAGAGAGATATCAAGAGGGAGACAATTTGGGTTTCAATTTTATTTCATCAATCAATAACTCAAAATGAAAATATCCATGTCTATATATAGGCTTACATCAAACAACAAGGGAAAAGGCTACATGCAGCCCAAAATTAAAATACAACTACTCATGGTTCAAAACATAACCATGCCACATATTATGAAAATTTAAATAAAATGCTTAAATAAAATAGAACCAAAATACATAAATAATTAATAATAATTTTAGTAATAATTATTATTAATTATTTAAATATAGGCTTGCGCCGCGGGCGGATATTTGGGCGACGCGCCACATAGTCTTCACGGCGTCGCACGTCACAACTTGGAGACGGAGAAATATCTTCCGTAAGCGCACCGTCCTCGTCTTCAACCTGTTGAGGGCCGTCGTCTCCATCAATCCTCCCCCGCTTAAAAAAACTCATCACCGATGAGTTGGCCTGAAAGGACCAGAGCGGGAGAGCATCGTCCAATAGAACCTCGGGGCGGCAGACAGCACCACTTGGAGAGGAGAGCACAACAACCTGGAGTATCCTGTCAAGCATAAATATGTTCCTACAGAACCTTGGAAGAACATTAGTCAATAAAGGAAAACAAAATTCAGCGTCCACAACCAACGTACCTCCAGAGAAGACCGATAAAGAAAACAATCCAAGTACAATCTCACAACCCATACCCAAAGAGAACATAGTGGACCCACACTGACAGGCAGAAAATTCAAGTGGCGGAGAATCATATAGCGTTAAATTAGAAACATTGAAAATAAGGGGAAAACCCATGGGCACCAGGTGCTTATCCCCGACAACAGAATGCATAGCCTCCTCTCGGATCAAATATGTCGGGGATAAGCACCTGGTGCTTTATCGTCCTGGGGAGCCACTCCGATCTAGCCCACCATTTTCGCTCCTTTGAGCGGGAAAACTTCCCTCCAACCACTATTTTCTCTCTCCTCCTTCGAGAATTAATCCGGCCACCATTCTTCCTCCAAGAGATCGCAATAGAATCATCTCTGGCCACCATTGTCTTCTCCAAACTCCAAGCTTCGTTTCAAGCTCTTAAGGTGCTGCATCCGTGGAGTTCTCAGGATAGATTTTGCCTAGCGATTATTCATGTAGAAGACGGGGTATTTGAAGGAGGTGACAACCCTTCTAGACCCCGGACGTAATCTGTAGACCGAGCTCGGACAATGCTCAACAACCCTTGACTCCGGCCGCGAATCTCAGAAAGCCTTCGCGCGTTTGGTTGTTTCTCTTCCCCTTCACTTGTAATATTTTTCTTCTGCTTATTTGGATGTTGGATTGATGTGTAAGAACACTGTTTAGCTTAGGTATTTTAGCATGTCTATGTGCTGTTATATCTTAGTTCTTGATTGTGTTGATGAGCTTCAGTTTTTCTTGTTCTTATTGAGATAGTGTCGTTCTAGCGATTGCTAGAAGCGTGCGTAGCGAAGAGGTGATTGCGACCCTCATTGGCTCATCCATCTTTCAGATTACTCTCTTGAGTAATCCACCAAAGAGACGCGGTGACGGCGACCCGCAATAGGTTTATTAGTGTTAAACTTAGGAAACTCCAAACCAAAACACCCTTTGTTTACGTTAACACTTTCAATAACTTTTTCAATAGCGAAATCACACTCCCTACTTGCACTCCTCGAGAGATCGATATCCGGGTATTCAACTCCTCAACTTTATTACTTGACTACGATCGGTACACTTGCCTACGCATCAAGTTTTTGGCGCCGTTGCTGGGTAAAAAAATCATGAGAGTTTTTTTGGAGAGGGAGATAGGAGATAGAAGCCCTTTTCGATTTGTACATTTCATGTTTCTTCTTTGCTTTAGTTTTTAGAATTTGTTGCTTATTTTTCTTTGTTCTTTTTTTTTTCTTGATTTGTGGTTTTGATAGCAGATCCATGTTATTTTTATTCTAGTGTGTAACACCCTTTCAGTAATTATTTTTGTTCGCAATGTATTCTGTTGCTAAGTGTCGTCTCTATGACATTTTGCGCCGATACATCGATTCCATGGCTGTTTTAAATGTTGAGCATTGTATTCGATGTTTGCTATGTCAAGGTATAGGCCATATGGTGAAGGATTTCCCTCATTTGTGCGAGCCTTCTCCCTCATAGGGCGTGTGCGCAACAACCTCCCATTCGTGGAAGACTGTTGTAGATAGGACTACCAGGGTGTTGCCTGGCCCGTACACTGACATCGCTCATCTGGCTCGTTCTTTACCCGTTGAGATTACCGAAGAATCTCTCGCTACATACAAATCCTTCATGTGTCCCTCCCTCCTTTTTTACATGGGCTTCCCTAGAGTGATGACGATCACTCTGGTGTAAGCCAGCAAAAAGAGGATCAGGAATCCATGGGCGCTCCTGTATGGGATGTAGATATTGTTCCCGTCGACGGGGTGGTGTCTACGAATGATTTTGCGATGGGGCCTGCTCATTATATGCCTGATTTTGAGAGCAGTTTTGCCCCTCCGCAATTTTTTCCTGATCGTGCTACTCCTTTTTCTTGTGAGTCGGCTGATGTTGCCGTAATCGTGGGTGATTCAACGCACGAGGTTGCACCGAAGTGGGATGATGACTCTACTATCTTCGATGAAGAATGTGGATCTTCAGAGCACTATGACTCAACCCGGTGGGATGAGGAATATTCCCTTTTCGATGCGGAGGTTTACATCTCCTTATTGGATGAGGCGGTTCCTCTTACCACCACGGAACTCGAGTTCTCAAATTCCCTCCGATACGACTCATATGATACCGACAATGATCTTTGCTTGGATTCTGCTGAGAGTGATACCGGGATCACTCTCCCTTATTATGATTATTTTAGTTTTCTTCTCTTTTATTACTTGACCCCCTTCTTTATCTGAGCCTGTACAGGTTGATTCTCCACGGGTACGTTGGGATAACGATGAGCCTTATGCTCATGCCGTCGCCATTGCCTCCTGCGGATCTGTGGTTGACGACGCCTTGCTAGGCAAGGATTTATTTTGTGATAAGATGAGCGAGGAGAAGCTCTCCTCCTCTTCTTATTTCCTATTTACTCTACCTGTGTTAGACAGGTATTATTATTTAGGTAGAGGGATAACGGCTTTATTATCATATCGGTACTCGTTACCGCAACGGATATTAGGTCAGTTACCTGTGCATTTTTTATTTCATAGACCCATTAGCTAATACTTTTCGTCTTTCGAATAAGTCGTGCTGGGTGGACAATAACCCCAGTACTTATCTAGGAGTAGGACTAGTTAGTTAATTTTTACTGTTCTAAAAAAATTGTTTTGCGTGTTATATAGTTTAGATTTAATTTGATATTGTCGTTGTATATACAAATTTTTTTGCTGGAGCTATTTTGTAGGGTGCTTTTCCCTTGTGTGGCGGAGGAGTATATTTGTTGTAGGTTTGACTTCATGCTTTATTGCGAGCTTCTAGTATGCTCATTTGCTGAGCATGGGGTAACCTCTCCCCCAACTCTTTTTTTCCATTTTTTTATTGCAAATCATTTGATAAGTTGCGTAGATTAAGTCTGGTGGGGGAGAGTTATGCGGGTTACCTGTGCACATGCACTTCTATCGCTTTCATACTAAAAGCACATTTTTATTTTTCTATTTTCTTGATATCTTGTCTGCATTGTGCACCTACACCCACAAGATTGTGATCTTAATCACTTGCGCGGCTCGAGTAAAATTTATTTCTTTTGGGTCAACTTTAAAATAGTGGTGCTGGCTTAGGATTTTAGGATAGAGTAGTCTGAAACTCATGCAGTGCTCCTAATCGAGTACTCATGGTGTGTAGAAATAGTATAAATTTAATTTTTCTTTATACTCGTTGGTTTATACTTTTCTGCATTTGTAAATATTGTTTGTACTACTCAAAAATGTTGAATCTGGAGCAATCAAACAGTGATATAGGAATGTGTGTAGCCGTCACTAGCCTCATATTGCTTGAGTCGGGAGGAAGGATCATCTTTCTCGATGGCTAAGAACTTGCCCCAAGTTACTCTCGAAGCATTGGTGCATGGTTAGTCTAGCGTAAGCGTGATGTATGCCATCTTTTTGGCCCGGTTGAGCCTTGTACCCGTCCTAACGATAATCCTTGTTAGCCTATTTGAGCCTACTCCTCCTGTTGATTTAGCCCCACTCCGCGATCACCAGATCCTAAAATCTTTTCCCAGTTGCACAACCCAATATCGATGTATTAGTATGTTAATTCTTCCATTGGTGTTGTTGTTGTGGTGTTGTTATGTGGTTGTGCGGTGAAGTTTTCATGAAAATTTTGCTGAAAGTGTATTATAAAAATCTGGAAAAAGAAAAGGAAAAAAATATGTGCTGATTGATATAAAATAAGAAATTGAAAATGAAGAGTCCATTTGTGTTATTGGTGTGGTGATAGGCGGTGCGCACACTCGTGTTGTCAAGTTCAAGTCTGGTGGTGTAGTGAACCTGCATGTTTTGTTGGCGAGAGGATTTCATTTGTATGAGCTGATTTGGGTTGTACGTAGCCATTGTTTTTATCCTTTTGCGTCCTTACCTACGTATATACCCAAGCCCCATTATTTTCCTAAAGTCCTACGTATTCACGCTCGAGCCAAAGTAGCGCTATGGAGAGAGTGTGAACGGGCAAGCGTATGGTCCCCGACATTGATGGATTTCTTTGGAGGTGATCCCGATCCCCGGTCTTTGGCAATGCTCAACTGAGTGGCCTACCTACTTTCTTCCTATGTATGACCGAACGATTCTCCAGAATTCCATTTTTGAGTAGTTACAATATTCATTTACGCATGTCGAAAGTTATAAACTTCGTAGTATTATTAAAAATTTTACCTATTATATTTTCTACGCCCATAAAGTATCTGATTTCTCGCTTTACTTTATTTGGAAATTTCTAAGACAGCTAGCTGTTTTCTAGTTCACGGAGAAATGATTTGCTCGGGACGAGCAAATGTTTAAGTCTGGTGGTGTGATGAGTCCGATAATTATAGGGTTTTTCAGACTCATCTGGGCTTGTTTTCTCACTCGTGTACCGCATTTCAGCCGGTAATCGGTTATATTTGCTTCGTTCGGTCTATGACTACTTTGTGCACTGTTTTGGCCCATGGGTGTGGAATTGCGCATTCTGTTTTCGGGGGTAAGCACCTGGTGCTCCCCGTGGCTCTTAATGGACATTGTTGATTACATTCTAGTACTGGGAGCTTTTGCTCCAGTTTGGTTTTATTGTTATGCAGGTAGTCGGGACGTCCCGGATTCCATTTCCAGGTCATGTGTAAAGCGCACGGTCGTGCAAATTTGTTCATGCACGGTTTTAGATTAATCGTACGTTATACACAACAAATATGGGGACGTCTGTGGTTGCCCGTGCATTTTGTTCCCGCAAGGTTCGACCAAACCGTGAGAGAAGGAGTCGCACGGTCTGCATATATTTCTCTGAATTTTAGCTTTCTGGGGTTAATCGTGCGTTTCCTTCATGCACGGGCATACACGCTTGTGCGCGAGTAAAACGCACGGTTCCTCGGTATTATCTTATTTTCCTGCGCTCTGTGTTTACCTGTGTGATTTCTTTCACGCATGGGCGGAAGCGCCTATGCGCGAGTAAAACGCACGGGTCAACGCATCTTCATCCGCAATCTTGGCCTGTAAGTTAATAACGCACGGTTAGCACATGGTCGTGCGCCAAACCGTGTGTGACTATTTTTCTTACCTGCTTCTATTTAAGTGCAAATTTTCCTCCATTTATGGACATATTTTTATCCCGACATTTTCTCCGTCGTTTTCATCTCTGAGGAGGGATTCCTCCGATCTCCTTCATCTTCCACCGTAGGGAGGTACTCCGGGCAAACTTTCACCGCCAAAACCAAGACGGAGCTTCCTCTCAGCCTCCTCCTTTATCCTTGAGCTTCAAGAAGGGTTTGACCTAGCTTTCACCATCAAGCTTTGAGAAGTTTGCATCATCCTCCACAGGATTGTGACACGAAGAAGATGGGTCCATTGGGAGTTAGTGACAACCTCCTCTACCCTGGACGTAGTTGAGGAACGAGCTTGGATGCGGACTGACAACTTGGTGATTCCTTTCGTGAATCCCCAGCAAGACTTCAAATCTGGTCGATTTCACACTCTCTTCTTCTTTTGTTGTTGATAGTGTAGTTTAATCTCTTGTATTTGATGAAGTGTGTTTAGTTTGAAAAACGTTTGTATACAATCATGTCTATGTGATTTTATATTTTCGTTATTTGCTTGAGGTGCGCCTTTGTTTCCATTCGCCTCCACAGCTGGTACTGCCGCTCTAGCGATTGCTAGAGGTGTGCGTAGCGAAGAGGTGCTCATTACCCTCATTCCGTCGTTTTCACCACCTCATCCGCAAGCCTACACGTCCATCCGTCCAGCGATTCAGTGCATAGCGGCCCATGTAGTTTTCCATCTTCCTGGCAAAGCATTGCATAACGACATTGCAAAGGAGTAGTTGATAGTGTTTTACTTTCTTTTTCTACAACAATTAAAACCCCCTTCATAAACACCGACCTAAAGACTTCAATCTCAAGTCCTCCTCAAAATTAACTACACCTTACTATGTTCCCTCGAGAGCAATACTTGGGAAAATTTGTCCATTTTATATTATTTGTGTGACCAGTACACTTGTCCTTCAACACGTCAAGTTTTTGGTGCCGTTGCTGGGGAGGTGACAGAAACTTGATGCGTCGGCAGGTGTACCGATGCATCAACTTTATGCGTAGGGAGTGTGAAAAATGGCGCCAAAAACTTGATGTGTCAGCAAGTGTACTAATCGTAGTCAAGTAATAAAGTTGAGGAGTTGAATCCCAGGATATCGATCTCGTGAGGAGTGCAAGTAGGGAGTGTGATTTCGCTATTAAAAAAGTGATTGCAAGTGTTAACATGAACAAAGGGTGTTTTGGTTTGGAATTTCCTAAGTTTAACACTAATAAACCTATTGTGGGTCGCCATCACCGCGTCTCTTTGGTGGATTACTCAAGAGAGTAATATGAAAGATGGATGAACAAATGAGGGTCGCAATCACCTCTTCGCCACGCACGCTTCTAGCAATCGCTAGAACGACTCTATCTCAACAAGAATAAGAAAAACTGAAGCTCATCAACACAATCAAGAACTAAGATATAACAACACATAGACATGTTGAAATACTTAAACTAAACAGTGTTCTTAAGCAACAATCAAACAACCACAAGTCCAGAACAAAGTAACTACAAGGGGAGGGGGAGAAATACAACCAAACACACGAAGGCTTTCTGATATTCACGACTGGAGTCAAGGGTTGTCGGGCCTTATCTGAGATCGATCTATGGATGACGTTCGCGGTCCAGAAGGGCTGTCACCTCCTTCCAATAACCCGTCTTCTTCACGAATAATCGCTAGGCTAAATCTATCCTGAGAACTCGACGGATGCAGCACCCTCAGAGCTTGAAACGAAGCTTGGAGTTTGGAGAAGACAATGGTGGCCGGAGATGATGCTATTGCGAGCTCTTGGAGGAAGAATGGTGGCCGGATCAACTTTCCAAGGAGGAGAGAGAAAATAACGGCTAGAGGGAATTTTTCCTGCTCAGAGGTGCGTAAATGGCGGGTTGGATCGGACTGGCTCCACTGGACGATGAAATTTGTGTCTTAAATAGAAAAATCAGAAATATTGATCATGCACGGTTTGACGCACGACCATGCGCACACCGTGCGATATTAACTTTCAGAACAAGCATGTGGAAGGAGAAGCGTTGACTTGTGCGTTTTACTCACGCACGGACGTTTCCGCCCATGCATGAAGGAAATTGCATGGGTAACAACAGAAAGCTGGAATTCAAGTCAAGCAGGTGGAATCGTACATTTTACTCGCGCACGAGCGCTGCCTCTCGTGTGTGAACAAATTGCACGATTAACCACAGATTGGTACAAACAAGAAAGCTATTGGAAAATCGTGTGTTTCCTTCTCGCACGGATTGGCCGAAACCATGCGGGAACAAAAGGCACGGGTAACCACAGATATCCCCAAAATTGTTGTGTACAACGCACGATTAATCTTAAACCGTGCGTGAACAAATTAGCACGACCGTGCGTTTTACACAGGACCTGGAAATGGAATCCGGGATGTCCCGACTACCTGCATAACAATAAAACCAAACTGGAGCAAAAGCTCCCAGCACCAGAATTCAATCAACAACATCAAGAAAGAGCCACGGGGAGCACCAGGGGCTTACACCCGACAACAAAATGCGCAATTGCACACCCATTGGCCAGAACAGTGCACAAAGTGGTCATAGACCGAACAAAGCAAATATAATCGATTACCGGCTGAAATGCGGTGCACGAGTGAGAAAACAAGCCTAGATGAGTCCGAAAAACCCTATAAATATCGGACTCATCAGACGACATCACTATCCTTCATCTCCTCCTGGAATTGTGACCCAGTCAGTAACATGGTGGAAGAAGGAAAAGATATCGCAGAGATTATTGTAGGTTGGTTTGTAGGCCTCTTTGGGGCTCTGGGGACAAGAATGTTCTTCTGGGGAAGAAGAATGATCATACGCCCATTGCGCTCGAAGTAGTGAGAGTTCTTTATACCGTCGTGAATGACATGTCTATCGTACTGCTAAGGTCGTCCTAATAGGATGTGACAAACCTCGATAGTAACAACTTGACACCAGACTGGATCCTGATACGTTCTACCTATGAATAACTCAACGAGACACTTATGCGTGATATGAATGATCGCCCTACTAGTTACTCATGACAGACTATAGGGTTTTCCTAAGGGCCGTGTCTTCATTTTTAGCTTATCAATTATGTGTTGAGAAACAAAGTTCTCCATACTACCGCTTTCAATGATGATGAAACAAAACTGTCCCTGGATTCAGGCGGTGGTACGCAAAATATTATTTCTCAACCACTCATCTTCAGTAGAGGATCTAGGTCAGCAGATTGTAGTGGAGGACACACCCTAACTGCTAAGGATGCTCTCCTTTTACCTCTATCTCACTGCCTAATTCAGTCGCAAGGGTCAGGTCAGGCTGGGAATTACTAAGGAAGACCCCATACTCAGGTTCGGATCTACTCTCAGAATCAATGATGACGACGAAGTGGCATTGCAGACACTCAAAAGATCTATGACCCGACTCCATACACTTAAAATAACAAAATGTCCCAGATTGAGGTCTAGTGCCCATAACCTCCTTGCCTCTAGAGGGTGGGGCAAGAAGTGCTGGGATACTCGTGGGTACTGCCGGTCGAGAGGGTCTGACAATCTTGTCAGCATGAGTGAAAGTGTGAGTCGGTGGGGGCCTATCAGCAGACCCGCCTCCGGATATCTGTTTTGTGAGGACTCTACTCTACGAGCATGACTCGAGATCTCTTCTAAGTCCTTATAGTCAAATAGTTCTTATTGATCTTTAATGACATATCGTAACTCATTCAGAATATAGGAGACGATTATATCGTCGTCCTCTCTCAGGTCGAGGAGAGATTGAAGAACTATAAATTCATTCGTGTATTCATCTATCGACATTTTATCTTGTCGTACATTGCGGAATCTACGATAGAGATTTTGCAAGTAATCGAACGGTATGTACCACTTTCATAGTTGTGTTTCAAAATTGACCTACGTGGTAATGAAGGACATACCTAAATTGAGCCGAGATCTCTCTAACCGTCTCCACCAAACTAGTGAAGATCCCTTTAATCTAAGAGTAACGTATTCAACTTGCCTAGCTTGAGGCAATTCTTCCAAGTCTGGAAACGATCCATCCTATCGCATCACTCTAAACAACTCTCGGGTTCTAACTGCTCTTCAAAGTTACCCACTCGTTATGTGGTTCCAGGTCGAGGTGTGCGAGTTTTAAAGGTCTAGGGTTAGGGTCTATTTCGACCACTAGGGTAGGTGCTCGATTGATGTGCATGGTGGCTTCAATATTATTAACCAAAGTGCGCAACCCGTTCATGACATGTGTGACACCTATGGTGTATAAGGACGAAAACAGGATACGGGAAACGTGATTTTTCAAAAATTAAGGATACGATAAACATTTTTTAAATTTTGTTAATTATTTTAATATAAGTATTAATTATTATAAACATAAGGCAACTAACAAACTAAGTGCACATATATTGAACTGTAACAAAATTATTTTTGTAAGACTTCAACATAGACTATATTATGATACGTTCTAAATAATGTGTTATGCATTGATTGACCATGTTCAATAGTATGAAAGATAATTATAATGTGCTATGCAATGCAATTGACCTATTTAAAACTGAAATCAAACCAATACTAGATGCATTGTTTGACCATGTGGAGACATTTTGTACGAGTATAACATGATAAAGTTGCATTTGATAGATTGAAATTTAGGTAACATGCCTCGGTATGCCGGAATACTCATATAAAGTTTTAGATCATCAAAATATTACTTAAGCCAATGCCAAGAATAACAATTACACAAATATATCAGGACATTACATTAATAGACAGTTTCTATAGGAAAAAATCTTGTGTATCTTTCTAAAAAAAGCAAGATATTAGAAATGACAATGATCAAACCCGGAAGAAAAAAAGAGGAAGAAGAGGAAGAAGAAGAAGAGGAAGAGGCAGAAGAAGAGGAGGAGAAAGAAGAAGAAGGGGAGGAAGAAGAGGAGTAGAAAAAAGAAGAAGAGGAGGAAGAGCTTACGAGCAGGATGAGATCGAGAGCAGGGAACGGGATCTGGAGCGGCAACAAGAGAGGGGAGAGCTTCGACGGGCATGATGTCAGAGAGTTTTGACGCAAAGACCTCTTGTCTCGACGACGAAGTGATGCGGGAGAACTTCGGGCACATGATGAATCGCATAAGCATAAAGCAGAGTCGTGAAGTGAATAAGTAGTGGGACTTCTACTACACGGGAATCGCGTATCCCGCTTGCGGGGCTTATCCCGCTTGCGGGATACATGATTCCGAATTAAAAATGTTTTTTTATTTTAAAAATGAGTTTCTTGGAGTTTCCAAAACGCCTTTCCGTGTGTTTCCAGGAGTTTACCGTATCTAATACATATCCGTGCCGATACGTTGAGCATTTTTGAGTATTCGTGCTTCATAGTGTGACAATACCACATTGGTGGTGAGTGTTTCGACCGTTTCCATTAAATCGCTCATTCGGGAAAAATCCCTGACATTCGTCTTTAAGTGATCTACTCGTTTATCCATTGAAAACAATTTGATTTTAAAAAATTTCAAAATATTTTAGTTGATAAATAAATAAATTGTTTTAAAAAAAGAGTGAGTTTCCTAGTAGGAGGAACAAATTTCTTTATAAATTTTAAAAATCAAATAAAATCTTTTTTATTATTATTATTTTTCTTTATTTTTTAATGAGAGGTTACCCGAGTGGGTAGAAAAACAATTTTAATTTTAATTTGAAAAAGACTCAAATTTTTTTGACTAAATGAGAATATTTTTTTTATAAAAATAACGGATCGATCGATTCACGGTAGGAGTGAATAGAATCATCTGATACCAAACTGATGTAGGCCGTTAATAGGTTTTTAAAATTGTGTTATTTTTTTAAAAATACGACCAAGTAATTTTGAAGACAACGATCGACCGACTGGGCTAGAGCAAATTACGCGTGCAAATCAAGCTCATCTCCTTGAACTTTTAGAAGTTCGATAATATTGTTCGAGTGGAACGCTAACGTGCTTTTGCGATTCAAATCCTCCATGAGATTTTCACGGCCACAAGAAAAAATCATACGCAACAATATATGGAATTACGATATTATAAGCAAGTAGAACATGCGGGGCAAGCTCAAGATTATTTAGGGGAGCACATAAAAATAAACTAAATTATTGGGGCGAGAGTACCAATGCTATGGTCGAGGAAGATTAGCCCGATCTGATTCAAGTAGAGCAGGGGGGCACTGGATTCGGTGCTCCAATTGGAGGAATTCGCAAACAAAGAGGCTGCTAGAATTATGCTGAGGTCGATGAGACCCCTCGTACTACTGGAATGGGCAGACGCCGAAAAAGGGAGATGGAGTCGATGACATCCGGCGAACGGTCATGGATGGAGGAGAGCTTCGGCCATCGATCGTGCGGGGTGGAGCGACGCAGGTAGCAGCGACGGGCACCGGGCTTCGTTGCACAGGAACAAACACTGGTTCTTCGGCTGGGGATTAGGGCACGGTGGCTTTTCCAGTATTACAGAGGGAACGATTTTGATCCTTCCTCTATGTACCTGACTGCTTTCTTCGGTGGTCAAGGTTGGAATTTAATAGGCTTCTTTTTTGCTTTTGCCTCTTAACTTCATTCCAAAATTTGAGGATTTCTTTTCCTCTTTTATTTATTTTCAAAACAAATCGATTTTAATTTGTGCCATTCCAAAATAATGATATTAATTATTTCCTAATTGATATGAATATATATTTTGTATTTTTATGGCTCCTTAAATAACTTGAACTTTCCCTTTCCATACTACTTACCTAAATTATCAGACCTTTTTATTTAAGGTCTCATCAGACGGTCAAACTCGGAGAGCTGCAAAATAAATACGATGGTACGAAAAGAAATACATGAAATAAAATAAATAAATGTGAAATAAACATAGCTAGGATGCGTCACATGGTACATCAATCTCCCTTCCTATATTAGCCCTGCTACTTTGTGAGTTTTATTTGTTATATGGACCTTTATTTTCAGCATTATTATATGGTATTGACTTGTGCTCAATTGGATCTATAGCTTCGTAGTCTTTTGTTCTGGATTATTTTGTGGTTTGCAGGAACTCTTCGTTGCGTGTTATTGCTTTGGTTCTCCACTCGGAGGAAAGCCTAAGCATGCTTGCCTTAAAGAAGTCATTTTTCCTTACTATAAATTTATGTGTGTGAGATTTAATTATTTATTATCTGATTTTGATTTCTCCGTCAGGCTTTGTGTGCATGCTCATATAGTGTTCAATGGTAATAGATTTGTCTTCTCCGCACTTTACATTAGGGTTGCATGTTAGTCGTACACCCACATAGCCTACACTACATCAGAATGTTTGTGATAACATAATCATGATCATGATTTGTGTTAAATTTAGAAAAGAAAATGTTTAATTATTTTATCTCAAAAATAATGGGAGTTCCACCTATCAAAGATAAGCTTGCAGATTGTAAGTTTTTAGCTTGTTTGACGTGAAAAATGTGTAATGCAAGGAAGAAAAGTTCTATATAAACAGAACTAACTAACATGCAAAACCTAAAATGCAGGGGTTGGAGAGAAGTGCATCCGAAGCTAGGGATTAGGAAGAATATTCCCAACCAAGCTTAATTACAGCACTTTTATCCTAATTGATTGTTGGTATCAAAATTGTTTCTTTTTATTATCTTTTTCCTAGTGCTACAATTTTAATGTACTTTACCTTATTAAACACAGTATTGCTTTTATATGGACATTGATATGTACATAATCTTATATGGACATTTATATGAACATAATCTTATGTGGACATTGATATGTACATATAAAACACTACTTTCCTGTGTGTATATAATACTTTTGAATATTGATATTCATGTATTTTCCGTAGTACTTAGAAGATATGGAAAACAATTTTGTTTTTTAATAATATTTACAAATTTGTATTATTGTAGTATAAAAATTGAATTAACTTGTTTTTTTAAGGTTATTCTACATCTACAAAAAAAAATAGATAAGGGGGGAGCAGATCGCCTAAGTAATTAATAAAATGGCGTCGATGTTATTGGAGTTCTGCCCAAATTGTGCTAATTTATAGGAGATCGAGGCTCTTAATGGTACTCATAAAATGAGATTTTTCTGCCCGAAATGCCCTTACATCTGCCCAATCAATAGCTAATTTAATTTCTCTGTAATTAACACAATTTTATATATCTCTTTTTTTCTTATACAAAGGTACTTTTTCTCCATTGATCTAACATCCTCTTTTACTTCAGTATTTTATTGAAAAAATATGTAAGATACAAAATTCCTTCATTTCCTTGAAATTTCCATACTTCGATGGGTATATCGTCTGACCCAACTGCCATTCCATTTTTCATCTTATTTAGAGCATCTTTTACCTCTGATACTTGAATTTTATGATAAAATGTTATGTTCTTATACCCCTCTAATTTATTGAACTCTTCCAAATTCAATTCATTGTCCTTTGTTTCATTATAGAGTTGATAAAAGTATTTTTTTTTCATTATTCTTTAATATCCACATCATCCATCAAAACTGCATCTGTCTCATCCTTTATGTATTTTACTTGACTTAAATCTCTTGTCTTTCTTTCTCTAACTCGTGCAATTTTATATATATCACGCTCTGCATCTTTGGTATCTAGTCGTTTATAAAATTCTTTATAAGCTTGACCTCTTGCTTTACTTACTACTTGCTTAGCTTCTTTTTTTGACGACTTTATACCTGGCTAAGTTTTCATAATTCATACAAGCATAGAGTGATTTATAGCTGACCCTCTTTGCCCTTACTTTGTCTTGCACTTCCACTTTGCACCATTAAGATTCTTTATTTGAGGGAGGACAACCTTTTGATACTCCAAGTTTATTTTTTTTACTTATTCTTAAATGTGAAGACTTAACTTCCCATGAGGTATTAGGATTAACATAAGAGTCATAAACTAGTTGTTCCATAACTTCCTTCTTGAAAGCAACCTGTTTTCCATCTTCAAGTTCCACCGCCGAATTTTTGGAACATTTTTGTTTTTGTCTTAAATTTATTATATTTAATTTTTACATCTAACACGACTAACCTATGTTGTGTTGTCAAACTTTCTCCTGTATGACTTTGAGGGATTTTATCTTGATTCTGAAAAATCTCAAGTCTATTGTTTGGTTATCTTCAATTTGTATTATTGATTCACCATGTCTAGCATTGTTGATTCTCTTGCTACCTCATCGACATTTGTTACTCTAGTGATATTTTCAGTGCAAGTCATGTTCATAATACAATTACTATAATTCATCTGGATGATACCATTTGTAGTCTCTCTCCATCACCTTGATGGTTAAGATTCTTTGCATATTTGGTTATATAAATGACATCAATAGGGAATCAATGAAGGACACCTATTAGTTGCAAATTTTTTGAGAACTCCTTAATCGTGTCTTGACTTACAACTCACATGCAAGAGTCCATTACTTACAACTATTTGTTTATTGACAGTACTGCTGAAATTGGGAAGAGGGTAGAGTTTAGTTACTCTCATTGGGGCAATGTCATTCAGATTTTTTAAATAAGATGAATGATATAATTTCTTCGCCAAGGTGATCATTTTTCCTTAGTTTATTAATTGGTGTTTACACAATTGTATTAGGAATACCATTTTTATCTCTCACACTTGTTAACCAAGAGGATGAGGTGTTGGTTTGGGCTCGTGAAGAATATAATAGGATTTTTTGAGTTCCTTAACGAGATCGATCACGACTTTGATCAGATCATTGTTCGGATTTTTGAGTTTCCACTATTACTATCCTTTGTGCAATAGAAGTTCGATTGCCGTCAGACCTTGTGATGCAGGGTAGGCCGTGTAACTTAGGTGTGTTGATACAAAGTGAGCCAAAGGGCTTGTGAATTGTAATGCACAATGAACTTAAATAGTTAATGAGATGCAAATGATTTTTTTTAAAAAAAAAAATTAATCCAAAAATAGAATTTTGCTGCAATGTTTTAAAAAAATAGGCAAACCATCCTATGATGGTCCCAAGCCCGGTTAAAAAATGGTGAGGGTTGTGTTAGGTAGACGGCCAACATAAAACTTGGTCATCTTTATAAATATAGATCATTTGAGAAATTATGCAAAATCTAGGTTGTTCCCCCTAAGGAACGTATCACATGTTCTGAATGCAAAGTCTTGGCAAGAACTGCTACATCTACAGGACTTGGGTGTAGTGTTAAATATGCAAGAGCACTCGTCATATGGTCCGAATGCGCCGTCTTGGCAAGGACCGCTCCACCTCCAAGAGAACTTGGGTATAGTGTTAAATAGGTAAAAGTTCTCACATATTAGACATCCTAGGAAAGTTTGTCATAGGAATTATGACTGACTTAGATTTGAAATGTTAGAATATAAGCACACTAATGAGGAAAGCGATGGAAGTAGTGGATACGATGACTAGAAGAAGTTAATATTTTATGACTGTAAGAGATTAGATGGGTGTGTGAGAAAGTTAAATTTTTAGATAATTCAGGTTTTAAATTATGGAACACAAAAAAATAAAACAAGTAGTGGAGTATGTAATATTATGTATACTACTTAGAGGGATGAAGTTGTTGAGGTAAGTAGAAAATGTGATAAAATCTTAGCTCTTAAATTGGTCATAGAAAAGGAAACTATGAATGTAATCTGTGCTTACGCGTCAAAAGTAGGATTAATTGAAGCTATTAAAGTGCAATTTTAAGAATACTTAGATGATTTAGTAAGGGAAATCCCACAAAGAGAGAAGATTTTGATGTGAGGAGAATTAAATGGACATATATGGAAGAAAAATATAGACTATACATCCGTTCATGAAGGATTTGGATATAAGGAAAGAAATAAAAAGGACGAACCATTTTAAACTTGCTGAAGCACATGAGCTAATTGTGAAAAATATGCTTTTCATAAAGAGGGAAGAACATTTAATTATATTTAAAAGCGGACCAAATAAGTCAAAAATTAATTATTTATGACCCGCAAAATTGATAAAATGATTTGTAAGAATTGCATAGTTATATTAGGAGAAAGTTTGGCAACACAACATAGGTTAGTAGTATTAGACGTACAAATTAAATTTAATAAATGTAAGAGAAGAATAAAAATGTATCCAAAATTTTGGTGGTGGATCTTGAATATGGAAAAATAGTTTGCTTTCAGGATTGCAGTTATGAAACGACTAGTTGATAATCCTTAGTTGATCCTAGTATCTCATGATAAATTATGTCTTTACATTTAAAGATAAGTGGAAAGAGCGCATTTGAAGTATTAAAAGATCATGCACCCCCAATTAAAAAATCTTGGTGCTGGAAAGAGTAAGTGCAAGATAAAGTGATGACAAAGAGGGCCAGTTATAAATCACTCTACGCTTGTAGGAATGATGAAAACTTAGCCAGACAAAAAGTCGCTGAAAAAGAAGTTAAACATGCAATAAGTAGAGTAAAAATGTTAAGTTTATGAAGAATTTTATAAGAGACAAGATACCAAAGATGGAGAGCATGCCATATATAAAATTGCTCGAACTAGAGAAAAAAAGACAAAAGATTTAAGTCAAATAAAATGCATAAAAGATGAAACATATATAGTTTTGACGGATGATGTGAATATTAAAGTGCGATGAAAAAGATACATTTATCAACTCCATAATATAACAAAAGACAATGAATTGTGATTTAAGGAGTTAAGTAAATCGGAAGAAAACATAACGTTTTATCGTAAAATTAAAGTATCAAAATTAAATGATGTTATAAAAAAGATAAAAAATGAAAAGACGGTTGAGTCAGACGATATATCTATCAAAGTATGAAAATGTCTAGAGAATGAAGGAATTTTGTGTCTTACATATTTTTTTAATAAGATACAGAAGTCAAATTGCATGCCAGACCAATGAAGAAAAAGTATCTTGGTACCTTTATATAAGAACAAAGGAGATATAAAAAATTGTGTTAATTACAGAGGAACTAAATTGATGAGTTATATTATGAAATTATGAGAACGAGTAAAAAAAAAGGTAAGACGAGAGACTAACATCCCAGAGAATCTATTTGGATTCATGTCATGGCAGTCAATCATGAAAGCTATACATTTCTTGAGGAGACTTATTGACAATTATCGAGAAAGAAAACAAGATTTGCATATGTTTATCGATTTTGAGAAGACTTAAGGTAAAGTTCCAAGAGAGATTTTATGTACAGTCTTAGAATAGAAAGTTGTAAATGTATCATACATTGACATAATCAAAGATATGTATACAAATTCAGTGACAAGGGTGAGGACATCTGGAAGATTAATACAGGAATTCCCTATCACTATTAGCTTACATCAAGATTCAACTTTATGCCATTATCTCTTTACCCTTATCTTAAATGAGCTCACCGAACATATCCAACAAGCAATGCCTTACTGTTTATTGTTTGCGGATGATATTGTTTTAGTCGATGGGACGAGCGAGGGTGTAAATGCAAAACTTGAATCTTGGCGAGACACATTAGAAAAGAAGGGTTTTAGGTTGAGCAGGGTAAAGATGGAGTATATGGAGCTTAAATTTAGCAGTGCAAGAAGGAAGGATGACTTCGTTATTAAGGGTGATCAAGATATTTCTCGTAGTGAGTGTATTAAATATCTTAGATCGATAGTTTAAGAAGACAGAGGTATTGATAAAGATGTGACACAGAATCCAAGCGGGTTGGTTGAAGTGGAGGTGCTCGTCAGGGATATTATGTGATCGTTAAGTACCTTTAAAACTTAAAGGCAAGTTTTCCTATATTGCAATTAGACAAGCAATGCTCTATGGTTCTGAGTGTTGGGTAATGAATTGTGTATATGAGCAAAAATATGGGAGTTGCGGAGATGAGAATGTTTAGGTGGATGTGTTACACACAAGACTGGATAAAATTAGGAATGAACGTATCAAGGATAAGACATGAGTAGCACCAATTACAGAGAAGATGCGAGAAGCTCAACTAAGATGGTTTGGACACGTACAAAGGAGACCATTTGAGGCACCTATCAGGCGTTATGAGAGTCTAGTCACGAGACATGTTAAATGAGGGTGGGGTAGACCAATAAAGACTTGGAATGAAACTATAAAAAAGACAAGATGAGCTTAGGCATTAGTGAGATTATGACAAAAGATAGTGCACAATGACGACAAATGATCCATATAGTAGACCCCACTATAGTGGGATAAAGGCTTGAGTGTTGTTGTTTTAAATAAAATAGGCAAATTAACACATGACGAACATTAATGTTTTGGCAAGCAAGTAATCCACACTCGATTACCCACAAAGCGCTTTCTACCACAAATTCCACGAATTAGGTTTATAAGATAAAGAAAATATGGAACTATTACGCTATATGCATTGAAACACCCAAATAGGTATGTAATGTTTTCCAGCGGTTAATAATGGATAAAATAAAACACGTATAATAATACTTTACCAAGTAAAGAAGATCAAGCAATGGCGGCAGGCATGGCTCCACGAGACAGAGTTGGAAAATGGGGAAGTTTGGTTTGTTGTTGATTTAAGGATTGGAAAGTGCTAACAGTGTTTCCACGATAGAAATGAGAGGGAGGAGAACTTCTGTGGTTTGAAATCACTGGTGGCTGAAATGATCGAGTAGGGAGAGGGGCAACTGAGGAAACAGAGGACTCACAGTAAGGGGGGGGGGATGGTGTGAGCAACGGATCATGAAAAAAAGGGCGTGCAACTTTGGGAAATGGCGAGTGATTGGCGTGTAGTAAGGAGAGACCGTCGTGGGGGATTCTGGAGGCGGTTAGGGCTTAACCTAGGGTTTTCAGACGGCCTAAAAGCTTTGGTTACGGTAATGGCAAGGGAGGAGGTGCGGTAGTTGTTCAGCTCAGGCAACGGGATCCACGACGAAAGCAGAGAACATTAACGAACTTATTGAATGATGGTATGTTGTGAGGCAGACAAGGAGAAGAGGAGATGTGCAAGTAATGTTGAGCGACTCTCTACGAAATAAGGGGAGATCGTGAGGCTGGTTTCGATTCTATTGAGAGAGGGAAGGAGGTGAACAAGAAGATGATGTGCGAAGAACTGTCAGACGAATGGCTGGGATGGACAGGACGTGGGATTGAAGGGGAAATTGGCTCACGAAAAAACAATAATTGAATGATAAACTTCCAAGGCTTCGCACCTCGGGGCTCGCGGCGTCTCACCACAAACGATTGCCGGTCTGGAATCTCTCACAATACAAGTAATAAAAATAAACTACAGCACCCGCCCTTATTTATAACAAGAGGGTGTGGTTGGACACCGGACGTGAATGACTATTATTGACCGTTACGCCCGAGACCCTAAAACACAAATAATCTAAATAAATAAATAAAATACATAAAAATAATATCGCGACGAGCTAGACGCTCTCGCAGTCTCGGGTCGTCGATCCGATCATCGCCTCCATCGCGAATATACAAAAGTGAGCCCCTCCGATGTGCGAGCCGTAGTATGATGATGATCTCCATCTTGCTTCCTGACTTATCTACAAAAAAAAATTGCCCTTGCTGCTACTGCCACTATGAAAGTGAGGGGATAGATCAAATCTACTCTAGCGGGGGGGGGGGGGGGTGAATAGAGTATTAAAAAGTTTTAATTAATTTTTATACCGAAATTAAAATAGGTGTTACTTATAAGTATAAGAGAATTAAAATAAAAGCAAACACAACACAACAAAAATAAATAAGGATGAGCAACCAGACAACACAAGAAAAATATAGTGGTTCCCCAAATCTGGGTATATCCACTCTTCTACAACCCAGGTAGTAATCCACTTAGTTTTTTGATCAGGTGTCCTATCACCACAAGACTTGCTTCAGGTAGATCTAGAAACCCTTCAGGCTTTTGATCAAGTGCCTAAAAACTAATAGGTTTTTGATCAGGTGCCCTATCACCAAAGAGTTCACTTTTGAAGGGAGTAATAACCCTGTACAAGAGAGGTAAAAGAAAATAGATGGCAGTCTTCTTTTTCTCAAAGCAAATGAGAAGAATATGTGGATTTTGATGATATCAAAGCTCCCCCTGAGATGAAGAATGGTTCAGGAGTGGAAGCTTTGCTTCAGGGTGTAGGTATTCAATAGATTGGTGTTCTTGCTCTTCAGAGTCTGTAGAATGATGTTGATTTTCTGTCTCTGTAGATTCCTGAAAATTGAAAACTGAAGAAGACTCAAGATAGAGTTTTTGTTGTTGTTCTTTTATTTCTTGAGAGCAATAAAAGTTCTTGAGAGCTGAGAGAAATCTGCAAGAGATTAGAGCTGATGCTGGAAAAATTCTCACTGAGTATTTCTCTCTGTATCTTGATCAGTCAGAATTCTAACTGAAAATATGTCTCTCGTTTTGTTCTAGAGGACTAGAATAAGAATGATATATATCATTTGAATTTCAAAAACTATTCCTTTATTTACTGCAGAAATCGAGGAGAGAAACAACTACTAATTTTAGCAATTAATTTTCTCCCCAACTGTCTTGGCAAATAAGTCAAAATAATAACTTTATGAAATACCATAGTTAATGTTATAAAGAAACGACTATATGCCTTGAGAATGTCAGCATTAACTACCAGAGATCATTTGTCATAAATAGAATCAATGAAGTAGGAAATAAATATTCAAGACAGCTACTGAAAATATAAGAAGTCAGACACAGAGAATGATCGTTGATCTGAGCTGGAAGATCGTCGAGCTGAGATCAACTATCTGCGATCTGAGACTACTGTGAACAAATGAGAAATCGCTGACCTGAGCTCGTAGATCGTCGAGCTCAGTTCAGAGACTAATCTCTGAGATCATCGATTGGAGATCGACGATCCTCGAGCTGAGTTTGGTCAAACTGATATGAAATTCATAGATTTCTTATGAGTCTGAGATCTTTGAGAGAAATCCAAAGCTGGTCTATAGAAGTCTGGCATGTAGAGACTAACTTAGACCTAGACCTTGACCCTGGCTATACATGTGGGTCAACAACCTAAGAGTGGACCTAGCCCAAATCAAACAAGAGTTCCAACAATCTCCCCATATTTGGGTGAGGTCACTCAACATAGAATAAAACAAAGAAAAAAATAGAATAAATACAATGCCATAGATATCTGATTGAATGTAAATTGACAGCAGATATAGTATAGCAGTGTAATTCACATAGAGTTTAGGCAGAGCAATAAAATAGAAAATTAAAAAAGGTTTAGAGAATGACTTAAGGATTTTTCAGGAGGAGTAACAGAAGAAGATTTAGCAAAGAAAATCTTCCTAGTTGGGTCTTCTGCTTCCTTCTTAGACAACTTCAAGTCTTGCTCACCAAGGGTTTTCTGAGTTGCAGCTCTAGGTATAATTGCTTCAGGATGAAGTGACATATATTCAGCAGGATTGAATACTTTCTTACTTGCAGTCTTTCAAGTTCTTTTTCTCTATAAGAAGACATAGTAGTAAACTGTGAGTGATCTTTTCCTTCTTTTCTGGCTTTATTAATCTGAGACAATCCAATTAGCTTATTAAGTCTTTCCATCCTGAAGTTAGGATCAAGCTCTGGATAAACAGGAGGAGAGGAAGGTCTCTCTGAATCAGCATCCTGTGATAGCTTCTGAGATATGCTTCTGAATTAGGTAGATTGAGCTTGAAAATTTGTTGATACAATATTTTGTTACTGTTGACTGGGGTAAAGATATATTGAAGGAGGAGCTTGACTGAACTTGCCTTTGGACTTAGAAGATTTAGATGAAAAATGCTTTTGAGATCTAGAAGGAGTTTGCTTCAGATGCTGAGAAGGTGCTGGCTTCTGAGCTTGAGAAGGAGCTGACTCTGAAGGCTTAGAGATATTTGAACTTTGAGTCACATTGCTTGAATCTCCTGCAGCAGGAGGAGGAGGAGGAGGACCTCTCCTGAACTTTTGAGGGGGAGGAGAGTACCTTCTTATCTTCTTCCAAGCCTTTTTCTCATTCTTGGAAAGCACCATCCACTGAGACATACCTTGATAAGGCTGGATATTGTTCAAAATATAATATGGTGTGTCATTTTTTGTATTGGGTGTGGGAGCAGCCTTGGGAGTGGCATTTCTTTTCCTTGACACTTTCTTCTTCTTGGAACAGGAATCATCAGACTCATCTTCATCCTCATCATCATCAGATGCAGGAGGATGGTCATAAATGTCATCAAGCTGCTTAATAAGATTGGATTAAGCTTTATCTTAAGCAATCTCTAGGGCAATATCTTGAGCAATCAAGTCATCCAGACTTGTCATGGGGCTATCATCCATAACATAGGTTGCATCGGAAGATCTTGAAATAGGAGAATCAAACTTTTCTGGTAGAGGAACTTCAACTATCAATTCTTCATATACAGGAACTTCAAAACTTGCCTTTAGTTGTCTGACAACTTCAGTACTTATAGAGGGAGTACAGCAAACAATAGCCAAACATGGCTTTATACTTGGAAGACAATTTATAAAAAGTGTACAGAAGGAACTCAACAACCCAAAGATATCTACTGTGGGATTGATGCAATAATCACCAACAGTCAAAACTTCTCGAAGAGCTATTTCTTCTATATCAGTATCAATATCAATAATCTCAGTATTTGAAGCCATCTGATCATCTGAGGAGTCATCTTCGTGCAAATCTATTGAATTTACTTCTGCTGGAGAGAGCATAGGAGCTTATTCAATGGATATCTCCCCCTATCTGGCTGTAGAGGCATCTAAATTCAGGCCCCCAGAAGAAGGGACAGAGGAGAGGGCAGAAACTCTATTAGAAAGAGTTTTGATGGAGGAAGTGAGAGGAGTTATAGCTTGTGTTATAAGTTGCTCTAAGGAGGGAGAAATGAATTTCAGAAGATCTTGAGATATATCTGAGAAATTTAGATATAGGGGTTCAGGCTCAGAGGAGGTGTAAGGAGTTTGATGTCCATTATTTGAACAAACTGAGAAGGCAGAAGGGAGTTCTGTATGGGTGAAATCAGGAAAAGAGGAGGATGGAGGAACATCAGAGGGAAGAGATGATGATGTAACATCCTTTTGGATGGGCTCAAATGGAATCTGAGAGGGTAAGGATGGAGGAATGATGGGAGAAGCAATGTGCTGTGGAGATTCATGATGATCTGCATGAGGAGATGCATGAGGAGATATAGGCTGATCTAGGGAGGTCTGAATTTGGATAGGTGAAGCAGGAGGTGGAGGTGAAGGAACTGGAGAGGATTGGTTTGGGAGGTAGGAGGTGAGGGGACTGAGGTTGAGACGGAGGGAGGAACATCTTCTGGGGTTAGGGAAGCAGCTCATCAGCTCTTGTATCCTCAGAAGTCCTGGAGGCACTGGAAGGTCAAGGAATGGTCCTATCCCACTTTGCAAACAGAGAGGAGTCCAACCTCTTACTGGTATTTATGAATTGGGTCTGAGAGACCAGCAATTCAAGAACCTTAGCCTGGAGAAATATTTCCAACATTCTCCCAAAACAAACCTCTTTCTTAGGGTTTATCCTTCTAAACAACTCAAAGAAAAGAGCTGCCCAGTTAATAGATTTCCTATTAACTAGAGCAGACATAACAGAGAATGGCTACTTGTTAATGTTATCATGAGCTGTATGCTTGCCCATCAAAACTATACCAACAATATATGCCAAGAATTTAAATTCTACAGACAGATATTTCTTAAGCAGTTTTGATGGTGTTCCTTCTGGATGACCCATTCTTATCAGCATTGAACTATACTTAGAGGTATCTAGTTCTAGAGCATCTTCTCCATTCACTAATTAAAAAATTTCAGGAATTATAGTTGGAGTTAGAATAACATGTGTTCCAGAAATAGTTCCAACCATAGTCGATTCATTTGGAGATGTTGAAGAGTAAACCCTTTCTTTAATTTCAAATGCTAGAGTCTTGATCCTGGTTGACATTATCTTCTTCAGATTCTGTTCTTTGAAGAGATTCAATATATCACAGAAGATTTGATTGCAGTGGTTGAAGGAATCCTTGTCAATGTCGAATCTTGTATCGAACTTCATCGAAGCAAGAACGGCCACTGAAATCGCCATTAGAGTCCTACAAAGAAAACAAAGATCAAGTGCAAGAGAATTTGGAAGGCACGGGATAGAGCACGACGAGAAACCTTAATATAGGTTTTTTGGAATACGAAAGGTCGGGCTTTGTCCTACGAAAAGATAAGAAAACTTCGATCTTAGGTCGATGACGTATTTATAGTCAAATATTATCATCCGGCTCTGAATGAAGAGGGAAAACAGATCGTTTATCTCAGGTCGACGATTTATTTTCTGAAGAAGAAAAAATCGTCTATCACTGGTCGATGATTTTAGCTTCATATAGAGCTGTTGTCGATCTTAGGTCAACGATAGAGCTCAAGATGTGTTCGCCGATCGTTGATCTCTGTTCGACGATTTGTGAACAGATCTTCAAAAACAGAAAGAAATTAAATTAATCCACTCCATTTATCATTCCAAGCTGATTTAGGAAGAATAGATGTTTCTTTTCATCCAAAGGCTTGGTGAAGATATCTGCTCTTTGAAAATCAGTGGAGATAAAGTTAAGATTAATTTTCTTTTTGTCTATACTATCTCTAATGAAATGATGCCTTATTTCTATATGCTTAGTTCTAGAATGATGAAGTGGGTTCTGAGCAATAGAAATTGCACTAGTACTATCACAAAATATAATTGAATTATTTAGATTGTATCCATAATCCAGCAATTGATTTTGAATCCACATTATCTGTGAACAACAACTTCCAGCTGTAATGTATTCAGCCTTTGTAGTTGAAGTAGACACTGATGTTTGCTTCTTGCAAAACCAAGACACGAGCCTATCACCCAAGAACTGGCATGTTCCTGCTGTGCTTTTCCTATCTACTCTACATCCAGTATAGTCAGCATCTGAGTATCCAGTTAACTCAAACTCTGACTCTGTTGGATACCAAAGTCCTAGATTAGGGCAATTCTTTATATATCTTAAAATTCTTTTTAGCAAAAATTAGATGAGATTCTTTAGGGTTCACTTGAAAACTAGCACAAAGACATATAGAGAACATAATGTCTGGTCTACTTGTTGTGAGGTATAATATGGATCCAACAATAGCCCTATAAGTTTTTTTATCAACAGGTTTCCCTTTTTTATCAGAATCAATCACAACATTGGAAGCTATGAGTGTTTTCATTGCTGAGGCATCAGCCATCCCAAATCTGTTCACTAATTCCTTAGCATACTTGGACTGAGATATGAAGATGCCATTAGGTGATTGCTTCACTTGGAGACCAAGGAAGTAAGAGAGTCCACCCATGCTACTCATTTCAAACTTAGAATGCATCAGGTCAGAGAACCTTTTGCATAGTTTGGAATCAGTAGAGCCAAAAATGATATCATCTACATAAATTTGTACTAACAAGATTCTATCATGATGATGTCTAATAAATAAAGTTCTATCTACTCTGCCTCTACAAAATGTATGCTCTAAGAGAAAGCTAGCTAAGGTTTCATACCAAGCTTTTGGAGCTTGCTTTAGACCATAGAGATCTTTATGCAATCTAAAAACATAAGAGGGATGGGTTGAAGAGATAAAACCTGGAGGTTGTTCAACATTAACCTCTTCCTTTAGTTCTCCATTGAGAAAGGCACTCTTGACATCCATTTGATATACTTCGAACTTCTTATATGCAGTATAAGCAAGAAATATCCTGATTGCTTCTAGCCTTGCAACAGGAGCAAAGGTTTAATCATAATCAATTCCTTTCTCTTTCCTATAGCCTTGAGCTATTAGCCTTGCTTTGTTCCTTATGATAGTTACTTGTGCATCCAACTTGTTCCTGATGACCCATTTGGTTTCAATGACTGGATAGTCTTTGGGTCTTGGAACTAAGTCCCAAACTCTGCATCTCTCAAATTGATTGAGCTCCTCTTGCATTGTAATAATCCAGTGTGGATCTTGCTCAGCATCTTTAATGGATTGGGTCTCAATTTGAGATAAAAAGCAGGCATGCATCAAGTCTTGGTTGAGTTGATGCCTTATATGCACACCAGCTGATATGTCTCCAATCACTTGAGATGTAGGGTGATCTCTAAGTGTGACAAGTTCAGTTGGTGGAGTTGGTTCAGCAACAGCTTGGGGAAATAATTCATCTTGTGGAATTGTATTAGCTATTGGAGGAAGTTCAGCCACTTCCAAATTTTCTTCTTCACTATCTTCATCAACTTGTGAGGAGGAGTGCGATGTAACCTTTTGAGTAAGGTTGAGGTCATCCAATTTTTCACAAAGTTGGGGTACCTGCAAAGAGTTACTGGTAGAAGCTTCCTTCTCCTTGTAAAACATATTAGCTTCATCAAAAGAAATATGACTGTCTCTTCTATTTTCAAGGTTGATTTATTAAATAACCTATATGCCTTTCTGACTTGGGAATATCCTAGAAAGATTCCCATTGCAGCTTTGGCTTCAAACTTTCTAAGATGTTTATTGTTATTGTTGTGAATATAACAAACGCAACCAAATACTCTAAAGTAATCTATTTTAGGTTTTTTCCCTTTGAGCAATTCATTGGGAGTCTTTCCCTTAAGTTTGTGTATCAAACTTCTATTCAGGACATAGTTTGTTATGCTCACAGCCTCTGCCCAATAGGATTATGACATGAAAGCATCAGCAAGTAATGTACTTGCAGCTTCAATGAGTGTTTTATTCTTCCTTTCAACTACCCCATTTTTTTGAGGAGTTCTAAGAGCAAAGAAGCAATGCTTGATACCTTCCATCTCACAGAATATTTGAATGGGAAGAAATTCAAACTCAGTACCATGATCACTTCTTATCAAAACAACTGGAGTAGAATACTCAATCCTTATGCCATTAAGAAAATCTATAAGAACCTTGAAGTTATTAGACTTGTGTCTCAAGAAGAAAACCCAAGTGAACCTTGAGAAGTCATCTATAATAACTAAAGTATTGTACTTCCCTCCTAAGCTCTGTACAGCAATGGGTCCAAAAAGATCCATATGAAGCAAATATAGAATCCTAGGTTAATCACTCTTATTAATAGATTTAAAACTATTTTTAGTTTGCTTGCCTACTTGACAAGCCCTGCAAAGGCTTTCCTTCTTGTAGGGGCAAGATGACAATCCTCTAACAAGGTTGTCTTTTGAGAACTTATCAATATTTCTAAGGCTTACATAACCTAGTCTTTTATGCCAAAGAGTATTATTATTACTGATTTGATTGAATAAACAAATTTCTGATCTAGCATAATTAAAAATTACTAAATAAATGTTACCTTGTCTAAATCCTGTTAAAACAGTTTGGTTGTTTAAAGAAATAATACATTGGGATTCAGAAAAGCAAACCTGATAGCCTGCATCACATAACTGGCTTATTGATATGAGGTTATGTCTCAAACCACTCACATAAGCTACCTTGCTGAATGTAATAGCTCCAATGCAGAAATCCCCATATCCTTTTCTCTGACCAAAGCTGGAATCACCAAAGATTACCTTTGGACCTAGCTTGGACTTATAATTTGTTAGCTTGTCCTTGATTCCTGTCATGTGCTTTGAGCACCCACTATCATGATACCACTTATCCTGTGTGGTAGGATAGTTCTTCACCTGCAAGAAAATAGATTAAATGTTCTGGACCTAGGTGACCTTGGGTCCTTGTCTCTTTTCATACTTGAAACTGGAAATAAAGGAACATATAGGTTGACATTTATAACATAAGGGGTGAAATTTTCTAGGTGGAATTTCCCAATTTGAAAATGGATTAACATGTTTTGGTTTTTGGATATTGTTATTAAAATTTTTGTTACAGTTATGGTTTTGGTAAACATGATCTGGGTTCAACGATTTATATAGAGATTGTCGATCTGCGTTCGATGACTAGTGTTGATCTCGTCAATCTCGATTCACAGAATAATAGTTGCTACTATCTGTGTTCCACGATCGTCGATCTCTGATCGACGATGTTTGATGATATCGCCGATCTCCCTTTGCTTAGTAATTAAACCCAATCTCTGGGTTCAGAGATCGTCGGTCGGCGTTCGACGAAAAGTACTGCGATCGTTGATCTTGGTTCGATAATTTCTGTTTATACTTAAATTTCTGATCTTGTTTCTTCTCCTTTCTAGTTCAATTTGTTCTAATACCTAATTAACTTTTTCTACCTACTCTGCATTCTTTTTACCTTTATCTGAAATATAGTTTACTGGTTGAGATAAGCTATTTTTCTTGATTATTGGTGGTTCACTAGATGAAGCACCTAAACCTAGTTTACTCTTGTTTAACCTAGCATTTAGGGTACTAGTGATTTCAACCATTTGTAGGCTTCTTCCATTCAATGTTTCTTCAAGTTGTTTAGCTTTGCTTAGTTTAGTTTTTAGAAAAATGATTTGATTGCTATACTCAATTAATTCATCTTTCATTTTTAAATTTTTCAGAGATTAAGTTTTCATATTCAGGTTGTCTTTCTCTGAGAAGTTTGATTTCCTTCTCAGATTTTATAAGATCATTACACAGTGATTTGGATTCTATTTTAAAATCTTCAGAATTAAAATCAAAAGATGATATTACCTGATCACAGTCCGAGTCTTCTCCTGAATCTTCTGCTTCTGATTCAGGGCTTGAAGCATTAATGGCCATTAAACATAATTCTCTCGCCTTGGTTTCTTCCTCATCCTCACTGGAGCTGGAGGAGGAAGATTCTTTTTTTGTCTCACTCCAAGCGTCAGCTACAAAGCCCTTTTCTTTCCTCTTGTGCTTGCTGGAGGATGGCTTGCTGGAGTGTTTCCTGGATTCTTTTTCTTTTCTCCTTTCTTTGTGTTGTTTTTTTGGACACTCTGGTAGAATTTGTCCAGGCTTCCTATAACCAAAGCATATAATTTCTTTAGTTGGAGTTTTATCATACCTTAGCTTGTCTTTATTTCTGGATGACTTCCTCCTGAAGTCTTTTCTGACCATTTTGAAGAACCTTTTGGCAAACAGACTCAATAGCTCTTTATTTGAAGGTGTTGCTTCTGATTCTTCAGAGGCTTTGAATGCAATGTTGTGCTCCTTCCTTGCTGGTGGAGGAGTCCTTTGTTCTATAGCTTCCCTGGATTTGATTAACTTCTCATAGGATTTGAGCTTTCCCAGGAGAGATTCTGTGGAAATCTCATTCAAGCTTATGGAAACTTTGATTGGCCAGATCCTGGAGTCCCATGAGCTTGGGAAGCACATAAGGATCTTGTCATTCACCTCTATGAGAGATATGTCTTTATCCAAGGTCTTCAACTCATTGATGATGGAGCTTAATCTGCTGTACATGTCACTGACAGATTCAGCTTCATCTTTCTTGAAATTCTCATACTATGAGATGAGAGTTGATCTTCTATCCTTTCTCTATTCTGCTGAGCCAGCAACCATCTTGTTTAGAGAATCCCAGATTGCTTTTGCAGAGGTGCATTCAACCACCTTTTCGATGATGTCATCTGACATGGTTTGAGACAGAATGTTCATGGCCCTTGCATAAGCAATCTTTTCCTTTTTCTAGGCATCGGTATAATTTGGAGGTGGTACTGCACTCAGATTTGTTGAAGTTGAAGGAGTGGAGGCCACTGGAGTTGGTGGTCCTATCAAAATTGAATTAAAAATGTCTTCATCAATGGAATTCATGTAAAGCTTGATTCTTGCCTTCCAAATGCCAAACTTGTTCAAGTTGCATACTAGAGGTCTGGTGCTTGCATAATCTTTATTTTGTGCCATGGTTTTTTTTTTAAAAAAAAGAAAGAGAGAAGAGGATCTATCAAGGATCTTCAGGTTCAGGTGTTACCCTATACAACCAATAGAAACTCGCCCTCTGATACCAATTAAAAGTGAGGGGATAGATCAAATCTACTCTAGAGGGGGGATGAATAGTGTATTAAAAACTTTTAATTAATTTTTATAGCGGAATTAAAATAGGTGTTACTTATTAGTATAAGAGAATTAAAACAAAAGCAAACACAACACAACAAAAATAAATTAGGATGAGCAACCGGACGACACGAGAAAATTATAGTGGTTCCCCAAATCTGGGTACATCCACTCTTCTACCACCCTGGTAGGAATCCACTTAGGTTTTTGATCAGGTGCCCTATCACCACAAGATCTGCTTCAGGTAGATCAAGAAACCCTTCAGGCTTTTGATAAGGTGCCCTATCACCAAAGAGTTTACTTTTGAAGGGAGTAATAACCCTGTACAAGAGAGGTAAAAGAAAATATATGGCAGTCTTCTTTTTCTCAAAGCAAATGAAAAGACTATGCGGATTTTTATGATATCAAATCTCCCCCTGAGATGAAGAATGGTTCAGGAGTGGAAGCTTTGCTTTAGGGTGTAGGTCTTCAATAGACTGGTGTTCTTGCTCTTCAGATTCTGTAGAATGATGTTGATTTTCTATCTCTGTAGATTCCTGAAAATTAAAAACTGAAGAAAACTCAAGATAGAGTTTTTGTTATTGTTCTTCTATTTCCTGAGAGCAATAAAAGTTCTTGAGAGCTGAGAGTTATCTGCAAGAGATTAGAGTTGTGGCTGGAAAAATTCTCTCTAAGTATTTCTCTCTGTATCTTGATCAGTCAGAATGCTAACTAAAAATATGTCTCTCTTTTTGTTCTAGAGGACTAGAATAATAATGATATATAACATTTGAATTTCAAAAACTATTCATTTATTTACTACAGAAATCGAGGAGGGAAATAGCTACTAATTTTGGCAATTAATTTTCTCCCCAACTGTCTTGGCAAATAAGTCAAAATAATAACTCTGTGAAATACCATAGTGAATGCTATAAAGAAACGGCTATATGCCTTGAGAATGTCAGCATTAACTAACAGAGATTATTTGTCACAAATAGAATCAATGAAGTAGGAAATAAATCTTCAAGACAGCTGCTGAAAATATAAGAAGTCGAACACAGAGAATGATTGTCGATCTGAGTTGGAAGATCGTCAAGCTGAGATCAACTATCTACAATCTGAGACTACTGTGAACAAATGAGAAATCATCGACCTGAGCTCGTAGATCTTCGAGCTCAGTTCAGAGACTAATCTCTGAGATCATCAATCGGAGATCGATGATCTTCGAGCTGAGTTCGATGAAAGTCAAATTGATATAAAATTCACAGATTTATTCTGAGTCTGAGATCTTTGAGAGAAATCCAAAGCTGATCTTGAAAAGTCTGACATGTAGAGACTAACTTAGACCTAGACCTTGACCCTGGCTATACATGTGGGTCAACAACCTAAGAGTGGACCTAGCCCAAATCAAACAAGGGTTCCAACACACTATTCCCGGTGCTGGATGACACCCAATTCTAAGATGTAGGGGTCTGATATAAACCTCATGATTTGTGATTATTGTGGAAAGGGTCTCCACATCAAGTACACTTACTTCATACTCCACGAATTTCCACCACACAGATTAGGTATTACACCATGGGGTGGTCGTGGATAAGTGAGATCTCAGAACCTTCAAGCTCCTCATTCAGTACTCTCCACAGATGTCATTGATGACACACCTCCAAACAATACGAGGTCTAACTCTTCTTGCTTCCCTATTGCATTTTCAGCCGAAGAAATGCAGTCTCTAGTGAGTCTACCTCCATATTATCATCCTCTTATGCTCACATAAGGATACCAGGTGTTCATTCCACCACATCTCATTTTTCTACTCAGTGGATCATTCATTTCGAAGCTACTGATCATATGGTTTACTCCGCCTCAGGTTTTTTTTTCTACTCTATTTTCTGATTAATATAAGGTTAGTGTTGCAGATGGTTATCTTTCTCATATTACGGGAAAGAGCTCCATTTCCGCTCCTTTCTCACCTTATCCCAGGATCTTCATATTCCCAACTTTACTCGCAATCATCTTTCTATTAGACACTTGACAAATTCTTTGAACTACTCCATAACAGTTTTTCCTTCTTCATATGTATTTATGTTTCAGGATATGGAAGCGTGGAAGGTGATTAGGTCTGGTTGTATGGTCAATAACCTCTATCTGTTTGAGTCCAGCTCGATGCCATCTCAGCAGGCCTTTCATTCCAGTTCCCCTCAACTTTTGTTTTCCTAACACTGTAGCCTAGGACACCAATTTACCCTTATTATGAAACTCTTATTTCCTGCTATAGACCTACAACTATTTTTGATTCCATTGTGTGCAATGTATGTACTCTCAACAAACATCGGTGTGTTGCTTTTAATCATGTTTCTGTTCCTAGTATTACTTTTGTTATTATTCACAATAATGTATGAGGACCTTATTGAATTCTATTTCTAACTGTGCTTGGTTTCTTACCTTAATTGATTTCTCCACTTTTCAAAAATTTCATAAAATGATCTCAACTCAATTTAATACAAATATTAAAAGCTTGTACAGTGATAATGGTCGTGCATATATATATTCCTAGCTTAATAAATACCTTGAAGATCATGACATCATTCACCAAACCTCCTTCGTTTACTCTTCCGCTCATAATAAAGTTGATGAGCCTAAAAAATGTTATTACATGAAGCACCAGTGATGCAGAATTGACACGCGGATCCGCGACAGAGGACGAGTTTTGGGCCCGTTTTGAGCCAATTGGCTACCTTCCATATATAGCATCTTCGGATCGATGATTCAACTACATGGATGTGTCCGACTCGTCGTTTACCTATGATTTTCTCTTCATACATGACCGATCATATCCATTGATGCCAGCTGCCCTAATTGCGTTTTATTATAAATTGGAGGGTGTGAGGGCTGCAAACCTCATTATAGATTTTGGAGAAGAAGAATTTCTGGAATCCGGTGATACTCTCATGGTGACGACTCCTGAGGCCCTAGGTAACGATTCCTAGGTATGTTCTTGTATCCCTTTGTACCCTCCTATAAAAATCACAACTTTTCATTTCTAAACACTCCATAGAACTCACAATTTTATCCCTTTAATCCCACAATACAGTCCTCAGAAAAACCTCCCATGTTTCTCCCAGAAGAACTCTCCTCACAATCTCCTCTTCCCCTATGTTCCCTCTAGATTCCCTCAACAATAGCCCTATTATTATGCAACTTTTCTCTTGATTCCCTCAACTGCAACCTAAGTTATCAAAGGCGCAAGTCACACCAAGGCGAAAAGGGCCCCTAGAGCCTAGGCGCAAGTCGCAAGGCACAGGAGTGCGCCTGAGGCATGTGAGGCGCAAAAATTGGGGGAAAAGGAAATTGAGCGAATTGGGCACCCAATTCGATGAAATTGAGCGAATTGGGCGCCCAATTCGCTGGAATTGGGTTAGTTCTCTTCTATCAAGTTAGTATAAGAGCCATTTTGGAATTGTGTTAGTTCTCTTCTATCAAGTTAGTCTAAGAGCTCATATTTTCCAATATTCTATCTAAACACGTGAGATGTGATATAAATACATGATAGTCATAATTGATGCATACAAAATGCAACTAGAAATCAAATAAAAAACTAAAACATGTAATATAAAGCATTAGACGAAGATAATCAAATTTAGTGTAAAAATCTTTGTACCTTTTGAAAAACCATGATCAACCCCTCTTGAATAATAAAATATAGCATGGCTTCCATTCAGCTAATGAATGACCAAATCCTTCCATAAAACACAAAGGACGTATTAGAATCAAACATTCAAGAATAATAAAATGAGATCATTTTTTTAAGGCAACATAATAAAAATAACAACATAAATAAATCAAGCAAGTAAGCATTCATAATTTACCAAATCAACATTGCAATTTTTTGCACCAAAAAACAAACCTAAGCTACCAAGTCAGCAATCATAAACTCAAAACTAATGTGCAAGAAAATCACATAACATCACGGCGATCACGCCATCACTCATCGTCTGAATCAATAAATGTTTCAGATGTCTGACGCACATACTACCAACCAGGATCTAGCCTAAATTTGACACTGGATGAACAAGATCCACTCGCATCCATTTCCAGCTATTAAAACATTTTGTAAAAAAAATTATTACATAGAACAAGATAATTAGTTAAAACTATAGCGTTCAGTTCACTGTTCTACTGTGAACTGGGCTGCCCAGTTCACTGTTTTACTATGAACTTGAGCCCAGTTCACTGTAAAATAGTGAACTATTGCCCAGTTCACTGTTTTACAGTGAACTGTTTAGAGTGAATTGGAGCAGCCCAGTTCACTGTACAATAGCGAACTGGGCTCCAGTTCACTGTACAACAGTGAACTGGACAGCCCAGTTCACTTTTATAGTGAACTAGGCAGCCCAGTTCACTATTTCAGGCTTATAATGAACTCGGCTACCCTAGTTCACTGTTTTACTGTGAACTAGAGCCAGTTCACTTTAAAACAGTGAACTTGAGCCCAGTTCACTGTTTTACAGTGAAAGCAGCCCAATTCACTATACAACAATGAATTAGGCAACCTAGTTCACTGTACAACTGTGAACTGGGCAACCCAGTTCACTGTTACAGTGAACTGGGCTAGCCCAGTTCACTATAACAGTGAACTAGAGCAGCCCAGTTCATTGTACAACAGTAAACTGGGCTCCAGTTCACTGTAACAGTGAGCTGGAGCAGCCTGGTATATTGTTTTACAGTGAACTAGAGCCCAGTTCACTGTAAAACAGTGAACTGGAAGAAGCCCAGTTCATTGTACAACATTGAACTGGGCTCTAATTCACTGTAACAGTGAATTGGAGCTCCAGTTCACTGTAAAACAGTGAACTGGAAGCACAGTTCACACAGTGAACTGGGCTTCCACTATGACTATACTAGAAGGCTAGAACAGAAGAGAGCAGCCAAAAAAATTACTTGAACTAGGCTTTCACTATGTGTTTATGCTAGAACAAAAGGGAGCAACTAGAAAACATGGCATCCAGAAAACATGGCAGCCAGAAAACATGGCACCCTGAAAAAAATCTCCAAACGATAGTTAATACGCAAGAAGAAGAAGGAATGCAGTTAGAAGTTACCAAAAATGGTGGCGGTCGGCGAGCAGAAGAGGAGCGGCGAATGGAATCGGAGAGGTGACAGGCGCGAAGCAGCGACTGGAGCGGTGATTTCAACCCTAACCCGCGTGAATCGGGAAACAAGCTTCGTTATAAAGACAGCAGAGAATTAAAATAAACCGGGCCTAGACCGGATCTAGTCTAGGCGCGCCTAACTAGCGCCTGAAAGGCTCGCAAGGCGCGTGGCTAGGCGCGCCCGGGCTAATTCGCCCGCCTCGCCCTTGATCGGGCGCTACTCTATGCGCCCGGTGCGCCCGGCGCCTCAGGCGCGCCTAGGCGCGCGCCTTGATAACTTAGACTACAACCAATCTACTACTCCCCTATTTTCTTTCAAGCCTGATCCAACCACTGCAACCCACAAACCTTCATCCTCCCCCCCCCCAAACTACACGTACCAACCTACAAATTTCTCCCTCCTAACAGCCCGTGATTCCACAACAATAGCCCATAAATTTCCCCTCCTACATCCCTCCTAGTCCCATTACTCAGAATTATCGATCCCGCCTAGTCCCATTACCCAGAATTACTTATCTAGAAAGGCCAACCCCCCTTGAATACAGTTGGGCATTGCATCCATAATAACCCAGATTTGCATGAAGTCACCCTTGAACTAAAATAAATTAAGTTGTATTTGGCATCTTCTTTAAGTTGTGTGTTTGCAGATCATCATTGCTAAGTGTAGACCAATGTCAGTCTACAGTGGGTCATGAACACAGGACCATACAGTGTAATCCCTCACTGTGTGATCCAAGGTGTTGACTCGTGTGTAGCCTCTTTATTGGGATACACTTCATATTCAAACACTTGGACCATGGAATGAAGTTTGGATCCTTGAAGAGAAGAAAAAGTTTCTTTCTAAAAAGTTCAAAAAAGTTTCTAAGTCCAGTTCTCAAGAAGTCCTATTTAGTTCTCGAGAAGTAGAGTTAGAAGTTCTCGAGAAATAGGAGTTTAGTTCTCGAGAAGTTTAGTTGTTTCAGTTAAGAAAAATTTTCTAAGACTTAGTTCTCGAGAAGTATCTCTTAGTTCTCGAGAAGTAATTTTAGTTCTCGAGAAGTTCGGCTCATAGTTCTCGAGAAGTCATTTTAGTTCCTGAAGTCTTGAAAACTAAGTTCTATTCCAGACAGTTCAGTTCTCGAGAAATTCAATCAGTTCTCGAGAGCTAATGCTACTTCTCGAGAACTACAGACTTAACTCTTCTATTGTCGATCAAGAAGACTTGTTGTTCAAGGATTCTCATCTTCTCCTTGATCGAGTTTGTCAAAGCTCTCTCGGATCAGATTTACTCATCTTCTTCAACATTTCTGAAAGAGCCGCAAAGTTCAAGAAGAAGATTCAGATATTTCATTTTCCAGATCTGAGAAATTTATTCTGTTTGTAACTCTAAATTTATTTACAATTATTGTAGGAGATTTTCTCCGAGTGTAGGAGCATTGTTCTCCAAGTTTGTAGGAAGTTTTTATCTTCCGAGTGTAGATCCTTTTGGATAGAGGTTGTAGGAACTTGGTTCCGAGGAGTAGGATTGTTTTCAATCCGAGATAGTGGAGTATTCGAGTCTAGTGATTTGCTAGATCGGTGAGGTAAAGTGGACATACCCAAGATTGGGGAACCACTATAAATCTTGTTGTCTTTCTGTGATTGCTTGATTTCTTGTGCTAGTCGCTAAAATTTCTTATTCTGCAAATAGATGCACGATTCACCTATTCACTCCCCTCTAGGTGATTTAGGTTGACAACTCTCATTTTCAATTGGTATTAGAGGGAGGTTGGTCATTAAAAGTTTAACACCTTGATCAATTTCCTCTCGAAAGTTGTCATTTGGTTAGTCAAGCAATGGACAAGGTCAAAGATTTTTTCAAGCTTCCTTTGTGCACAAAGAATAACTTTCCCATGTGGAAAGAGAGAATTAAATTTTTCATGGAAGCTGTGGACCCCCGGATCTTCATGATTGTTGAAGAAGGTCCTTACGTCCCCATGACTATTGATGACTAGTCTTAGTCATCCTTTTTTGAGGTAATTTAGTAGCTTATTTTCCTAAGTTTTATTTTAATTTTGTGTTTTTGTATGCTTGTTATGATGTTGTTGTGCTATTATTATTATTATATAAGAATCTATAGTTTTATTATATATTGTTGTTATTTTGTGTTTTATGTTATTATTGTTATGTTTAGGTTATTTATAATAATTATCATCTTTATTATAGTTTATATGTAATGTTATGTTATAATGATTTATGTTATGTTATGTTTAGTTTTTTTTATATAACTAATTACTAGTATGAGTTATTATGTTTTATGTTAGTTTTATTTAAATTTTATATCATAATTATGAGCTAATGCTTTATTTTATGTGTTGTAGGTTCAAGAGCCCACTTGGAGCAGCCACCTAGCCCTACCCGAGCCCTTGGAGTAGCCATCAAGCCCACATGGAGCAGCCCACCAAGCAAGGATGGAGCAGCCCGAGCCCATGCAGCCTACATCCCCCTACCCGAGCCCATGCAGCCCAAATATGAATATTAGGAGCAGCCCACCAATACATATGGCCGGCCACTTATTATCTCATGCATGCATCTCCCTCTCTCCTCATTAAATCCAAATGCATGAATCTCCCCATAAAGTGGCCGGCCCCTCTCCTTTTCCCCCTTTTACAAGCTTCCATGCATCCCCCCATCTAATTTTATTAAATGTTATACATGCATCTTCTCTTTTCTCTCTCCCCTCATTAAAGCATTGCATGAACCTATCTCAAATAAAGTGGTCGGCCACCCCCCTTGTCCCCTCATAATTTCCTATCATCTAGAAGCTTCTTCATCCCCTATATAAGCTTCCCCATCCCTCAAGCCAAGGAGTTAGTTCTTTTTGGGAGTGAAGTTTAAGTTAAATTTGGAGTTGAATTGTAGAGAGCAAGAGAGCTAGTGAGTTGTTATTTTTCATTATTGTTGTGGTCTTTTCATTATTGTAATCTCTCTTTTCATCATAATATAGTATTGTCCTTCTTAATATTGTTTCTCTTTTATCTTTGCAAGTAATGAAAATATTCCTCTCTTCTTTTATTTTGTCTTTCTTTTCCATTATGCGTAGCTAATTCCCTCTTAGCATTTGATCATGAGGATCCATGATTTGAAATGAGAATTATTTTTATTTCATAGTTTTATATTTGCGTAATTCTACTCGGTCCTTCTTTGAATAATTATTTCGTCGACTCCATATTTCCGGTATACGGTAGTAGGCTTATGATCTCATATTCGAGTAGTCGAGAGGCTCGTGAATGTGAAAGATCACTCAAAGAAGGAAGGAGTTGAACGCAACCCTGGAGATAGGACGACATAAATCTTCCGGATTGGAGTCAAATCCAATAGTGCGGATCACTTCGATAATGCAACTTTAGTCTTCTTTGGTTTGTAAAGAGATTTCGATCAAAGAGTCTATAAGTTAGGATGCCTAATGCTCTAGCGAGATTTTGTCTCATTTTCGGATCCGTCACGGCCGAGTTGGATTTGCAAATTTAAAACTATGCCCTTTTATTTTCTCGTTTCATTTCATGGTGAATCAATGATCGAATGCTAGCCTTTTTATATAAGTTTTCGTCTCGTAATTTATCGTTCATTTTACTTAAAAAATTCTCAAAATCCAAATATTTTCCGGTAGGATAATATTTCAAGCGTGAGTAGCAGTAATTGACAACCCCGTGTTTAAATACGACCTTGGTACTACAATTCGACATGTACGCTTGCCTGTTCGGGTTTAGCCCATCAAGTTTTTTGGCGCCGTTGCCGGGGAGTTTTCTCGTCAATATTTTGAAAACGCTTGCGCTATTACTTCTACAAAAAAAATCAAAAAAAAATTTATTTATATATTTAAATATTTATAATCAACCCACTTCACTTTATTTCTACCCCACCTAAATTCTCTCGAAAAGGGTAAGGGGGTTTAAGAGCCACCATTTTACCTAGTACCGGGCGAACCCTTCACCGGGTAGTCCTCGGGAAGTTCGAGAGCTAAGCCGTAAAAAAATCTATTCAAAAAAAAAATCCTTTCTTCTCTTTTTCTTTCTTTTTCAAGTTTTCTTTTTCATTCTCCTTCGTCTTCTTTGCTAGTGCATGACCCGAGCGAATCCGTCGCTACTTGTTGATTTGGACCCGGAAATCGAACGCTCCTTTCGGAGATAACTATGATTCGGGGCTTCCACTTCTCAAACAGCGGTTGAGGATTCCTATGGGGATTGTAATTTTAATTCTGAGATGGGAGACCCTAACCCAGGAATGGCTCAGCAAAGGACTATGTCCGATTATGCTCGACCCAACTTGGAAGGGACAGAGATAAGTATTGTTCGACCTGCGATTGCGAACAATAACTTCGAGCTTAAGCCTAGCATCATACAAATGGTGCAGCAATATGTACAGTTCGACGGATTACAAGATGAAGATCCGAACTTGCATATTGCCAATTTTCTTGAAATCTGTGACACCTTTAAGATTAATGGTGTTTCAGATGATGCTATAAGGCTAAGACTCTTCCCATTCTCCCTAAGAACCAATGCCAAACAGTGGTTGAGTTCTCTTCCAAGAGGATCAATCACTACTTGGAACATTTTAACTGAAAATTTTCTCTCTCGCTATTTCCCCCCGCCAAAACTGCTAAGCTTCGAAATGATATCACCTCTTATTCTCAAATTGCTTCTGAGACCCTCTATGACACTTGGGAGAGGTTCAAAGAGCTTTTGAGAAGATGCCCACACCATGCTCTGCCTGTATGGTTGCAGGTCCAGACATTCTATAATGGGCTAAATCAAGAAACTAAGCAGATGATAGATGCCGCTTCTGCTGGTTCTTTAGACCGCAAAACTCCGGAAGCCGCTCTTGAGCTTATCGATGACATGGCGATGAACACTTATCAGTGGAATTCGTCTAGGTCTCGCCCATCTAAACCTGCAGGTATTTTTGAAGTGGATTCGGTGACGCTACTGGCGATGCAAGTGGAAATGCTAAACAAGAAGATCTCGGAGATGACTGCTCCCTCCGCCGCTAAGGTATATGAAAATGCTGCTGCCGCCGAGCAGGTGGATTATCTGGGGAACATACCCAGGCCTGCTCAAAATATTTCTGCGAACAATTTTTCTGCTTTTTCAAATTTTTCTTCTCCGCCTGGTTTTAATTCTTCTTCTAATTCTTATCACCCCAGATGCCGTAACCATCCTAATTTCTCGTGGAGTAAAAATGCTAACGCCGTACGCCCACCGCACGATTTTACACCACCACCACCACCGCAACAAAATTTTCAAAAACCTTCCTCTTTGGAAGAGATCCTTGCTAAATATATAAGATCGAACGATGCCACTATTAGAAATTTAACAGGATCAATGAAAAACTTAGAAAATCAAGTCGGCCAACTCGCCAAGGCCTTTTCCGAGAGACCACCTGGAACTCTTCCCTCGAACACTGAGCCTAACCCAAGGGAGCACGCAAATGCGATTTCCCTTCGGAGCGGTAAGGTTGTTAACGAGCCCACCACAAGGGAAGAGCCAAGGGGGATTGTCCCTCCTGTTTTTACCCCCACGAAAAATAACAACTTAGATCTTGAAAAAGAAAAATCTACGTTTGAAAAAGAAAAAGATAGCTCTATTATTTCTGATTCTCAAAAAGAAAAAGATGGTTTTCAAAATGATGCTCCAGTTGTTCTAAAGGAATTTCCGCCACCTCCTTATCCGGTTAGACTTAGGAAAGAAAAACTAGACGATCAGTTTCAACGCTTTCTTGAAATATTTAAACAAATCCACATTAATTTGCCATTTCATGAAGCGCTTAGTCAAATGCCGAAGTACGCGAAATATCTGAAAGATTTATTAGCAAACAAGACGAAATTGGAAAATTTATCGCATGTAACGTTAAATGAAGAATGCTCGACGGTCGTTAAAAACTCTACTCTTCCTAAAAAGATAAACGATCCGGGTAGTTTTTCCATTCCTTGCGTCTTTGGCGACCTTTTTGTAAAACATGCGTTAGCAGATCTTGGAGCGAACATCAATTTGATGCCTTTTTCTTTATTCAAAAGGCTAGGTTTGTGCACTCTCAGCCCTACACGCATGAGTATACAGTTAGCCGATCGTTCGATTAAGTATCCGTTAGGAGTCGTTGAGGACGTGCTAGTAAAGGTCGACAAATTCATCTTCCCGGTGGATTTTGTCATTCTCGATATTGAAGAGGACATCGAGGTCCCTCTTATCCTTGGTCGACCTTTCCTAGCCACCGCTCGCGCAATCATAAATGTGAGTGAGGGAAAACTTTTTCTGCACGTAGGAGATGAGGAAGTAACATTTGATATTAATAAATCGATGAAAAACTCTTTACAAAATGATGACTCCTGTTTTTTCATTGATGATTTAAAAGAAAACTCCTATTTCTCTCCAAATGATTTTTCTTCTTCTTCTTTTGGACCCTCATCAACTATTTTTGAAAACACTGTTATGTCCGTACAAGCAACATTCGAAAATGACTCTGATTCTGGACAAAAAAAATCTTATTTTTGAAAATAATAAAAATTTGCCAAATTATTTTGAAAAACCACCTGACCCTGCAGAAAAAAATTATCATGATAAGAACTTCCGCCACCATAAAAATTTTAAACCAGGCGATCAAGTTCTTCTCTTAAATTCACGATTACGCATTTTCTTTGGAAAATCTAAATCTCGTTGGTCTGGACCGTTTGCGGTCAAGGATGTTTTTTCTGATGGAACTGTGTTACTTTCGCACCCGGAGAGGGGTGAATTTAAAGTGCATGAACGTAGACTTAAACTCTATTTCTCTAATGAATCTATGACGCCTGCAAAGGAGAATCTTCTTTTTTATTCTTAGTTTATTATTTTCTGATGGACATTTTTATTTCTGGACTTATGGTTATTCTTATTATTATTATTATGAAACTCTTTTATTCGGACTTTGAACTGTTGTAATAAAAAAAAAACATTATTGGGCATCTGCCCATGGACTCTCTATTTTTTCTTTTATTTTGCTCTTTCTATCAGAGGCCAATCAAGTCCATGATCGTGGTCGCCGCTCTGTCGCTGCTGATATCAGATGGATCAAGTCATACCTGCTGACGATCAAGTACTCTAAAAAGCAAGCATGGGGGAGCGACATCCGCCTTCATCTCACGAACCCGGGGAAGTCCTGTTCTTTTTATTTATTTATTTTCCTGCATTTTTCTTTTTCTCTTCTTCTCAATCCCCTTCTCTTTTTCTTTATGTTTTCTTCATTGAGGGCATTGAAGAATTTAAGCATGGGGGGTCTAGTTTCTTTTGGTCTTTCTTTCTGTCTTTCTTCTTCCAAAAAGAAAAGAAAAAAAAATTATGTTTTATATTAGTATAGTATTTTATGTTATGTCATCAAAATCCAAAAAAATTATAAAATATAAAACCCAAAAAAATTCGACAAAAACAAAACTCACAAAAAAATTCATGTGCTTAAATCGATTTGAAAAACAAAATCTAAAATTATTTCTATCGTTTTTTTATGTTTCTTCTAGTGAAGTGTAGGCCCGTGCGGTTTTTGTAGTTCTATGTAGATTTCTTTGAAAATGTTTTCTAAACTTATCATTTTAGCATAGTTCCGTTCCATTAGTTTCTTTTTCTTAAATAGAGGCATCCGGTTTTTCAAATATAAGTTAGCAATTTGTAGTTACGTCTCTTTATTCGGTTAATTGCTTATGAATGGTTGCTAGGTATCATTTGCTCTTTTCCATTTGCGGGGTAGTCTTTCTTGGTGTCTAGAACTTGTACCAAGCTACTCTCGAAGCATTTGTGCCGTTTTTACGTTCTTTAGAAATGATTTAGGCCACCATTTGAATAGTTTGAGCTTTTCGTGCCCACCAAAAACAAAACCCTTGCAAAACAATTTTGGGCCTTTTCCTTTTTTTCCTTATTTTAGCTCCACCTTTCATTTCATGATGTTCACCAAAGCCAAATACCTTTCCTATTTTTGCACTATAAATTTGAGCTTAAAAATTATTTTTTGTGGAAGGGTATTATTTTTGAAATGAATAGGAAATTCTCAAGCTTATTTTTGGAGCTTTCTTATCAAATGTTATCCAAAAGAAAAAAAATTTTGAGAAAGAAAAGTGAAAAAAATCAAAATAAAAAAAAAGAATGCAAAAAGTTTATGTTTGGCCAAGTTTATAAAAGAAAAATTTTCATGGCCTTGTTTTGTAGTTTCATATTGGAGAAATGACATACTTGTTTTTATTATGCTTTATTTATTTTTGAGCTCACCTTGGTTTAGTGCCTAAAGCCCTCATGTTTATCTTTGATTCCATTTACCTAATCATTTACCTAAGCCAAGTTTTAATGCCTAGTAGAAGTCCTAATGATCTTAGAACTTAAATTCGCATAGTGGAGAAAGTGTGAACGTACAAGCCTGTGGCCACCATCATTGATGGATTTCTTTGGAGGTTATCTTGGAGTGTTTTAGGGTTAATGTTTATCTAGCAACCTAGTAGTTTGTTAATGCGCCGTTTATTTAGAACCTCTACTTTGTTGTCCTTATTTACATTTATTTTGGATGCCTTGCTTTTAAGATTGAGAAATTAGTAGACTTTTCTTATGTTTTAATGAGACTTTTAGGGTTACATTTTCAACTTTTCTATTGTGCACTTCTCACCCCACTAGTTGATAACATGAACATAGGGATAGTTTAATTTTTCATGTTTTGTTTTTCTTAACTATGGAACTTAAAATATATATATATATATATATATCTTTTGCTTTCTTTTTGCTTCTCCCTAGTTTTTATTTCTATTTGCTTGAGGGCAAGCAAATGTCTAAGCATGGGGGAGTTTGATGACTAGTCTTAGTCATCCTTTTTTGGGGTAATTTAGTAGCTTATTTTCCTAAGTTTTATTTTAATTTTGTGTTTTTGTATGCTTGTTATGATGTTGTTGTGCTATTATTATTATTATATAAGAATCTATAGTTTTATTATATATTGTTGTTATTTTGTGTTTTATGTTATTATTGTTATGTTTAGGTTATTTATAATAATTATCATCTTTATTATAGTTTATATGTAATGTTATGTTATAATGATTTATGTTATGTTATGTTTAGTTTTTTTTATATAACTAATTACTAGTATGAGTTATTATGTTTTATGTTAGTTATATTTAAATTTTATATCATAATTATGAGCTAATGCTTTATTTTATGTGTTGTAGGTTCAAGAGCCCACTTGGAGCAGCCACCTAGCCCTACCCGAGCCCTTGGAGCAGCCATCAAGCCCACATGGAGCAGCCCACCAAGCAAGGATGGAGCAGCCCGAGCCCATGCAGCCTACATCCCCCTACCCGAGCCCATGCAGCCCAAATATGAATATTAGGAGCAGCCCACCAATACATATGGACGGCCACTTATTATCTCATGTATGCATCTCCATCTCTCCTAATTAAATCCAAATGCATGAATCTCCCCATAAAGTGGCCGGCCCCTCTCCTTTTCCCCCCTTCTACAAGCTTCCATGCATCCCCCCATCTAATTTTATTAAATGTTATACATGCATCTTCTCTTTTCTCTCTCCCCTCATTAAAGCAATGCATGAACCTATCTCAAATAAAGTGGCCGGCCACCCCCCTTGTCCCCTCATAATTTCCTATCATCTAGAAGCTTCTCCATCCCCTATATAAGCTTCCCCATCCCTCAATCCAAGGAGTTAGTTCTTTTTGGGAGTGAAGTTTAAGTTAAATTTGGAGTTGAATTGTAGAGAGCAAGAGAGCTAGTGAGTTGTCATTTTTCATTATTGTTGTGGTCTTTTCATTATTGTAATCTCTCTTTTCATCATAATATAGTATTATCCTTCTTAATATTGTTTCTCTTTTATCTTTGCAAGTAATGAAAATGTTCCTCTCTTCTTTTATTTTGTCTTTCTTTTCCATTATGCGTAGCTAATTCCCTCTTAGCATTTGATCATGAGGATCCACGATTTGAAATGAGAATTATTTTTATTTTATAGTTTTATTTTTGCGTAATTCTACTCGGTCCTTCTTTGAATAATTATTTCGTCGACTCCGTATTTCCGGTATACGGTAGTAGGCTTATGATCTCATATTCGAGTAGCCGAGAGGCTCGTGAATGTGAAAGATCACTCAAAGAAGGAAGGAGCTGGACGCAACCCTAGAGATAGGACGACGTAAATCTTCCGGATTGGAGTCAAATCCAATAGTGCGGATCACTTCGATAATGCAACTTTAGGCTTCTTTGGTTTGTAAAGAGATTTCGATCAAAGAGTCTATAAGTTAGGAGGCCTAATGCTCTAGCGAGATTTTGTCTCATTTTCGGATCCGTCACGGCCGAGTTGGATTTGCAAATTTAAAACTATGCCTTTTTGTTTTCTCATTTCATTTCATGGTGAATCAATGATCGAATGCTAGCCTTTTTATATAAGTTTTCGTCTCGTAATTTATCGTTCATTTTACTTAAAAAATTCTCAAAATCCAACTATTTTCCGGTAGGATAATATTTCAAGCATGAGTAGCAGTAATTGACAACCCCGTGTTTAAATACGACCTTGGTACTACAATTCGACAGGTACGCTTGCTTGTTCGGGTTTAGCCCATCAACTATCTTCACTATAGATCCAACCAAGATAGTTCCTAATAAATTGATGGATCTGGATAAGGACGAGATTGCACTTGTCTCGTTGGACAAGAAAGCTAAACATATCATAGCAAGTGCAGTCGATGAGTCGATGCTGCAGAATCTGATACACTGCCAATCAGCTAAGGAGATGTGACAGTCTCTAGTTACTTTGATGGAAGACACTGAAGAAGTGAGGGATGATAGAAGGTCCCTACTTAACCAGAAATATGAAGCCTTCAGGCAAGGGCCAAAGGAGACCATTGCAGATACCTTTGAGAACTTCTTCAAGATAGTAAATTGCCTAAAAGTGTATGGCCGAGTCTTCACCAATGGAGAGCTGAATGATAAGTTTCTGAGGTCTCTCACAAAGGAATGGGACAAAAAAGTCTGTGCCATCTAGGAGTTTGGCAGACTAGCTGAGACAGACCCACAGAATCTTTTTTGCAAGCTGATGTCCTATGAACTGCAGATCAACTCCAGAAAAGCTGAAGAAGAGAAAAGTCGCTTCTCCTCAAAAGAGAAGTCGGTTGCATTAAAGGCAGACAGTTCAAGGAAGGGAAAATCTGCCTCACCAGCACCAGCTCAAGAAGTAAGTGAAGAGGAAAGCTCCGAGCCAAGCACCCCAGGCTCAGAACTATTTGATAGAGAGTTCTCTTTGCTTTCACGACAGTTCAAGAAATTCTTGAACAAGAAGAAGCAGTGGATAGGAAAGGATGCCTCATACAAAAGATCACGACACGACGGTGATCAGCGAAAGAAAGGCTCGGGTAGACATGACAGGTATAACTCTAAACAGAACAAACAGATTTCTACTGACATCATTTGCTACTGTTGCAACAAACCAGGTCACGTCATAGCTGCTGCCCCCACAAGGAGAAGAAGGGTGGCAGAAGAGAGGAAAAGAAGTCCTCGTACCACAAGAAGAGGACAGAGAAGAGCCTGTTGGCCAAGAAGGGCAAAACTCTCAGCGACTCCGACTCATCTGAGTCGAGTGGTGAAGAGGAAGCATACTTTGGCATCATGGCTCAATCAGATGACGAACAAGAGCCCCAGTTTATCGGGGAGGTAAAATATCACACTCCTCTCTCTAAATCTGAAAGTTTTGAGCATGATCACGAGGACAACTCTTCGGACGATGAGTCAGAACTTATGGCCCAGTACAAGGAGTTGATCATAACTTACGACAAATGTCGCCGAGTTGTGAAAACTCAGGCAAAAGAGATTAAGTCTCTAAATGCTATTGAGAGCAGCTTGAGAGAAGAAGTCGCTAAGACTGACTCTCTTAAAGAGAACTTCAATTTTGTTATTGAAGAATATAATCAATCTCTTAAGCACCACGACCTTAAAGATTAAATCATCAAAGAGTTGGAAAAACAACTCGAGGCTGAGAAGAAACTTGTTGAAAGTTTCTCTAAGCCTAAGACAGTTCTTCCACTCATTGCTGAATTCTCAGCTAAGGCCCAAGGAGCTGGACTAGGCCATGTTGTCGCTCCTAGTAAATCTTCTAGGAGGAACAAGGCTCAACGGAAGAATAAGGAATCCAAGAAGGCCCTGGCCAAAGAAAAGGGGAAAGCCCCTCTAGATCAGACTGTATTTAAGAAAGTCATCTTTCCTACAAATAAGTTTGATCTGGACTCGTCCTATGGTCACTTGACTAGGCCTACTTATGTAGAGCAAAAGTCTCGGTACCAAGGATGGACTTGCCCTCGGAACTTTGGTGAGAGTGTCTTTAAGGCACCTTATGAAGAAGTGATTCTTCAGGGCTATGGTCCTTATAATCATGGCCACAACTTCAAGAAAGCATCTAAAGTAAAGCCCATTGGGGAAAGGCCTCCGAATGAGAAGAAGTCATGTGATTGCCATCACAATGAAGCTTCCTCCTCCAAGAGTGCTACCCCTGCTAGACCACCATCTCAAAATGTCAAGCAGGAGTACATAAGGAAAAGATACAACAGGTTTGACTGTTGGTGCTGTGGCAAAATTGGTCATTTTGCCATCGATTGTTGGTTTAATACAAGGAAGGTTACTACTCCTCAAGTTGGCAACATGAGATTGACCGCTCAGAATGCTAATCTTCGTAGGGGGAGTGTTATAACCTGAGACCAAGGACCCAAACATGTTTGGGTTCCTAAGGCAAAGTGATCATGAATGCAGGTATGTCCAAAGGCCACCAAAATGCCAATCTGGTACTTGGACAGTGGATGCTCTCGGCACATGACCGGGACAAGAAGCCTACTCCAGGATTTCACTCCAGTCTGCAACGGACCAAAAGTCATCTTTGGAGGTTCAGATCGAGGGATAACTAAAGGCTACGGTATGATCACAAACGGTAATGTATCCTTCTCGGATGTAGCTTATGTGGAGGGATTGGAACACAATCTCATAAGCATAAGTCAACTATGCGACAAAGGATACATAGTTGAGTTCCACGCTGACAAGTGCTTGATAAAGTCTGTTGACAATATGGAAACAATTCTATCAGGCACTCGAAGCAGGAACATATTTTGTTTAAATTTCATTTGTATAGATTCTTCTACACCAGTGTGTCTTTTGGCAAAAGATAGTGCGTCTCTTGGTGACCAATGGCATAAGAGGTTAGCACATATTAATTTTAAAACTATTAATAAATTATTCTCCCAGAACTTAGTACGTGATGCCCCAAATGTCAAGCACATCAAAGAGAGACCTTGTCATGCATGAGTAAAAGGCAAGCAAACAAGGGCTAACTTTAAAAGCATTATAGGCAAAAACTCTAATAGGTGTTTACACCTACTTTATATGGAATTTTTCGGTCCACTACAAGTTAGAAGTTTAGGAGGTAAGGATTATACGTTGGTAATTATTGATGACTACTCGTGTTTTGCGTGGGTGTTCTTTCTGAAACACAAGTCAGATACCTTTGATATCTTTATAAATTTTGTCAGGCAAGTCCAGAATGAATACAACTGTTCCGTAGTCAAAATCATAAGTGACAATGGAACGGAGTTCAAATCTGGGGCCATGACAGAATTTTATGAAAGCTTAGGTATCTTTCATGAGTTTTCCTCTCCCCATACTCCACAGCAAATTGGAGTAGCGGAGAGAAGGAATAGAACACTCATAGTGGCTTATAGGACCATGTTGAGTGATGCTTCACTACCGGAGTACTTATGGGCTGAAGCTGTCAACACTGCTTGCCACGTGCAAAATCGAGCCCTCATAAACAAGAATAATGATAAGACACCTTATGAACTTCTAAAATGTAGGAAACCAACAGTTTCATATTTTAGAATTTTTGGCTGCAAATACTTCGTACTAAACAATGGTAAGTATCATACAACTAAGTTTAGTGAGAAAAGTTTTGAAGGTATTTTTGTAGGATATAGTAGCCATAGTAAGGCATACAGGGTTTTCAATAGAAAAACTCTGGTTGTAGAGGAATCCATACATATTGTATTTGATGAGACGAGCTTGCTGCAAAGCAAATCGTCTAGTGTGCTTGTTGAAGTTGCAAGTACAAGGCTTAAAGAGATCAGCTTGGATGAATCGACTGATGGCAAAGATGAAAAGTTCATCAAGATCACCTCTCCAACCCCCATTGGAGAGGTAGAGGATCAAGATGAAAATACTGTCCAAGTTGATGAAGTCACTCCAGTGGCTGAAGAAGTTACAGATGTGAGGAATCTAGAGCTCAGACATCTGAAGGATCACCCAATGGACCAAATCATAGGAGATCCCCGGGATGATGTCAGAACTCGTCGAGGTACAACTAACGAGAATCTCTATCTAAGTTTTCTCTCGCAGGTTGAACCAAAGAAGTTTGAGGAAGCAAACTCAGACGCATCGTGGATCTTGGCCATGGAAGAAGAATTGAATCAGTTCAAGCACTACAAAGTTTGGACGCTTGTTCCAAGACCCAAAGGTAAGAATATCATCGGAACGAAATGGGTCAACAGGAATAAGTTGGACGAGAATAGGATAATCATCAAGAACAAGGCCAGACTCGTCGCCAAAGGATATCGTCAAGAAGAAGGGATCGACTTCGACCAGACATACGCTCCAGTGGCAAGACTGGAGGCCATCAGACTGTTCCTTGCTTATGCTGCACTGAAGGGATTCACTGTCTACAAAATGTACGTGAAGTCCGCCTTCCTAAATGGTGACATAAAGGAAGAGGTGTACGTGGTACAGCCCCAAGGTTTTGTTGATCCTAACTATCCTAAGCATGTTTATTTATTATCAAAAGCATTGTACGGTTTGAAACAAGCTCCTCGAGCTTGGTACGAAATGCTATCTACCTTTCTCCTCGAGAACAAGTTCACAAGGGGAAAGATAGATAAGACATTATTTCTTAGGAAAATTAAAGGCAAGATTTTGCTAGTGCAAATCTATGTTGATGACATTATTTTTGGCTCTACAGACGACAATCTCTGCAAAAAGTTTTCTAAACTTATGCAAGGGAAGTTTGAAATGAGTAGTATGAGAGAGCTGAAGTATTTCTTAGGACTTCATGTGAAACAATCTGAAGATAGAATTTTTACCTATCAGACTAATTTTACCAAGGAGTTGATTAAGAAATTCGAAATGGAGAGTGCAACCTCTATGAGGACTCTAATGGCCTCAGCTATGTCTCTAGACATGGATGAGAAAGGGAAACCTTTTGATGAAACCAAATACAGAAGCATAGTTGGATCCTTGCTCTACCTTACTGCCAGTAGACCAGACAAAATGTTCTCCACATGTGTCTGTGCTAGATTCCAAGTGAACTGTAAGGAATCTCAATATGCTGCTGCAAAGCGGATCTTGAGATACCTTAAAGGTACACCGAATCTTGGCTTATGGTACCAAAGAAATAATGACAACGAACTAATTGGTTTCTCAGATGCAGACTTTGCAGGTAGCAAAGATGATAGGAAAAGCACTTCCGGGACGTGTCAGTTCCTTGGAAGAAGGCTTATTTCATGGAGCAGCAAAAAGCAAAATTGTGTCGCAATCTCAACGGCCGAGTCAGAATACATTTCTGTCGGTAGTTGTTGTGCACAGTTGCTTTGGCTAAAGAACCAGCTAGAGGACTACAACATGAAGATCAAAGAAATTCCATTGTTCTGTGACTCCTCCAGCGCAATCGCAATCGCAAATAACCAAGTCTCACACAGCCGGACAAAGCATATTGAGCTCAGATATCACTTCATCCGGGAGCACATGGAGCAAAGGGGTATAGACCTGCAGAACATGCCAACAGATCGGCAAGTTGCTGATATTTTCACAAAGCCGCTGGACGAGACCAAGTTCAATTTCTTCAAAACTAAACTTGGGATGATGAACAAAGAAGGATAATTCACAGGAGATCAGTTCAAAGCTCAAGAATAGAGGATACTTCAAACAGGTCAAAAATTTCTCAAGAGGAAGGGAGTTATCGAGAACTCTTTCTACCTCTCGAAAAGTAACATACTCATTCTCGAAAACTCAGACTCTTTCTCGAGAACTTGACTTATTTCTCAAAAACTCAGACTCCTTCTCGAGAACTTGAATTGTCTCTCGAAAAGTTTTCTCAGTTCTCGAGAACTTTGAATTATCTCTCGAAAAGTATCTTCCGTTCTCGAGAACTAGTATACTACTTCTCGAGAAATTCCCTGGCAGTTCTCGAGAACTATACCCGACTTCTCGAGAAATGCTCTCTACCTTTTCTACTTCTAATTAATTTCCTCTATTTCGAAAACCCGGTGATTTAGCCCTAAACCTCGATTAATTAGAAACTTAATTGACATTACTGGATTTATATATATATATATAATACTTTAGAGATCTTAAATCAACCGACATTTCAAAATTCATTTTCTCGAAAACTCTTCGCCTTCCGCCGACAGACAGCGTCGTTGCAGTCTTTGTCCCGCACTCCGTCCATCGCCGCCGACAGCATCCATGGCACACAGTTCCAAGATAGGAATCGGCAGCGAACTAGTCGTCAAAGGACTTGCAGACATTTCAGATGATTTCCAAAACTTACTTCTTCTTCTGGACACGGCCGGACTGATGTTTGTTCTATCAGAGCCCTGCAGGATTGTCTTTCCAGATGTCGAAGAATTCTTTAGGAATGCAAAAGTGAGGAGGAATGGTACGATTTTGAAAACTAAGGTTAAAGGGATCAAAATCAAGTTAGATAAGCACAAAGTCTCAAAGCTTCTGAAGATGCCCATTGTAGATGAAGAAGACGACCTAACTCTGGAAGATTATGACAGGACTTACTCCTTCTGTGGAGTTTATGAGAAATTCAACTCCTTAAGGAAAAACCTTTTCAATGATGTAGGAAAACTTTTGGCAGACATTATTGGAAAAATCTTGTGGTGCAAAACAGGGTCGATTAGTTTCATTACTAATGATCTATTTGGAGTAATGACATCTGTGATTTGAAGAAAGAAATTTCAATTTGGCATGATGGTATTTGAGATGATCAGGGACAGCATTTAGGATCCCAAATTTGCTAGGATAATCTCTTTATTGCTAAGTGAGATTGATCCAGTTACTTTCAAGCTTTCCAAAGGTACTCCAGTTCATCACTTGAAAAAGATCTCATTGGCTTCCATCCAAAGATGGTAACTCAAGTTGAAAAACCCAAAGCAGTTAGCTAAAGAAATTACAGCTTCTGCTTCTGAGGTCAGGACCCCATCTCCCTCCTATCATCATGTTGCTGAACCATCTGGTGCAGTAACTCAGGGGGATCCTGCAGCCTCTGTCTCTATTGTAAGATCTCCTCCTCCCTCTCCAGCAAGATCAACCAGCAGATCTCCAATCAGAAGTCATGACAGTCCTCCAGCAAAGTCCCCAGTGGCACTCTCTCCAGAAGATACCCTTCAAGATTCTCAAGTCCTAGAAACCCTCTAAAATACTGCAGAAGACATTGACAGGATGGTGGAAGAACTCACCTCAGATGTTCCTCCCCTATTCAAGGAACCAGCTGAAGAACATCCAAAAGATCCTTCTCCAGCTCCCTCTCCCTCTCCTATCAGATTACCAGAATCTCCTCCTACTCAATCCCCTTCTGCAAAGCAAGATATCCCAGAGACTGTTCTTCTTTCTGATGAGGACAGAATATCTCATGAGCCTGCTGATATTCCCTTGAGGAAGTTGGATTTCTCCATCCCCACCTTCACTGTTCAGGCTGATACTACCTTTGTTCAGACTACAAGAGCTGTAAGCTCAGTGATTCTTGAAGAAATACCTCCATGGAAAGCCCCTCCTCCTGCTACTGTTACTGCTTCTGCCTCTGCCTCTACCTCTTCTACTGTTGTTGCTACTGCTGCTGCCCCTTCCAACTCAAATCTTCTTATCCAGATAGTCCAGATGCTCTCTGATCAAAGGAAACACTTTAATGATTCTCTGAAAGTGATGCAAGACAAGGTGACTGCATTGGAAACTGAAATGAGTTGAAGATTTGCTGAGATCCAGTATAATACTAACTCTCTCAAGAGCTTATTTCAGATTGGTGGCAAAGCCATAGATCACACTATTACTAGTGGTTGTCAAGTTATGCAACAATCTCTGACTCTGGCTAATAATCAGATTGAATTAGAAAAGAATGCTGAAAAACATGTGATGAAGGTTTGTGAGGAAGTTGGTACTTTCAATGAAGAAGCCATAGAAAAACTGCTTGTAGAATTCAGAAAGGGGGAAAGCTTAGTGAAAGAACATGTAATCAAACTTGTGGATAAGTTTTCTGCAGAAGCAAACACTCTCTAGGCTGAGAAAATTTCTGAAATCAATAATAATGTTTTAGCTCAAATCCAGTCAGGGAAGTTCTATAATTATGACACCACAGTTTGGATGCACAATCATATCTTCCCTAATTTTTAGGCTGATCCCAATATTATTCCTCATCATCTGAATCCTCTTGCTGAAGGACAGACCAGTAAGGTGCCAGCTCAAATGCAACAACCTCAAATTCCCTGCATCTCTCCTAGGCAAGAAGATCAGGATCCTCTCCAGCCTCTTATGACCATGTATGGGGTGACATTATTCCTCAGGATTTACCAGAGATTAACACTTCCAAGAAGAGGAAATATGGAGAAGGACCATCTGCCAGTAGAAGCATTCCCAAAGTTGATTCAGAGAAAAGGAAAGCCAAAGAATTTGCTGAAGTTTGGAGCCCCATTTCTAAGAGTTTAATTCTTGATACTCTTAAGTTTGTGATGGACTATAATGAGGATAGAAATCTCCACTACAGCTCAGTTGAGTGGGAATTATATGAAAAGTCCATGACCAAAAGGAGGATAAATGAAAGGAAATATGGAAAGAATAATCCTAAAGCTCCTCCTAAGCCCCCAAGATATTATCCCAAACCATTCAGCTATCAGAGAAGGCAGCAACGAAAAGAAGGACAGACAACCTTAGAGCAAAGAATGTACTTTTGTTGAGTTGTTCTTGAGAAGTTTGTTGAAATGGTTGTTGATTAAGAAATCTAAAACATTACTTATATACAATTTCCAGTTTTGCCTAATTGTGTTCAATTAATCTCTTTCTCCTTTAGTTTAAATTTTCATTTCTAGTTCTTTCTTAATTGTCATAATTCACCTTAGTGTAGAGGGTTATGACTTCTATAAATAGGGGGAGATTGTTGGGCATTGCATCTACAATAACCTAGATTTGCATGAAGTCACCCTTGAACTAAGATGAATTAAGTTGTATTTGACATCTTGTTTAAGTTGTGTGTTTGCAGATCATCATTGCTAAGTGTAAACCAATGTCAGTCTAGAGTGGGTCATGAACACAGGACTATACAATATAATCCCTCACTGTGTGATCTAAGGTGTTGACTCATGTATAGCCTCTCTATTGGGATACACTTCATATTCAAACACTTGGACCATGGAATGAAGTTTGGACACTTGAAGAGAAGAAAAAGTTTCTTTCTAAAAAGTTCAAAAAAATTTCTAAGTCCACTTCTCGAGAAGTCCTATTCAGTTCTCGAGAAGTAGAGTTAGAATTTCTCGAGAAACAAGAGTTTAGTTCTCGAGAAGTTTAGTTGTTTCAGTTCAGAAAAATTTTCTAAGTCTTAGTTCTTGAGAAGTATCTCTTAGTTCTCGAGAAGTCATTTTAGTTCTCGAGAAGTTCGGCTCTTAGTTCTCGAGAAGTCCTAGAGAAGTTCTCGGGAAGTTCAGAAAGTTTCAAAAATTCTTTCCAAGTCTTAGTTCTCGAGAAGTCCAGATTAGTTCTCGAGAAGTCCAGATTAGTTCTCGAGAAGTCCTTAGTTCTCGTGAAACTCAGCTTTATAGGTCTCGAGAAGTCAGACCATAGTTCTCGAGAAGTCCATATTATTTTCGAGAAATATTGTTCCTGAAGTCTCGAAAACTAAGTTCTATTCCAGACAGTTCAGTTCTCGAGAAATTCAATCAGTTCTCGAGAGCTAATGCTACTTCTCGAGAACTGCAGACTTAACTTTTTTGAAATTTGTTTAAGTCAAGTTTGACCGAATTTTTGAATGACATAACGTGATTGGTCCACATGTTGTCATTAATGACTTTTCTATCCATTAGGAGTAATCCTATATAAGGTCTTGTCAATAAGACCTAACCCTAATAATAAATTCAATAATCTTTTTGTAAAGAGCGGATGTTCGTTCTCGCGAAAACCTTCTCGTCGGCCATTTCTAAATACAGATCTCTGAAGCCGCCGTCGCTCACGATCAGATCGACTCTTATATTGTCGATCAAGAAGACTTATTGTTCAAGGATTCTCATCTTCTCCTTGATCGAGTTATAAAAGCTCTCTCGGATCAGATTTACTCATCTTCTTCAACATTTCTGAAAGAGCTGCAAAGTCCAAGAAGAAGATTCAGATATTTCATTTTCCAGATCTGAGAAATTTATTCTGTTTGTAACTCAAAATTTCTTTATAATTATTGTAGGAGATTTTCTCCGAGTGTAGGAGCGTAATTATCCGAGTTTGTAGAAAGTTTTTATCTTCCGAGTGTAGATCCTTTTGGATCGAGATTGTAGGAACTTGGTTCCAAGGAGTAGGATTGTTTTCAATCCGAGATAGTGGAGTAGCCGAATCTAGTGATTTGCTAGATCAGTGAGGTAAAGTGGACGTACCCAAGATTGGGTAACCACTATAAATCTTCTTATCTTTCTGTGATTGCTTGATTTCTTGTGCTAGTCGCTAAAATTTTTTATTCCACAATTAGACCCATGATTCGCCTATTCACCCCTTCTAGGTGATTTAGGTTGACAACTCTCACTTTCAAATACTTTTCCCCTTTCTTCCCAGCAACAAGCAACCCCCGATCCAACCCTCCCCACCTCTAGACGTTGATTCTAGTCATCTTGGATGGCCACCTCCTCTTGGATAGCTACCAAGCCCCCGTGAATCACCGGATCTTCATACTACGACCTCCCCTTACTTGTGAGTATTATTTTATTATTGTACAAAACTTTTTCTTCGATATTAATATATGATTATGTGATCTCATACTTGTTTGGATCAAAAGTATCTTATTTGTTTACTTTGAGGTATTTTGTGATTTACAGGAATCATTCGCCTGGTGCTTTTTTTTGACCCTCCACGTAAAGGTAGGCTAAAACTTGTTTTGCCTAAAAAATTTATTTTGCTTTTGCTTACATTATATATGTATGATATATTTATTTATTGTTTGTTCTCTCTGCCGCGTCCTGTTTGCATGCTACATATAAGAGAGCTACTTATTTCTACCTCACTTAGGGTTACATATTAGTCGCACAACCACGTATCCCACCCTATATAGGTTGGTATCATAATCGAGATTTGGGCCACATTTATCTACGTAGTGGTAGGTCATATAGAGTCTTTATGTTCATCTATGAGTAGTTATCATTTCATTCCTCTCCTTTATTTGGGATCCTAAGTCTACATATATCTGGTCCCATAGATCCCCATTAGAGAAATCCTCATGTTATTATGATTATTATCGTTTACCATGCACCACTTCTAGCGTTGGTGTTGATCCCTCGATGTGATTCCATTGTCATAGAGATAAATACTATGATGATTATCGTCATCTTCATCCCCATGGATGAGGAGATCGTGCCAACCATCTAACATGACTAAATTATTTTAGGGATGACTATTATGAGGATCATCATTTTGAGAGAGATCTTGAGTGTAGGTTTCATGTTGTTGCCCCACCTTTTGACTGTTTATCGAATCCTCAGTCTTTCAGTTATTGGTTTGTGGATATGAAATATTATCTTGATTATTTTGAATTATTCGGTGGGCGTCTCATAAAATTTGTGAAACTTAGACATTTAGATCTAGCGAGTGCATATTGGTTTAGCATTGAATGAACTCACGAGTGAGATATTCTTCACTGCATCACTAGTTTGGTGGAGATGAAGCGTATATTGTGTCAGAGGTATTTGCCTACATCGTATCAGAGCTGCTTGCTCGATAGGATATTTACCCTTCGATAATTATCCATATCCGTATTTGAGTATAGAGGCCGTTTTGATGAGCTAGTAGTGAGGAGTGACATCCGAGAGGAGCCAACAATGACTGCCTCTCGGTTACGTTTTGGACTGTGATCTGACATACACACTGAATTAGCATATCACCGCTCGGAATAATCATATCCCTTAAGCAGACATATCTGCCCGCACTTCATCAAGAACAGTCTTTGAGATCCGCTAGAGTAAACCAAGTGGATTCACACCTTGGCCGCTCCAATATGAGCCCCTCCCATTCTGAGGTCAGGACTTTGTCTACCCTTGTCCTGTTGAATATGATAGAAGTTTTCCCAGAGTTTGATTTCTCTCACCCCAGTGAGGTTCATTGTCCGGTGAGTGGTCTGTCATTTGTTCCTAAAATGTGACCTCGACTGAGAGTGAGTATGAGCGACCTAGCAATCCTATAATGTTATGTTCTTACCCTTCCTCCTGCATTCACTTCTTTATTGCTCCTACCATAGACCCACTTATTGACACTATACATGCATATCCCTTTGTATCCTCCTATCAAAACCGCAACTTTCCCTCCCTTTAAACCCTCCATCTAACTCACTATTTTCTCCCTTTAATCCCACGCTACAGCCCTCTGAAAACCTCCCCTATTTCTCACAGAAAAACCCTCCTCACGATCTCCTCTTTAATCCCATGCTACATCCCTCTGAAAACCTCCCATGTTTCTCCCAGAAAAACCTTCCTCGCGATCTCCTCTTCTCCTATTTTCACTCCCGATTCCCTCAATAGCAGCCCCCTACTATTATGCAACTTTTCTCTTGATTCCCTCAACAGCAATTCGTCTACTGTTCCCCTATTTTCACCCACGATTCAACCCAACAACAACCAACAAACCTTCACCCCCCCCCCCAAACTCCAAATACAAGCTAACAAATTTCTTCCTTCTAACAGCTCGTGATTCCATAACAGCAGCCCATAAATTTCCCCTCCTACAACCCGTCTTGTCCCATTACCTCCCCCGAATACTTCTCTCTTTTTTCCCAACAACAAGCATTATGTGATTTCGTACTTGCTTGGATCAAAACGATTGTGGATTGCTTTGGTGTATTTTGTGATTTGCGGGAATCATTCGCTGCACGCTCTTGTTTTGACCCTCCACGAAGAGGAAGGCCGACACTTGCTTTGCCTAAAAAAAATAATTTTGCTTTTTCTAACATTATATCTGTGCAATTTAGTTATTTATTGTTTGTTTGTTCTCTCCGTCGCGTCCTCTTTGCCTGCTACATGTAGAGAGCTACTTATTTTCACCTCATTTAGGGTTGCATCTTAGTCGCACGGCCACATAGCCTACCTTACATCAATGATGCATTTGCACAAGAATTGTATCAAAGTTCCTCCAACTCCACCTTGAACAATCACTCTTTCACTGTAAACCGTTATTATGATGATAGAATTTACAATGTTTCTTTTTGGATGTGCAAAAATAAGCTCACCAAATGCTCACTACCTTCCTTTACCTGATTGAAGCCCATGTTACCGGCATTGGTGATACTTGCACAAGGATTGTATCAGAGTTCCTCCAACTCTACCTTATGTAATATTACTCATTCATTCTAAATAATTATTATGATGGTAGAATTTATAGTATTTCTTTTGGGGCATTTACCGGGACCTCCCCTCTAAGTTTGAAAAAATATAGATTTCACTCCTCTTATTATTGATATTTCAAAAACCTTCGAAGAATGTTACAAAACATAACATTTACCTCCCCTGAAGTTCACATTTCATAACATTCATGCACAAAAATACCCCCATCAGAGTACATTTTCAGGAGGAGTATTTTGTGCGTGGATGTTATGAAATGTGAACTTCATGGGAGGTAAATATTATGTTTTGTTACATTTAGGGGAGGTTTTTGTAATTTCAATAATAAGAGGGGTGCATTATGTAATTATGCTAACTTTCAAGAGAAGTTTTGGTAATTATTCCTATTTCTTTTCAATAAAACTGGGAGTGTTTTCTGAGGCTTTACTCTCAAACTGTAGATCTCTTCTACTACCTTTTTCCTCATTTTTATCTAGCCATCCAACATAAGAATGAAAATCTTTTTGTCCTTGGTCATTTTCAACACTTGAAGGAGGTTCTTTGCTTGTTCTTTTTTACCCAATCTTTCTTATTTTTGTCCTAATGTATAATAGTGCTTATCAATATCTCATAATAATTTGTGAGATAGGGTTTAGGTTTTTTAGGGTTTAAGGTCTCTTGTTCGATCCCCAGAAGCATTCTCTCACAAAAATGTAGGGTAATGTTTGCGTACATTTCACCCTTGTGGTGGGACCCTTCCCCGAACCCTCATTGTATGGGATGCTTTTTGCACAGGAGCTATGAAGTGTCGACACTTCAAAATGGCCAGCGTGTCAGTGTCGGACTCTCCGACTCTCCGACACTCTCTGACACTCGTATTGGAAGTCCGCCACGTTGCCTCACGTGGGACACGCGTGTCCCGCTCAATCAAACACGCATGTCCCTAAGCTAGCTACTCATGGCGAGGCAGGAGACAATTTCTCTGAGGTGCAATTTTTGTTAAAAATGTTTTATAAGTTCATATACAAGAGTGAGAGCACATTTGTTAATGATTGGTGGAAAAGAAATTGGAAAGTGTGAAAAAGTCTCAATGAGTGGACGATTTGAGGTGGAAAAATTAGAAGAAGAGGTGAATGTTAGAATAACAAGTCATGCTCCTTAAAAAGTGTCTTTGTCCCCTTATAGCATTTCAAGTAGTGTAGGTAGATCCACTAGTGAGGTGGATATTGTTGGATCTCGTGGACAACCTTAGAGGGAGTGGGGGGTGAATAAGGTTTTATGCGTTGAATTGAAATTCAAATTATTTTGACCCAGGAAATAAAGTTCTAGAAGCTACCGCGGGGCGTTAGGTAGCTAACGCGCGGCGGTATGTCACAGAGCTCGTTTTCCTGGATAGACTCCTTGGAGATCTACGCGTCCTTTAGGGAATCACTATCAAACACTCTTAACACAATAGACAATACACAAAAATAGGAAATCAATTTTAATAAAGACTGAATCAAAACATGTTTATATGAATTACAAAAATTAATGATCTCCGTAACGCCGGAGATCAGAGGCGGTGAGGAGAAAAACACTTAAGTTTTCTATACCAACCCGCTCCACGGATCGGTTGACTCTCTCCTTTTCTCTCCAGGAAAATTCATCGAGCTGACTCTTCACCTCCACACAAAGAAGGGTCTTAGAGCCCCGTTAGATCCTCCGATCTATACGTCCCTAACCCCGGGATGATTTATCGCGGAATCCTGCCCGGATTCCGACAACCCTTACCGGTCGATTTTCCTCACCACAAGCTAAAGAAAAAGAAAAGATTAACAAGAATACAAAAGTGAAAACTCTAAAGTTTTAGTTCTCCCTCTTGAAGATTTCTCTGTGGAGCGATCCACGGCCGTTGCTTGAGATCTTCGTATGCTAGCAACCGGTCGACTCTTTGTAGTCAATGTAGATCTTGGATCGCCAGAGTCTTTCGATTGCGTACGTAAGGGAGACGACTTTCTTCTTCTTTGACGAAGACGATTGGAACGGATGCAAGGAGGCGGCCAAACCCGAGAATACCAGAATCCCAGAACTTCTGTCTTTTTCATCTTTGTTAATGACTACAGAAAAACGAGGCGCCTTTTATACGTCTTTGTGAAAGTAAGCTACCGCCGACTGTAAGACTAGCGCCCGACGGTAGGTTCGCGCGTTTCGTTCTGCCAGCTGTCGTACAAAAAAGGAAAAATATTCAAAACGAATATTTGTCATTTTATCGTTGCTAGCGCCACGCGGTTACAGCTATCGCCACGCGGTAATATAAGACACGAAGATTCTGAACAATCGTGTCGATACTCGTCGAGGGCTAGCGCGGCGCGATAAGTCTAGCGCCGTTCCGATAACTTCCAGAGCGCTTTGTTATTTTAATTCTGAGTCTAGCGCCAGCAATAAGACTATCGCCTGGCGGTAGGTTCCCGAGAGCTCTGTCAATTTAATTCTCAGGTTAGCGCCTACGGTAGTACTAGTGCTATCTGATAGCTTCACGAACGCTTCGTCGAATTAATTAGCGACTACCGCTCGGCGGTAGCTTCTATCGCTCGGCGTTAGTAACCATAAGAGTCTCCTTTTTCTTTGCTTGCACCTGTCAACCTGCACACTCTATCAACACAAGACGTGATCAAATACAACCTGAGAGTTTATATTCTCAAACACAGGGAATGTGAAACATCGGTTCCAACAAACTCCCCTTTTTGATAATATCAAATCCCGTTCATGAGAAATAACAATGAGATGTATGATAGAGTGAATATATATAACAGATAATCTTGAAAGTTCAGGTTTCAGGTTCTCTATATAGCTCCCCTACACGCACGCTCCCCCTATCTACATGTTCGACTTGCTCCCCCTATCTATGTGCATGCATTGTTAACATGCCCCCCTACATGTGACCTCTCCTAAACCGTGACTCATACTTATGAACAATCTATTCTGCCCCTTTGATAATATCCAATAGGGGCGGGCAAGGCCAACCAGACATGCGAGATGAAAAATATTAGATATGATGAGCGTTAGACAAATAGCAGATAGTGCACACATAAAGTAAAGTTAGACATGATAAGAATAGAGGTGACTCAAAACGAAATACATAACAGAGAATTTTAAGCACATGGGTCACAAATGGAGGAAGGTACACAGACAGAGAAGTTCAACTTTCAGAGTTAATATGAATTGGACATCACAGACTAAACTAAGCATACAGCGAGTACGTCTACAATGCTATAAGAGTTAGGAGGTAGGTCAAGTTGAAAAAACATTGAAAATGTCATGAGTGTAAATCGTGTGCTAGTACGTATTGTACTAAAAAGAGATAGTGTAGTGTCAGTCCAATTCTTATGTGCGGAAGTCTTAGACAAGACAATGACATATGTTTGTGTAGCATCGAAAGCGAGATAACACCAAGGGAAAAATAACATACTGTACATGTTTATCTCGATCGTTGAGGAACCTAACACAAGAGAAATAGGGTGAATAATCACCTCACATATCAATCGATGTCATACATAGGCGAAAACTAGGGGCACTAAGATAAAGATAGAGTCGATGCACAAGATCAAAATTACTCTTTAACCAAGGTGCTCATACTCACAATGCTCATGAAGACTTATTAGGGGGAATGAGTAGTGCTTGGGGGGTCCGTGACATGAGATGTGATAGCTTGCATAGTTTTATTTTGTTTGCGTAGAGCTATCACTTTGATCATCATTTTTTTTAATTCACGGAGCCCCAAGTCAATCGAAATATATCCACCTAGATAAATACACTTTAACTTGGACAAATATGACTTTTGTACTAGAGATTTGGCCCGAAGCTTCACACCTAGTATAATCACAAATGTATCATGACATTGATTTTTCAACGTATTCCTAGCGTGTTAAAATATAGTGTCATGATTTATAATATGTAAGCTTAATATTTTTTCTTTTGTTGAGTGCACTGGCTAGGGATTTGTGTATCATGTGAAGTCATTCCCCTATCTAAGTCCTCACACATACCTAGAGACATAGTCAACAAACACGACCCTGTCTTGTCGCACTCAATAGCTAAGCACCTATAGATTTAGACCACTATGACCAGAGGACAATGTTTACATAGAATAAGAGTTTGAACTCAAACATTATACGTACGCATTATGGTCTAAGTCAAAGTCATGTGAGCCAAATAACATTATAAATCAACATCAGTTTTTTTTATATCATTTTTTTAAAGACTATTACAAAAATATAAAAACGTTACAACGAAGACAAATGCATGTTTTTGGTTTTTTTTAAAAACGAAACACACAAGAAACGAAGTAATAATACATAAGCAACACAAAACAATGATTACGACGAAAGATCCAAAACACCCAGCTCGAGTTGTAATAACGAGATGCACGCATCTGGGAGTGGTTTTGTGAAAATGTTAGCTAATTGGTCGTCTGTTCCAATGAAGCTCACTCACACGTTTTCCTTTTTAATATGATCTCGAATGAAATGACGACGTAGATCTATATGTTTGACCTTAAATGATGCACTGTGTTGTTCGTCAAGTCTATAACACTCTTGTTGTCGTACCAAAGATTCACATTCCTAAAGACTGTGCCAAAGTCCTCCATCATTTGCGACATCCACAGTGCTTGTGTGCAACAACTTCCTAAGACAATATATTCGGCTTCAGCGATAGAAAGTGCAACAGAGTTTTGTTTTCTACTTGACTAGGAAACTAATGCAGGGCCTAGGAAGTGACACGTACCACTTGTTCTCTTGCGATCAAGTGAACATCCGACATAGTAAGAGTCTGAGTACCCGTGAAGTGTGAAATCAGGGGTGTGTGGGTACCATAGTCTAAGGTTTTGCGTGCAAATCAGATACCTAAAAATGTGCTTTACGGCTTTCAAGTGTGACTCCTTAGGGTCGGCTTGATATCTAGAACAAAGACACACCGCGAAAGTGATATCGGGCCTAGAGACACTCAAATATAGCAATGAACCTATCATACCTCAAAACATGGTTTGATCAACCGAAATTCCTCTCTCATCCTTCCCTAATTTGAGAGACGCACTCATAGGAGTTTTAACTTATTTCAGATTCTCGAACCCAAAGCGCACAAGCATATCTTTGACATATTTCGATTGACCTATAAATATCCCGTCATTGTTGAGAGATCTGAAATCCTAAGAAATAAGTAAGCTCTCCTACTAGGCTCATATCAAACTCGGATTGCATTAGGGTAGCAAATTTCCTTACATAATTTCTCATTTGTTGCCCCAAAGATGATGTCATCCACATAAATTTGTAGAATAATTAGATCTACATTTTCGTTTTTTACAAATAAAGTGGTGTCCGCACTACCCATCCTAAAGCAACGATCTAAGAGAAAAGTAGTGAGCCTATCGTACCAAGCACGGGGTGCCTGCTTCAGTCCATATAAGGCCTTCACCAACTTAAATACGTGGTTTGGGTAGGCGGCATTCGTGAATCCGGGTGGTTGCATGATATACACCTCTTCCTTAATATATCCATTCAGAAATGCACTCTTAACATCCATTTTATATAATCGAATTTGTTTATAGCTGACAAATGCTAAAAACATACGGATGGACTCAAGACGTGCAACCTATGCAAATGACTCCTCAAAATCCACACCCTCAATCTGAGAATACCCTTGAGCCACCAACCTAGCTTTATTTCTTGTTATCCTAGACTCAACATCAAGTTTATTTTTAAAAACCCATTTTAAGCATATGACTGGATGAGACGCTCCACTAAAACCCATACCTTACTTCGCTCGAATTGGTTTATCTTATCATTCATAGCCAAGAACCATGATTCATCTTTTAAGGCTTCTGAGGCGTTCTTGGGTTCAATATCAGATAGGAAACACAAGTTTGAAAATGATTCATGAAGTGCAGACCGAGTTCTAACTCCATGAGATGGCTCTCCTATGACTAGTTCGTGTGGATGTTGTTTCGAAAAATTTAAGTTACTAGGAGGCCTATATCCTTGTCTAAGAGTTGGCGTTTCACTCACCACAACTCTCTCCTCACCCTTATCCCCTATCGGTACACTCTCATCACCCTCCTCTTCATTCGGCTTGGGCTCATTAGTTGTGGAATTTTCATCGAAATGCACATGAGCCGATTTTTCAACCACTAAGGTCCTCTTATTGTAGACCATATAGGCCCGACTCTTGCTCGAGTATCCTAAGAAGGTACCTAGATCATATTTTTCATTAAATTTTCCTAGATGATCCTTAGTGTTTAGAATGTACCACGAGCAACCAAAGACCCTAAAGTACGATACAGAGGGTGTCTTTTCGAATTACAGCTGGAGTTCGCTTTAAAAGTGGCCAAAGCATGGCTCAGTTCATCACATAGCATGTTGTGTTAACCGCTTCAGCCAAGAAAGATCATGGTAAGCCGAACTCGGCGAGCATTGTGCAGGCTAATTCTTGAAGAGTACGGTTCTTTCTTTCTACAACCCCATTCTGTTGTGGAGTGCGCGGGGCAGAGAATTCATGCTTAATTCCTAAGGCATCACATATGTTTGAGAAGTCCTCATTCTCAAACTCTCATCCATGATCTGATCTAATACATTTTATTTTTAGCTCCTTCTCATTTTGAAGCCGCGTGCAAAGAATTGAGAATTTGCTAAAGGTGTCAGATTTATTCGCAAGAAAGATCGTCCAACAATAGCGTGAATAATAATCTATGATAACAAAGGTGTATCGTTTTCCACCTAGACTACACGTACTAAGGGGTCCAAACAAATCTATGTGAATGAGTTTGAGTGGTCTAGACATGGAAACTTCAGTTTTGCTCTTGAAAGAGGTTTTAACAAATTTGCCTTTTTGACAAGGAGTGCATAAGACATTTAAACTACCGCTTAAGTTGGGAAATCCTCGAACAAGTTTATTTTTTGATAGTTTTACAATAAGCTTACTTCCAGAATGTCTTAGTCTCCTATGCCAAAGTTCTAATTCCTCATTCTTAGTAACTAGGCATTTTAAATTAGATGCAAATATATCATCAAAACTAATAGTGTACACATTATGAGTTCTATGAGTAATGTGAGAACCCGCCCACCCATATCGCATCTCAAAACCCAGGTGTTGAGATGAAGGGTGGCGGGGTACATAAACACGGAGGAGCAGGCGCTGCGGGCGATGTGGGACTAATCCCAACCACAGAACCGCGGGGATATTCCGCCACACAGGGGGCCCACCGGGGTCAACACCCAGACCAAGAACGCGATGGGGAAAGCCACGGGGGCGGTCCCACACACACGGTCCTGCTGGCAAATTACTCTCAACACACCCCCGCAGCAGGACAACCGTACAACCTCTGATACCATGTGAGAACCCGCCCACCCATATCGCATCTCAAAACCCAGGTGTTGAGATGAAGGGTGGCGGGGTACATAAACACGGAGGAGCAGGCGCTGCGGGCGATGTGGGACTAATCCCAACCACAGAACCGCGGGGATATTCCACCACACAGGGGGCCCACCGGGGTCAACACCCAGACCAAGAACGCGATGGGGAAAGCCACGGGGGCGGTCCCACACACACGGTCCTGCTGGCAAATTACTCTCAACACACCCCCGCAGCAGGACAACCGTATAACCTCTGATACCATGTGAGAACCCGCCCACCCATATCGCATCTCAAAACCCAGGTGTTGAGATGAAGGGTGGCGGGGTACATAAACACGGAGGAGCAGGCGCTGCGGGCGATGTGGGACTAATCCCAACCACAGAACCGCGGGGATATTCCGCCACACAGGGGGCCCACCGGGGTCAACACCCAGACCAAGAACGCGATGGGGAAAGCCACGGGGGCGGTCCCACACACACGGTCCTGCTGGCAAATTACTCTCAACAAGTAACAAGTAAAACACTATAAGTTTTGACATCTATAATTTTTCATGTGTTTGTGGAAGATTCAAATATCACATTTAGACCTTTATCACACAGTTGGCTAATTGAAATAAGATTATGCTTAAGACAATCTACAAACAGAACATTTGAAATAGAAAATGCCTTGTTACCTATGGTGCCGATTCCCAGTATTCGTCCTTTGCTGTTGTCCCCAAAGATCACCATGCCACCCTTCTTCTTCTCCAGGCTAAGGAACTTGTCTTTATCTCCTGTCATGTGCTTGGAGAAACCAGAGTCCAAGTACCACACGTTCTTTATATCCTTAGCTTGCCAACAGACCTAAAAAGAAAATGTGGGTAAAGTTCTGGTTACCCAAGTTATCCCACCCATATGATAGGTAGAAGACTTTGGTAGCCAGACTTGCGTATTTTTCTTGGCACCTTTCCTCAAACACGATCCAGAAGTGTGACCAAACTTATGACAGTTTGCACACACAGTGTAAGCAGTAGACGCTGTCTTTATCGGGTTGATCGAGCTCGTGTTTGAGGATGGGGAAAGCCTTTCAGACTTTTTGACCTTATTTGGTGAGTTTTATAATTGGGTCTAGAGGTTGCTTGATAACGATTTCCACTCGGTGGGGATATTGTACACACGTATCCTAGTCCAAACTTCCCAGATCCATGACACTATGCACCCAACAACATATTTAAAGACTTTTGGCCTATTCCAAACTTTTGGATGGCATAGTTAAGATCATGGATCCTCACCTTTAGGGCGGTGTTTTCAGTCACAAGCATTACACACCAATTGACAAATTGTTTTTTGCCTTCCTCTACCTTTGCAAGCGACAAGTGAAGTCTCTTTTACAAGACATTTTTTCCATTTATGAGACTATTCGTTCTCACCAACGACTTGGAGAGACTTGCCTTTTATTCTTCGATCGTTGTCATCAAGTGAGAGCACTCTAGACACTCGATCTTTTCTTTGCCACTTTTAATTACTTCACTTTTTAATTTTTCCAAGTCCTTTTTGATTTTCTTATTCTCAGTTCTCATGGATTTTTTCTCAGAAATAACACTTTCTAATTTATCAACTAAGTGTTCATAAATTTCAAGAAGTTCAGTATAAGTAGGTGGGGTTACCTCAGTATCGCTCTGGACACTGGACTCATCGTAAAATTCTTCTTTATTCTTTCCCATGAGGCATTGATTTGCCTCGTCTTCACTGCCAGAGTCTGTGGTGCTTGATTCGTCAGATCCATCCTCATCCCAGGTGAGCGCCTTCAGCACATTCTTCTTCCCTTTGTGCCGGCTTTGCTTTTCTTTTTCCTCTTTCTGGAGTCTTGGGCATTCTCTCTTTAGGTGCCCAGGCTTGTGGTAGTAATAGCACTCCGTCTGGGACTTCTCATCATCACTTTCCGTCTCTTTTGATGACTTGTTCCACCTTCTGCCTTCTCTATCATCTCTCTTCAGGAATTTCTTTAACTGTCCCTGCTTCTTGGGATTCTTCATGAATTTTTTGAACTTCCGAACGTAGAGGCTCTCCTCCTCATCTTCCTCAAAATCTTCAGTAACTTTTCTCTCCCTTGCGGCCTTCAATGCCAGTCCCTTCTTCTTCATTTCCCTGGGATATTCCTATGCTTGAATCTTCAATTCAAGTTCGCGTGTCTTCAGATTGCCGATGAGGCTCTCTATCTCCAGAGTGCTGATTTCATGAGACTCAACAATAGCTGTCACCTTCGGGTTGAAGTGAGGAGGCAAAGATCGCAGGATCTTCCTCACTAGGTCACCATTTGGAAACCTCTTTCCGAGAGATCTTGAGGCGTTGACGATCTTGGTAAAACGCGTGTACATGCTGTCCACATCCTCGTCGATCTCCATCCGGAACTGTTCATATTCAGATTCGAGTCGGAATAACTTCGACTCCTTCACCTACGAGTTACCTTCGTGAGTAAGCTCAAGAAGACGTCATATATCATAAGCAGTCTCGCAGTTACATATTCTATTTAATTTAGTTTTGTCCAAGACACAGAATAACGAGTTCATAGCCTTGTCATACATCTAAGCTTGTCTGCGTCATCCCACTTATTACGTGGTTTTTCTACGATGGTATCCCCAACCGTGATAGTGGGTGCAGTGTACTTTGTCTCTATCATGGTCCATACACCCATGTTGTGAGTCATCAGAAAGATTTTCATTCGAGTCCTCCAGTAACTATAGTCACTCCCCATAAACCGTGGAGGTCTACTCACACCTTGTCCCTCATTGAATGTGTGAACAGAGTTGGCCATCTTACTTCAGGTTTTTAAGCCTTTTTGAAGTAACCTTGCTCTGATACCCCTAGTTGGATCTCGTGGCCAACCTTAGAGGGGGGTGAATAAGGTTTTATGCGTTTAATAGAAATTAAAATTCTTTTGGCCCAGGAAATCAAGTTCTGGAAGCTACCGCGGGGCGTTAGGTAGCTAACGCGCAGCGGTATGTCACAGAGCTCGTTTTCCTGGACAGACTCCTTCTTGGAGATCTACGCGGCCTTTAGAGAATCACTATCAAACACTCTTAACACAATAAACAATACATAAAAACAGGAAATCAATTTTATTAAAGACTGAATCAAAACATTTTTATATCAATTACAAAAACCTGTGATCTCCGTAACGCCGGAGATCAGAGGCGGTGAGGAGAAAAACTTTTGGGTTTTCTATACCGACCCGCTCCACGGACCGGTTGGCTCTTTTCTTTTCTCTCCAGGAAAACTCTTCGAGCCGGCTCTTCACCTCCACACAAGGAAGGGTCTTAGAGCCCCGCTAGATCCTCCGATCTAGACGTCCCTAACCCCGGGACGATTTACCACAGAATCCTACCCGAATTCCGACGACCCTTACCGGTCGATTTTCCTCACCACAAGCTTAAGAAAAAGAAAAGATTAACAAGAATATAAAAGTGAAAACTCTAAAGGTTTAGTTCTCCCTCTTGAAGATTTCTCTGTGGAGCGATCCGCGGCCGTTGCTTGAGATCTTCGTATGCTAGCAACCTGTCGGCTCTTCGTAGTCGATGTAGATCTAGGATCACCGGAGTCTTTCGATTGCGTACGTGAGGGAGACGACTTTCTTCTTATTTTACGAAGACCATTGGAACGGACGCAAGGAGGCGGCCGAACCCTAGAATCCCAGAACTTCTGTCTTTTTTTGTCTTTGGTAATGACTGCAGAAAAACGAGGCGCCTTTTATACGTCTTTGTGAAAGTAAGTTACCGCCGGCGGTAAGACTAGTGCCCGACGGTAAGTTCGCGCGTTTCGTTCTGCCAAATGTCCTACAAAAAAGGAAAAACATTCAAAACAAATATTTGTCGTTTTATCGTTGCTAGCGCCGCACGGTTACAGCTATCGCCGCGCGGTAATATAAGGCACGACGATTCTGAACAGTCGTGTCGATACTCGTCGAGGGCTAGCGCCGTTTCGATAACTTCCTGAGCGCCTTGTCATTTTAATTCTGAGTCTAGCGCCAGCGATAGGACTATCACTTGGCGGTAGGTTCCTTAGAGCTTTGTCAATTTAATCCTCAGGTTAGCGCCTGCGATAGTACTAGTGCTATCTGATAGGTTCCCAAGCGCTCTGTTTAATTAATTCACGGCTACCGCCCGTCGGTAGCTTCTATCGCTCAGCGTTAGTAACCATATAAGTCTTCTTTTTCTTTGCTTGCACCTGTCAACCTGCACACTCTATCAACACAAGACGTGATCAAATACAACCTGGGAGTAGATATTCTAAAACACAAGGAATGTGAAACATCGGTTCCAACAGATATTTTCTCTAAAAAAAGGAAGATTGAAAGTGGGAAAAAAGATTTGCTTGAGAATCCATTATTTTTACTGATGATATATAATGATAATGTGATAATGTTCTATTATTTTTTGACCTTTTCTTAAGTTTTGCATTTTAATATTTGATGAGTAATATTTAAACATGATTTACTTTATTTGAATATTTGTTAATTGTTCATTTATTTTATTTTTTTGTTAAATGTCTGAGGAATTTCATGATTATAAAAAATAAATATTTAATATACGTGTTTCAGCGTGTCGGAATATGGTATTTTTTGATAATTGATAAGTTGTGTGTCATGTCATGTCGCGTGTCACGTGTCGGTGTCGGTGCAACATAGCACGGGGGTGGCCTTTTTTTTATTATCTCATAACAAATTAAATGTGATATTTTATGATAAGAATGAAATATTCTAGGTTTAAGGTCACTGGTTCGAGCCCCAAGCAGACTTTGAAAGAATGCATGGTAATGTTTGCCTACATTTCACCCTTGTGGTGAGACCCTTCCCCGGACCTCGCTGTGGGGGGATGCTTTGTGCATGGTAGTGGCCATTTTTTATTATCTCTTAACAATTTAAATGTGGTATTTTATGATAGGAATGAAATATTCTAGCATACCTGCTAACAAGGTGGTTTTCATTTGATTAGCACCAATATGAGCGGTTTGATTTGGTAAAGAATGATTAACGGATGAATTTGATTGTTGCCTCAATCCATATCTTGGTTGATCACAGCCGTGGAAGAGTGGGTTAAGCGCTGGATTTGATTTGAGTTGATATGAGATGATGCCATTCCCCTTTTATCTCTCCATTTGACCCATCAGACTGTTCTTCATCAAATCAGGGAACCCGCTCTCTCCCTTTTCTCATCTGAATCTGAAAAATTATGTCTTCGTGGATTTTCTTTTTTAGAATCAAAAGGCTTGAAATGTTTTTAAGCCATATAGATAAATTGGTCTCAAATCCTTTCCTCTTTTGATCCCTAAAGAGTTGATTTAAAATTAAGTTTCTGTAGATTTTGTTGTCATTTTGTCAAATCAAAGCTCAGAACACCCAGAAAGAGAACACTGCTGAAGAGAAATTCTTGCGTCCTTAAGGTTCTCCATGTAAGTTCCATAAGGGTCCGTTCGTTTCAACGACATTGATATTAAAGTATTGACTTTAAGAAAATGAAAGTCATTTCCGCTGTTCGTATAATCAATTGTAGAGTGGAATTGGCTTTCTGACAGAAAGTCGTAGATATTCACACAAAACTAAAAACTCATTGGTTCAATGTCTATCTCCAGGTGCGGATATTGAGATTGCTAACATCAGATTTTCAAAAGAAGAGTAATTTTTTCTGCATAAATGCGATTTTTTTGGACCAGGCATGATTTTTTCGCCCGAACGTGACTTTTTTGCACGGACGCGATTTTCTGGCCAGGATGCTATTTTTTCGCCATGACGCTATTTTTTCGCCCGGACGGGCTTTTTTCGACCGGACGGGTTTTTTCGCCCGGACGCGATTTGTTCAACCAGACACAATTTTGTTCGCACGTGGCCGGGCGAAAAAGTAGTGTCGGAGTGAAAAATTTGAGTTCGGACGGAAAAATCGCGTCCGTGCGAAAAAATCGCGTCGCGGCGAAAAAATCGCGTTCGGACGAAATATTTTGTGTTCGGGCCAAAAAATTTAAGTCTGAGAAAAAACATCGCGTCATGACGAAAAAATCGTGTCCGGCCGATAAAATTGATGTCGGGCGAAAAATCCGCGTTTGTTATTTTTAATTGAGAGCATTGACCAATGTCAATTCCTATGATTGAAAATCTTTCTGCAAACGAACAATAAAAAGTGATTAATGTCAATTTCTATGACAGAAAGTCATCATGCGACCGAACAAAAGAATTGGATTTAAACTCAATGTCATTTCCCATGTGTATTGATATTGAATTAAAAGCCAATACTTCAATATCAATGTCGTTGAAATGAACGGACCCTAAAGAATTTCTTTACGCTGAAATTATCGCTGACGAGATGGGATAGAAATAAAGTAGAGCTTAGTTTTCCAAACACCAAAATAGCCCGATCTTTTACTCAACTTGGTTTCGAACTGAAATGATTTGAATTGATTTCCAGCCATTTAAACCGGCACAAATATAATTTCAAGTCTAGGTTGGCTCGCACAAAAAATGATTCGAGCCTGCTCGGCCTCAATTCCGATTCTAATATGGCTCAATTTCAATTTTTGATTTTTAGCTGTCCCAAGCAGGAGGGATAGAAAGCTTGTAAAGAAAATTTAGTAAGAAAAAAGACTTAAAATGCTAAACTATTACTGATGTTGGCCCTGCTCGAAATCTTCCAGGTTCAAGTAGACATTGTTCCGAGCCAAATATGAAATTTTTGATCCCAAGCCGATATAGTTCTCTCCAACTTAGACACGTGTGTCAGCCATAGGTAGTAGGATCATTGGCGACCTTTGATAACAACTGTGATTGATTTCCAAATAAATTGGTTCTGGAATAAAATAGACTGTTCTTTTCACATTGGACAAAAATCATAATAGCCCCACAGGTTTGATGGCCGTCACTTTAGCCCCTATAATTTATTTTGTGTCAATTTTGTCCTTAAAAATAGAATTTAGATATATTTTCTGTTTTTGTGAGGGTAAATGAAATTTTTTATCAATCTTTTTTACTTTTAAGTTTCTGTTTTCTTCAAGCCCTAATCCCACTATTTTTTTCACGCCTAGAACATAAGCCCTAATCCTGAGGAACTAAAGTGACATAGCCATCAAACACGAGGGACTATTATGATTTTTGTCCTTTCCACATTTGATAAGATTTTAGTGTTGCTTTTTATAATTCATTTTAGTGTTGCTTTTTATAATTCATTTTAGTGTTGCTTGTCATAATTCCTTAATTTGAAACTAGGACATTTTGAAAGATTTTAAGTTATTTTCTGTCTTTTAAAGTTCAGTTATATGTTAGTTGAAGATGTTCAAGTTGTATGGACATCATATTATATTTCATATTTAGGAAGAAGATTATATGATTACTGTGCCGTTGATTGTTTATCTTGCTTTATGGCCTGTTTGGGAAGGCTTTTCAGAAAGGAGAAGTAGCGGTGGCAAAAGGATGGTAGGAAAAGGAGCTTTTGGAAAATGTCTATTAGAAAAGGAGAACTGTTTGAGTGAAGTTCTTTTGCAGAGCTTTTAAAAAAGGAGACACTTTATAAATCGTTTGACAAATCTCCGGTGCGATAACTTTTTTATTAAAAATGTGCGTCCGGGGAAAAAAACGAAATTATTTCGCCAGGGCAGGTTTTTTTCGCCCGGGAGCGAATTTTTCACCGGGTGACGGTTTTTCTCGCCTGGCCGTGAATTTTTCGCCTAGGCGCGATATTTTCGCCCGGGGCCGATATTTTCGCCTGAGCGCCAATTTTTCGGCCAAATCCTATATTTTCGGCCGGGGCCCAATTATTCGGCCGGGTGTCAATTTTTCGGACGGACGCGAATTTTTTGAACGAGCTTGAATTTTCCGGATGAGCACGAATTTTTTCGGATGACGGCAAATTTTTCGGACGGGCGCGAATTTTTCGGACGGGCACTAATTTTTTGACTAGGCAGGAAAATTTCGCCAGGACGCGAATTTTTCGCACGGCGAGAATTTTTTGCATGGACGCGATATTTCCGCTCGAAATCGAAAAAAATAGTTTACAAGCTAAAAAAATACACGACCGGGCAAAAAAATCACGAACGGGCAAAAAATCACGTCGAGGTGAAAAATTCGCTCCCTCCCGGGCGAAAGAAATAGTGCCCGGGCGAAAAACCGCTCCCGATCAAAAAAATCGCGCCCGGGCGAAAAAATCGCGACCGGGCGAAAAAATCGCGCCCGTGCGAAAAAATCGCGCCCGGGCGAAAATATCGCCCCCGGCCGAAAAAATCGCGCCCGGGCGAAAAATCACGCCCGGGCGAAAATATCGCGCCCGGGCGAAAATATCGCGACCGGGCGAAAATATCGCGACCGGGCGAAAAAACCCCGACCGGGAGAAAAAATCGCGACCTAGCGAAAAAATCACGACCGGGCGAAAAAAACACCACCGGGCGAAAAAAAACGCGTGCGGGCGCAAAAATCGCCCGCGGGAGAAAAATCACGCGAAGGCGAAAAAATCGCGCCCGGGCAAAAAAATCGCGGCGGTGAAAAAAAATCACGCCCGGGCGAAAAAACCGCGTCTGGGCAAAAAATTCGCCCCCGGGCAAAAAAAATCGGCTCGGTCGAAAAAAAATCGTGCAACGACAAAAAGTGACACCCGGATGAAAAAAACGCACCCGAGCGAAAAAATCACGCCGAACGAAAAACCGGCTCGGGCGAAAAATACACGCTCGGGCGAAAAAAAAAATCATGCACGTGCAAAAAACCGCACTCGGGCGAAAAAAAACTCACCCGGGCGAAAAACCGCGCGCCCAGGTAAAAAATTCCAGCCCGGGCGAAAAATGCCAAGCAGAGCGAAAAATGCTAGCTCAGGCGAAAGATCCGCGTCTGGGCGAAAAATTCGCGCACGGGCGAAAAATTCGCCCACGGGCGAAAAATTCGCCCACGGGCGAAAAATTCGCGCCCGGACGATAAATTCGCGCCGGGCAAAAAAAACACCAGGCCAAAAAAATTACGCTCGGGAAAAAAATCGCGTTAAGACAAAAAAATCAAGTTGTAGATTTTTTTAAGTGATAAATGTTTTTGGATGAGAAAGTGCTTTTCGAAAATGTTGAAAAGTAGGTGACATGTGACTTTTCCAAAAGATGGGCAAATGAAGTTTTTTGCGGTAGCTTTTCCCACCGATAGACAATCCAAACGGTCTATTAAGTGTGCTAGCGTTTTCCAGAAAACGAAAAGGAGCTAAAAAGCCCTCCCAAACAGGCCCTTAGTAGAAAGTTGTGAAACGCATATGGTCAGAGTGAGAGTCATTTGGAGATGGATGACTTCCTAGGATGTACTAATAAAATAGGTAAAGTCATGATTTTTATCTTAGTTCGAGCTGATTGTGAATAAAAACGAAAATTACCTCAAATGTTGTGCTGTCAAATGAAAATTACCTCAAATGTTGTGGATTGGGTCCTTAGTTATTAAAGGCTCAAGGAGCTTCAAGGTGCAAAGGGGTCTTAGAGCTTAGATGCAAGGTTCAAGATGCAGGCGCGCGCCTTATGATGGCAATGTTAATTACATCCATTTTTAATAATTAGCATTAAACATCAGTTCATCTTCTTAATCAGATTTTTTGTTTATTTTACCCATTAATATTTCATTACTATCATTTATCTTTTAAAAGGTAGAATCAATGTGGTTACTTGCATAATATCTAAGTTTCAATTCTCAATTATTTTTTACAGACACTAAATCATGCAAAAATATGGAGTTCTTACATTTTATCTTTCTTCATTTAAAATTTTTTTTTACAACAAATATATCACTCATGCACGCCTTTTATGCTCCAAAGACGCTCGAAGACGCAAACCTCCAAGCCCGGTGAGTGTTTGGCGCGCCTTTAACAACATAAGTTGGGTCGTTACAAATAACTTGATCACAAGGAAACGAAAAAAAAAATGTAATGTGAACAAGTCTTTGTGACTATCATTTCTTTCGCGACGATCTACTGCTAAATGAGCTTCGAGTGAGAGTAATTCTTAGATAAGTGGTCTCTTAGGACTACTCGTTGACTATCTCAGAAAAAGGGTAAAACCGTGTATGTTTATAGCTTAAGTTTGAGCCTAAACCAAAATGAGAAATACCTCAAATGTTGTCCATAGAGTCATTACAAATACAATATCACAGGGAAATGAAAGAATAATTCAGTGGTGATCAAGATTGCCTTTTCATGGAGACCTACTGTAGGTTTATCATGAGGCCATGCGCTCATAAAAAAAAGATAGCTGTGCATCTCTCTAGTTTTGCTGATTATGTTTCAATGGTAATGCCTTGTACAATTTCCCGTTGATCAAATTTGTATCGTGAATTACAGGATATTGTTTCTTTATCCTGAAGATGTCAAGCCTTAAAAATGTTAGCTGAACAAAAGTTGTTGAGAAGTAGTCATGGGCAAAAAGCCCGATCGGGCCGGGCTTGGTCCGGCCCGATCGGGCCCGGATTTTTTCCCAACCGGGCTCGGCCTGGGCCCTATTTGAATCGGGCCGGGCCGGCCTCGGCCTCCCTCTCCAAAGGGGAGTCCGGTTAGGCCCTTCAGGCCGGGCTAGGCCGGCCTGAATTCAAGATTCCCGCCAGATGGGATTCCCGTCTGATTAGGCGGGATTCCCGTCAGACGGGATTTTTTTCCTTAGCCCGGCGCCGGGCTCAGGCTAGTCCGGTGCCCGGACTTTTCCCGGCCCGGCCCGGCCCGGGCAACTGGCAAATTTGGGGCCCGGTAAGGTTTCCAAGCCCGGCCCTGACCCGGGCCTAGCTGGGCTTTTGCCGGGTCGGGCCCGTGCTAGCTTTCCGGGCGGGCTTTTCGGGCCCGCGCTTTTTGCCCATTACTGTTGAGCAGCATATATTATGGTAAAATCATAGCTCCAAAGAATTGAAGAATATACATGAAGACTTTGTGAAGACTTTTTTTATTATTATTTTTTTAGTAAATGTAATTTTGCAATGTAATATTTTGGACCATAAAACTATGACTTTTGGGCATCACCATACATAGAGTGAAATGCTGACTATGGTTCAACTGTGTTTTCCTCAAGTACTCCGGATTTATAATTGAAGTTCTTAGGGATACAAAAATACTGTTGATTATTTAATATTTATAATGTCTTGCAGGTTGCATGCATCATCTTTTGAAATTACAAAACCTCCCTACAAGTTTACATTTCGGGTCAGTTTGGCATGACGGTGGCAGTCCGGTGAATTTGGACAAAAAAAGTCATCGTTACAAATATATGTTTGACATGACAATGATTATGATTACCCACAAGAGGAAAACAACTAATTCTAAACATAAAAAATTAATGGAATTCCTTAGGTGTGGTCGGGTGTTCATGAAGGATGGTGCGTAACTATTGCATTCAGGTCTGCCATCACCTTGCCAAACGGGCTCTAACATATATGCATAAAAGTTTCCCTTGGAGAAAAACTATAGCTGGTATTTGCGTGAATGCATGTTATGAGATGTAACTTGCAGGGGAGATTTTTGTAATTTTAAAAGATAGAGGGGTGTATCTTGTAATTTTGCAAGCTTACAGCAGGTCTCTCACATATTTGGATATTTGGTAGATTGGGCCGAGCTATTCTCGTCAAACTTGAGCTAAACAATAACAATTGTGCCTCATTGTTTGTCGGGCTATTTGGTGGCAGCATAAGAAGAAACTTTAGGATGGCTTTTCTTAAGAAGCACGCTGTCACGAACCATCATCTTTGGGGTTAATCATCAAAAGATTTTAGAGAAATCTACTCTTGTTCATGGGATGAGTCATGAACCTTCTAAAGAATACATGTATCATGTAAATACTAGAGATGCATAGAATAATGTAGAATAATTATCACTATAGTGGGATAAAGGTTAGAGTGTTGTTGTAGGAGTCTAGAACGTTCTGTACATTGGAGGAAAACCTCCTTGGGGCCTATAAAAGGGGAAGACCCCCTCATTTGTATTCACCTCAATTTTGGACAAGCAATAAAGAGTTTTTGGAGATCTTTCACTTGTGAGCATTCTATTGAGTTGTTTTCACTCTCGTTTCTTCATCACCACCTAGTTCTTGCAGGGAAAGACTAACTTAGCTTGGATACGCGGAGTGGCAAGGAGGAGCTAAGGTCCCAAAGAATCTTGGAAAGAGACAAGTCCGTGACAGTTGGTATCAGAATCAAATTCACCATAGTATGTGGTTAGTGCACACAAATATTAGATGACTGGTGATATGGACAACTTGAACATGAGTGAACGTTGCTGAGAGGTGAGGCAACAAACTGGAAGGAAGAAAAGAAGTCAAAGCAAATCTCGTGAGCCCAAACATTTGGATCTTGCCTTGATGGATAGAGACAAGCGCACGACGGCGAGGAACAAGACTACCTACATGTTTGTGGAGAACTAGAGGTCGTCAAGTGAGTGATGCCTTCTTGCAAAGAGCCGGATCTATTGAATGCTCAAATCCAAGCTTGCCTTGAAGCAATTTTGGAGTTTACACAAAGGTGCAATCAGCTTGAGGATGACTATGAAGAGCAGATTGCCAAATTGGAGGAAGAATTGGTCGTAGGCAGGAAGGCCGTCGATAATGGTGGCAACAGTGGGGTTGTGACAAACCCAAGGACCGATGTACCTAAGCCAAAACCCTTCGCCGAAAAGAAGGATGCAACAAAGATTGAACACTTCCTTTATCAAATGGTGGTCTACTTCGAATTATGTAACATCACGGAAGAGGCAGTTAAGCTAAATATTGTAAGCTACTATCTTTTAGACATTGCATCACTTTGGTGGCAAAGGAAGCTAGCGTGTAGATATTAAGAAAGGAGCATGCAACTTGGACACATGAGAGGAATTAAAGATTGAACTCAAGAGACACTTTTACCCAGAGAACATTGCAAACGAGGCAAAGAAGAAGTTGAAGGAGCTAAAACAGAAAGGTTCAATTACGGAGTATGTGGAGGAGTTCCAAACTTTGATACTGATGGTACGAGGTATGTTCGAAGATGACCAAATCTTCAACTTCAAAGATGATCTTCAAAATTGGGTAAAGTAGGAAGTGCAACAGCGAGACACGGAGACATTAAATGAAGCAATTGCAGTGGCCGAAGCCATGATAGAGTTCCAAAGACCATCAGTTGATGCTCCAAAGAAATTCTTTAAGAATGACTAAACCAGAGGTGGGGGAGCAAGATAAGGGACGCAGAGACCACCTAGAGGAGACTAAAATCCAACTTATGGGTAGGAAATGGATGATGAAAGGAAGGACTTTATGACAAAAGGTGGATGAATAAGTGCCCAAAACTTGGTTTATAGCACTAAAAGAAGAGAGTGCAAGCGAATCCAAAAATGAAGAAGGTACAACACAAATGTGTTCTTTGCAACTTCTAAATGCCTTGAATTTTAAATCCATATAGAAGGCAACTAGAAAGGGGCTCATGTATATTAAGGAAATAATCAACAACATAACTACCAAAGCCTTGGTGGACACAGGAGCAACACACAATTTTGTGATGGAGGAAGAAGCACAAAGACTTGGCATTAGAGTGACAAAGAGCAATGGATGACTCAAGACCATGAATGAGAAGGCGAGTGTACAACCCCGTATCCGACGAGTGGGGCAGCAGTAGCCAAATCTGTCGAGCTCCGCCTAAGCCCTGGGCTAGATGTGTCATAGCGCTTAGTTCACTCGACTCCCCAGCCTTGGCGGAGAGTTCAGTCGGCGCCCCAGCCTTGGCGCAGAGATCACTCGACGCCCCTGCCCCGGTCAATTCACCTCGGCACCCGGACAGCTCGCAGGGGTTCGTCGTGCCCAGTTCGACGAACCTTCAGCCAATCATCGAGCCCACGGCGAGCGAGTAGGGCGGGTCGAGTCCATACTTGCTGAGTGCCAAGCTGAGGCGGTGAGTGCCAGCTACATCAGGCACTCGCCGCCCTTGCCGAGTAGGGACCATTGAGGGCGACTCGCCCAATCTGCTCTGAGGTGCTTTTTGCCGTTTTTCCCCCGCTGGCCTGCCCATAGCAAGTTAGAATAGTGGAGTCTTGCTGTTGGCAGACCCAGGTGGGCTGCACATAGCCGTTTAGAACAGCGGAGGTTTGTTATTTTCGGGCCATTTTCAGAAATCTATAAATAGGATCCAAGAGGTACCTCAAAAGACATGCTTACTTGTCTCCAAAATCCCCCAGCGTTTCCTGAGGTACCTTATCCCGGCACTTGGTTAAGGAGGGGAATCGCTCAGTGATCTTCCGGGTGTGTGGTGGGTCTTCCTCGCCGAGCCCTTGGGTCCTTTCCCATTCCAGTTACTTCTTCTCAGCTTTCAAGCTTGTAGAGGAGAAGTAGGTGTGCGATCACCCCTTCCCCAAGGTTGAACTCCACAAGAGACCGATTTTCAGTTTCAACATTCTTGTGCAGTGAGTGTGGAAGTGATAACCACAGAAAATATTCAACGAACTCAATGACTGGAGGAGAAGGGCAAGGATCAGACAACACCGACTCGCCACCCCCTCCACCTCTCGCCATAATGGGGATGCTCGAGGACTTCATGCAGGAGGTTCTCGGTTTGGTCTTATTCGTACTAGGCGCGCATGTCGAGTGCTAGACTCCGAAGATTCCAGTTCTCGCGGATCCGGCACTCGGCGAGGTAGCTCCTGCCAGGCGAGCAGGGAAGTAGGTCGTCGAGGAAGGTCGGGGTTCCGAGCTCCCCGGGCAAGTGCTTTTCCTAGGTGCGGGGGGGGGGGGGGGGGGGGGGCGGCGGAAGGTTCAGCGAGATGGGGGCGCGAGACCCTCTAGCTTGCCCAGTGGGGGGATACAGCCCCTTCAGCGGCTTGGTCTCCTCTGCACCGGTCCCGGATGGTTTCAGGGAGCCCGAGATGTCCTACTACACTGGGAAGGGGGACCCAGTCCAGCACGTCCAGTGGTTTGAGGACGTGGTCTTGATCCAACAGATGTCGGATGGATTTAAGTGTAGACTCTTTGCCATCACTCTGAAGGAGAAGGCAAGTGAGTGGTTCCACCAACTGCCAGACAATTCCATCTACTGCTTCGAGGACCTATGACGGGGGTTCATGTTGAGATTCACCATTTCTAAGAGGAGGAAGAGGGAGTCAGAGTCCCTGTTCCACATCAAGCAGGGAGTGAACGAGACCTTGGGGAGCTATGTCGATCGCTTCCAGGAGGAGGTCACCCAGGTTCAGGAAATGTCGGGACACACTCTGATGATGGACTTCACCCTGGGGTTGCAGCAGTGTTTTTTTACGAATGGAGCTGAAGAGGATCCCGCCCCTCTTCTATGAGGAGTTGATGGAGAGGGAGATGAGAGAAGTCGACGAGGAGGCGTCGAACCCGGAGTTTGCCCAGATGCTAGCCAGGTGGGCTACAGAGGAGGAGAGGCCCAGAGGGGGCAGAGGTCAGGAGGAGAGGAGAGTCGAGCCCTGCCGAAGGGAGCAGCCACAGCAGCAGCCATAGCAGCAGCCAGGGTGGGGGCGCCAGGAGCCGAATCATCGGCTAGGGTGGAGGCCCAAGTGACGAGCAGGGGGCGAGGAGAGGGTTCCACAGAGGGGACTATCGTCGGGGAGGTCAATGCTAGTTTTACCCTCAGGGCGGGGGACAGGACCGCAGGCCGCCTCTTTCCGACTAGGAGCAGGCCATGGACATAGCCATGGGGGAGAGAAGGAGAGCAGCGCCGAGGATAAGAAGGGATGTTAGGGTGGAGCTGCCCTACTGTGACTTCCATCGGGAGGAAGGACATGCCACGTGGAGTTCCTCGAGATGAGAGAAAATAGGGAACAGCAACAGCAGTAGGAGCGTCAAGAGGTGCATATCGAAGAGGTCCTGCCACGCTCGGAGAAGGACCGGTGTGAGGACTGGGTGGATGAACCCACCCCTGGAGGAGAAGATCACCTTCTCGAGGAAGGATATGGCGGATCACGAGGATCCATTTTGTGATGCGCTGGTCATCCAAACAACCATCGAGAACTTCACCATTTCCCGGATCCTCGTCGACAATAGGAGCTTCGGCAACGTCATCTTTAAGAAGGCATTCGACGCGATGAAGGTGGAGGCAAAGAGGGTACTTGCCTCGGACGGACCCTTGTTCGGGTTCTCTGGGGAGGGGAAGGAGGTAGAAGGGGGGAGTGGGACTATATTTCACGCGGGGGGGGGGGGGGGGGGGGGGGGGGTTGTCCCGCACTTGCAAGTTCGTCATTGTGGACGCCCCTAGCAGCTACACCGCCATCTTTGGGAGGCCCCTTATCAGCGCCTTCCGCTGTGTCCCCTCGTCCTTCCACCAATGCCTGAAATTCAACATCGAGGGGGTCCAGGTACGGGTCCGCGGAGACCCTAAGATGGCAAGGGAGTGCTACGTCACCGTCGTGAACTCCATCTCATGGCAAGAGGGTGCCGAGAGATGGGGTGAAGGCTTGAAGAGGCGGAGCAGGAGGCTGGCCAAGAGGAGATGGAGGTAGAGGTGACCCGCCCTCGGGAGGAGGAAGTGGAAGAAGTCTGGGAGCCGACCGAGGAAATGGCTGTGATGGAAGTTGAGGAGGTCCTCGCCCCCGGAGGGGAGTGTAACAACCCGGGATTTTGCCCATAGGCCCCATGCCATCGCTACTGGGCTGCAACCCAAGCACCCCAACCCCTCTCCAGCCCACTGGCGGATTGTTGGTGGCCACATCCTCCCTTTGATGAGCGAACTCGATAGTTAAGTTGGGCCGTACGGGGATTTCCCAGGAGGTCACCTGTTAAAGACGAACTAAAAACAAGCCGGAAGTGGATTAACAGAAATTTTATTATCCAAAAAAGGTATCTATTACAAAGGTATGACCTCCCTTTTATAGAATGGAGGAGAGAATAGAGAATACAAATTAGAGATGTAGGACTAAAAATTTACAGGACTAAGCGACCTATACAAAAAATAAACGGCACAAGCCGCGCGGTTAGATGAGAAGGGCTAACCGCTCGGCTACCACCAGAGAGAGAAACCGCTATGGGAAACCGCAAGACCGTCCGATCTCCAAGCTGCCTGAGACAAACCGCTAGACCGCTTGGACTCTAGACAACAACAAACCATCAACCAAACCGCTAAAGGGAAACCGCCAGACCGTGTGGTCTTCAATCCGCCAAGACAGGTCGCCAGACCTCCCGGTCACTAACTCCAACACTCCCCCTCAAGCTGGAGCATATATATCGATCATGCCCAGCTTGTCGCAAATATGAATAAATGAGGAGGATACTGGCTTGGTGAAGATGTCAGCCAGCTCTTTATTAGAAGTGATGAAGGGAGTGCAAATTTGTTCCTTCAAAATCTCTTCACGAATGAAATGACAGTGGACCTCAATGTGCTTTGTTCTTTCATGAAAGACCGGATTTTTGGAGATGTATATGACAGCCTTGTTATCACAGAACATAGGTAGATTATGGTTGTAAAACTCTCCTAAATCCATCATGAGAGCTCGTAACCACTTTAACTCACAAGTGGTTGAAGCCATACTACGATACTCGTCTTCTGCACTGGACTTGGAAACAACAGACTGCTTCTTACTCTTCCAGCTCACCAGATTCCCCCAACAAAGGTGCAAAAACCTGAGGTTGACTTGCGATCCCCTTTGTCATCAGCATAACACGCATCTGAGTATGCTTCAACCCTCAGATGACCATTCTTCTGAAAGAGTAATCCTTTCCCAGGTGCTGCTTTGACATACTCCAGGATCCGCAAGACGGACTGTAGATGACACTCCCTAGGAGCTTGCATGAACTTGCTCACCTTGCCCACATCATAGGAAATATCGGGCCTGGTCACTATGAGATATATGAGCTTACCAACCAGACGTCTGTACCGCGTAATATCTAAAAGAGGAGGCGAATCATCTGTCCAGGTTTTGTCTTCTCCACTTATCATAGGGCATCGGGCAGGCTTTGCTCAAGTCAACCCTGCCTCTTTTAAAAGATCAAGGACATGCGTTGGGAAAGGACTGAGGAGTTGGGCTTCCGAGAGATTTCGATCCCCAGAAAGTATTTCGGGGAGCCCATATCTTTCGTGACCAGATGTTTACGAAGATGCCTCTTTGTCAGGGCTACCCCTTCCTAGTCATCGCTAGTGAGAAGAATATCATCAACGTACACAGCAAGAACAACCCAAAGATGCGGAGAGGGAGAGGAAAAGGCTCCTTGCCCGGATACAGAATGGAGAATGGGGTTTGGCCCTGGAGAATTGTGAAGGGAATGCGGTTGATGAGGTAGCAGGCAAGGAGAACATCATTGCCCCAATAGAAGCGAGGAACATGCATCTGGGCCTTCAAGGTACGAGCGACATCGAGGAGGTGACGGTCTTTGCGTTTTGCCACCCCATTTTGCTGGGAGATATAAACACAGCTAGTCTGATGAATAATGCCATGTTGCACACAAAAAGAGGTAAAAGCATGACTCAGATATTCTTTAGAATTATATGAGCGAAAAGTTTTAATAAAAACACCAAATTGAGTTTTAATTAATTGATAAAAAGAGAGTCATACATCAAACAGTTCAGAGCGATTTTGTAAGAGATACACCCAAGTACATCTAAAAAAATCATCAATAAAAGTAACAAAATAAGAACTACCCCTATAAATGGTGAGGGTAGGAGCAGGTCCCCAGACATCGGAGTGGACTAGATCAAATGGAAAGGTAGAACCCCCGACCTTGCTTTGACGGGAAGGAGGAGCGGTGATGCTTGCCAAGCTAACAACATCATAGTTGAGAGGAGTACTGGAATGAGGTAGGTGGGGCAGAAGCTGATGTAGAAGCTGTGGAGGAGGATGACCAAGGCAGAGAAGCCACTGGAAAAGATCCGTACAAGACGAGGAGAAGGCGGACAAGGCGAAAATGTTATCGAGGAAGTAGAGGCCGCCGCTCTCATTCCTAGTAGCAATCGTCCGTTTGGAGCTCGGATCTAGAAAAGAAAAGAAGTCGGAGTAAACGTCACAAAGCACTGAAGCTGCTTGCATAAAGAGGTAACTGACAATAAATTGCATGGAAATTTTGGCACATATAGTGCGTCTGCTAGGAGAAGAGACAGAGTAACATGAACCACTCTCGACCCATGAACCGGGGAGGGAGAACCGTCTACAACGAGGACCGGGGGCAACCGATCAGGTTGTTCGAGGAGAGAGAAGCACTGAGGATTGCCCGTCATGTGATTAGTCGCACCAGAGTCGATCAGCCATTTACCTTGAGTCACTATGTGGGCACTACCTGATGAGGTGACCACGGAGGCAGGCGGCTTGGAAGAGGAGGTGGAAGAGTCACCCGAGGGGCGAAGATAGGGATGCTTCATCCAGTAGCGTTCCACAGTATGGCCGGTGCGGCCACAGTGAGAGCAAAGGTAGTTGGAAGGAGCACGTCCGCTAGACTGGTGATTGCGGCTACCGGAGCCACTCCTCTGAGTCTAGTGAGCATAGTTGTCTGGTGGAGGAGGCGCGGGTAGAAGAGGGCGCTGAAGGAGAGAGGTGACAGCAGCGATGCGGGCTACGGTGACATCTAAGGTAGGAGATTCTGCCTCACCCAGAATTTGTTGGCAGATCATATCATAAGTATCAGGCAGCCGTAGAAGGTAGCACACAACCAGAAGCTCATGTAAGTGCTTGTGTTGTTGAGCCAAATCCGCAAAAAAGGGGCGATTCTGAAGAATCTCAGCCCCGAGAGCCTGAACCTGTTGGTAGGCAGCAGCAGGAGACATGGTAGGACGAGCAAAGAGGTCCGCATACAACGTATAGATGCGCGACATCTGAGCCCCCTTGGAGTACAGAGCGACAAGGTGAAGCCAAGCGGCCTTGATCTCATCATGACGGATGACAGGAAGGCATTCATCAGATAGGCTATCAGCGAGCCAAGTACGCACAAGTGCGTCGCTCGCATCCCAGTCATCAAATTGAGGTGAAGTGGTAAGAGGAGGGTCATCAACGAGATGGTGTCGTTTGCGTTGCGAGCAAAGGAGAAAGGTTAAGGAGACGCTTCAATTCGGGTAGATGGAGCTGACAAGCTTAGAAACAGTGCCAGGGTTCCCAGAAGGAGTAGGAGGAAGAGGCGGAGGCGGATTCGCGACAGGCGTGGTGGCAGTAGAAGCTTCAGACAGAGCCATAGGAAGAACAACAGGAAGAAATCGCGCAGTTAGGAGACAAGCCGCGAGATTAGGAACAAGCCGCGCGAACATGGAGAAATCGCCGCGGTTAGGAGAGAGCTGCATCGGTCATGGTGTTAGACACCAGCGGTAAGAGAGGCCACGACCAAGCCGCATAACCAAGCAGAGGGAAAGAGGTCGAGCGGCTAGAAAATAGCCCGCGCAAACAGAAGGAAGAGAAGACCATGCAAACAGAGAGAAGTCCGCGGGAAGGCAACAGGCCGTGCGAGCAGAGCAGAGGTCGCGCAGGGAGGTCGCGCACACAGGGGGCAGCGACATAAAGAAGAAGAAGAAGACGCGCGAACAAACAACCTGCAAGGAACAAGTCGGTGGACGGAAGAGAAACCGAATCAGGCGGAAAAGATCGAGTCTTCTGATACCATATTAAAGACGAACTAAAAAAAGCCGGAAGTGGATTAACAGAAATTTTATTATCCAAAAAAGGTATCTATTACAAAGGTATGGCATCCCTTTTATAGAATGGAGGAGAGAAGAGAGAATACAAAATAGAGATTTGGGACTAAAAATTTACAGGACTAAGCGGCCTATACAAAAAACAAACCGGGCAAGCCGCGCGGTTAGATGAGAAGGGCTAACCACTCGGCTACCACCAGAGAGAGAGAGAAGCCGCCATGGGAAACCGCAAGAACGCCCGGTCTCCAAGCCACCTGAGACAAACCGCTAGACCGCTTGGACTCTAGACAACAACAGCCCAGCAACCAAACCGCTGAAGGGAAACCGCCAGACCACGCTGTCTTTAATCCGCCAAGACAGGTCACCAAACCGCCCGGTCACTAACTCCAGCATCACCCATCCTAGTACTACTCTCGGCCAAGCACGCTTAACAATGGAGTTCCTTCACTTCTCATCACCAACTGAGCTGCAGCTTTATTGGTGATGAGAAGTGAAGGAACTCCATAGTTAAGCGCGCTTGGGCGAGATTAGTATTGGGATGTGTGACCTTTGGGAAGTCCCTGTATGGCCCAAATTAACTGTCGAGTTTTCTCATCAAAGGGAGGCTGTGGTCATCAAAAACCCGCCTATGGAGTGAGAGGGGTTGGGGTGCTTGGGCTGCAGCCCGGTAGCGATGTCATGGGGGGCTATGGGCCAAATCTCGGGTCGTTACAATAAAAGTGCACTTTTTATTATAACGACCCTAGCCGATCCAACGTGACAATGTCACGGCTCCGCTCTAGGCAACGCTACTGGGCTACAGCCCAAGCACTCCAACCCCTCTCCCTCCATAGGCAGGTTGTTGGTGGCAACAACCTCCCTTTGATGAGTGAAACTCGATAGTCAAGCGCGCACCACGGGGACTTCCCAGGAGGTCACCCATCCCAGTACTACTCCAGCCCGAGCACGCTTAACTATGGAGTTTTCCAACTCCTCATCACCAATTGAGCTGTTGCTCAATTGGTGATGAGGAGTTGGAAAACTCCATAGTTAAGCGTGCTCGGGCTGGAGTAGTACCGGGATGCTCAATTGGTGATGAGGAGTTGGAAAACTCCATAGTTAAGCGTGCTCGGGCTGGAGTAGTACCGGGATGGGTGACCTCCTAGGAAGTCCCCGTGGTGCGCACTTGACTATAGAGTTTCGCTCATCAAAGGGAGGTTGTGGCCACCAACAACCCGCATGTGGAGGGAGAGGGGTTGGGGTGCTTGGGCTGCAGCCCGGTAGCGTCGCCTAGAGCGGAGCCGTGACATTATCACGTTGGATCGGCTAGGGTCATTACAAGGAGGATGTTGAAGAATGGGGAGAGCAGTCTCGTCTTGAGGCAGTGTAAGAGGTGGTGGAGATGGAAGTTCTCACCCTTGGAGGCAGGGTGGAGAAGGTCTGCGTTAGCGGGGGGCTGACCCCGGAGGCTCAAGGCAGGGTGCTAGAGTGCATCCAGAAGAATGTGGACATCTTCGCCTAGAGTGTCGCGAAGATGCCTGGGATCGATGTGGACGTGGCCTGCCATCGCCTCAACCTTGATCCAGAGGCTCGCCCCATCCAGCAGAAGAAGAGGTCCACGACAGACAAGTTGGCTGAGCCAATCTCGGAGGAGGTGGCCAAACACCTCAAGGCCGGCTTTGTATCTGAGATCCAATACCCTAGTTGGGTCTCCAATATTGTAATGGTTAAAAAAAGAGATGGCCGGTGGAGGATGTGTATTGATTTTTATTTACTTAATAAAGCATGCCCTAAGGATTGTTATCCCTTGCCTTGGATTGACGCGCTGGTTGATTCAGCAGTCGGTTTTCCTGTAATGAGTTTCCTAGATGCTTTTTCAGGTTATCATCAGATCAGGATGCACCCTCCTGACATCAAGGATGTCTTATTCATCACAGGGGATGGGTGCTATTGTTATAAAATGATCCCCTTTGGGCTAAAGAATGCAGGGGAGACCTACCAGAAGATGATGGACAGGGTCTTCTGAGAGCAGAAGGGGAGGAACCTGGAGGTGTATGTAGATGACCTTATGATCAAGAGCCTGGACGTCGACTCTCACCTCCGAGACTTGGAAGAGACTTTTTCCACTATCCGTAAATATAAAATGAGATTGAACCCCTTGAGGTGCGTCTTCGGGGCGAGCGGGGGCAAGTTCCTGGGGCATCTCCTCACCCCTGCCGGCGTAGAGCCCAACTCGGACAAGGTAAGGGCGATTATAGAGTTGGGGTCGCCACGGAATGCCAAGGAAGTGCAGCAGTTGACAGGGAAGCTAGCAGGGTTGAGTAGGTTCCTCTCCCGGGCTAGAGAGAAGTGCTCTCCCTTCTTCAAGACTCTGAGGGGAGGTCAGAAGTTCGAGTGGACCTCGGAGTGCGAAGAGGCATTCCAGGCCTTGAAGAGGCGGCTTACTCAGGCCCCCCTACGTTAAGGGCCAAAGGAGGGGGAGGACCTGTCCTTATATCTGGGGGTCGGGGTGGAGGCTTTGAGCTTTGTTTTGGTTCGAGAAGAGGGGAAGAAACAACTCCCAATTTACTATGTGAGTCGGGTCTTGAGGAAGACAGAGCTTCGGTATCCCATCTTGTAAAAGCTTGCCTTTGCTCTCATCATTTCAGCCCATAGGCTCTGACCCTACTTCCAGGCACACTCGATCCGAGTGGTGACTGACCATCCCCTTCGCAGCATCTTCGAGGGGGTGGAGCACTCAGGCCGGTTGGCTAAGTGGTCGGTAGAGTTGAGCGAATTCGACATCTCCTTTGTCCCTCATCTTTCGATCAAGGCACAAGCAATGACCGACTTCCTGACAGATTATGTGGTGGAAGTGGAGGAGGCGGAGCTCCACCACCCAGTACCTTGGAGGGTGACTGTGGACGGCGCGTCGGGAAGGCATTCCCTGGGAGTAGGGGTGATCTTGGAGAGTCCACAGGGGATGAGGATTGAGTAAACGGTAGTAGTGCACTTCCCCATCACCAACAATCAGGCCGAGTACAAGGCAGTAATCGCGGGGCTCCGCCTAGCCAGGGTGTTAGGGGTGCATGATGTGGAGGTCCTCACTAACTCTATGATGGTGGCCTCCCAGATCAACGGAGAATTTGAGGCAAGGGAGCCAACTCTGCAGCTGTAGTTGGCAAAGGTGAAGGTGACCATCGGGACATTTCAGACCTTTTCCATCCGGCATGTCCCTCGGGAGAAGAGTGAGCAAGCGGATCAGCTAGCTAAGCATGGCCCCCGGGTGGGGGGGCACCGTCACAGATCTCTTCCGTCCATCGATCAAAGAGGGTGAGCTAATGGAAGTGGAGCAGCACCCCTCATGGATGGATCCGTTCACGACCTTCTTGTCCACGGGGGAGTATCCAGAGGGGATGGACAGGAGGAAGCTCAAGTACAAGTCGACATACTACCTCATGCACGACAGACATCTATACCGAAAGACCCTATCGGTAATTTTGGCACGTTATGTGGCCGAGGGGGAGGTCTCGAGGATTTTGGAGGAGGTCCACTCCGGGGAGTGTGGAAACCACTCAGGGAGCCGGACCCTAGAAGGGAGGATCATCAGGCAAGGGTACTTTTGGCCGACCCTGGGCCATGACGGGACAAAGTTCACAAAGGAATGTCATAAGTGCCAGCTATTCACTCCCCTCCAGCTGCAATCGGCCCAGCGCCTCAGGAGTATCACGGCGCCCTAGCCATTTGCAATCTGGGGAATGGACTTGGTCGGACCCATCCCCCAGGCCAGCAGTCAGAGAAGGTTTTTACTAGTGATGATCAATTATTTCTCCAAGTGGCTGGAAGTTAAGGCATTGGCCAAGGTGACCTCCTAGGTCGTCTGGAACTTTGTATGGGGGGAGATCATCTGTCGTCACGGGTTTCCCCAGGCCATTGTCACGGACAATTTCCCTCAGTTTGCCAGCGCCGAGTTCATCAGCTTTTGAGGGCAGCTCGGGATCGATTTCTGGTTCGCCTCGGTTCATCACCCCAGGAGCAATGGGCAGGTGGAGGCAACAAACAAATTCATCGTCAACCTCCTCAAAAAGAAGGTAGAGAACCTAAAAGGTAACTGGGTGGAGCAGCTCCCCTCGGTCCTCTGGGCCCTCAGAACCACACCCAACACGGCCATAGGAGAAACCCCCTTCAAACTTTCCCATGGGTGCGAGGCGGTGCTTCCCCATAGAGTTTGAGGTCCGAACGCCTTGGGTGGTCGAGGAAGAAGAAGGTAGGGAGGAATGGAGAGCTGAGAACGAAGAAGAGATACGAATCTCCCTCGACATGGTTGAAGAGCTGCATGACCTCTCTGCCATCAGGCAAGAGGAAGTGAAAAGAAGAATGGCAAAGTACTTTGACAAGCACGTCAGAGTCAAACAATTCGCAGAAGGGGACTTGGTCTTGAGAAAAGTTGATGCCGCAGGGAGGTCAACCGCAGTGGGTAAACTCAACCCCAACTAGGAAAGGCCATATATAGTGCAAGAGGCCTTGAAGTCTTGAGGGTATCGCCTTCGGAATATGAAGTGCGAGACCCTAGGTCTCACATGGAGTGGTGACGACTTGAAACATTTTTATCCTTGAATCCTGTAAGAGTTCTGTTTTTCGGAATAAAGTTTCTTGAGATACTTATGCTAATAACATGTCTTATGTGAATGTAATAGTCCACCCCAGACCCCAAGCAGATCCCGCTGTCAGGCTCCCATCAAGCTGACAGGGCTGGAAGTCACTCGGAGGAGTCGGCCCCAGACCCCAAGCAGATCCCGCTGCCAGTCTCCCATTAATATGGTAGGGTTAGAAGTACTCAGAGGAGTCTGCCCTAGACCCCGAGCAGATCCCGCTGCCAGGCTCCCATCAAGCTGGTAGGGCTGGAAGTCACTTGGAGGAGTTTACCCCAGACCCTGAGAAGATCCCCCTGCCAGACTCTCATCAAGCTGGCAGGGATGGAAGTCACTCGGAGGAGTCTGCCCCAGATTACGAGCAGATCCCGTTGTCAGGCTCCCATCAAGCTGGCAGGGCTGGAAGTCATTCGGAGGAGTCTGTCCCATACCCTGAGCAGATCCCACTGCCACGTTCCCATCAAGCTGGCAGGGCTGGAAGTAACTTGGAGGAGTCTGCCCCAGACCCCGAGCAGATCCCGCTGCCAGGCTTCCATCAAGCTGGCAGGGCTGGAAGTCACTCGGAGGTGTCTGCCCCAGACCCCAGCAGATCCTGCTGCCAGGCTCCAATCAAGATGGCAGGCCTGGAAGTCACTCAGAGGAGTCTGCCACAGACCCCGAGCAGATCCAGCTGCCAGGCTCCCATCAAGTTGGCAGGGTCTGAAGTCACTCGGAGGAGTCTACCCTAGACCTCGAGCAAATCCCGCTGCCAGGCTCCCATCAGGCTGGCGGGATGGATGTCACTTAGGGGAGTCCACCCGGACCCTGAGAGTCAAGTTGCACGTCTTTATGACTTGGTGAATAAGCTCGGAAGATGCTCAACACCAGACGTCAGGATCCTGCCTAGCTAATTGGTCTAATGGTAGCACCCGGAAGTAAAAAACACTCAGGATCCCAAGAAAAGAGGGGGGTCTAGTGCGCAGGCGGGTCATACACTCGCAAGCAAGGCTAGCGGTGGAAGGTGAGTCAGGCGCTCGCAGGCAAGACGAGTACCCACAGGCGAGTCGAGAACTCGCGGACCTAGCGACTACGGATGCTCCTCAGCTAACAAAAACAAGCATCCTAACTCGGCATACTCTCAACAGAAGAAAACTCGGCAAAAGATCACACAGGAAGCAAAGAAGATAGAAAAAATTCTTTACAATTTAATTTTCATTTTCATTTTATGACTATTACATTCTCAGAATTTGCCTGCGCGAGGTTATAAAAAAAGGAGAAAGAAGAAGAAGAAAACAATAAAAGACTGGCTCAACTCTCGCCCTCCTCCACGGATGTGTGGCCTTCCCCTCCTTCGTGCTCTTTGCTCTTGCCCATCTAACCGAAGAGCGAGGTGAGCTATCCTCCTTCTCGCCAGGCGGGCTCGGCGGGAATAGGCCTGGCATTAGGTCCCGGACTGCGACTTCTTCGTAACCCTCTGCCAGTATCCCCGTACCCCTCATGGAATCTAGAAGGCACTCAGCGGACTCAATCAAATTGACTCCCAGCCGCTCTTTGGCCTCATTCTCGGCAAAGATCCGCGGCCTCCGGAAGGGGTAGGGGTACTCGCCACCACCCGCAGGGACAAGAAGCTCCGCCTGCCGAAGGATCTCGCAGTGAGGCCCCCTAGTTCTGCTCCTTTAGCCGCTCCACCTCGGCCTCCAACTAAGCGGTGTGAGCCTCCTGTTCAGCAGCATGCGTCCCCTTCTCGCCTGAGCAAGTTTCCATCTCGGCAAGGCAAACCCGCAGCCGGACGACCTCCTCCTCCAACCCGGAGGCGCGGTTCTGCAACTCGTGCGTGGCCTCAGCATCCTGAGGATCAAAGTCTAAGCACCAATACCGAAAAATCATATAAGTAAAAAAGGAAAGGGATGGCTGACACTTACCAACCCGCCTGTGGCTTTTGCGAGTAGGTCCTCGGCCATACCACACCGCCTCGTTACATCGGCGGCCTTGTACTTCACGACATCGCGCTCCTGATCGGCCTTCGACAGGAGCCGACTGAGGTTGAAGCCACGACGCACCATCATGTGGTGCAGCTCGAAGGACCGTAAGTGGGCCTATTGGCCCTCGCGACCCAGCTGGCGAGGCGTCATGTGCCTATAGGCTTCTGCGCCATCACGATCGTAAATGCCGAAGCCGAGTGCGTAGGCGTGGCCGGTGGGAGGGTTGATAGCACCCCAGGAAGGGTGGCGAGTAGAAATGGAGACCCGGTGGGCCGCCCCATCCCACTTGATCATCGGCTCGCCGACCGAATCCTTACACCTCTCCCCCATGCCGAACAGGGGGTGTTCCTTGGGCAGGCCTAACTCGCGGGGCACCAGTCCTCCCGAATCCTTAGGGGAGCGAAGCTTGTGCTCTCTTCGATCCCTCCCCGATAACTCCATCAATGGCTCTCTGGCGAGGCATCGGGGGGGGGGGGTATCTCGGGAAGGTCCATGTACTTGGGGGACAGCCTCTTCCCCAGGGAGACGACCTTGGCCCTCTTCTTCTTGCGGTCCGGAGGCTGGCGGGACGAGTCCGGCCACTCGAGGACCAGCCGATTCTTGTTGGAGGAGGGTAGGGACGTCGCCGCGTCGTCTTGACAGGACAAAGTAGTCGCTCGCGCGAGCTGGAGCTTGTCGGGGTAGAGCCCCGAGCCCGCAAAGGGTAGATTCTCGGGGATGAGCCATTCCCCTATAGAAAAGACTTGGTCATATTTGTCAATGTTGTCTCTGTCGAGCTCGGTAAAAGCGGAAGGGAATCTGAGCATACCTTCACCAAGGAGGACGGGTAGAAGGGAGTCGAGGCCTCAGCGGAGGTAGGCGACCTTAAATTCTTTGTGGAGGAAAAATTTGTGGAGGTCGGCATCGTTGCCCGATACTGATGGGGGATGATATACCTCCTCGGCCTTATGCTGGGTCGAGAAGGGGACGTTGCCGAGATCACCCTTTATGAAGACGATCTTGGTCATCCAGTTGTGATGTTTGTTCGCGACCTCACAAACTTTTATAAGGGTGCCGCTGAAGAAGGTGACCCCGTCGGTAGTAGCCTTGTAAGAGAACAACTTGTGGAAGACCGTCAAGTTAAATTCTATCCGCTCGCGACGGAGGTAGCAGACAAACGTGAACATCATATCGATGGCGTTCGAGTTCAGCTGCGCGGGTACCGCGCCATAGTATTTCAGCATCTGGCGGATCTCCGGCCAGAGAGGCAGGTGCAACCCCACCTCGAAGTGCGAGATGGGGAAGGCGAGTTCGTCTGGGTAAAAAGAATTGATGGCCTCGTGCTCGGCAGGAAGGCGAGCTGTGAAGCCGGAGGGGATGAAATCGGCCGCGCATTCAGCGAGCTCCTCCTCCGCGGTGTTCCCCTCAAAAAAGTAGTGCTCGGAAAAATGTCGAGCATATTTGGCCCTCCCGTCGGAGTCGGGATTCCCTTTGCCCATGCCTGCCAAGATCAAGAATACAAGCGACAGGGAACGCAAGCAAAGAGAAAGTACGAAGGCAATAAAGCGTGACAGGGGTTGGTGGGGAGGCCTATTTATAAGGGGAGGAATTTGGAGCCACCCCAGCTCGCCTACCATAGCTCGCCTTCCCCAGCTTGCCTACTCCAGCTCGCCTACTCGCCGAATCTACCTCACCGACTGTCGAGGACCAACCCTTCACTATGGAGAGACAAGACTGACGAGACGCCGATGGTTATAACTTAAGCATATCAACAGTAATAATAGAAAAATTGTCCAGATTATTACAGACAGGGTCCAAATAATATCCAGAGAAGGAAGTGAAAAAACCCCCCAGCCCGTGCGGGCCAGGGAGAGAAGGGGAAAGTACCGGTAGGCCCTTCAGGGGGGCCATCTCCAGCTACCCCAGTGTCACGACCCTGTCTCCCCGGGTCGGCACGTACGGAGCTCGTAGAGTCGCTCCAGGTTTCGGTGGACTGTCTGAAGATTCTCTTCGATCTTATCCAGGAGCAGGGAAGAAGACGCGTCATCGAACGCCTTGCTGACTCCAGCAATATCCGCGAGCCATGCACACTCTCGCTGCATCTTGAGGTTATCCCTCCGCACCTCGCGAAGCTCGCACACCAGCTTCTTGAGAACCGGCTGCTCTCGCCTCGACCGTTCAGGGCCCTCTAGCTCGGAATACATGAAGGAGTCCAGGGTGCGCGGTGAGGGAAATCGCGAGTACCGAGTCCGGCCCGCGGACTCGTTGGCCTTAGAGTCCATAGTTAGATCTGCGCGAATAGTGTTGGGGTTCAGTAAAAAGGGGCTAGTACCACCAGGGCAAAACAAAATTCGAGAAAGCTAAAGGCGTACCGTGAACATCCCTCTCCTCCAGGCTGACATGAGGAGGGGGATTTCCCAGAACCTTGCCACGACCATGGCGAGGAACCTCTGGAGAAAGGCGAGTAAAGTTGGGGGTGGGGATTATCTCGGTCCCTTCCCCCCGGATGTAGAGGAGAGATGCTGCTGAAATGGATGGCGAGTCGATGACCTTGGCTTTTGGAAGTATAGACCTGTGGTACCGAAGCTGAGGAGTGAGGCCCGCAAATGCGCGTTGGACTCCTTGTTTCTCGGGCTGCTGAGAGGACTCTTAGCCCGCGGTGCAGATTTTTCCCCGCTATGCCCCCGGCTGGTCTGGTCGGCGGGAGGAACGATGGCATCCTTCCCTCAGGGATGCGGAGTTTGTTGAGTAGAGGAGCCGGCCCCATTATTCAGGGCTGTTTGGAGCTCGGTGTAGATGGGCTCAACATCTTTTGGAAGAGTCTTCGCATTTTTGGCCGAGCTAAACTCGGCAAGGTCGCGAGGCGGGGCACTGAGGTCAGTCGGGCCCGCGATGCGATCTGCAGTCTCCGTCAGGGATCGCGCCACTCGCTCCAAGACCTCTTTGGGGAGCGACATCTTGACAAGGTTACAGTAAAGGGAAGGGCAAGGGTCAGCCAGGTATGCAGGCGCATGTATATATAGCCGCCGGTGGACCCCACCAAGAGATTCCCTTAGAACCTGCCACACTTGCCGAATCCTGTGGGGTCGGATATTTCTTTCCGAGTTGTGCCAACCTCACAAAGAGCGGGGATTGTGTACAACTCCGTATCCGGTGAGTGGGGCAGCAGGGGCAAGATCTGTCGAACCCCGCCTAAGCCCTGAGCCAGATGTGCCCTGGGGCCGAGTTCACTCGACTCCCCAGCCTTGGCGGCGAGTTCAGTCGGTGCCCCAGCCGTGGCGCCGAGTTCAGTCGGAGCCCCAGCCTTGGCGCCTAGTTCAGTCGGCGCCCCAGCCTTGGCGTCGAGATCACCTGACGCCCCTGCCCCGGTAAGTTCTCCTCATCACCCGGACAACTCGCAGGGGTCGCTGAGCCCAGTTTGACAAACCTTCATCCGATCGTCGATCCCACAGCGAGCGAGTAGGGTGGGACGAGTCCATACTGGCTGAGTGCCAAGCTGAGGCTGCGAGTGCTAGCTCCATCAGGCACTCGCCACCCTTGCTGAGTAGGGACCATTGAGGGCGACTCACCCAATCTGCTGTGAGGTGCTTTTTATCATTTTCCCCTGTTGGCCTGCCCATAGCCAGTTAGAATAGCATAGTCTCACTGTTGGTAGACCCAGGTGGGCTGCACATAGCCATTCAAAATAGCGGAGGTTGGCTATTTGCAGTCCGTTTTCAGAAATCTATAAATAGAACCCAAGGGGTACCTTAGAAAGCATGTTACTTGTCTCAAAAATCCCCCCAGCATTTCCTGAGGTACTTTAGCCCTGCACTTGGTTAAGGAGTAGAAGCACTCAGTGATCTTCCGGGTGTGTGGTGGGTCCTCCTCACCGCTCCCTTGGGTCCTTTCCCATCCCAATTACTTGTTCTCAGCTTTCCAGCTCGTAGAGTAGATGTAGGTGTGCGATCACCCCTTCCCCAAGGGTGAACTCCACAAGAGACCGATTTTCAGTTTCAACAGCGAGACCACTATCGGTGGTTGCTCGCAGCGTGGAGCTCCGCTTGGGGACATGGAGAGGACAAGTATACTTCTCGGTCATGGCGATGGATGATAAAAAGGTCGTGTTGGTCATGGATTTCTTTGATATGGTGAGTGCAATAACCTTGCCAACTTATCGCTTGGCGTGCATCCTAGAAAAAGTTGCAACTTGCTTGGTTCCCACAGTAGGACAACCAAACAACGGAGCCAAGCAACTGTCAACTATACAGATAGTAGAGGGAGTCAAGAAAGGATAGCCTACTTTCTTGGCAACTTTGAAGGAGGAAGCAAATGAGAGTGATGAGGAGGTGCCTCCACTTATTACAAAATTCTTGAAGGAGAATACGGATATGATGCCTGTGGAGCTACCAAAAAGGTTGCCACCTCACAGGGAGGTGGACAATAAGATCGAGTTGGAGAATAGTGCAAAAGCACTGACAAAGGCACAAAATTAGATGGCTCCACTCGAGCTTGAGGAGTTTAGAAAGCAGTTGGATGAACTTCTTGACGCTGTAATGATCAGACCTTCAAAGGCACCATTTGGTGCATCGATACTCTTTCAAAAGAAGAGGGATGGGACATTGCGGTTATTTACTGATTATTGGGCACTGAACAAGGTGATAATGAAGAACAAGTATCTCGTTCTATTAATTGTTGACTTGTTTCATTAGCTTGGGAGTGTAAGGATATATATGATGATGGATCTACAGAAGGTCAGCTAATTGCTTTTGAGAGCCGCAAGTTGAATGATGCAGAGCGGTACTACACCGTGAAAGAAAAGGATATGACAACTATCATTCATTACTTGCATGTATGGAGACACTATTTGTTTGGGGCACAATTCATGATCAAGACCGATAATGCGACAACAACTTACTTTGACCTCAAAAGAAGTTGTCAGCAAAGCAAGCAAGATGGTAGGACTTCTTTGATTTTGTCCTGGAATACAAACCGGGCAGAGCTAGTGTTGTGGCGAATGCACTTAGCCCAATACAGAGTTAATGACAATATCTATGGTAAAGAGCGACTTATTGGAGCAAGTAAAGAGTGGGCTTGACGACGATCCCCTTGCCAAGCAGCTCATGCAACTTGCTCAGGAAGGACGAGCCAAAAGATTTTGAGTAGAGAACGTGCTACTCTACACCAAAGGGAGAAGACTGTACATCTCAACGTGTGGGAGCCTATGAAGGGACATGATCAAAGAGTGTCATGACACAAAGTTGGTTAGACATCCAAGACAAAAGTGTACTTTATCCTTGATGGAGGATTCCTACTACTGGCCATAAATGAGGAATAACATTGAACTATATATGAAGACATGTCTCTTTTATCAACAAGAAAAGGTGGAGAACAAGAAACCAACAGGACTCTTGGAGCCCTTCTAGTGTCAGAATTCACATGGGAGACGGTGACGCTCGACTTCATCAATGCCTTGCCAAAGTCTGAAGGGTACAAGTCTATCATGGTGGTGGTAGATCGCTTCTCCAGATATGACACTTTCATACCAAGTACTAAGGATACAACAACAAAAAAACAATGCGGATCTTTTTCAAACATGTTATGAAGTATTGAGGACTACCAAAGTGCATTATAAGTGATCGGGATCCTTGCTTTACTGGGAAGCTATGGACTGAGCTCTTCAAGCTAGTTGGTTCAGAGTTGAACTTCTCCTCTAGATTCCACCCTCAGTCAGATGGGCAGACTGATAGGGTGAATGCACTGCTTAAGTGCTACTTATTGCACTCTGTGAGTGCCAATCAAAAGGATTGAGCAAAAATTATGGATGTGGCATAATTTTCATATAACTTATAGCGGAGTGAGGCTTCAGGTCGGAGTTTGTTTGTGCTTGCTACTGGGAGGCAACCTCTCACACCACACACACTGGCAACAACTACAGATGATGGAAAGAGCCTAGGAGTATGGAAGATGGCCAATTCATAGGAAGAAAATTTCGAATTGGCTAGAACATACTTAGAGAAGGCTAGTAAGAAGATGAAGAAGTGGGCTAATACAAAGGGATGCCCAACAGAGTATTCAGTGGGAGATATGGTGATGGTGAAGCTCCTACCATAGCAGTCCAAGGCCTTGCATCATGTACACAAAGGATTGGTGCAAAAGTATGAAGGCTCATTTCCAGTTGCAGCTAGGGTGGGTAAAGTTTCTTATCGCCATGACTTACCAAGCGTTTTGAAAATACATCATGTGTTTCAGAGTATGCTCAAGAAATATTATGGAGATGATGAGGATCTTCAAAGAGGAGAATCTCAAAGGGTACCTCATGTGATGACAAAGTCTTTTAACAAAGGTATTGAAGAGGCGCGCACAAAAAGAGTGGTTCGAAGAAGAGGTGTGCCATCGTGCACGCAATACTTGATCAAATGGAAGGAATTGTCATAGTATGAGACTACATGAGAGACGTTGGAAGATTTGTGGTAGTTCAAGGACTTACTTCAGCAATAGAAGGCGACTAGGACGTTCCTAGAGTAGGTGGGGGAGGATATCACAAATCATCATCTTTGGGGTTAATGATTAAGAGGATTCTACGGAAATCTAATCTTGTTCATGGGATGAGTCATGAACCTTCTAGAGAATTCATGTATCATGTAAATACTAGAGATGTATAAAATAATCTAGAATAGTAGGAGTCTAGAATGTTATGTACATTGGAAGAAAACCTCCTTGGGGCCCCCACATTTGTATTCACCTCAATTTTGGACAAGTAATAAAGAGTTCTTGGAGATCATTCACTTGTGAGCATTCTCTTGAGTTGTTTTCACTCTTGTTTCTTCATCACCACCTAGTTTTTACAGCAAAAGACTAACTTAGCTTGGCTACGTGGAGTGGTAAGGAGGAGATAAGGTCGCAAAGAATCTTGGAAAGAGACAAGTCTGTGATTATTGGTATCAGAATCAGATCCACCCAAGTAGGTGGTTAGTGCACATAAAGGTTAGAAGCTTGTGTAATGGACAAATTGAACATGTGCGAACGTGGCTGGGAGGTGAGGCAACAAATTGGAAGGAAGAAGAGAAGTCAAAGCAAATCTCGCGAGCCCGAACATTTAAATCTTGCCTTGATGGATTGAGACATGCGCATGATGGCGGGGAACAAGATTACCTACATGTTCGTGGAGAACTAGAGGTCGTCAAGTGAGTGATACCTTCTTGCGGAGAGCTGGATCTATTGAAAGCTCAAATCCAAGCTTTCCTTGATGCAAACTCAGAGCTTACACAAAGGTGCGATCAGCTTGAGGATGACTATGAAGAGAGAATTGCCCAATTGGAGGAAGAATTGGTCGTATGCAGGAAGGCCATCGATAATGGTGGCAACAATGGGGTTGTGGCAAACCTAAGGACCGATGTGCCTAAGACAAAACCCTTCACCGAAAATAGGGATCCAAAAAAGATTGAACACTTCCTCTATCAAATGGAGGTCTACTTCGAATGATGTAACATCATAGAAGAGGCAATTAAAGTAAATCCTGCAAGCTACTATCTTTAAGATATTGCATCACTTTTGTGGCAAAGGAAGCTTGTAGATATTAAGAAAGGAGCATGCAACCTGGACACATGAGAGGAATTCAAGATTGACTCAAGAGACACTTTTACCCAGAGAACGTTGCAAACAAGGAAAGGAAGAAGTTGAAGGAGCTAAAAAAAAGGTTCAATTACGAAGTATGTGGAGGAGTTCCAAACCTTGATACTGATGGTACTAGGTATGTCCGAAGATGACAAACTCTTCAACTTCAAAGATGATCTTCAAAATTGGGTAAAGTAGGAAGTGCATCGACGAGATACAAAGACATTAAAAGAAGCAATTGTAATGGCCGAAGCCATGATAGAGTTCCAAAGACCATCGGTTGATGCTCCAAAGAATTTATTTAAGAATGACCAAACAAGAGGCGGGGGAGCAAGACAAAGGCTGTAGATAACACCTAGAGGAGACCGAAATCCAACTTATGGGTAGGACACAGATGATGAAAGCAAGGAATTTACGACAAAAGATGGATGCTACCTATGCAAGGGACCACTCATGATGAACAAGTTCCCAAAACTCAGTTCGTAGCACTACAAGAGGAGAATGCAAGCGAACCCGAAAATGAAGAAGGTACAATGCAAATTTGTTCTTTGCAACTTCTAAATGCCTTGAATTTGATAACCATAGAGAAGTCGACTAGAAAGGGGCTCATGTATATTGAGGCCATAATCAACAACATAGCTACTAAAGCCTTGGTGGACACAGGAGCAATACACAATTTTGTGATGGAGTAAGAAGCACAAAGACTTGGCATTCAAGTGACAAAGAGCGATGACTGACTCAAGCTCATGAATGAGAAGGCGAGACCATTATCGATGGTTGCTCGCAGCGTGGAGCTCCTCTTGGGGTCATGGAGAGGACAAGTGAACTTCTCGGCTATGGCGATGGATGATAACAAGGTCGTGCTGGGCATGGACTTCTTTGATATGGTGAGTGCAATAACCATGCCAACTTGCCACTAGGTGTGCATCCTGGAAAAAGTTAAACTTGCATGGTTCCCACAGTAGAAGGACCACCAAACAACGGAGCCAAGAAACTATCGGCTATGCAGATAGCAGAGGGAGTCAAGAAAGGATAGCCTACTTTATTGGCAACTTTGAAGGAGGAAGAAGATGAGACTATGGAGGAGGTACCTCCACTTATTACAAAAGTCCTGAAAGAGAACGAGGATGTGATGCCTGTGGAGCTACCAAAACGTTTCCACCTCGCAGGGAGGTGGACCATAAGATCAAGTTGGAGAAGAGAGCAAAAGCATCGACAAAGGAACCATATTAAATGGCTCCACTCTAGCTTGAGGAGTTTAGAAAGAAGTTGGATGAACTACTTGAAGCTGTAATGATCAGACCATCAAAGGCACTATTTGGTGCGTCGGTACTCTTTCAGAAGAAGAAGGATGTGATACTGCGGTTATTTACTGATTATCAAACACTGAACAAGGTGACAATAAAGAATAAGTATCCCGTTCAATTGATTGCTGACTTGTTTAATCAGCTTGGGAGTGCAATGATATACATGAAGATGGATCTACAAAAGGTCACCCAATTGCTTTTGAGAGCCGCATGTTGAATGAGGTGGAGCGGTGCTACTCCGTGCAAGAAAAGGAGATGACAACTATCATTCATTACTTGCAGGTATGGAGACACTAATTGGTTTGGGAATAATTCATGATCAAGACCGATAACGTGACACCAACTTACTTTCAAACTCAAAAGAAGTTGTCAGCAAAGCAAGCAAGATGGAAGGACTTCTTTGATTTTTTTCCTGGAATACAAACCGGGCAAAGCTAATGTTGTGGAGAATGCACTTAGCCCAAGGCGGAGTTAATGACAATATCTATGGTAAAGAGCTACTTATTAGAGCAAGTAAAGAGTGGGTTTGAGGAGGAACCCCTTGTCAAGCAGCTCATGCAACTTGCTCACGATGGACGAGCCAAAAGATTTTTAGTAGGGGATGTGCTACTCTACACCAAAGGGAGAGGACTGTACATCTCAAAGTGGGGGAACCTATAAAGGGACTTGATCAAAGAGTGTCATGACACAAAGTGGGTTGGACATCCAAGACAAAAGTGCACTTTAGCCTTGATGGAGGATTCATACTATTGGCCATAAATGATGAATAACATATAACTATATGTGAAGACATCTCTTGTTTATCAACAAGACAAGGTGGAGAACAAGCAACCGGCAGGACTCTTGGAGCCCTTCTAGTGCCAGAATTCACACGGGAGACAGTGACGCTCGACTTCATCAATGCCTTGCCAAAGTTTGAATGGTGCAGGTCTATTTTGGTGGTGGTCGACCGCTTCTCCAAATATGACACTTTCATACCAGGTACCAAGGATACAACAATGAAAAAAACAATGCGGCTCTTTTTCAAACATGTGATGAAGTATTGGGGACTACCCAAGAGCATTGTGAGTGATCCGGATCCTTGCATTACTGGGAAGCTATGGACTGAGCTCTTTAAGCTAGTTGGTTCAGAGTTGAACTTCTCCTCTAGCTTCCACCATCAGTAAGATTGGCAGACTGATAGGGTGAATGCACTGCTGAAGTGCTACTTCCTACACTTTGTGAGTGCTAATCAAAAGGATTGAGCAAAACTTATAGATGTGGTATAATTTTCCTATAACTTACATCAGAGTGAGGCTTTAGGTCAGAGTTTGTTCGTGCTTGCTACCAGGAGGCAACCCCTCATACTGGACACCACTATAGAGGATGGAAGGAGCCTAGGAGCTTGGAATATGGCCAAGTTATAGGAAGAACATTTCGAATTTGTTAGAACGTGTTTGGAGAAGGCTAGTAAGAAGATGAATAAGTGGCCTGATACAAAGAGATGCCCAACGGAGTATTCAGTGGGAGATAAGGTGATGGTGAAGCTCCCGCCACAGCAGTTCAAGGCCTTGCATAGTGTACACAAAGGATTGGTGCGAAAGTATGAAGGCTCATTTCAAGTTAATGCTAGGGTGGGTAAAGTTTCTTATCGCCTTGACTTACCAAGTTTTTTTAAAATACATCCAGTGTTTCAGCGTATGCTCAAGCCATACTATGAAGATGATGAGGATCTTCAAAGAGGAGAATCTCAAAGGGTACCTCCTATGATGACAAAGTCTTTTAACAAAGGTATTGATGAGGTGCGCACAAAAAGAGTGTTCGAAGAAGAGGTGTGCCACCATGGACGCAATTCTTAATCAAATAGGAGGGATTGTTAGAGTCTGAGACTACATGAGAGATGTTGGAAGACTTGTGGCAGTTCAAGGACATCCTTCAGCAGTACAAGGCGACGAGGAAATTACCAGAATAGGTGGGGGAGGATATCACAGATCATCATCTTTGGGGTTAATCATTAAGATGATTCTACAAAAATCTAATCTTGTTCATGGGATGAGTCATGAACCTTCTAGAGAATTCATGTATCATGTAAATACTAGAGATGTATAAAATAATCTAGAATAGTATGAGTTTAGAATGTTATGTACATTGGAGGAAAACCTCCTTGGGCCTATAAAAGGGGAAGGCCCTCCTCATTTGTATTCACCTCAATTTTGTACAAGCAATAAAGAGTTTTTGGAGATCTTTCACTTGTGAGCATTCTCTTGAGTTGTTTTTGATGAGGATGAACCTCCATTTAAAGCCATGGGGTGCATTTAACTACATTTCCCCCATGTTTTCTCCTATTGTGGAGATCATGGGTTTACCGGTCAACCCACTTCCAATGATCTCCTCCATAATAGGAGGATCATGGGGGCCACCCATTCAATAACTACCGTCGTCGGCCTCCGTCGCCGGCCCACCGCCGCCCCCGACCGTCGCTTGGCCGTCAGGCCACCACCGCTTGCAGGTTGGCCACCGTCCGATCATTACAGAGCCTCCATCGTCGTACGGTCTGCAGGTAACCACCAAATAACCACCAAGTTAATGGGGGAGACCCACCATAACCACCTCCGGGAGGCTATAGAAGGAGCCCCAGGCCTCCTCATTTCTCACCTTTTTGCTCCACCAGCCTTATTTTTCCTCATGCCAGGTTCTGCCGAACTCCACCCTCGGGTCATCTTCAAGGCACCTACAAGTCAGAGGAACGCCCAAGTCCCCAAGTGGCCAGAGAAGGGAAGAAGAAGACAATCACCAGCACTCAAGCACACCAGCCACCAAGCATCATCCAGCACTCCCTCGGCGCAGCCTGTTTCCCGTTGCGAGTCAGGAATTCTCTCTCACCAACAAGTTATAACGAGGAACGTCCTAATGCCCTCGATTCTCCAAGCATATTGTAACCGCAAGCTATAATGGACTTTGACTGGCATAGATCATGTCACTTGGTTTTTTACCCAATTGAGGGGTTTTTCCACGTTAAAACCTCTTGTGTCAACTCTTTTTTTCATTGTCTGTGTGCGCACTCGACCGTCCCGAGAGCTTAGGCAGTCCAGTTTATTCCGTTCCTACCGGTATGCCGAGTTAGTCTGCAATAGTTTGGCGCCGTCTGTGGGAACCACGATTCCCAACATCCTTTAGAAGTCAAGACCTCCCTCCTTACAAATCCAAGCTCCGCTTCAATGGTGAAAAGAATCGCCCACACTGCTGAAGGATCTGTCCCCGATGGACGTACTGAACCGGCACGCTCCCGCTCACTTGTGAGTGTACCGTTGGAAGCAGAAGCTGTATTCGCACTATCACTGCCCTCGCAGGGCGAGTTTGACAAATGGAAGAGCAGCAAACTGAAATGCTTATTCTGCTCAGGAATCTGGGAGTGCCTCCTGCTCCTCCTATGGCACCAGTTTACCCGTCGCTGCTAAACCATGGCACGGCGCAAGAAGCTCCATCAATATAAAAGGCGCCCAAAGAATACTCTAACGCCGTCAGCTCCCCTCACCCGGCTCGTAGAGGAACGGTAATTGGGTGACACCACCACAATTGGGGAGACGAGGCCCGACTTTCCCCACTCGAGAGGTTCACTCGGGAAGAAATTCGGGAGGTGATTGCAGAAGAATACCGTCAAGCGGGCCGACAGGATATTCATACTCGCCGACCACTCTGCCAAGGCTCCCCCTCACACCACAAATCCTGGCTCATCCAATCCCTCATGGTTTTAAGCCGCCAAATATCGAGACATTCAACGGAATAGGTGATCCATTGGAACATGTCAAACACTTCACTATCATTATGAGGATCTACAACGCACCTGATCAGTTACTCTGCCAAGTGTTCCCAGCCACTCTCAAGGGGCAAGCCCGTACATGGTTTCACTCCTTGAGGGTGGGCACCATTGCTAACTTTATAGAGTTAACAAGACAGTTCGCGAATCAGTTCATTGCAATTCGGAGAATCGTTCGCAACCCTTGCAACTTATCAGGTATCTGCCAAGAATGATTGGGAGTCTTTGAAGGACTTCTTCCACAGGTTTTCTGCAGAAGCTCGCCAAATCCCAGGTGTCGACCTAGAGATATTAAGAGGAGTGTTCCTTGGGGTTCTCCGTCCCATCGGCTTTTATTCAGCATTAATGAGGAAACCATCCCTAGCTACCCCGACCTTGCGCACCGCGTAGAGGCGCAGATCGCAGCCAATGAGGCTATTGAAGCTCATCGTCAATAGTTTGATGGGAACCAGAAGCGCAAGAGGGAGAAGGAGTCGACCCCTCAACACCAAGAAGTAAGATTTCGAGAAGAACGTCGGAACAGACAACGCCGACATGACCATCAGAGAGATCATCCGCCCCGAAATTACACTCCCCTCAATACCACACGCACCAACATACTCTACGCCATCCATAATGATCCGGCCCTACATTTCCCTAAGAAGCCAGCTCATAACCCCAAGAACGACCAGTCCAAGTATTGCGAGTTTCATCGGAGCACATGGCACACTACTGAGGACTGTGCCCACTTGAAGGAGGAAATCAAGCGCCTTGTTTGCCTAGGGCTGCTCGTAAGATTTTTACAGGGACGCCTACAAGACCAGCAAGACCTACCTAAGCCGCCTAGAGATTAGCAAAATGCCCTGCAAGGAGGAGCCGGTGGTAGGAAGATGGTCAGAAACATCGACACCATCGCCGGATCGCCCGTTCTTTCCGCTCAGATACTCTCGGTATGCACGCATGGGGGCACTCATGAAGATAAAAAGTGCAGGCAAGACACCACCATAACTTTCAAAGATGAAGACCTCGAGGGACTCCGAACACCTCACCAAGACCCTCTTGTTATCATCACCGGGATTGGGGATCCCTACTATAATGTCAAGCGAATGCTCGTCAACAACGGAAGCTCAGTTGACGTCCTGTTCTCCTCCACCCTTCAGAGCATGAAGCTTTCTAGACAACATCTAATACCAACCGTAGGACCAGTGTATGGGTTCGATAACCATCCAATCTAGGTGTTGGGGATGAGTACCCTACCAGTTACTATAGGAGAGTTCCCAAGGAAGGTGACGCATGAAGTCCCGTTTGATGTGGTAGATTCAAGCTCATCCTATAATGCAATCTTTGGAAGACCTGTCCAGTCCATTTTCAAATCCATCCCCTTGATTCCCCATCTCGCGATGAAGTTTCCCACTTTAGGAGGGATCAGATTCGTGCGTGGGAATCAAGAGGCTTCTAGGACTTGTTACTCGAAGCAAGCACAACCCATCAAAGCCACAGCTCTAAATATTGATGACTTTGATCTACGTGGCAAGGCAACCCTACAACAGGGAATGCCTATCAAAGGATTGGTCGAAGTTCCCCTATCACCAACAGTTCCTGCTCGCACTGTCCAGCTTGGATCCCTCCTGCCAAATCATAAAAAGGAGGAGCTAACAGCTTATCTCTGCAAGAACAAGGATATCTTTGCCCAGGCTCCCGAGGATATGCCTGGCATTGATTCTCAAGTCATCCAACATTGCCTCAACATAAACTCGGCGTGCAAACCCGTATTCCATAAGAAGAGAAACTTTTCCCCTGAATGGCTCCAATCAATTGAAGAAGTACAATAGCTCCTTGATGCCCAGTTCATCTGGGAGGTAGAATACCCCGCCTGGCTGGCCAATGTTGTCATGGTGAAGAAGTCTTCCGGGAAGTAGAGAATGTGTGTGGACTACACCAACCTTAATCAATCCTTCCCTAAGGATAGCTTCCCCTTCATAGGATCGACCAGTTAGTCGATTCAGCCGCCGGGCATTGACTCCTCAGCTTCATGGATGCTTACTCCGGCTACAACCAGATCCGGATGAATCCTGCAGATGAAGAGCACACGACATTCTGAACTAACAAAGGAATCTACTGTTACAAAGTGATGCCCTTTGAGCTCAAAAACGCCGGATAAACTTATCAGCATCTTATGAACAAGGTTTTTAAGGATCTCATTATCAAGTCTATGGAAGTGTATGGGGACGATATGTTAGTAAAAAGCATTCGTCGATAAGATCACCTAGAAGACCTCGAAAAGTGTTTCAAAATGCTCTGCCAGTATGGTATGAGGCTCAACCCCAGTAAATATGCATTCGGGGTTGTGTCTGGGAAGTTCCTAGGATTTATGCTAACACAGCGGGGGATAGAAGCAAACTCAGAAAAGATCAAAGCTCTCGAGGAAATGTCACCGCCTCGGTCCCTCAAAGAGGTGCAGCATTTGAATGGAAGAATTACAGCACTCTCCCGGTTCTTAGCACGGACTGGAGACAAGTATGTCCCTTTCTTCAAGATTCTCAGAGGAGCCAGGACCGCAGGGTTCCAGTGGACGGACGAGTACCAGGCCGTCTTTGAGGCTTTGAAGCAATACCTGGCCTCCCCTCCGCTTCTATCAAAGCCTATTCCCGAGTAAACACTCTTTTTGTACCTCATCGTCACACCCGCGTCACTAAATTCTGTGTTGGTAAGGGATGAATGAGGAATCCAGCACCCCATCTACTATCTCAGTAAGATCCTCTCAGGTGCGGAAACTCGATATCCAGTTGAAGACAAGATAGCCCTAACGCTCGTCTTCTAAGCCAGGAAGCTTCGTCCTTACTTCCAAGCCCATACAATCAAAGTGTTGACCTAGCTACCTCTCCGTGCAATTCTCAAGAAACCAGAAGCTTCCGGCCGATTGGTCAAGTGGGCGGTCGAGTTAGGCAAATTCAAAATCCACTTTTTATCTTGCCCCGTCATCAAGTCACAAGTCCTGACAGATTTTGTTGTTGAAAATACCCTACCAGCAGAGATAGAGAGCACGCAAGTCGAACCCGATCAGCGGTGGAATTTGTACGTTGATGGAGCATCTGGGCTCGAAGGGGCGGTAGCAGGATTGCTTCTCGTAAGCCCAGAACTTATCACTTTGGAGTATGGGCTTCAGTTGAAGTTCCCCGCCACCAATAACGTCTCCGAATACGAAGCATTAATTGCAGGACTCAGGCTCTCCATCGACTGCCACGTCAAAGGATTGATAGTCTACTCAGATTCTCAACTCATTATCTCTCAAATAGAAAGAGACTACGAAGCAAAAAATGAGCAGCTAGCCCAGTACCTCCCACTTGTAAAGTCCCTCCTGCTTAGGATACTACAGGTTCAGATCCTTCACATCCCCAGGAAACAGAATTCCCGGGAAAATTCCCTATCAAAGCTGGCCACGCCACCTTCCCAGTATCAGTCAAGGAGGCGTCAGATAGAAGAAATTGTCTTTCCTAGTGTCTAAGGACCGTGGGAGGTTGCAAAGATTGACAAGCCAGAAGAATCTTGGCTTAGTCCACTGGTTAGCTACCTAAAGTACCAGCGTCTGCCAGAAACCCAACAGAAGCACGGCGCTTAAGGATCCGGGCAACCACCTTTATGTTGATCGAGGGAGAACTATATAAGAGGTCCTTCTCAGGACCATACCTAAAGTGTTAAGCAGAGAGAGATGTCGAGTATACTCTACGTGAAGTCCATGAAGGGGTGTGTGGTGAGCACTTTGGTGGGAAGGCCTTAGCATGGGAAACCTTACGTCAAGGCTTCTATTGGCCCACTATGAAGAGGGAAGCGACCTACTTCGTCCAATGGTGTAAGAGTTGCCAACTTCACGCCAATGTCCCTCGGCAACCTCCCATTGCCCTCTCCACGCTGCAAAGAGCATGGCCGTTTGCACAGTGGGGGATAGAACTTCTTGGCCCTCTACCTCAAGCATCGGGGCAAAGGAAATTCCTCATAATGGCCATTGATTATTTCACAAAATGAGTGGAAGCGGATCCGCTGACCAAAATCACCGAAGAGAATGCAAAGCAATTTGTGTGGAAGAACATCGTTTGCCATTTTGGAATCCCTGCAATCATCATTACCGACAACAGTCCTTAGTTTACGGGAAGGTGAAAGTCCATCTAGTGTCAACTACCTTCACCTATGGGGGGGGGGGGGGGGGATAGGTGACTTGCAGCGTATTTGCGGAATTAAAATTGTACCTGCAGAATCAAAACAAACCACACAGCACAGAAAATAACACAGGCAATTTATAGTGGTTCCCCGATTTGGGTACGTCCACTTTCCCCCTTCGACCTATCTCCCAATCCAGGGACGACTCGGTCACTTCACCAACAGGATTGAAATCCAATCCTTGCACTATCGGAAGGAACCCTTCCACACGTAGGAGTCAACACTCCCACAACCCGGGTTGCACCCAACCCTACAACTAGGAACCAAATGTTCCTTTACAATGAAAAAGAAATTGGACTGTATAAGAAATACAAACAACTTGAAGATCTAGGTGTCCCTTTTCGTTAGACTACTTGTTCTTGTAGGTAACGAAAAGTCCACAACCCTTGATCTTTCTTGGAGAGAATCTCCCCGAGACCGGCGGCAACAAAGGGCGGCAGCAAGGCTCTCGGTGTTGGCGGCGGCAACTGAAAACAATAGTGATGCACTGGAGATTCAATCTTCTTAGCGAAGTCGGCAAGGTCTTCCAACGGTCACACTAGGATCGATCGTCTCGATCGATTCGGACGGGGATGGATTTCCCTATCTCAAATCAAGAGACAAAAGATCTCTGGTTAGACGCGTGAGACGCTGTGCACGACTTGGCTTCTATCACCGGGGATCTGGAGGAGATCGAGATCAGCTACGGTGACTACTGCACGAGCGGCGGCGGAGACGATCGATGGAGCAAGATCGAGAGCTAGGGCTTGACGGCGGTTGTCCTTTTTGAATTCGCGTGTGTTCTTCTTACTGTTCACCAATACCCGTATATTTATACATTAGGTCATAAAGATGACCATTGTGGGACCCTCCAATAATAAGACTTAAGTCCGGTTCGAAATACCGCTGGAAACCTGGACCGGTCCAGGAAGTGTCGGAAATTTGCCCAAGTAAAATTCAGCGAGAATCGTAGGTGATTCTCGACGAATCGGCGAGAATCACCTACGATTCTCGCCGAATTCTACTTAGTCGAATTCTGACTGCACAGGTATAGTAGTCGGGGAGAATCGGCGGGAATCACACTTGATTCTCGCCGAATCGTCGAGAATGCAAAGTCATTCTCGACGAATCGGCGAGAATCACTTAGTGATTCTCGACGATTCTGCCTTAGAGAATTTTCTGGCGGCGTCGAGACAGCCGGCCCAACCTGGTGAGAATCATCTAGTGATTCTCGACGACTCGTCGAGAATCACTAGTGATTCTCGACGAATCGGCGAGAATCTCTTAGTGATTTTCGACGATTTACACTTAGACGATTCTCGTCTTTCAACCCGTGAGCTGGTCTTTGGCCCATCCTTGCTCCTTGTCTGCTCATGATCTTTCATGACCCTGTGCTTGGAAATAAGTACACTCCAATAGTGAGAGTACATGTAAGCCAACACACTGATCTGCTCAACGAGGGATTACGTTGCACAGACCCGTGTATATTGACCTACTGCACCCTGACATTGGTGTGTACTTAGCAATGAATAGCTGCAAGCACAACTAGAAGAAATTCATCAAATACATAGTGAATTCATCTTAGCTTGATAGGAGGCTTCCTCAAATCCAGGTAATTGTGGATACAATACCCAACAATCTCCCCCTATTTGACAAACCCAAAATCCTACTAAGCTAGGATGAATTTCAACACTCCAGATAAAATATGCATTTACCAAAAGAGTGAACAATAAACGTAATCAGATCAATGTGAGAGTCAATTAATAAACCACACACATGTATATATAAATATGAATATCCACATAGAAATGTTCACATGATTACATGATAAGGAAAGTTTAAATGTGATAATTACAAAAGCTAACATCCTAAAGATCTTTATCCTTAGCTATGTCTTCTTTAAGTTGCTGAGCTAATAACTTTCTGCTTTGTCGCTCAAGATACTCCTTGGGCTTTGGATAGTATCTCGGAGGAGGGGCTTTATCTGCCACGGTGTTGTTCCTGAAAAATATGTTGCGTTTAGCTTCAAATTCTTTATGCCGCTCCCATTCGTACTGACTATATACATTATTTCGATTTATTTGCCCCCTCTGCTGTAACAAAAATGTGTCCAAGATAATACTCTTTGATACAAGACTCCATTTTTCGTTCCTCACATCATCCTCCTTCAATCTGATCTTCTTTTCAGCTTGCGTTTCCCTAGATGTCCCTTCTTGAATTTTTCTCTTGTTCCTGGCTTTTGCTAGGGCTTCTTGATCAAACCAGCTTCTTCGTTCAGCCCTTTCAGCAGCTTTCTTTGCCTCGGCTTCGCTCATTGGTACTTCTTCAGTCCTTATTTCACCCGCAGCAGTACCAGCAGGACCCACATCCTCAGGCGGAGCAACAGGAACATGTATTCCCGATGCCTCTATTACCAGCCAGTGGGCCGTTTCAAACATGTACCTATTCGAATTATCGAATTTGTATTTGTCAATTATTATTTATTAAGTTGATTAAAGGATTAGTTATGATTTGGTAGTTTTGAAATGCATACTTATTGGTCTGATCGAAGTTTAGAATTACTAAGTCTTGAAGCCCCGCCATCTTAGCGTTATACGCTTCCTCCCCCTTTTTGGCTTCGGCGGCTATAGAGTTTGTATAGGAATGCAGAGATGCATCAATGTGCTTCACAGTTTTACTGAATTCGTCCAGCAGAGTTTTCTGATTTGCGTTCAGCGTTACCATGTTGGCATCAAATTGTTGTATGTTCTGTGCCACAGCATGAACATTTTTATTGACTACTGTCAGGTCGTCAGTATTCTTCTTCAGTCCTTTCATGAGAAGAGATATGGTTGTGCCTGCCTCTGTATATTTTTCATCAAATTTCTTCTCCATCACATCTAGTTTGTGGTTGATCTGAGCCACATTCTTGAGCATGAGATCCTCAGAGTCCTTCAGTCTCTTTAGCACTTTGTTGTGGGATTTCTCAAACGTATCCTTAAGCTCATCCAGCATCCCTTGGACAAAATTAACAGTGTGATTTGCTATGTTTGCTTGAAGTGGAGGAGCTGCAGGCAGGCCCTGGTCAGGCTCCTCAGCAGAAGCACTGGGAGAGCTGGATACCACTTGAAAGTCCACAGGGGGAACAAAGGGTTGTTGAGAGGGCTCCCCCTCCATTCCTGCATCCGACCTCTCAGGAGCTTGTTCCTCAGATGAAACAACACATCCTCCCGAGGATCCACCACTTGCTCCCTCTCAATTACTTCTTCCTCCATCTCAGTCTCCAAATGCTCAGGCTTATCTGCAGAGTTGTGCATATCTTCCTCTACTTCTTCCTCCTCCTCATCAGCCACCTCATCTCCCAGTTAATTCATATCTTCCTCACCTTCCTCTTCCTCCTCCACATCTGCCACTTCATCTGCCACCACCTCCTCACCGTCTTCTTGCACAGTTTCCACAGCATCTTTAGCTATTTGAGAAATATCAAATATGATGTTTGCAGAAGAGAGTACAGGCTCCCCCTCAGTTCCTGCAATCAGTGCGTCAGGAACTTCACTGGGTGCTGCCGTAGAATGTGCAGGAGCACTGGTGTCCTCGGCCGGAGATGCTTCCTCTTGGTCTATTTCCCTGGCAACCTGCCCTATTCGACGCTCCCATCGGTCGAATATGCTTATGTCCATCTTTTTCAAATAGTGCAGAGGCGCTCCTTTGCTCATGTCGAATGTATCTTCGTCCAGCTGATTCAGATAGAGGCTGATGATTCTGCCAAAGCTGGCGGTTCGGAGTGTGTCTTTAATTCTTTCAAAGAGCATGGCTCCCCAATTGAACCGCTTTCGGCAGACGATCGCCACCAGAATCTTGAACATTTCCCCTGAAATATGGTCGTGGGATCCAGGTTTGCAGATTAGAGCCTTCCCAACGATGTCAGACAGCAATTTTCCCTCCTCGTTCATGTCTTTCCTTTTGATTGACCTGGTCCCTCTGGCCAGTCCACAGAAGGATAGGGTCCTTGCTCTATCCTCGTCCTCCGGGTAATCTTCTTCCTCACAACTGGATAGCCGCAGGCATTGGGTCAGTTTCCTGGAGGATAACTTGATCTTCTTCCCAGCAACCTTGCTCTTGATGGAAGTGTCTTCGTGACGGAGCTTGGCAGTTGCAAAGAACTCCAATACTTCCTTATCCAAGATTTTGCACGGGTGCTCCAGCACGAACGTCAGTCCCGCTTCCTCGAGCATAATGATTATGTTCCGGAACTTGTCCGAGGCCTGGGAGAATCCGGTTCTCACTAGCTCGCATCCAGTGACCAGGCCTGCAGTAGTCCGTGGGGCCATAGCAAACTAGGAAGAAAGGGAATATCAATTTCCAAGTCTAAGGATCTCTGTAACCAAGAGAGGGAGAACAAAATCTACACTAAGCTCAAGTCACGGTAAGGGACAAGATGGAGATTCCCTAGTGAGGAGAGGCAGTGAAAGTTCCGGCTGCTTTTCCAGAGAGACGGCGAGCCGATCCAAGGAGAAGCTTGGACGAGTGCCTGGTTACGAGAGGAAGTCTTCAAGAGGCATCGTTAGGTCACCACGAAGTGCCGAAGGAGGAACCCGCTGGGAGGAGAAGTCGAAGGGATTCCTGCGAAGCTTGGACGGGGTCTCGGCGAACGGCGGAATTTGAAGGGTCGGCGGGATTTAGGTTCAAAGTTATAAGCGGGTTTATATATATTTATGTCCGAAGGTTTTGTTCGACGGAAACCGCAATAGTTGAATATTGATCGTCGAGAATGGCGGAATTTGGTTTGAGGGAAATCGCTGAGATTCCAAATTTATGTCGTTGTCAAGGGTAGGAAAGTCTTAATAGGCATAATTGTTTCTTAATCCAACCAAGGGGTTCAAAATTTTCGAGGGCGGACTTATGGCCGAAAATGTCAAACTAATCACTACTAATGTAACTGAAGGTTATCTTACACTTATACTTCTTCCCTAAGTGACTGAGCATACGTGAATAATTTTTCTATATGACCATCTAATGTCAAAAGAAGTGAATTCATTATTAAGTGTGGATATGTCAACATACATATATACATATATGGAATTGTTTATGCTTTATGGCTCAAACATTTAAAGCTAATTGCAGTTACTTGTGATAACAAGATGTAACATTCACATCATCAGCACAGAGTATATTAGGAGGTCAGTATGTATGTGCCTGTAATGATGGCACTGCTCCCATTCTCGACACTTTTTCCACATCATTCTTGGAGCATCTCCTGTCCGGTTCCCATCAGGATTGCGGGAACCCAGACCACCCTGCAGGGAAAAGTTATCTATCCTTAGGAACCCAATAAGTATTGGGTCCTAGGTTCCTGTCAGCATAATAATTGGAGTGCCTCCCCTCAGGAATCCTGGTGGGAAGACTAACATTGTCTCGAGGATGTGGAAGTCCCCATGCCTTTGACACAGAAGAGTTGTGCCAACAATCTATGGCAAAATGACCCACTTTGCCACAACACCAATATTCATGAATGTTGTATCGCCGTTTGTGACCTGAACGGGTGACTGAGGTAGTCATAGTTCTAGGTCTAAACGGGATAGAGTCGGATATGCTAACAGAGTTGTCTCTTCCACCGTGACTATTGGAAGGGTGGAAAGAATGCATATGGCAGACGTCATGAGGCCTGGGAGGTGGTGCCTTCCTTTCAGTCAGCCCCCTTCCAAGGACCCCATGAGTCCCAACAACATGATTTCTAACCCCCCTTTCCTGAGTCCTAGGGAGGTGAGAGGCGCATTGTGAGCTGATGCTGGCAGATTCATGACGAGTTGGGGCTGTGGCCGAGAATACGAAGGGCTTGGTGGAAGCCTGAGGTATTCTCTTCTGGGTGGCCATGACAGCTCTGGCACTGTGGGTATTTCCACATGAGGGCTGATCATTCTTGCAGTGACCATGGTTGTTCCTATGGTCATACCTGAATGCATGATGTATGCCCTTCCTGCTCGGGGTGGGGGGTCTGAACACAGTTTCCCAATTTCTCCATGAATTAACGATTTGGGAGATCCACCCATTTTCTGCTTTTCTTTTGATAGCATCTATCTTGGAAAAGTTAGAAACAATCCTCTTCTCGGTCTCTAGACGGCTCTCTAGATCCGAGATCTTTGAGTCCTTTACCTTGATGGATTCCAATTGGAGATTCATCAAGGTCTTCAGCTGAGCAATCTCCTTAGCTTGCTCCTCCACAAGTAAGTTGCTCTTCTGATGGGCACTCTCAAGAGAATCAGGATTTTCAATCTTTTGATTGAAGCTATCCATATCCCTTGCATCTCTAGAAGGACTACCCTCTGAATTGTTCCTGTCTTCAGGAACTTTAAGAGGAGGGGGGCAGGAGGAAGAAGTTACCTGCTCCTGGCTTTGCTGATCAGGGTTACCGTTAATATCGGCAGAGACTGTTGAGTCATCTTCATCAAAACTGCTCTCCTCAACTTCTTCTTCAGTCTCTGACAAGGACACAGGAGCCCTGATACTGAGAAATTGGTCATCACTTTCTTCTTCAGAAATGCTAACCCCCATATATGCCTCATCCTCTTGCTGGCGACTTATCCCTGTTCTGTCTGATCCCTCCATGAGGTCTGATACAGTTTGCCACAAGGACTTGACCGTCCTATACTTTTCAAGTCTTGACCGGGAAGGTCCAGTCCAGACATCCAGGATGATTCTACGAATCTCTTTATCCAGGTTGAATAAGGAGAGTTCAAGCTCTGACATCTCAGAGACATCCATAGGTGTTTGAAGACCCTTTCCAGAGCAGGAGGTCTTCATAGGAATGAATGGACTCTCTTCCAGGATGATTGATGTCCGTGTGTCAATGGCCTCCAAGTAAAAAGATACCCTCATCTTCCAGATGGGGTAATATTCCTTTGTGAACGTAGGGAGTCTAAGCGGAGAGATATCATATTCCAGCTCCATCCTTGTTGACACAGGTGGCAGGATTCTACTCAAGGTGTCAACCTTTTTGATGAGTAACCTCCCTCTGATACCACTTGAAAGTCCACCTAGTGTCAACTACATTCACCTATGGGGGGGGGGATAGGTGACTTGCAGCGTATTTGCGGAATTAAAATTGTACCTGCAGAATCAAAACAAACCACACAGCACAGAAAATAACACAGGCAATTTATAGTGGTTCCCCGATTTGGGTACGTCCACTTTCCCCCTTCGACCTATCTCCCAATCCAGGGACGACCCGGTCACTTCACCAACAGGATTGAAATCCAATCCTTGCACTATCGGAAGGAACCCTTCCACACGTAGGTGTCAACACTCCCACAACCCGGGTTGCACCCAACCCTACAACTAGGAACCAAATGTTCCTTTACAATGAAAAAGAAATTGGAGTGTATAAGAAATACAAACAACTTGAAGATCTAGGTGTCCCTTTTTGTTAGACTACTTGTTCTTGTAGGTAACGAAAAGTCCACAACCCTTGATCTTTCTTGGAGAGAATCTCCCTGAGATCGGCGACGATAAAGGGCGGCGGCAAGGCTCTCGGTGTTGGCGGCGGCAACTGAAAACAGCATCGATGCACTGGAGATTCAATCTTCTTAGCGAAGTCGGCAAGGTCTTCCAACGGTCACACTAGGATCGATCGTCTCGATCGATTCGGACGGGGATGGATTTCCCTATCTCAAATCAAGAGACAAAAGATCTTTGGTTAGACGCATGAGACGCTGTGCACGACTTGGCTTCTATCACCGGGAATCTGGAGGAGATCAAGATCAGCTACGGTGACTACTGCACGAGCGGCGGCGGAGACGATCGGCGGAGCAAGATCGAGAGCTAGGGCTTGACGGCGACTGTCCTTTCTGAATTCGCGTGTGTTCTTCTTACTGTTCACCAATACCCATATATTTATACATTAGGTCATAAAGATGACCGTTGTGGGCCCCTCCAGCAATAAGACTTAAGTCCGGTTCGAAATACCGCTGGAAACCTGGACCGGTCCAGGAAGTGTCGGAAATTTGCCCAAGTCAAATTCGGCGAGAATCGTAGGTGATTCTCGACGAATCGGCGAGAATCACCTACGATTCTCGCCGAATTCTACTTAGTCGAATTCTGACTGCACAGGTATAGTAGCCGGGGTGAATCGGCGGGAATCACACTTGATTCTCGCCGAATCGTCGAGAATGCAAAGTCATTCTCGACGAATCGGCGAGAATCACTTAGTGATTTTCGACGATTCTGCCTTAGAGAATTTTCTGGCGGCGTCGAGACAGCCGGCCCAACCTGGTGAGAATCATCTAGTGATTCTCGACGACTCGTCGAGAATCACTAGTGATTCTCGATGAATCGGCGAGAATCTCTTAGTGATTCTCGACGATTTACACTTAGACGATTCTCGTCTTTCAACCCGTGAGCTGGTCTTTGGCCCATCCTTGCTCTTTGTCTGCTCATGATCTTTCATGACCCTGTGCTTGGAAATAAGTACACTCCAATAGTGAGAGTACACGTAAGCCAACACACTGATCTGCTCAATGAGGGATTACATTGCACAGACCCGTGTATATTGACCTACTGCACCCTGACATTGGTGTGTATTTAGCAATGAATAGCTGCAAGCACAACTAGAAGAAATTCATCAAATACATAGTGAATTCATCTTAGCTTGATAGGAGGCTTCCTCAAATCCAGGTAATTGTGGATACAATATGTAAGACCCCCCCTTTTTTTTTCAACCCCCGGGGTCTTATGCCCAGAACCGCCGCTTTGCGGTGACACCTTCACGTCCTGAAGGGTCATCACCACAAGGCACCGATTCTGCCGGCCAATTCGATCACAGAAAAGTAGCACAATAATTGAAGTAAGAACAATGCAGTCCACAATAATAAATCACATGTAAATAAGATAAAATCTCCACGAAGGGAGTGTCCACAGAAATCATCAGAGTACTATAAATACGGGCTTATGCCCGGTACAAAATGTCCTCACTACAAGTCTCTCATGCGGAAGCAAAAACAGAAACTACTCAAGGTCGAGACTCACGGTCCCGGCTGTATGAACTCCGGAGCTAGACTGCCCCATCTCTAGGCGTACCGATCTCTGGGGCTGCTCCTCCATGCTGGGCTCCACGATCCCCTAAATGATGCGGTTCGAAAACCGTTAGTCATAAAGACTAAGCCCTATCATCCCCTACCCCTTCCCCCATGGCTCCTAGGTACCGAGCGGGGAGGAAGAAAGGGAAGGACATGATGGTAGAGATAAATCAAGAAACAGGTGACTGTGGACTTAATCTAGCAAGTTGTATTCGGTGAGCAGTTAATATGATTGTTATAATAGGTCTAGCAGTAAGAAAAGCAAACATATGAAATTAAACCTTCACTTATGCGAGAGCACATAAGCAAAAGGGATCTTTTGCAAGGCTCCCATCGTATAGAGTATCCCATACCACTTATACGTTGGGGTGTCGGTTATCAAACAGCAATGGTTGTTATATATTGAAATTAACCTTTGATTTATAAACTTGCCCACACAAGCTTATAGACCAAGGGGTCGTTTTGCAGGTCCTAATGTATAAGCGTCCCATACCACTTATACTTTAGGTGTCAGGGTTAAATGAATCGATTATGCTATGACATGCTAGTGGGTATGATGAAACATGCAAATGCAACTCACACACCCGACTCTGTGCACACAGACCTTTAGTTCCCCCTTTCGGAGTCGTTACCTCCCAGGATACCTCCGTAGTGGCAGACGGAAGCGGTGGGTTGGGCCTCGCCCACCTCAAAACCAGTAAAAGCACCACTGGTCTGACCTTTCGTACGCCTCAACGCTTGGTGCACTAAGCGGACGCCTGCGTACTCTTGCCGGCTGGCGCACCGGACTTCTGTTGGCGAAATGCTAATCACCCCGCCGAGTCAACGATATCGGTGTCGGTGTAATCGAACTCCCCGATATCGAAAAACCCACCACCTTAACTTTGTCCTATCTTATGCACATGCAAGTTTATCGTAAACACACAAAACTGAGCCGAAGCTCCCCGGACCAAACGTCCGTCTCCAACCAACCGAGTCGAAGCTCCCCGGACCATCCCATCCGTCTCTTAACCAACCGAGTCGAGGCTCCCCGGACCCAAACGTCCGTTTCCAAATCACCCGAGCTGAAGCTCTCATCAATCTTCCTGTGCCAACAGTGTTTGTGAAAAGTGCAATCCTAGTTACGAAGTTACTCTTGCCAGTTTATTATTACAGTTTACGTTAGCCCAGGACTGCCCCCGGTATTCCCCGTGAAGGGCTCTCAAGGGGCACTAGGAACCAAGACGGCGGCATTACGGCCCGAAATTCCCTTTCGCAAGGCACTTAATATTATTGGTTTATTTCCCTTAGCCCGATTCCCTTCTCATATTACGATAGACTATCCTAGGGTAATTTTTAACCTTCCTCTCTTCGGGAAAAGCGATCTTTCGCCGAACCCGAGCACCTCTTAACTCTAGCTATCACCACTTCTCGCTACTCTTTATATCTTCCTATTGCGTTTTCCTCCACATTTCCACCCAGACAAAATGTTTAACTCCGATGACTTCCTCAGATCATGTCCTATTGTATTTCACAAATTGCTATATGCAGACCGACCTAGGCTACATGTCGAACCGGTTATGCAATGATCCATTACTCATCCAAATGCCCTAAATTATTTACTGGAGACTCACCATGATATAAATGTCCTAAATCCAAAAAAATGGAAATTTTCCTAATCTATTTGGCATTTAATTAAATTCCTCAAAAATCCCGAGGGCTACCGGTTTGAACATGAACTACCCTAAGTAATCATGCAAGATGTCTAGCAAATTTATGATAAATAGTAGGTTATCCCAATAGGTTAAATCCTAAGTTTCATAATTTTTCTATCATTAAAAAGGCATGAAGACTATTTTAGAAATAATCTCTAACTTCTGTTGTTTATGAATCAAATACAGATAATATTCTTCCAAAAATTATAAATAATTTATGTCATGTAGATAAAGGCCTAAAATTAGCACTGGCCAAGTTTCATAATTTTCCAGCAAGTAGTTTATCCATAATTAATTTTTAAACAACAAAACCTCTTTTAAATATCTGTGAACAAAGTACCAGATTTATTCAACATAAAATTCTATAAAAATTCAAGGATCAATGTTCTACTAGTCAAGATCTAAATCCAGAATTTTAACTGAATATAATTAATTTAAAACTTCCAAATAATTGAAACAACAAATCGAGCTAATAATCATTTAACACATGGAGTATAATATTTATTAATCATAAAATTCCAGAAAAATTGCTTATAAGTCTAAAACATCCTAAAACTCCCTCTTCCCGAGTTTCATAATTTTTGGATTAGATTTAGTGCTTAAATTAACTAAATTACATTTTTATCCTAAATCGAAATCTCAAACTTCAAGGTACCTAATTACCTCCAATTCCTTCACTATTTCAACCAGAGGGTTTTCATCATATCATCCCCCTCTCCTCCAAATTTCAAGGGCATACAAGAGCTTTTGCTCCTATGTCCTTCACAAACCTCAAACTACCACACACTGGGTTTGAGCCGATCTCTTAGGGTAAAATCCACCCTAATCCACACCATGTTACCCAAGAGGGTAGACATAGACTTAACAAATCAGTGGCCACAACTTCAGCCTCTTTTGAGGAGATTTGTCCACTCCATTTCCAATTGTACTTTTCCCCAAAGTACCCCTCACCAAGACCTATCTAGGACTTGATACTTCCCTATTCAAAACTCGACTAATTGAGTTGAAATTTTGTACAGATCTTAACATTGATGCCAGGGACCACCACCCAAAATTTGGGAGAGTTTGGACTTAGTTTCATCTCCTAATTAATTTTATAATGTTTATTAAAATTTTACAAAAACTTTAGGCAAAAGTTCTCCAAAAATTCTCATTTTTGGACAGCCTCTCGATATACATATTATAGACCTCCAGCCCAAATTTCAAGTCATTTGGACATCTTATGAACCGTGGGCAACCATTTCAATTTCTGGTTAGCCTAGGTCTTGATCCCACCAAAATGAGTGCTGTGGTCAAACCACTCACCCAAATTGAATAAAATCAATTTTAAATTAAAGTAGACCCAGAGGGCTACAACTTTTGTGACTGGTCATTTTTCCTAATTCGGCCTCTAAGTGCCTCGTTTTGCAGCCTCAAAATATATTCAAATAATCTATTTTTCCATTATGTAATATATAATAATCTAGGTATTATAATATTGGTTCTACTGTTCATCTTCTTCATGAACCCGAAAACAGACAGAAAACCATTTTTCCTGTAAGCATTCCGTGATCCGTCTCCGGCAGTCCGGTCACTTCCCTGGCCAACCACCACCACCACCACCTCCGTTGAGGCGATGGCTAGCGGTCGGCGGTGGTTTGGCCGCCGGAGGTGGCGGTTTCCGGCGAACTCAAAAATACCATTTACATGGTTTTCCCATGAAAACGAGAGACGGGTCTGGCTCCGTTAAGCGCGAACCTCCTTTCTAAGAATCCTAAGATCTACCCATGAAAGAGAAGGAGCAGAGGAGGACCTTGTTCGCGGTTTGAAGGCGAGAAGAACGACGGGGTGCCATGGCGCGGTGGTGGCGATGTTGAACTTCTCCTACAGCAAGAACAAAGGTCTGATCTGTTTGCTTGAGCGTGTAACCTTCTCCTCTGGTTCCAGGTGGGCTTTTATAAGTCAGAAAGTGGGAAGGTGAATGGGTAAAGCCTTTATGGCCATGAAGGTTCTCCCCTTAACGTTTCGGTTACAGTGAAGGGATAAGAAGCGGTGGAAACTGAACAGGTGTGTCCAGCTGGCGGCTTCCTATTGGACCATATCTTCCTCATTTATTATATAATTACAGAAGGAAAACGGTCTGAAATTACTCCTGGTGTAACTTCCCACACCAGCATTTATTACCACGCGTGTTAGAATAATTTCGGGCCTGAACCGTCGTTTCGGCCAATGTCACGGGCGTGACACATAGGTCACGGGCGTGACAGGCCCGAGTAGCCAATTCTGGGTTCGACGATCGTCGAACTGAGATCGACGATCGTCGATGGATGGTCACGGGCGTGACACCTTGGGTCACGGGCATGACAGGCTCGGGTGGTTAGTTATGGGTTGACGATCGTCGATTTGATATCGACGGTCGTCGAATGGTGGTCACGCCCTGGGTCACGGGCGTGACACCCTTTGTCACGGGCGTGACAGGCCCGAACGGCAGATTTCGAGGTCGACGATCGTCGAATTGAGATCGACGATCGTCGAAGGCTGGTCACGCCCTAAGTCACGGGCGTGACACCATGGTCACGGACGTGACATGCCCGGGCCGCAAGGTCGACGATCGTCTCACGGCGATCGACGATCGTCGATGGGGTCACGCCCTTAGTCACGGGCGTGACACCCTTGTCACGGGCGTGACATGCCCAGACAGCACGTTCGACGATCGTCTCGTGGAGATCGATGATCGTCGAAGTAGTCACGCCCAAGTCACGGGCGTGACGGGTCGGTCACGGGCGTGACCAACCCGTGACCCGAAAATATTGATCGCTTTATTTCAAATTTTGGGCTTCCTAGGGTTTTGTCACAACTAACCGACTCCTAGAGGTCTAGCCTTCACAAAACTATACGAAGATTAAAATCTTCCTGCAACATACGACTGTGTCACATCTTCAAACCAATGGGCAGATCGAGGTGACCAACCATACCATCTTAAAATGGTTGAATACGCGACTGCAAGATGCTGGGGGGGCATGGGTCGATGCTCTCCCCAATGTTATATGGGCATACCAGACAACCGAGAGAACTCCCACAGGAGAAATGCTGTACAATCTCTGTTACGACACTAAAGCCATCATCCCGGTCAACATCGACGTTCCAAGCCCCCGGGTTTCCAACTTCAACCTTGAGAAGAATAGTGACGCACTCAGAGGCAACTTGGCTTTGGTCCCTGAAGTCCGTGAGGAGTCATCCCTTCATGTTGCGTCCAACAAATAATGGACTGCTTGGTACTACAACCGCAAGATGAGACCCCGACCGATCAATGTAGGTGACTTGGTCATCCGCACTGTAGAGGCCACATGCAAAGGGACGCAAGGAGACAAACTATCTCCTACATGGGAAGGTACCTTTGTCGTCACAGCAATGGTAAAACCAGGAACGTACAAGCTGTAGACCGCCGAAGGAAAGACTCTTCCCCCCACTTGGAATGCACAGAACCTACGCCGATTTTATCAATGATTTCCTACTTTGATTTTTCCTGCTTTATGTCTTTCAAATTGTGTAATGCACTTTTTTTTAAAAAAATGACTCTATGATGTGTGTAACCTGCGGGCCTAACCTCATGCAAATTATTTTTATCCAAATATCACATTGTGTTGCTATAAATCTTGTCTATTCAAACAGAGAAGACGACGAACTCATAACTCCCCATGGGGGCATGCCCCCTTACGGCTAAGCCGCGATTACAAGCCGCGCAAACTAAGCTGTAATCCTGACTTGTGCAAACTCCCCTTGGGGGCCTGCCCCCTAACGGCTAAGCCATAATTACAATAAATACAAAGTAAGCTGTGATCTAGACTCGTGCAAACTCCCCGTGGGGGCCTGCCCCCTCACGGCTAAGCCGCGATTACAACCCGCGCAAACTAAGTCGCGTGCCCGACTCGCGCAAACTCCTCGTGGGGGCCTGCCCCCCTCACAGCAAAGCCGCGATTACAACCTATGCAAATTAAACCGCGAGCCTGACTCGTGCAAACTCCCCATAGTGGCCTGCCCCCCTTACGGCTAAGCCGCGTACTAGAACCGTGCAAACTAAGCCGAGGGCTAGAACCGTGCAAACTAAGCCGCAGGCAAGAAATACGCAAACTAAGCCGCATGATGAAATTGTGCAAACAAAGTTGCAAACCTAGTTCACTCGAAATACTTCACCAACACTCTTCTTCAAGCTAAACTCTAAAAAACAGTTCTCAAAGGAGAAAAAGTAAAAACAAAATAGTTAAGTGATATGAAAATATAGATGTCATATAGATCCGCGCACAAGAGCGCCCACTACAACTGCTAAGCAAAAACAGCACACGACACGAATAGCTGGAGAAAGAGTACAAAAACATACAAACATAGGAACATGAGGCTGCTACTCATCAGCAGCATCTGAACGCTCATCCTTAGAAACGTCATCAAAGATAAAGCCAGAGGTGTCACATCCTAGGTGCCGGCCGACAAATCGGAAGGCCTTTGCCACTCTACCGCTGAGGGCTAACTCACGGGCATCTTCCACTTGAGGCTCCACCTCCTTGGACCAGATCTCGTCGCGGACCTCCTTCGCAATCAGGAAATGGTCTCGCATATAGTCCAAAGACTTCAAGTACTCTTCAAGTCCAGCACCCTTCAGCTCCGATACACGGCTGTTAGAAGATAACATCTCCACTTGGGCCCTCGCCGCCTGAAGCCAAGTCTCTAAGCTGGTGGTTTCCTCCTAGGAATGCTTCAACATCTGGGTGGTCCTCTCCACTAGTGCCTTCTCTACCTCCAATGTTACGCGTGCATTCTACAACTCCGACTACATCCCGGACCCCATCCGACAGAATCGTGAAACATCACGGTCATGCTCCTCCCTCAAGGAGGCGAGTGAGATCTGATCTTCTCCTGAAGGGACAAATACCCGTCCTTCGGGCTCACATAGTGGTTATTCCAAGTAACGATAGCCTAGGCCTGAGTCTCAATCTGCACGAAGGAAAATGAAAATTAGCGTCATAAGATGAAAAAAGAAAATTTCACACAAACAAGAGTACTTACCCCATCACTCATTGCCCTCAAAGAGGAAGACATGCACGGGGCCGCCGCATACACAGAAGGAACCTGAAGGGGCGGGCGGTCAACCACCTGAACCTCAGGGGTGGTATCATCTCGGGCAACTAGAGGGGCCGCCCAGTCCGTCATTTCAACACCACTAGAAAATACTACGCTGGTTTTTCTCTTATGACTTCCACCAGAATGTGCCACTATACTCTGCGAAGAATCCAAAGAAATGCCACATTGCATCAAGCGCTTCTCCTCCACAAATGAGAAGATGCTGAACAGGATGTTGGTACCCTAGTTTGGATTTGAGTTAAGTCTTCTCAATTAGTTTCCTGACCCAAGATTTTTCTATGGTCAAAGGTTAGATTTAGGTTAGATTCCATTAGTTGTGTAGAGTTGTTGTTTATCCAGATTGAAAATCTGGTTAAGTGTTTTTAGTTCGACTATGGTCAAACGCCGCTCGACTATCGTCTATCAGTTGATCGACTATCGTCTATCAGTTGATCGACTATCGTCAGACAGCAGATCGACTATCTCTGAGTTAGTTTATCTCTGTTAGCTCGACGATCTGTGGTCTCAGTATCGTTGATCGTCAAGTCCTTCTCGACTTTTTCTGTCCCGGCAGATTTCTTGTAGGTCGACTATCTGTTCTGATAGTTCGACTATCTGCTCTGATAGTTCGACGATCGTCGTGATTCGTTCGACTATCTTTTTGTTTGCATTTAGAGATATTGTACTCTTTTTCTTCTGTGAATTATTTCTTATTTATCTGGCTTATTTTATTAAAGATTATTTCATTGATTTTATGCTTATATATCAAGGCAATTTTTGCCTCATTCTTTATGCATAAGTCAAGTTCTATCTGACAAAGTCTTTTGTCCTATTAGTTGACAAATCTATGTGTTTTATCTGCCATGCTGTCCTTTATAGTCGTTAGACACAGATGTCTTTCTTTGGCCGTAAAGAGTTTGTTTTTGATGTGACTTTCTCTAATATCTTTTGGACTTGCAGAATGGATAAGCAGCTTCTAAGAAAGCTTTATTTCTTTATAGAATGTCCTTCTGTAGGCTATTTGTACTATGTGTTATTTGCAGTCCAGATTGCAGATCTCAGAAGAAGAGAAGATTTAAATCAAGAGAAAGATAGAAGCCGTTACAAAGGCTGATATATAAAGAGCTAGTGAGAGAAGTTGATATACAGTTAAAAGAAATATACAGATATACAGATACACAGATTCAACAACAAGAACAAGTGTAGAACAACTCTCTTCTTCAATCCTGAGTTCATCCTGCTTACAGGAACATTCATACTCAGAGCTTCAAGAAGAAGATGAAGAAGAAGAAAGAAAAGCTGTTGAAGAAGAACAACCATTCCATATCAAGAGTCTTCTTCAAGCTGCTCCTTCAAGAACTTCAAGACAACATATCTTCTCTGTCAAGAGTTCTGAAGAGATCCTGCACCCTGAAGCAAGGCTTCTTCCTGGATATTCTCTAAGCCAGGGGAGCTTTGATTCCTTCAGAGCTTTCTATAGCTCAGTGCAATCCACTAGCTTCTCTAATTTTGTTTAACAATAGACAAGACATTCTAACTCTCTCAACCTCCTGTACAAAGGGTTATTACTCCCATCAAAAGTGAACCTTAGTGGCAGGGCACCTTAGCAAAAACCTATGTTGGATTTTGAGCTCCTGATCAAAAGCTCAAAGGGTTTACTTGATCTACCTGAATCAGATCAGTTGGTGACAGGGCACCTGAACAAAACCTGTAGTGGATTCCTACCAGGGTGGTAGAAGAGTGGATGTACCTATTGAGAGGGAACCACTATAAATCTTCTTGTATTGTCTGTGTTGCTTATTTTAATTACTGCACTGTGGTTGTGAGTAGAATTAACTAGGACTGCTAGTTGCTGTGTTAGGACTAAAGCTTAAACTGTAATTATAGTTAGCTTTCTCTTGTGCACCTCACTTTGTGTTAGGCTCTAGGATTTCATATATCTATATACTTATTCCGCAAATTAACTCTAAGGGAGTTGAGTAGATTCTCATATTTTTGAATACTTTATTCACCCCCCCCCCTCTAGAGTTGTATCTATCCTCACTTTCAATTGGTATCAGAGGGAGGTTGACTGACTGTACATGCTAACACCTGAGTCACAAGATCTAGATAGATTCCAAGTTTATAGATATTCACTTCATGGTCCAGTACAAGGATTACTCTAGCACCAGACCTCCAGTATGCAACTTAACTAAGTTCAGCATATGGAAGGCAAGAATCAGACTGTATATGAATTCTATTGATGAAGATATCTTTTTTTCTATTTTGAAAGGACCACCAACACCACCTGTTGTAACTACTGCTACAACTTCAACAAATCTGAGTGCAGTGCCACCTCCTGACTATAATGATGCTTACAAGAATGCAAAGATAGCTGATGCAAAAGCTATGAACATTCTGGCTCAGACCATGTCTGATGAAACTTTCCAGAAAGTGGCTGATTGCACTCCAGCAAAAGCCATGTGGGACTCACTGAACCACATTGTAGCTGGTTCAGCTGATGAGAAGAAGGACAGAAGGTCCAACCTCACATCCCAATATGAGAATTTCAAGAAAACTGAAGCAGAATCAGTTGATGCAATGTACACCAGGCTCAGCTCCATCATCAATGAGCTGAGAACCCATGATAAAGAGATCACATTGACAGAAGTCAATGACAAAATATTGATGTGCTTCCCCAGCACATGGGATCTCAGGATCTGGCCCATCAAAGAGTCTAGAAGTACAACTGAGATCTCAACTAAAGCTCTCCTTGGCAAGCTCAAATCATTTGAGCAAGTACTGAAGACTAGGGAAGCTGAAGCTGAAGCCAAGACTCCCACTCCTATAAGGAAAGAGCAAACTCTTGCTCTAAAGGCTGCTGATGCATCTAAAGGAAGCCAATCAAATGAGGAGCTAATGGAACTCTTTGCCAAAAGATTTCTCTAAATGGGTAGAAAGGACTTCAGAAAGAAGTCTCCCAGATATGAAGACAAGCCAAGGTATGAAAGAACACCAGTTAAAGAACTTATATGTTATGGCTGCAGGAAACCTGGACACATTATACCTGAGTGTCCAGAGGAAAAGAACAAGGAGAAGAGAAAAGACAAAGAATATCAGAAGAACCATTCCAAGTCCTCCTCCTACAAAAACAAGAAGAAGGAGAAATGATTTGTTGCTGAAACCTGGAGTGATACTAATGAGGAATCTTCCTCCTCAAGCTCCAGTGAAGATGAGGAAGATAAGAAGGCAAAAGAAATTTGCCTAATGGCAATTGATGCATGCAGCAATCATTCAGCTGTAGAGAGTTCTGATGAAGAAGAAATGTCTACTGAAGATCAGGTATTGTCTTCTTATGATTTTACTTCTGTTGAATTTAGATTTGAATTTAAATCTCTCTGTTTAGACTTAATTAGCTCAGAAAAGGAAATTAAGGAGCTTAAAAATAGGATAGCTGAATCAGAATCCCTATCTAGTGAAAATGCTAGGCTAGAAGCTGAACTCACTAGATCTACTGAAGAAATCAAATTTCTTAAAACTGAACTAGCCAAATCTAAAAGATTAGAAGAATCTCTTAATGGTAGAAGTCTTAAGCTGTTAGAGATTACTAGCATGTCAAACACTAGGACAGGTAACAATAAGCTAGGCTTAGAAGCTTCACCAAGTGAACCCTCCATGGTTCTGAAAAACCATCTTTCCACCCCAGTAAACTTTATTTCAGATGATGGAATAAAAAATACTGAGCAAGTAAATCAAGTTAACAAAGGTTTAAATAAGGCTAAGAGAGAAAAGAGAAAACAGAAATTTAAAGAAATACAAAAATCGTTGAACTATGCTCGACGATCGCAGGCCCAATGGTCGACCGATACTCGACGATCTGGGAAATGATCATCGAACGTCGATCGATAATCTGAACATGATTTTCAAAATAATAATAAGAACCTTAGAAACACTAAGGTAAATAGAAACACTAGGTTCATTGACCCATCAACTGCATGGAGTATTCCACCTAGGAGATCCTATCACTTAGGATATAAACCTCAGCCTGCTTATTCTTTCATTTCAAGTTTTAATTATGTGAAGAATAATGGACCCAAGGTTGTCTGGGTTCACAATGTCTAACTGTTTATTTTGCAGGTGAAGACCTATCCAATTACTAAAGACAAATGGTATTTGGATAGTGGCTGTTCTAAACATATGACAGGAAACAAAAACAATCTGTCAAGCTTCAAGGCCAAGCTTGGACCAAAAGTGATCTTTGGGGATTCCAGCTGTAGTCAAACAGAAGGATATGGTAAGTTTACTATTGGAGCAGTGACATTCAAAAGGGTTGCATATGTAACTGGGCTGAAGCACAACTTAATCTCAGTAAGCCAGTTATGTGATGCAGATTATCAGGTATCATTCACTGACACTCTTTGCAATATTACTTTAAATAGTAATGTAGTGTTAGTAGGCATTAGACGGGGTAACATTTACTTAGTAGATTTTAATTCAACTCAATCTAAAATCTGCCTGTTTAATGAAGTAACCAATAATAACACCTTATGGCATAAAAGGCTTAGCCATGTTAACCTCAAGAATATATCTAGGTTATCTAAATACAACCTTGTTAGAGGTTTACCTTCTTGCCCCTAAAAGAAGGAAAGTCTATGCAGGGCTTGTCAATTAGGCAAGAAAAAAATTCTTTTAAATCTGTAAATAAGAGTGATTCACCTAGAATCCTGTATTTATTGCACTTGGACCTTTTTGGCCCAATAAAAGTACAGAGTCTAGGAGGGAAATTTTATACTTTAGTGATTGTAGATTATTTCTCTAGGTTCACTTGGGTGTTCTTTTTGAGAACTAAGGCTGATAACTTCAAAGTTCTTACAGACTTTCTGCTATGTGTGCAGACTGAGTATTCTACTCATGTTGCCTTGATCAGAAGAGATCATGGTACTGAGTTTGAGTCTCTTCTCATGCAAGAATTCTGTGAGAAAGAAGGTATCAAACATAGCTTCTCTGCTCCTAAAACTCCTCAACAAGATGAGGTAGTAGAAAGGAAAAATAGAACCCTAATTGAAGCTGCAGGAACGTTGTTGGCAGATGCTAACATTCCTCTCTCTTATTGGGCATAAGCTGTTAGCACAGCTAATTATGTTCTGAATTGATGTCTAATACATAAGCTTAAGAGTAAAACTCCTTATGAATTACTTAAAGGAAAGAAACCTAAAATTAGGTATTTTAGAGTCTTTGGTTGTGTAGTGTATATTCACAATAACAACAAAGAATACCTTAGAAAGTTTGAAGCAAAAGCTTCAATGGGAATTTTTCTTGGATATTCCCAAGTAAGCAAAGCTTATACAATGTTTAACAAATCAACTTTAAAAATAGAAGAGTCTGTGCATGTTTCCTTTGATGAGTCAAAAATGTTTTACAAGGAGAAGGAAACTTCTCCTTCCTCAAACTCATTGCAGGTACTTGAGTTATGTAAGGATCTCACCAAAGAGATTCCCCCTCTATCAACTCTTCATATTACTTATTCAGACAGTGATGAAGACTTTGTGGAAGCAGTTGTTGTACCACCAACAGTTAATTCTATTCCACAAGAGGAATTAATCCAAACTGTTGTTGAAGATCACATCCCACCTACTGATCTTGTCACACTTAGAGATAATCCTACATCTCAAGTGATTGGTGACATATCAGCTGGTGTGCAAACAAGACATAAATTAAGACAGGATGTGATGCATGCTTGTTTCCTTTCACAAATTGAGCCCCTCACCATAAAAGATGTTGAGCTAGATCCCCACTAGATCATTGCTATGCAAAGGAGCTTAATCAATTTGAAAGATGTAAAGTATAGACTTTGGTTCCAAGACCAAAAGGCCAACTGATCATAGGCACCAAGTGGGTGTTTAGAAACAAGTTGAATGCCCAAGGAACTATTATAAGGAACAAAGCTAGGCTTGTAGCTCAGGGCTACAGACAGGAGGAAGGTATAGACTATGACCAAACCTTTGCCCCTATTGCAAGGCTAGAGGCAATAAGGATCTTTCTAGCCTATGCAGCCTATATGAAGTTTAAGGTTTTTCAAATGGATGTTAAAAGTGCATTCCTAAATGGTGAGCTAAAGGAAGAGGTGTTTGTTGAACAACCACCTGAGTTTGTTTCTTCAACTCAACCCTCATTTGTTTATAAGTTGCAAAAAGCTCTTTATGAACTTAAGCAAGCACCCAGAGCCTGGTATGAGACTCTAGCTAGTTTCCTTTTAGAGCATAACTTTGTTAGGGGAGTAGTTGATAGAACCCTGTTTGTTAAGCATCATAAGGACATAATCCTGTTTGTTCAAGTCTATGTGGATGACATTATCTTTGGTTCCACTGATCCCAAACTATGCAAAAGGTTCTCAGACCTGATGCACTCTAAGTTTAAGATGAGTAGTATGGGTGAGTTGTCTTACTTTCTTGGTCTCCAAGTAAAGCAATATGTTGATGGCATCTTCATCTCCCAATCCAAATATGCCAAGGAATTGGTAAAGAAATTTGGGATGGCTGATGCTTCAGCAATGCATACACCCATGGCTACAAATGTAGTTATAGATTCTAATGATAAGGGTAAGCCAGTTGATCAGAAAAACTATAGGGCCATTGTTGGTTCCCTATTGTATTTAACTGCAAGTAGACCTGCAATAATGTTTGCCACAGGCCTATGTGCTAGATTCCAGGTCAACCCCAAGGAATCTCATTTGATTCTTCTCAAGAGAATTTTGAGATACCTGAAGGGATGTAAAAATTTAGGACTGTGGTACCCAGCAGAATAAGAATTTGAGTTAATTGGATACTCTGATTCTGACTATGCTGGTTGTAGAGTTGACAGGAAAAGTACCTTAGGGACATGTCAGTTCCTGGGAGAGAGATTAGTCTCTTGGTTCTGCAAGAAACAGGCTTCTGTCTTAACTTCAACTGCAGAGGCTGAATATATAGCAGCTGCTAGTTGTTGTTCACAGATCCTGTGGATTAGAAAACCAGCTTTTGGATTATGGGTACACACAAAAGAACACAAAAATCATGTGTGACAGTACCAGTGCTATTTCCATAGCACAAAATCCTGTGCACCACTCTAGGACCAAGCACATTGAGATCAGACATCATTTTCTAAGAGATTGTGTGGAAAAGAACAAAATCAGTCTTGAGTTCATATCCGCTGACCTTCAGAGAGGTGATATTTTCACCAAGCCCTTAGATGAACAGAAGCATCTGTTCTTTTTGAATCAACTAGGTATGATAAATGGAATAGACCAAGTGTAATTTCTTCCTATGTTGAAATCTGCTCGAATATCGTCGAATGTCATTCGACCATAGTCGAACAGGTTAAGCCTATCGTCGACCTATGGTTGATGACGGCTCGATTGTTTGTGAAGACAGAAATAGTCGATCGATAGCTCGACTACTTTACTTCAGGAAACGATCGTCGAACGATCGATCGACCATCGTTTCTAGTATCTGTTTAAATAGGTCGATGATTGCTGTTTAAATATAAACCGATGGTCGACCTAGGTTAATAGATCGTGCTTTTCGTAGTCGACAGAGCTCGTCGTTTCATATTCCTCATTCCTGCTTGAAAGGTTTGACTTGAGCTCGACCCCGCGCTTTCTGCTTTCGTCTTTCTCATCTTCCCCAACCGAATCCATGGCGATTGCTCCAGCTTTACTGACCGTGATGAAGTTTGATGCCGACTTTAGCGTTGATTTTGATTCTTTCAGTGCCTGCGATGCCGATATTCTCGAGATGCTACAGTTATGCAAAGATCAAGGACTGGAGAAGCTTATGTCTACAAGGATTAAGATAAATATTCCATAAATCAAAGAATGGGTCTATACATCTTCTTCCAGCGACGAATCTATGACAGGGACTATCGGCGGCGAGGAGGTAATTTTGACTCCTGCCGTCTTAACTGAGATTTTTGGTTTAATCAATGGTCAAGAAGAGTATGATCAAGATACTCAGGAGTATAGTAGGATGCTATTAGAGCTAGGACATGCTGAAGGCATTCCTTCCAAGTTGCTGAATATAAGCTTCCCAATGAAGATCAAGTTCTTGGCAGAACTAGTAGGGAAACTGTTGTTGGGAAAGCACTCTGCGCACGATAACATTACCAGGCAGCAGTTTGCCTTAATGTATGCTATTGCTAACAGGAAATCAATAAATTTGGCTGGAATAGTTTTTGATTTAATCAGGAAAAAGAACTTAAAGAAAGAGGTAACCCTTTAAATGGTGATTGGGATATTTCTGAGAGAGAAATATCCTCAGCTTTTGGGAACAGTCTCAACATCAATCAATGCAAGCAAGAAGATGGATCCCACTCTGTTCATCAAGTGGAGAAGGAATATCCAAAAGCCTTCACCTGCTGGGGTTGCTCCTGTTCCATCTGAGAACACAAGTACAGTACCAGTCACCCCCCACCTAATTGAAGAAGGCTCTTCCATTTCCCCCATTCCATCTATATCTGCATCTGCATTGCCATCCACTTCTATTGCAGTACCATCTACATCCACTGCTATTCTTCATGCATCACCACCAGCATCTCCAACTCCTTCACACCTTGCTGGGATTTCAAATCTTAGCATTGATATGTTGGTTTCTGAGACACTTCCAACTCCACCTCAGTCACCAATTTCACATCAAGATCATATTGATCTTCATGCATCTGCATCTCCATCACCAGTTCATGCATCTGCATCTCATCAGAAGAACATCATCCCTAATGTTCATCCATCTGTTATGATTCCCCCATCTACATCTTTTGAAATCACACCAGCATTCATTGCAAGCATCATGGCGCTAATTACTCCTTCAATCAAATCAATGATTGAAGAAGCAATTGCCCCTCTTGTTTCCTCCATTACATCTCTTACATCATCCATTGCAGCCCTCTCAAATTCTGCTGAGCCCTCTTCTCTTAGGGGCCTGAGTTCAGTACCCATTGAAGTCAGGCAGGGGAAGATGTTCCAGGAAGATGTCTCAGGACTTCCACTGGTCATTCTTTCAGCTGCAGTTCCATAAGATACACCATTAGATGAAATTCATACAGCTGCAGATTCATAAATTACAACATCAGTTGCAGTTGAAGTTCCAAATACAGCTGTTGCTCCAGAATCTCAAGTTATAACTTAGGTTGAATTTGCTTTCGAGTTTTGTCTTGAAGAATCATCTACTCCTATTATTGTCATGTACCTAGAAGGAATCATTACCTCCTACCTAGACGACTTATGGGAGTTAGGAAATTCTGCAGGTAATACAATTACTCATTTCACTGACCTGTTGACTGACATGTTAACTTGTGAATACCTTGAAGGGATGTTTCTATACCATTTAGAAAATTTTGTGTCCCTTTGGCTACAGATCAAGCTCAAGATGGTCAAGAACCTGCTCCAGAACCTGCTGCAGAAGAACTGGTCCTCAAGATAGTTACAGATGTTTCAGAAGAGAAATCAACTGTATGGGATGATACTCAAGGATTAGACCTGGATTTCCTATTGGCTCAGAATGCCATAGAAGAAGAAAAAAAAAAGGCTGCTTTAAAAGCAAAAGCAAAAGCTGTTCAAGATATTATTGATCAATATGACCAACCTCAGTCATCTCAGTCTGATGATGAGGAAGATTCAGAGGATTCTGAAGGAACCAAGAAAAGGAAAATTGCTCAAAGGAAAAGGAAAGCTCAAGCTCCTCCTCCTCCTAATCCAGAGAATGACATCCCCTATTACATATTGAAATGGATTGACCCCAAGTCTAAGGATTTTCAACATTAGATGGGTTTGTCTAGAAACCAGCAGAAGAAGAGGAAGAAGAGAAAAAGATATGATACTCCAGCTCCCAAGTGGACTCCCAGAGGTCCTCCTCCTCCTCCAAGTGTAGGAGCTTCAGGGAATGTATCTTCTAATCCCTCAGCTCCTCCAGCCAGATTTACTCCTTCTCAAGCCTATCAGAGAAGAGGAAACCCAGGTTACCAGGGCAGACCCCATTCAGGTCAGCAAAGACAAGTAGCTGGACCTAAAGAACAGGTGAAGGAGATGACTTACCAGAAACCAACATTTTCTCCTCCTCCTTCACCTAAAAGAAAAGTTTCACCTTCTAAGGAGAGCAAAATTCTTCCCTCCAAAAAGCCAGCTCAGATTAAGCAAGTAGATTCAAAAGGAAAAAGAGTAATTTACTCTGACAAGTCAAGCAAGAAGTTTGCAGAGGTTGCTCCACCATCATCTCTTGTTATTCAAGAAGACATAGAACCAGCTGCAGGTCTGTTAGACCTTTCTATAAAGTTCAAGACTTCAAAGCCTCTAGATCCAGCTGATGAAAATGCTTATGAAAGCCAAGAGCTTAATCCTGAGTTCAGGATGGCCAGATTTATTGAGTTATTTGGATTAGCCTAAATTAGAAAAGCTAAATCTGAAGGCAAAGACATAACAGTCTTAACAACTATGTCAAAGTTCAGAGAAAAGGAACTAGACAGATTTCAAGTCAGAGCAGAAGTTTTTGATGTCTCAAAATATATGGAAAAGCATCCTGAGGCTGTTGTGCCCAGAGCAGGAGAATCTAAGATTATTGGAGAACAGGACTTGAAGATTTTAAAGAAGGATGCTCTTGATCCCAAAAGGAAAATTTCCTTCCTTCCTGTTTCTTTCTCTTCTAAACCAGACTCTGATAATGTTTAAATTTATTTGTATTAACAGTCTGTTTTTCTTGATTGTTTGATTTTATGTTTGATATGAAATGCTGCTTATTGATATGATATGATACACTTTGATCCTAACAGGTTATTGTTGTTTTTATATCTATTTATAGAATTCTTTTTGTTTTGAGAGACTTGACCAAAATAGGGGGAGATTGTTGGTACCCTAGTTTGGATTTTAGTTAAGTCTCCTCAATTAGTTTCTTGACCCAAGATTTATCTATGGTCAAAGGTTAGATTTAGGTTAGATTCCATCAGTTGTGTAGAGTTGTTGTTTATCTAGATTGAAAATCTGGTTAAGAATTTTTAGTTCGACTATGGTCGAACGCCGCTCGACTATCATCTATCAGTTGATCGACTATCGTCAGACAGTAGATCGACTATCGCTGAGTAAGTTCATCTCTGTTAGCTCGACGATTTGTGGTCTCAATATCGTCGATCATCGAGTCCTGCTCGACTTTTTCTGTCCTGACAGATTTCTTGTAGGTCGACAATCTATTCTGATAGTTCGACTATCTGCTCTGATAGTTCGACGATCGTCGTGATTCGTTCGACTATATTTTTGTCTGCATTTAGAGATATTGTACTCTTTCTCTTCTGTGAATTATTTCTTATTTATCTGGCTTATTTTATTGAAGATTATTTCATTGATTTTATGTTTATATATTAAGGTAATTTTTGCCTCATTCTTTATGCATAAGTCAAGTTCTATCTGACAAAGTCTTTTGTCCTATTAGTTGACAAATCTGTGTGCTTTATCTGCCATGCTGTCCTTTATAGCCGTTAGACACAGATGTCTTTCTTTGGCCGTAAAGAGTTTGTTTTTGATGTGACTTTCTCTAATATCTTTTGGACTTGTAGAATGGATAAGCAGCTTCTAAGAAAGCTTTATTTCTTTATAGAATGTCCTTCTACATGCTATTTGTACTATGTGTTATTTGCAGCCCAGATTGCAGATATTAGAAGAAGACAAGATTCAAATCAAGAGAAAGATAGAAGCCATTACAAAGGCTGATATATAAAGAGCTAGTGAGAGAAGTTGATATACAGTTAATAGAAATATACAGATACACAGATTCAACAACAAGAATAAGTGTAGAATAACTCTCTTCTTCAATCTTGAGTTCATCCTGCTTACAGGAACATTCATACTCAGAGCTTCAAGAAGAAGAAGAAGAAGAAAGAAAAGCTATTGAAGAAGAACAACCATTCCATATCAAGAGTCTTCTTCAAGTTGCTCCTTCAAGAACTTCAAGACAACAGATCTTCTCTGTCAAGAGTTCTGAGGAGATCCTGCACCCTGAAGAAAGGCTTCTTCCTGGATATTCTCTAAGCTAGGGGGAGCTTTGATTCCTTCAGAGCTTTCTATAGCTCAGTGCAATCCACTAGCTTCTCTAATTTTGTTTAACAATAGAGAAGACATTCTAACTCTCTCAACCTCCTGTACAAAGGGTTATTACTCCCTTCAAAAGTTAACCTTGGTGGCAGGGAATCTTAGCAAAAACCTGTGTTGGATTTTGAGCTCCTGATAAAAAGCTCAAAGGGTTTACTTGATCTACCTGAATCAGATCAGTTGGTGGTAGGGCACCTGAACAAAAACCTATAGTGGATTCCTACCAGGGTGGTAGAAGAGTGGATGTACCTATTGAGAGGGAACCACTATAAATCTTCTTGTGTTGTCTGTGTTGCTTATTTTAATTACTGCACTGTGGTTGTGAGTAGAATTAACTAGGACTGCTAGTTGTTGTGTTAGGACTAAAGCTTAAACTGTAATTACAGTTAGCTTTCTCTTTTGCACCTCACTTTGTGTTAGGCTCTAGGGTTTCATATATCTATATACTTATTCCGCAAATTAACTCTAAGGGAGTTGAGTAGATTCTCATATTTTTGAATACTCTATTCACCCCCCCTTTAGAGTTGTATCTATCCTCACTTTCACAGGCGATTGGCCAATTCACGAGGCTCCGAAAACCCCCAACACCGGCAAAACTTCTCGCTCCATCCCCTTCTGACGGAGACAACGATCGGGGAGAGAATTCCACACCTCTGGTAAGCCCCAAGGGTTCCTGATGTATCCGAAAAGGGTGTTCCCGTGACGACGGTCTATCCGGGCCTCGAACTCGAACCAAATATTATTTTTATGAATCTCCACATGCTCTCCACCATCAGAGCGGACATCGCACCAATCTCGGAAACACTATAAATAAAGTCTCCCTCCATGCCCACGGAAGAAAACAACCATGCCCATAAGACGCACTGCTCCCAATGAGGTAAACTGAGAGATCGGCACCCCGAAAATTTCAAAATCTCGATCACTTCCTCGCAAGGAATGAATTGGAAGCCAGACCTCAAAGTACTCTCGCAGACCGTTAGCCAACCTCGGGGGGGGGGGGGGGGGTGGATTTTGCACACTCTCTCGGCATGCGGAATTTTCACCTCTAGATCGACAGGTAGCCCGAACCTCTTTCTCCAAACAATGATTTGGTTTTTAGTAAGAGAGGAGCGCAGACGCAGTGGTCTCACAGTACGCTTCGAGCCATGCCACCAGAAAAGAAAAGTCATATGCAGTATGAAAGCACGTGAACCCAGGCGCGCGTGCACCTAGGTGCGCGCCCTGATACGCACACCAGTCCGCACACACGGCCCGGTGCACGCGCGCGCGCCCAAACTTGCACGCGCAGTCAAGACGCGTGCGTGACCGGGGGCCCGCACACACACGGCCTTGTCTGCGCACCCCCTCACATGCTCGCGCTTCGACCGCCGCTGCATTGCCTGACCGTGGGGGTGCCGGGAGCCCCCCTTTTTTGGGCGCATTGGCGCTTCCTCTTGCTGTCCCCTCTCTCATGTAGAAACCTTCTAACATATCATTACCTGGGCTCACTGGGCTCCACTATCTGATGTTTCTGGCTTTTTTTCGATTGCCATCATGGTCAAAGAGAATGAGCGAAAATCCTTGTTCTCTCACTTGTGCCAACTCTCAACAATAAAGGATTTGGGGGGCAATTGATGGGGATGAACCTCCATTTAAAGCCTTGTGGGTGCATTAAACCACTTTTCCCCCATGATTTATCCTATTATGGAGATCATGGGTTTGACCGGTCAACCCACTTCCCATGATCTCTACAATAAGAGGACCATGGGGGACACCCATTCAATAACTACCTCCACTGGCCATCCGCCGCCGCCGCAGGCCGCCCGCCCGTTGCCGCTGCTGCAGGCCGCCCACCCGTTGCCGCCGCCTCCAACCGCCGTCGTCGATCGTCTGCCGGTCGCCGGTCATCAGCCGCCACTGCCGCTTGGCTGTCAGGCAACTTCAGCTTGCAGGTTGGCCACCGTCTGATGACTATAGAGCCTCCATCGTCGTACGATCTACAGGTAACCACCCACTAACCACCAGGTTAGTGGGGGAAGCCCACCATAACCACCTCCAAGAGGCTATAAAAGGAGCCTCATGCCTCCTCATTTCTCATCTTTTCGCTCCCCTAGCCTTCATCTTCCTCAGGCTAGAGCTCTGCCGAACTCCACCCTCGAGTCATCTTCAAGCCGCCTACAAGCCAGAAGAACGCCCAAGTCCCCAAGTGCGCAGAGAAGGGAAGAAGATGACTATCACCATCACTCAACCACACCAACCACCAAGCAACATCCAACACTCACTCGGCGTAGCCTATTACCTGTTGCGAGTCAGGAATTCTCTCTCATCACCAAGTTATAAAGAGGAGCGGCATATCTCCCTCGATTCTCCAAGAATATTGTAACCACAAGTTGATAGTGGACTTTGACTGGCATAGATCCGTTCATGTGGTTTTTTACACAATTGAGGGGTTTTTCCACGTTAAAACCTCTTGTGTCAACTCTATATTTTCATTGACTGTGTGCGCGCTCGACCGCGCCGAGAGCTAAGGCGGTCCAGTTTATTCCGGTCCGACCGGGACGCTGAGTTAGTCCGCAACAGTTTTAACTCTCATTCTTCATCATCACCTAGTTCTTATAGGGAGATGTTGACTTAGCTTGGCTATGTGGAGTGGCAGGGAAGAGCTAAAACCACATGAAATCTTGGAAAGAGAAAAGTCTGTGACAACACGCTGCTATATTCTTCGCTCGCAGCTATATGCATGTTCTCATTCATTTGTCCATTTTGGCATTGGAAGTGCTACTATTCACAAGGAACTAGTCATCTCTCTTTAGAGTGCTCCTCTTGTGAACTTCATCAAACTCAACTCCATTGGAGTTGTTCGGTGTTCGCTTATAGGGTCGGGTCGAGTGTGATAACAAGAGATCACAAGGGGAAATGTCTTCGCTTGGCTTAACCATTCATTTGCTCTCTTGGATAATCCGCAAGTAGCAGAAGCTTTTGTGGCTAGAGAAGCCCTAGGTCTGTTCAAAATGGTGAAGTGAAAGTGGGTGATTGGGTGACCTAGGCGATTTGTCCGCGCGGTCTATGCGGACATGACTGGTAGTTAGCCAAGTCGGCAGAGTTGTTACCGACGGCTTGTTTCTTGGCGGCCTGGGAGGTCTTTTCCCACGATCTATACAGACATAGGCGGCGATCAGAGATGACGGCCAGCCAGGACAGCATATGCTCAGTAGGCAGTTGGATCCCAAAATGTAACCGGGCAGATAGCTTTTATATATGCGGAGTCCGGCAAGATGCGGACTGGGATGGAGCTCGTCAGACCGGCATGGCAGATGCCTTGGTCTAACTCTGTTGGTGCGGCTGGTGGAAGCCACAGGGCTCGTTGGTTAGTGCAGACTGGTGTCGTAGTTTGCCATGATTGGCGGGCTGATTCCAATGTCCGCTAGTAAGTGCGGACTGGCCCTTGTGGCCAGTGGTGGACTTGGTTGGTTCTGAATAAAGTCCATGTTGTCTCAGTCCGGAGTGATCGTGCAGTTAAAGCGCGGACTGCTTCTCAGTCCGCCAAGCTCGGCAGCAGTTGTCGTGTGCCTTGGTTGCGAGATTGGGGAATGCGGACTGAAGTTGAGTTCACTAGGCGTGCGGATTGGTGCAGTGTCTGCCAAGTTCGATAATTGGCTATTATGCCTTGGTTACGAACTTGGGGGTGCGGAATGATGCTGTGTTAGTAGGGCGCGCAGACTGGAGCGGTGTCCACTAATAAGTGGACAGGGTGTTGCTACAGAGTTTTGCTGGTGGCGGTGTCCTTGCTTAGCTTTGGGTGACAAGGCGGATAGAGGTTTCTATCTGACCTTGGTGATGCCACTTGGCGGGCTGGCTATCCTACACAGGTCGCGACAGACTGGCTAAGAATTCGCGTCTTGCGGATACACTCGGTGATCGCCGCGGGATGGGGCGGTTATCCTATCGGCTAAGGAGGTGACACACTCCTCACGATGCCTATAAATAGGACCCCCCTATCACATCAATTGAGAGCGAATGAACAGTAAGTGAACTCACGGATAGTTGCTGCGGACTGGATTTTGTATCCATGCAGTTTGAAGATTGACCGGGTTGTGTTGTGCAGGTTATCCGGATAGCACTGGAAACCGGGGACTTAGTTCTAACTACGGTTAGGGATAGTGCGGACTCTGCGTATAGTAACTAGCAGTTAACAGCAGGACGCGGGTGGTGGCTAGGCGGTCTCTCTTCTACAACTAGTTTCCCGGTTCATTAAGCTATCCGCTTCTAGCGGCATGTTCAGTTCGGCAGCAGTAGATCAAGCGGTCAGGAGGCTAGGCAACCTTGCGGTTATGTGGCTTGCTGATTTGCGACTAGAGTTCCTTCTTGCATTGGAATAAAGGGCAGTCCGCACATCTTTGTTTGCGGTCTGGCGACCTGGCGGTTTGTGCGGACTCCGTAGTGCAATAGTAAAGCTGACGGTTAACTCTTTGAGTCCGCCCGGTTAGGTTTTTCCTTGTAACTATTTCTACTTTCTCTTTGGTTACTTTGGCAAATCATGTCTCGCCATGTATGTCTCACCTTGTAAAGATTATTTAGTACAAGATTCTTGCTCTTCTGGTTTGCATCTTGTTTTTTTGGGATCGAAATTGGTTGAGTGTTAATGCGCCTGGTTTCCTGTCTTTCGCTATATCAAATTTTAACATGGTATCAGAGGGAACAGAGGCTTGAGCAGTGGATCAACCAGCAGTTTGCTTCAGTGCTTCTGTGAGTCTAAGTGAACAAGGGTTAAGTGTAATGGAAGGTGGTTTTGCAAGAGATCTTTGAATGGAGCTTCTTACATGGACTAACTTTGGAAAGTGGAAGTCATGTATGGAAAGCTTTCTTATTGGCGAGGACCTTTGGGAGGTAGTTTTCGGAGACAGAAGGCAAGTGGTTACTGCTGGCAATGCTGAAGTGATGAGAGCTTGGAAGGAGACAAACGCAAAAGCATAGTCTATTCTCAAGCAGGTTATCTCATCGGAACTCTCAGACCACATTGGCGGATGTCGGTCAGCTGTGGAGATTTGGACTTCCCTTGATGGGTCATTCAACAAGGAGGTGAAGTTGGCTGCGGTGGTTGGTCCCTCTACTTATGATCAGGAAGAGAGGAGTGTTTCTCCTAGGCATGATGGGAAGAGGAAGGAAGGACAAAGGTGCTATTGATGCAAGCGGTCTGGTCACCTCAAGAAGGAGTGTGGTTGTCTTGCACTCGGTGAATTTTGCTCATGTTAGGAGTAAGGAGAAGAACTTGGTTGGGTCGTCAACAAGTTCTGATGCTAATCGGATGAAGGCCAATGATAGTAAAGCTATCTGGCATGAAAGACTGGGACATGTCGGAATGGACAAGTTGAAAGTAATGGCGGTAAGAAGCCTTGTGAGAGGCTTGCCTAGGATGTGATCCTTCGGCGACGGTCAAGCTTACGTGGGATGTAAACACGGTGAAGCTTATCACTTTACATTTGATAAGGCACAGTCTAAGTGTAAGGCACCATTGGAGGTTGTCCATGGTGATCTAGTGGGGCCGACTGTCACCGTCAGTCTTGGAGGCAGCAGGTACATGCTGATATTGGTTGATGACTACTCAAGGTATACTTGGGTGTACTTCATGAAGGAGAAGTTGAACGCGCTCCGTTTGTTTGTGTAGTTCAAGAAGCTTAAGGAGGGCCAGCTTGGTCTGCGGATCAAGAAGTTAAGAACAGGCTACGGAGGTGAGTTCGGATCAACCGTATTCTCTAACTTCTGTAGGAAGCATGGAATCTGAAGGGAGATCTCTTGTGGTCATACTCCGCAACAAAGTGGAGTAGCAGATTGGAGGATCCATCTTTTGACGGAGACCTGCAAGTATTGGCTTCAGTGCAAAGGCATTCCCAAGGACTTTTGGGCGGAAGGGATGACCTGCGCGACACATGTCATCAATCAGATGCTTCTGAGTCTGATCAACTTGAAGACTCTGTATGTGCTGACGTCCGGGATAAAGCCCAGTATGAAGCACTTTCGGGTGTTTTGTTCTACCTTCTATGTACACGCTCTGGATGCTCTCAAGACGAAGCTTGTTTTTGTTGGGTATGATGAGCAAAAGAGGAGATGGAGGTGCACAGATCCTGCGACGAAGAAGTTCATCGTGTCGATAGACGTAGTCTTTGATGAGCTGACGTCGTATTGGGGTAGCTCAGATGTGGAGCTAGAGGTGATCAGGTCAGATGGTGGGCTGGAGGAGGCTACTGCAAAGGTTTAGATGGAGCTACCTGTGTCACAAGGAGCTCCAGGTTGTTCCATCTCTGGGGTAGATGCGTCTGGTTCTGGAAGTAGGGGAGCGATGATCTAGGTGCTTATAGTTCAAAGATGGTTGCTTCTGGTTCAGGAAGCAAGGGGAGTGATACTCCATGTATTTCTGGTTCAGGTAGCAAGGGGAGCATTGCTCCAATTACTTCTAGTTCCAGTGCGGTGGCTTCTTGTTCATGAAACAAGGAGTGTATTATTCCGGGTTTGCCCAGGAATGGAGCTGGTTCAGAAGGAGCAGTATAGGTGGTTAGCCGTGATCAGGTTCTTCGGAGTTCGAAGAGGATCATCAACCCACCAACTAAATATTGTGGAGGAAACACAGTGAGCTTGGTCTCATGTTTTCTCGCAGACCCTCAGATCGAGCAAGTACCTTCTAGCTGTGATGACACCACTAGAGTATAGGAGGTGAATGATGTTAAGGTTGAGGAGGTGACTACAATCAAAGGAAACAAGGCTTGGGCCCTTGTTCCCATGATCGTTGGTGATACTCCTGTGACGCACAAGTGGAGGTCGAGGCTGAAGAAGAAGATGGAGGGTGTAAGACCCCCTTTTTTTCCTTTTTAAACCACCGGGGTCTTAGCCCAGAATTGCCGCTTTGCGGTGGCACCGACTCACGGGAAGGCAACCACTACAAAACGCCAATTCTGCCGGCCCTTTTCGATCACAAGAGAGAGAAGTAATTATACATAAAATGTAAACAAGTCCACAGAAATATGTAAATAAAAGTGAAATCACATCCAGTCCATCAGTAGATAATAAGAGGAAATAGATAAATGGGCTCGAGCCCGGTACATCAGAGTCCTCGCTACAAATCACTCATCGCGGAAGCTATAAAAATACTAATCACTCACGGACCTGGTCGCAGGTGCACCGGTGCTAGACTGACCCACCTCCATGCGCACCGTACTCCGCTGGTGCTGGTCCCTGGACTGCTGGTCCCTGTCTCCCATCCGGAGCTCCTGTAATGTTGTGGTTCAAAAACCATTAGTCATAAAGACTAAGCCCTATCATCTTCTACCCCTCCCCCCACGGCTCCTAAGCACCGGGCGGAGAGGAGGAAAGGGAAGCTACAAAAGTGGAGAATAATCAAGCAGATGACAAGGGAGCTAATCTAACAATTATTTAGAATAAAGTACAACTAGCAATCCTATGGCAGTAAGTAATAAGGAGGACGAGTAATAAGTAGCAATTGTATAAAAAGGCAAGTAGAGAACAGTAAGTAAACAAGCAAGTAAATAAGTAAGTAAATAAGTAAGTAACCTTAACTTATATGAATGCCCATACAAACTTATAAGTTAAGGGGTCTTCTGCAAGGCTCCCATCGTATAAAAAGTCTCATACCGATTTATACGATGGGAGCCTTGCAGAAGACCCCTTAACTTATAAGTTTGTATGGGCATTCATATAAGTTAAGGTTACTTACTTATTTACTTACATATTTACTTGCTTGTTTACTTACTGTTCTCTACTTGCCTTTTTATACAATTGTTACTTATTACTCGTCCTCCTTATTACTTACTGCCATAGGATTGCTAGTTGTACTTTATTCTAAATAATTGTTAGATTAGCTCCCTTGTCATCTACTTGATTATTCTCCACTTTTGTAGCTTCCCTTTCCTCCTCTCCGCCCGGTGCTTAGGAGCCGTGGGGGGAGGGGTTTGGGGATGATAGGGCTTAGTCTTTATGACTAATGGTTTTCGAACCACAACATTACAGGAGCTCCGGATGGGAGACAGGGACCAACAGTCCAGGGACCAGCACCAGCGGAGTACGGTGCGCATGGAGGTGGGTCAGTCTAGCACCGGTGCACCTGCGACCAGCTCCGTGAGTGATTAGTATTTTTATAGCTTCCGCGATGAGTGATTTTTAGTGAGGACTCTGATGTACAGGGCTCGAGCCCATTTATCTATTTCCTGTTATTATCTACTAATGGACTGGATGTGATTTCACTTTTATTTACATATTTCTGTGGACTTGTTTACATTTTATGTATAATTACTTCTCTCTCTTGTGATTGAAAAGGGCTGGCAGAATTGGCGTTTTGTAGTGGTTGCCTTCCCGTGAGTCGGTGCCACCGCAAAGCGGCAATTCTGGGCTAAGACCCCGGTGGTTTAAAAGGAAAAAAAAGGGGGTCTTACAAGTGGTATCAGAGTTAGGATTTTAGGTGGCCTAGCTGTCTCCAAATACCCTAAAATTTTGTCCAGAGAACTATACTAGTCCTATGGTTCTCTCCACCAAATTTTAGGTCAGTCCAAGGTCATTTGACCCCATGACCTTCACAACCCCAAAAACCACCATTAAGGGATTTTCCCTAGGGTTCTAGGACTACCCAACACCAAACCACCCCAAGCTCCCTTGGAGGGTGTGTCATGCCCTAAAAAGTCGGTGACCAAAATATCAGCCCCCGTTGAGGCGATATGGCCACACAAATACCAAGGGGGTGTTTGATCCTAAACTATCCTATAAGGATCATCCTAGGGTTGGACACAACCCTATTCAAAACATCTCCAAATGAGATGAAATTTTTACCAGAACCTTATGTTACACCCAGGGACCACTCACCAAAATTTGGGAGGGTTTGGAAGTCATTTAGCCATCTAATTAATTTATGCTAGGATTATTAAATTTTTCTAAAATTATAGAAAACATTCTCCAAAAATTCTCATTTTTGGATAGCACCTAGATATAGGTATGATTGGGCCACACCCCAAATTTCAAGTCATTTTGATGACTGGATTGGAGTGGGGAATTTTTCTAAGGTCAAGACAGCCCTATGGATAGACCTCACCAAAAAGGGTGCTGTGGTCTAACCAAGACTCCAAATCGAGTGAAATCAATTTTTAATTAAAGTAGACTTCAAGGGCTACATTTTCTATGTTGACCACTTTTTATGGTTCAGCCCCTACGGGCTATAATTTTCAGTTTTAACCAAGTGTACAGTAAAGGGATTTAAATTCCTAATTATACAAAATATAATATAATAAAAATAACACTGTTCATCTTCTTCTTTACCCGAACCCAAACAGAACCAGAAAAACAACTATTCCTGTAGCTTTTCTAAAGCTATTTCCCGACCACCCAGCCATCTCCCTGGCCGGCCACCACCACCATCACCTCTGTTGAGGTGAGGGCTACCGTCGGGCGGCAGCACGGCCGCCGGAGAGGCGGTTTCCGGCGAACCCGCCAACATGAAATTTTCAAAAAACCATTGAAACGCTCACCCGATCTGTCTCTTTTGAGCCTGATATCTCTCCTAATGATTTCTAAGATCTATCCGCAGAAGAAGAGGGAGGGGAGGACCTTGTTCGCGGGCTGGAGGCGTGCAGAGCGTCGGGAAGCCATTTGCGCGGTGGTGGCGTCGCCGGAAATTCTTCAACAGCAAGGGGAGGAATCTGAATCCGTTTAATTGAGCGTGTAACCTTCTCCTCTTGCTCTTAGGAGTCTTTTATAGATCAGCAAGTGGGAAGGGGAAAGGATGAAACGTTTATGGCCATTAATATTTCTCTTAATGACGTTTCGGTTATGATAGAGGCAGTTGAAATGCTGGAAACGAAGAGGTGTTTGCCAGGTGGCGATTTCCTATTGGACCAACATTTCCTTATTTTATTAAATAATTAGAGTAGGAAACGTCCCATAAATACTCCTGGTGTAACTTCCCATAATCAGAATTGATAACGACGTCGGTTACCAAAATTTCCAGTCTGGGTGACGTTTCGGCCTTGGTCACGGGCGTGACATATAGGTCACGGGCGTGACAGGCCCGGGTGGCCAATTCGGGGTTCGACAATCATCGAACTGAGTCCGACGATCGTCGAAGGGTTGTCACGCCCTAGGTCACGGGAGTGACACATGGGTCACGGGCGTGACAGGGTCATGAGGAAAATTCCGCTCTCGGCGATCGTTGCACTGAGATCGACGATCGCCGAAGGGGGTCACGCCCTTGGTCACGGGCGTGACACCTGGGTCACGGGCATGACAGGGCCATGACGCAAATTCTGCGCTTCGGCGATCGTCCCGCTGGGATCGACGATCATCGAAGGTGTCACGCCCTAGGTCACGGGCATGACACATATGTCACGGGCGTGACAGGCCCGGGTCGAAAAATTCTGCGCCCGACGATCGTCTCACTGAGATCGACGATCGTCGAAGGAGTCACGCCCTAGGTCACGGGCGTGACGGATCGGTCACGGGCGTGACCAACCCGTGACCCGAAATCTCGGTTGATTTATTTCAGTTTTTGGGCTTCCTAGGGTTCTATCACGACCAACCGACTCCTAGGGGTCTAGCCGGAAATGGGATGTTACAGAGGGATGCATGGCTCCTTCTGGGAGATGCTGTAGGGATCCCTCATGGTATAGGATATGCGGGATAGGGACTATATATCAGACTTCTTCTCGACGACGCTATCGGAAGGACCAGGTGCAATGTTATGGGAACTGCTGGGGTTGCTCACCACTTCTCACTTCAAGGGGGAGTGTCGAAAATGGTGAAGTGAAAGTGGGTGACTGGGCGACCTGTGCGATCTATCCGCGCGGTCGATGCGGACAGGACTGGCAGTTAGCCAGGTCGGCAGAGCTGTTGCAGATGACTTGTTCCTTGACGACCTAGGCGGTCTGTTTGCATGGTCTATGCGGACAAAGGCAGCGTACAGTCAGGCTGTCTTATGCTCAACAGACAGTTGGATCACAAAAGGTAACTAGGAGGATAACTTCTATATCCGCGGAGTTCGACAAGATGCGAACTGGGATGGAGCTCGGCAGACCAGCATGGCTGATTCCTTGGTCTAGCTCTATTGGTGCGGCTGGTGGAAGTCGCGGGGTTCGCCGGTTAGTGCGGACTGGTGCTGGAGTTCGCCATGATTGGCACGCTGATTCCAGTGTTCGCCAATAAGCGCGGACTGGCCCTTGTGGCCAGTGGTGGACTTGGTTGGTTCTGAACCAAGTCCATGTTGGCTCAGTCCGGGGTGATCACGCGGTTAAAGCGCGGACTGCTTCTCAGTCCGCCAAGCTCGGCAGTAGTTATCGTTTACCTTGGTTGCGAGCTTGGGGAATGCGGACTAGAGTTGAGTCTATAAGGCGTGCGGACTTGTGCAGTTTCCGTCAAGTTTGACAGTTGGCTGTTGTGTCTTGGCTACGAACTTGGGGGTGCGGACTGATGATGTGTCAGTAGGGAGCGCAGACTAGAGCGGTGTCCACTGATAGGAGGACATGGTGTTGCTGCAGAGTTTTGCTGGTGGCAGCGTCCTGGCTTGGCTTTGGGAAACAAGGAGGATAGAGGTTTCTATCCGTCCTTGGTGATGCTACTTGGCGGGTTGGCTATCCTATACAGGTCACGATGGACTGGCTGAGAATCCGCAACTTGTAGATACACTCGGTGATCGCTGCGGGATGGGGCGGTTATCCAATCAGCTAGGGTGGTGACCTCACTCCTCACGATTCCTATAAATAGGACCCCCCCTATCACATCAATTGAGAGCGAATGAACAATAAGTGAACTCGTGGATAGTTGTTGCGGACTGGATTTTGTATCCGCACGGTTTGAAGATTGATCGGGTTGTGCTGTGTAGGTTGTGCGGATAGCGCTGGAAGCCAGGGACTTGGTTCTGACTACAGTCAGGGATAGTGTGGACTCTGCGGATAGCAACCAGCGGTTAATAGCAGGTCGCAGGTTGCGGTTAGTCGGTCTCTCTTCTACAACTAGTTTTCCGGTTCAATAAATTGTCCTCTTCTGGCGGCCTGTTCAGTTCGACAGCAGTAGATCGCGCGGTTAGGTGGTTAGGCGACCTTGTGGTTAGGCGGCTTGCTGATCGGCGAGTAGAGTTCCTTCTTGCATTGGAATAACGGGCAGTCCGCACGGCTTGGTTTGCGGTCTGGCGACCTGGTGGTTTGTACGGACTCCGTAATGCAGCAGTAGAGCCGGCGGTTAATTCTTTGAGTCCGCCCGGTTAGTTTTTGCCTTGTAATTGTTTTTGCTTTCCCTTTGGTTACTTTGGCGAATCATGTCTCGCCTTGTAAAGATTGTTTAGTACAAAATTCGTCCTCTTCTGGTTTGCATCTTGTTTATTTGGGCTCAGAATTGATTGAGTGTTCCTTCGCCTAGTTTCCCGTCTTCCGCTATATCAAATTTTAACATGGCCTTATTGCAGGCAAATGATGAAACGCGAATATTATAAAAGGGTATTGTGCGACCTTGTAAAGAAAATTAACGAGGGCAACTCCCTTCGGTCTTCGACAAACTCCATAATCTATGACGCGTGCCTCCAATGAGCAGAGCCATATCTCTTTTTAATACACTTGACAAATGAACCTGACACTAGGCGATGCATTTCTCTTGATTCGGGCTGATTCCATGGCTCCCTAATACAAAACTTTCCCTGCCTAGAATACAATGATAAAAGTACTTGTGTATATATAATAAACACAAAATAGATAATACGTTTTCGCCCTAAGTGATAAAATGTAGTAATAATGTAAAGCCATTACACGTGGTCTCCAAATGTAATAGTTTGAAACATTTCTTCCTATTCAGACCATTCAATCTCAGGCAGGTGTGTTCACGAACCGAATGGAATTGCATAGATTTAAATTCAAATTGTTCGAATATTTAAATTCAGGTTCAGATTCGTCCTGAAATTCTAGATTTGAGTTCAGACGTAGATTTGAATTCAAATTTAATTATATAAAGTTTATTAATATATTTTACTCTTAATCACAAATTATTCAGAAATCTTGTCAATACAGATAATATAATTCAGAATTGAATTCGTTAGCCGCTCGAATCTGAATTTTGATTTTGAATTAAAAAAAACGATTCTCAATCAAATCTTCATGAATCAATTCTCGAATTATTCACGAAATATTTAGTTTACAAACAATCCTAATCTTGGGAATATTTGTAGGAGTGCGAGCGGTTCATTTTTTTTTTGTTTTTGACGGTTTGGTGTCGGTTTTTTACGAGCTTAACTCCAATCACTTTGATTTTCACTAATTACTATTTTCATTCAATGGCTCCCCTTGTCCAGTGCTTAAAAACTGTGATAATTACATCTACGGAATATGAGGTTTTTACTAAAATTGAAATAATGTGCTTGAAAACTATAGAAAATGATTCAGGCAGGCAAGGAGAGATGATAACTGGAGTTAGAGAACTTGAATTCTTGAACTTGGGTTTTGATTTTATGAGTATCTTTGCATTATGTGTTAATTCAATATGAACTTGAGATAAAATTTAGTTTATTTTAATCATGAAATTGTTGAGCTCTAAGTTTGCTAGGAATGACTGCGTTCTTTTTTATTGGCCCATATATCCATTTTTATCCTGTTATTTTTTAGGACTATATGCATGCACATTCTACGACTAGTTGTACATTTCTTGATTTAAGAGTATCATGTCTCATTAGCAACTACCTGATGGTGCTTCAATCCATAGCTAAATAATCAAAATGTTAATTTGTTGTTGTAATTTTTCATTTTACTGAAACAAAAATTAAGAATTCTCTTTTGTTTTTGATTACTTAATGCAAATGATATAATTAAATAATTTTCATGTGCATCTTTATCCCCTTAATTGATCGAAAGAGGTTTAGGATTAAGTCATTTTGAGTCAGAGGAGTTGAATGATCTCCTTTTTTAATAATCCTATGCTAAATATAAATGAAATTGAGAATTTAGCTCCAGGATTCACAATAATAAATTTTTAAGATCATTTGTCTCAAAGCATGTGGTTTTTTATATATATCTTATAAAACAAGAACTATGAAACAAACATCTAATATTAATCGGTTCGGTTTGGTTTGATCGGTTTTCACAACTTGAAAATCGACTCGAACCTATAAGCCTTCGGTTTACAAATGCTCCAAAACAAACCGACACCGGACCAGACGGCTCGGTTTCAAAATCAGTGCGGTTTGATCAGTTCGGTCAGTTTTGTCGGTTTTTGGTTTTTGCTCATCACCCCTAAATATTTGCCATATGTGAGGCCATGTTAATTCGAACACAGTCAAACTGGCTGCTCTCACCCTAGATTGCTCATCATGCATTGCTCACTACGAAATAGTTTAGTCATTTTTTTAAAAATAAGATAGGAAGAATGGACCTTAATTTTTTATATGCAAAGCCTAGAATATGGTTTCATGTATATTTTGTTAGTCACTATTTACATTTCATCACTTGATATATTAAACTTTTTTCGATCAGGCAAATGATTTGGCACCCTTTTATCCTCCCAAGAGGGTTCGCGAGAGGAATCTGAACACTTCTAATTTTTATCATGAAACTAAAGATATTGGCCCCGTTTGGCACGTTGGTGGCGGTTATAAGCATGTGGGTGAAATTTTCATTTGTTAACGTCAACCTAAGGAACTTCATCCACTTTTATTTTCAAACGGATGATGTTTGTTAGGTGATCCTTAACGAATGATGGTTTAACCCATGCGTTTATGATCACCATCACCGTGCCTAACAGAGCCATTATCATGGGGTTTGCGTCAGAGTCTTGGAGAGAAGCTCTATCGATTTCTCATCTTTTCCTATGGATGATAACTTTTATCGTAAAACAAAAACTCAAGTTATGAAATTCTTTAAACTTTTTTATTTACAAGTACTCATCTATGTGCAATTAAGATATTAACATGCATAATCATTATTTTCTTAGTAAGAAATACAAATAAAGCTTATGAAAATTCTCTGAATTTTTTGAAGCTTCAAGTGAAGAATGGATGAGGATCTTGCAACCATAAATGTAGAGTCTGAATCATATAAAACATTGAGTTTCTTGCCCTATGCATGACACTCGTAAAGATGAAGAAGCCATTGGTTTTAGCATGTCTACATGCATTCTATTTGGTCATGCTTGCACAATTCTGATGAATTCTTACCCTCTCTATTGCTGTGAGCACAAACTTTTCGAAGGGTGATATGCTTTAAGTTTGACTGCTAGGCATTTAATTGGATAGAGTTCTTTATGGCCAATGGCTGAGGCCACAGTAATTCCCCTTACCTTTTTTGTTTTAACCCTATTACTCTCCCGAGTGCTAGGAATTCGATCCAAAATTCAAGAATTTACTATTATTAGAGTGTGTTGGCTTAAATTTGTTTGTTGTTAAGCTGGTATTTAGGTCGGAGCATCATCCTTTCTCTTCATATCGGCATGTGGTTCCATTAGGGGTGTAAGAAGGAACTAATCGAACTAACTAACCCAACTGAACTGAATCAAACCGCATCGTTCGGTTCGGTTTTAGTAAGTTGTGGTTCGATTACGGTTCTAATTTTTGAAAAATCACATAGTTAGATTTACGATTTTAAATGTCAAATCAAACTGAATCTAATCGAACCGTACCGTATTAATACTTACATTAACATTAGTATGTTAGATTTATTTAGGCTTTTATTTGATAGTTATTAAAACTTATTATATACACTTTACTTTGAGTTACATTAACCTTAGTTTTAATTCAACCTTAGTTTGTGTTACATTAATTGTGTTGACTAATTGAGCCGCATGGAGAGAAATGAATGAAATTTGGAAATAGTGTTGTGGCCTATAGAGTTATAACTTTTAGTTTAATTTAAAATTTTATATTAGTGTTAAACATCACGTATGCTACTAGGCCTATCCAAAAAGTCTGGCAAGCCCGAACCTGCTGGGTCCAAGCTTTTGCCACCCGGGCTTGGGCACCTCTCAAAGAGGGGGTTTGTTAAGGCCCCAAAGTCGTCCTAGGCTGTAACACCCCTATCCGTCGTATAGCATATAGCAGTAGGTCCGGCCGGGGCCCGACGTCATATACTACGGACAGACCGGTTGGTTATGTGTTGAAACCATTCAACCAATTGCACGCCCTACACAACACCTAGCGGAAGCATTAAAATTAAGTTGCACAAATAAGAACCCTGCCAACAGCATGAATGTGCACTACAAAAACACCCGCAGGAATGTTCCAATACACATAAAACAGAAATGTCCTTAAGGCCTTACATAGTTTGCTTCATACGAAAATGTTTTCATACATCGGCTCGCAGGACGGCCACACATGGTTACAATGAAACACTCAAAATTAGGCCTTCGAGGGCCGGCTCAGCAACTTGGGCTTTAGCCCACTATTTTTCGCTCGGCTCCGCAGCACCTGCAAGCACAAACCACCGCCCGGTGGCAAACAAAAGCAACGGTCAGCTATGCTGACCAAATTATAACGATCCCGCCCCCAAAATCGGGGCGGCGATGCTCTTTTCCTGCACTTTATTAGTATAGGCAATTTATTAGTGTAAACACACATCATCACAGGCGTAGGCTCGCACGGCCACACACCTCGTGCAAACGGGGCACATTCACGGCAAACCGGCCAACGTCACGTCAATTCAAGCCATAGACGTTCCCGTTCCACCACCGCCCCTTGGACGGCCAACCATATGAGCATTTTGCCTTCTTGGCCTTGGTCACGACAATTTAACCCATATACCGTCGAAGGCTCTCATCCATGCCAACGGTCCAACCGAACGACATAGATCGGGTACGATTCCGCCTGACCCGTGCTCATATCGCAACGGTAATTTAAGCCATATGCGCAGGTCAAGACTCACCGAGTCCCGTTTCCGCCACAACAATCACATAACCCGGTTATGTTCACGTTGGCTCCCCGGCCATCGTGTTGGCAAAACTCGCTTTTGCCCAGTTTTTCCGGGTGCACCTTGGAGTTAATCTCCATGGCTCCTTGTCGCAATCTACCACGTAGAAAACCCGAAAAACGCCCAAACACCCGGAGTCTTCCCCGGTTCATATGCAATGCAACATCACCGATCCGGCTCTACTTGTCCGGATAGGCTTCACACACAATGTCTATGTCCGTTTTCGCATACGGACTCTAAACAAGGGGGACTTTACATATCTACCCCAAGGAACGCTCCAACTCTTCGCTCACTCGCGAGAGAGGGCTTCCTATGCAAAGGGAAAAAGGGCTTCACATGCCCAAGGATGAGAAATCGTTACCCTTGTGTTCTTCCGCGGCGCCATGAAAAACTACGCGGTTGAAAAGCACCGCAACGGCGTCACCTCCGCGGATCTGGACTCGGATCGCGATTTGGAGCTCCGACGCTCCACCGGCGGCCGGATCTTGGTCTCCAACCCCTCACCTTGCTCTCCCCTCTCTCTAGGATTTAGAAAGAGAATGGAAAGAGAGAATGAGGGTTTTGAAACCCTTATCCCGGCTAAAACTATCCAGGAGCAGCCCCCCACCGTCGGATCCAAAGCCAAGGAAATGAACGGCCACGATTAGGCCTCAAATTATAAAATCTGGGCCGAACACAGGTTGCAACATGGCCGTGTGCCTGGCCGTGTCACCCATTCGTCGTCTCAACCGACTCGAAAACCAGCACACAGCATTCGACACGGCCTCTGACACGCCCGTGTCATCTGTGACACGCCCGTGTCGAAACCCGTGTCACGCCCCCCGTATGCAATCGGCCAGCTTTCCCAACCCGAGAAGGACACGGCCTGCGACACGGCACCCGACACGCCCGTGTCGAATTTGACACGCCCGTGTCAGGGCCCGTGTCATGGCCCGTGTGCCTGCCTCAGAAAACTGCCCAAAGTGACACGCCCATGTCCCAGGCCATGTGCCTCAACACGACGATCTCTGATTGTCAAAACGTCGACCACATGACCCGTGGCCGAACACGCGTGACACGCCCGTGTCACGCCCGTGTCACGCCCGTGTCACGCCCGTGACACGCCCGTGACACCTGCTCCAAAATTTATACTGGGCTTAAAACATCACATGTCCCTCTTTTGAGTTCCGGGGTGTTACAACTCTCTCCCCCTTAAAAGAATTTCGCCCACGAAATTTACTAAAGGAAAACCATAGGAACTTAAAACTTTTACCGGTACCTGGGCGGAATAACTCCGGGTACTCCTCCAGCATGGTTTGCTCCCTTTCCCAAGAGAGCTCCTCCCGACCGCAATTATCCCACCGGACCTTAACCATCTGGATCTCCTTGTTACGGAGCCTCTTGACCTCTGCGTCTTCAATACAAACGGTCTTGACCTTAGTCGTCAACCCTTTGCCCACAGGTACTTGATCCATTGCGATCACTAGCAAAGGCTCTTGCACCGCCTTCCGCAACACAGAGATGTGGAACACATCGTGTAGCCCACTCAACTCCACCGATAGCTTCAAACGGTATGCGGCTTCGTCGACTCACTCCAGAACCTCAAAAGGTCCAAGGTATCTTGGGCTCAGCTTCTTCAAGCGTCTCACCCAGGAAACCCCCTTGAACGGCTTCACTTTCAAGTATACCCAATCGCCTACTGCGAACTCCACGTTTCGATGCTTGGCATTGTAATACTTCGCCTGCCTGTCCTGAGCGATCAACAAGCGCTCCCGAATGATCCGCACCAACGAGGTAGCACTCTCCACCTCCTGCTTCTTGTACAACCTTGCCTCACCCGTTTCTAACCAAGACAACGGCGTGCGACATTTTCTACCATATAGGGACTCAAAGGGCGCCATTTGGATACTCGCCTGGTAGCTATTGTTGTACGCGAACTCCACCAAATACATGTGGTCCTCCCAATGCTTCCCGAAGCCTAGAACACACATGCGGAGCATGTCCTCCATCGTTCTATTGACTCTCTCGGTCTGCCCATCCGTCTGCGGATGGAAGGCTGTGCTGAACTTCAACTTTGTCCCCAGCATCTGTTGCACCAACCTCCAATCATTGGACGTGAAACGCCCATCGCGATCACTCACAATGCTGCGAGGCACACCATGCAGTCTAACTATATTGTCCACATATAGCTTCGCCAACTTCTCCACCGAATCATCCTTCCTATGCGGAATGGAATGCGACACCTTAGTTAACCGATCTACGATCACCCAGATGGCGTCGTTCCCCTTCTGCGACCTTGGCAACCCATGCACAAAGTCCATAGATATGTCGTCGAACTTCCACTCTGGTATAGGCAAGGACTTCAAAAATCCTCTCGGCTTTTGGCACTCCGCCTTCACCAAGGCGCACGTTTGGCACTTAGCCACAAACAACGCTACGTCTTTCTTAAGCTCCGGCCACCAAAACAGCTTCTTGAGGTCACGGTACATCTTTGTGCTCTCTGGGTGGATCGAGTACTTGGTATGATGAGCCTCGTACAACAACTCCGCCCGTAGGTTACTCCCGCTTGGGACGCACAACCGATGATCCTTCCTTAACAACCCATCTTCCACCGAAAACTGGGAATTTGACCCATCCAACGCTGCCTCCATAAGCTCCTTCATGGAGTCATCTAACTCCAATGCCTGCCGAACTCGGTCAGCCAGGTCATACTGAACTTCTGTCCAGTTCAACATTGCCTTGACGCTCGCCTGCTTGTCAACGCAATAGATCTCAAGCTCCTCCAACTCCCGTATCAGCCGCTCATCATGCACCAACTAATGTCAAAGTTGGACAACTTAGTGCGAATTACATATGGGCACACCACTGCTTCCGCTAAGTCGGTTTGTCCCCAAACCGACTAATCGAATGGGAGTGGCCCATTGTTACATGACTGCTCTAGTTGAAGATCGGCTAAGTCTGATACCATTTGTAAGACCCCCCTCCCGGAACACAACACACGGCACAAGGGGAGTTTTATGCCCGAAATAGCCGCCTTGCGGTAGCACTAACACACAGGTTAGCCTTTACCATAAGACGCCTATTCCGCCGGCTACAATCCATATCATAACAATTATGCCAACCCAACCATAACAGGAAAGTAAAGCAGTTCAATTCACAGCTAAGCTTAAGTCCAAAAGAGCGGAAGATAACAAGCACAACAGGCTTGTACAAAAGAACAAGTGTCTAGAAATGTTTTGCCAAACGGCTACATGAAAACACTCACGACTGTTACTGACGGTGCCGATGGCACCACCACCTCAGGTCCTATCGTCCGAGCCTGGCTGTCCTGCTGCATAGTCCGTTGCTGCTCTACCTGCGGGGTTTCCTCCTAAAAAGGAAGACGTAGCAACCGTTAGTCATAAGACTAAGTGGCTTCACATCCGCTCCCCCGGCGAGTCCTCGGCACCGGGCGGAGAAAGGAACAAGGTACAATATGTATATATATAAGCAAGTAAACAAGCAGGTGACTGTAAATATGGTGGAATACAAACTACGCTACACAACTAGCAGTTCTACAAATATCTATATATATGACAGCAGGTGTAAGTAATCAGAATAGTAACTTAACTTATAAGAGTGCCCATACAAACTTATAAGTTAAGGATCGGCTTAACAGTAAAGTAACTCATCGTATAAGAGTGCCCATACAAACTTATACGATGAGGATCTTGTGTATGCAATGAATGACATGATATGAATGTTATGCTATGACCGAATCATGCGCACGCACATGCAAGTTGCTATGTCGACACAGACTTGAAGTTCCCACTTTTCGAGCAGGTAGCTAACCTCTCAGGCGTCGTCCGTCGTGGCCAGACGGCGACAGTGGAGCGGGCGTCTCCACTACTAGGTGGTATCACACTACCTATCCTAGGCCCCCCCCGTACGCCTCAACGCTAAAAACACAACAGCGGAGCTCACATGCGTACTACGGCTCAGAAGGGGTCTTGGGTAGATGTGCACCAAGAACACAGCCCAACCTGGCCTTTGATTTCGAACCGGATGGAACCTCGGAAGCGCACGAGGTGCAAGCCCAACCGTTCTCATGGCGCGGAGGAGATCTCGGGTTATGGACACCAAGTATCTAACCCTACCGCCCAAGGTCTACCCATTGGCTCCCATCGGTGTGACGACTGGCGAACCCGTAGACCTGCCACAGTCATTATCTCAACATCGCGACACGATGAATCGTCGCACATCACATGCCCCAAAACAACTCACTCGATGCTACCCGTAGGGAGGCTTCAACTCTAAGCATCGGTTGTTAATAAACCCCTTGGGCTCGGATTACGGTTACAAATACTCTTCACATAATGTTCATCATATTCACGCCCACCTATTCAATGAATTCACCTCAACACTACGCATAATAGATATGTTCAACACCAAACTGTATAAATATATTCTATACCAATCTCAACTCTTAGTATCTAGCCTTCCCATCCAATCCATTTCTCTACCATTACATGGTTATTCCTTATTACACAACCAAATGAGTAACCATGCTAAATTATAGTAACAACAACATTATAGATATATGGGAGCAAGATAACAAATGAGCAAATCACAACCATTGCAAGAGTGCTGGCATTATAAATTAACAAGTGCATTAACATAGGATAGCCCGATACTAAAACTGGGATTCCCGAAGCTAAAGGAATCCGATCACAATGCACAACCCCTCGTTGGAAAGGTATTCGCGAGGGCTACGACTTTCGTGTTGAGTCGATCGCCCAGATCTGGTCGCAACATACCAGAAATTCAACTCGAATACGTACAGGAAACAGTTTCCTGTACAGGATTTTCCCGAACGCAGCGGACTCGAACCAGCTTTCCCGTGGCTATAGGTATCGCATGGAAACGTGCAACCACTCGTTGGAAAGGTAATTTCAAGGGCTACGACTTTCGTGTTGAGGCGATCACCCAGATCTGGCCAGAACACCTCTGAAATTGGCCACGAAGGTCGCCGCGTGCAGAAATCAGATTTCTGCACGCATCTTAAGGCGAGATGAACGGCATCCGTTCATCTTCTTCCTTGCAACGACCTCGCATAAACTTCTCCAGAAATCACACCCAACCTTATTTCTCCTTTCAAAGCCAAAACCTCAACGAAAACCCCTCTCATCTCCACTTTGAATGATGAGAAGGTTGAGGGAGACTAAGCCTAGAAACCTAGGCATGGCTTATCCTAAGAACTCTCCTCCTCACCATCAAGACTCTATGGAGTCGATGTCTCTCCTAAAATAACTATAGATCTAGCACCAAGGGAGAGGGGAGGAAGCTCACCTCAAGTCCAGCGGTACCACCATGGCCGGCCATGAGCCTCGCACTCCTTCGCGGCGGCATTGTTTTTCCCTTGACGGCGGCGGCGTTTCGATTCCTCCAAGGATGGCTCCGGCAAGCTCCTTTCCCCTCCTCCAGCAAGCTCTCTTCCTCTCAGAAGTTTTGGGGCTGAAAAGGGGATGAAATGCTAGGGTTTCACAACTTTTTCCTTTTTATACACCGCAGACACGGGTAGGCACACGGCCGTGTTCCTACCCGTGTTCAGGTGACACGGCCGTGTCGCCTGCCGTGTTTAGGGCCGTGTTCATCCCAGAACATCTTTCTGCCGCGTCGGGGTTGCGGCACACGGGTAGAGACAAGGCCGTGTCTCGACCCGTGTCCTCGGCACACGGGTAGGGACGCGCCCGTGTCCCAATACCCGTGTACCTCTCTGACTGGAAACTTAATATTGGCATGAGGCACACGGGTATGGACACGGCCGTGTCCATACCCGTGTCGGCCAAAATCACCGTTTTGCCTTGTTTTCCTCATCTCCCATACGTTCGCACCTGTTCACCCACACCCCCATTGGGCTCACCACAGCCCCCTTGACTCAAAAGCGCAATCAAGGGGCCTAGCGCGAATTGGGACGTTACAAATCCTATAAACAAAATAAAAGATTTCGTCCCCGAAATCAGGGTAAGGCTATGGGAGTGAAACACATAAAAGGAAACTATGCTTTCAAATATAATTTTTACCTGGGGTAAATAATTCCGGGTAGCGCCCTTGCATCAAATCCCTTGGCTCCCATGTGAACTCCTCCTTCCCATGATTAGACCATAGCACTTTCACCAAGGGAACACTTTTGCGGCGCAAGGTTCTTGTCTCGTTATCAACGATCCGCACCGGCTCCAGTCTCACAGACCTATCAGACGCCACGGCACCATCCGCCGTGGGGATATACTGTTCAGGCCGCAACAAAGCCTTCCGAAGCGACGATACATGGAACACGTCGTGAAGGTTCTCCAGCTCCGATGGTAACTCCAATCGATAGGCCAGAGGGCCAATCCTTTCCACTACGACATAGGGCCCGACATACCTTGGGCTGAGCTTCTTGACTCCACGCACCCGCGACACTCCGTGCATCGGTCGAATCTTCAGGAACACCTTATCACCCACTTGAAATTCCACCATACGGTGCCTTGCGTTGTAATATTTCGCCTGTCGGCTTTGAGCCTCTAGCATTCGATCCCGGATCAACCTAACCACCGCGTCCGTGTCATCAATATACTCATTTCCCAATGTCTTCGGATCTTCGTCTTGCACCCAGGACAAGGGTGTTCTACACCTCCTTCCATACAAAGCTTCATGAGGTGCCATTCCAATACTGGCTTGATGACTGTTATTATAAGAGAACTCCACGAGAGGTAAGAGTCTCTCCCAAGGTTCTCCTTTATCTAGCACACACAACCTCAGAAGGTCCTCCAATGTTCGGATGGTTCGCTCAGATTGCCCGTCCGTTTGTGGGTGAAAGGCTGTGCTAAAGGCGAGGCGCGAGCCCAAATAAGTCTGTACAGCCCTCCATTCTCTTGAAGTAAACCGACCATCCCGATCGGAGACGATCGTCTTCGGCACACCATGGTACCGCACAAATTGCTCCACGAAGAGACGCACTAGGACGCCCACCTGTGCCTCCTTCTTCATTGGGATAAATCGGGCTACCTTGGTCAACCGGTCAACTATCACCCACACAGAATCATTCCCCAAGCGCGAGCGAGGTAACCCGTGGACGAAGTCCATGGAGATGTCCTCAAATTTCCATTCGGGGATGGGCAACGACTGTAGCATCCCACCAGGGCTTCTGCACTCCGCCTTCACCATTTGGCAGGCCACACAATGAGTAACAAAGTACTTGACATCTCTCTTCTTGCCCGGCCAACACATTGTCTTTCTCAAATCGGTGTACATCTTCGCGATCCCCGGGTGCACCGAGTACTTGGAGCAATGGGCGTCCTTTAGAATATCCTCCCGGATGTTGTCACCTTCGGGGATGTAAAGCCGGCCACGAAAATGGACGAGGCCGTCTTTTAGGGAGTATTCTTCCGTAGTCCCATCCTCCATTGACTTGAAAGCCGGGGTTAAAGCCGCATCCTTCTTTTGTTCCGTCCGGATCCGGTCTCGTATGTTGCAAACTATACTCATCGCTGCCAAATATTCTGTATACTCTTCTGATTGATTCTTAAAGACCAAAGTGACTTCCATCTCTTGCAGTGTCTGGATTAACTCCATCCTCATCAAGCCGGATTCTGTGCTCGTTCCCGGTGCCTTTCGGCTCAAGGCATCAGCTACGGAATTAACCTTCCCGGGGTGGTAGTTCAAGGTGAATTCATAGTCGCACAAGAAATCCAACCACCGCCGTTGTCTCAAGTTTAGCTCTTTTTGGGTGTGAACGTACTTCAGGTTTTTGTGATCCGAGTAGATCTCGCAGTGGACGCCATATAAATAATGCCTCCAAATCTTCAAGGCGAATACCACCGCTCCCAACTCTAGATCATGCACCGGGTAGCTGGCTTCATGCTTCTTCAACTGTCTTGAAGCATAAGCGATCACATGCCCATTCTGCATCAACACAGCTCCCATACCTTGATACGACGCATCCGTGTAAACTTGAAAGCCCTCCTTCCCAGATGGAAGACCTAGGATGGGTGCAGTCGTCAATCTGTCTTTCAACTCTTGGAATGCAGCTTCGCACTGGGGTGTCCATTCAAACGGCACACCCTTCTTGGTCAGCGTAGTAAGGGGAAGGGTGATCTTCGAGAAGCCTTTCACGAACTTGCGATAGTACCCGGCAAGTCCAAGAAAGCTCCGTATGTCGGCCGCTGACTTCAATGGCGACCACTCCTTCACGGCCCGCACCTTGGCCGGATCTACTGCTAGCCCCGCCCCACTAATCACATGGCCCAAGAACGCGACCTCTTGAAGCCAAAACTCGCATTTGCTGAACTTGGCAAACAAAGTGTGCTCCTTTAGCTTCCTTAGCACTAAAGTTAGATGTTCGGCGTGTTCTGCTTCAGTCTTGGAGTAGACTAGGATATCATCGATGAACATGATGACAAAGATGTCCAAATAAGGGCTGAACACCTTGTTCATCAAGCTCATAAAGGCGGAAGGGGCGTTTGTGAGCCCAAACGGCATCACGGTGAATTCATACAAACCATATCTCGAACTGAACGCCATCTTCTGAATGTCATCTTCTTGTATCCTCAGCTGATAATATCCCGAACGCAGATCTAACTTGGAGAACCAATACGATCCCACCAATTGATCAAATAATTCATCAATGCGCGGTAGGGGATAGGTGTTCCGCACCGTTAACCGGTTCAACTCTCGATAATCAATACATAACCGCAGGGTGCCATCCTTCTTTTTGACGAACAAAACGGGCGCTCCCCAAGGCGACGAGCTTGGGCGAACGAACCCTGCTTCCACCAATTCCTGAAGCTGGACTCTAAACTCTGCAAGTTCCTTCGGAGCCATTCGGTATGGAGCTCGCGAGACGGGCTTGGCACCCGGAATTAGCTTGATCTGGAAGTCCACTTCCCTATGCGGGGGTAGTCCCGGCAATTTCTCGGGAAATACCTCGGGAAATTCTCGCACCACCCGCACATCCTTGACCTCTAATGTCAATTTCTTCAACTCGAAGCAAATTACATAGACCTCGTCCCCTTCCATATGAGATTTCATAACTTGGATTGAAGATAATAATTTACGGGGTGCGAATTTAATACCTTGGAAGATGACTTCCGAGTCTCCATGCCTCAACATAACTTGCTTCTCCACACAATTGATCCTGGCGTGGTGCCAGTCCAACCACTTCATGCTCAGGATGAGATCGAACTCCGGGATTCTTAACACTGTAGCCGGAGTTTCAAAGAACTTTCCTCCAATAAGGGTGTCGAAGTCGCAACTTGCTGACGACGTCATCTCAGAGCCGTCCGGAAGGCGCACCCTTTGAGTAGTGCCCGTGAAGTGTTGCACTCCCTCCAAGTCCTTCACGAAGTCTGCCGAAATGAATGAGTGAGACGCACCCGTGTCAAATAACGTATAGGCGGGCCACCCGCTAACCATGACAGTGCATAGGTTCCAAAAAGGGTAATCACTATCCAGAATTGCGCGTATCATTTGTATCGTAAATTTAACAAGTCATATAATATTAATAAATTTTGCACATACCGGTGATGACTTCCTGCGGATTTCTCTCCTGAGTCATATCCAATGCGAATACATGCTCCCGTGCATGTCCTTGATTTCTCCCTGGTGGTCCTCTTCCTCGGCCACGCATGTGCCCTCGCCCCCGTGGAGCTACTGGAGGGAGAGCAATAGGAGCACCCCCGATTAGTCGCGGGCAAACCCGTCGGACATGTCCCGGTTGGTTGCACTCAAAGCATATCACCTCACGTCGGCCCCCAGGTTGTTGATAATGTTGCTGCTGCGGTGGTGGAGGTAAAGCTGGTGGTGGCGGAATTGGGTACTCCACCCGATAGTTCCGGTTGACCCACCGACCGCCTCTGTGGTTTCCCCTTCCTCTGCCATGATCATTCTGCCTTCTATTACTAGGGCCGACTTCAATTACTCCTTCCGCAGGTCTCTTGCCACATCCCATGTGGTCCGCCTCCAGTCTCTTTGCCATGTCAATGATTTTTGCCAGGCTTGCATCGGCTATAAACAAAAGGGCCTGCCTCAGGGGGTCCCTTAATCCTTTGTAGAAGCACCTCGCGTAGCCTCTATCGTCCAAATCATAGGAATCGGCAAACCTAGCGAGGTGTTGGAACTCCCTCTGGTACTCCGTTACCGATTTCGATCCCTGCTTCAGCTGCAGAAATCTTTCTTCAAGTTCATCCCGAGCAGAAGAAGGGATGAAGTGATCCAGAAAAGCCTCGGTGAACTCGTTCCAACTGATGTCCGTGTACAACCGCCCTTGGAAGGTGGAGCCCATGAGGGACTTCCACCACCTTTTGGCGTGCTGCTCTAGCAGCGTCACTACTAATGTCACCGCCATGCTGTTCGGACATCTTATGCCAGCCATCAATTCCTGCACGGTATCAAGCCATTCCTCGGTGCGCACCGGCGATTCTGTCCCAAGATAGGCAGGAGGGGACAGGGCACGGAAGGTGCTCAACCAGTTGGAGCCTGGCGCTTGTTGTTGCACCGGAGCTTGCTGGGCTTTAAATGCATCCAATATGGCTGACAGCGTTTGTCCCAGTTCCGACTGCTGGAATTGTGAAGGGACGGAAGGGGTAGGAGTGCCCCCAACCGGCTCCACCTGCGCTGGGACCTATACGCAAGGTACAGATTAGGGTCAGGTTGGCTAAAACTAATGTCAAAGTTGGACAACTTAGTGCGAATTACATATGGGCACACCACTGCTTCCGCTAAGTCGGTTTGTCCCCAAACCGACTAATCGAATGGGAGTGGCCCATTGTTACATGACTGCTCTAGTTGAAGATCGGCTAAGTCTGATACCATTTGTAAGACCCCCCTCCCGGAACACAACACACGGCACAAGGGGAGTCTTATGCCCGAAATAGCCGCCTTGCGGTAGCACTAACACACAGGTTAGCCTTTACCATAAGACGCCTATTCCGCCGGCTACAATCCATATCATAACAATTATGCCAACCCAACCATAACAGGAAAGTAAAGCAGTTCAATTCACAGCTAAGCTTAAGTCCAAAAGAGCGGAAGATAACAAGCACAACAGGCTTGTACAAAAGAACAAGTGTCTAGAAATGTTTTGCCAAACGGCTACATGAAAACACTCACGACTGTCACTGACGGTGCCGATGGTACCACCACCTCAGGTCCTATCGTCCGAGCCTGGCTGTCCTGCTGCATAGTCCGTTGCTGCTCTACCTGCGGGGTTTCCTCCTAAAAAGGAAGACGTAGCAACCGTTAGTCATAAGACTAAGTGGCTTCACATCCGCTCCCCCGGCGACTCCTCGGCACCGGGCGGAGAAAGGAACAAGGTACAATATGTATATATATAAGCAAGTAAACAAGCAGGTGACTGTAAATATGGTGGAATACAAACTACGCTACACAACTAGCAGTTCTACAAATATCTATATATATGACAGCAGGTATAAGTAATCAGAATAGTAACTTAACTTATAAGAGTGCCCATACAAACTTATAAGTTAAGGATCGGCTTAACAGTAAAGTAACTCATCGTATAAGAGTGCCCATACAAACTTATACGATGAGGATCTTGTGTATGCAATGAATGACATGATATGAATGTTATGCTATGACCGAATCATGCGCACGCACATGCAAGTTGCTATGTCGACACAGACTTGAAGTTCCCACTTTTCGAGCAGGTAGCTAACCTCTCAGGCGTCGTCCGTCGTGGCCAGACGGCGACAGTGGAGCGGGCGTCTCCACTACTAGGTGGTATCACACTACCTATCCTAGGCCCCCCCCCGTACGCCTCAATGCTAAAAACACAACAGCGGAGCTCACATGCGTACTACGGCTCAGAAGGGGTCTTGGGTAGATGTGCACCAAGAACACAGCCCAACCTGGCCTTTGATTTCGAACCGGATGGAACCTCGGAAGCGCACGAGGTGCAAGCCCAACCGTTCTCATGGCGCGGAGGAGATCTCGGGTTATGGACACCAAGTATCTAACCCTACCGCCCAAGGTCTACCCATTGGCTCCCATCGGTGTGACGACTGGCGATCCCGTAGACCTGCCACAGTCATTATCTCAACATCGCGACACGATGAATCGTCGCACATCACATGCCCCAAAACAACTCACTCGATGCTACCCGTAGGGAGGCTTCAACTCTAAGCATCGGTTGTTAATAAACCCCTTGGGCTCGGATTACGGTTACAAATACTCTTCACATAATGTTCATCATATTCACGCCCACCTATTCAATGAATTCACCTCAACACTACGCATAATAGATATGTTCAACACCAAACTGTATAAATATATTCTATACCAATCTCAACTCTTAGTATCTAGCCTTCCCATCCAATCCATTTCTCTACCATTACATGGTTATTCCTTATTACACAACCAAATGAGTAACCATGCTAAATTATAGTAACAACAATATTATAGATATATGGGAGCAAGATAACAAATGAGCAAATCACAACCATTGCAAGAGTGCTGGCATTATAAATTAACAAGTGCATTAACATAGGATAGCCCGATACTAAAACTGGGATTCCCGGAGCTACAGGAATCCGATCACAATGCACAACCCCTCGTTGGAAAGGTATTCGCGAGGGCTACGACTTTCGTGTTGAGTCGATCGCCCAGATCTGGTCGCAACATACCAGAAATTCAACTCGAATACGTACAGGAAACAGTTTCCTGTACAGGATTTTCCCGAACGCAGCGGACTCGAACCAGCTTTCCCGTGGCTACAGGTATCGCATGGAAACGTGCAACCACTCGTTGGAAAGGTAATTTCAAGGGCTACGACTTTCGTGTTGAGTCGATCACCCAGATCTGGCCAGAACACCTCTGAAATTGGCCACGAAGGTCGCCGCGTGCAGAAATCAGATTTCTGCACGCATCTTAAGGCGAGATGAACGACATCCGTTCATCTTCTTCCTTGCAACGACCTCGCATAAACTTCTCCAGAAATCACACCCAACCTTATTTCTCCTTTCAAAGCCAAACCCTCAACGAAAACCCCTCTCATCTCCACTTTGAATGATGAGAAGGTTGAGGGAGACTAAGCCTAGAAACCTAGGCATGGCTTATCCTAAGAACTCTCCTCCTCACCATCAAGACTCTATGGAGTCGATGTCTCTCCTAAAATAACTATAGATCTAGCACCAAGGGAAAGGGGAGGAAGCTCACCTCAAGTCCAGCGGTACCACCATGGCCGGCCATGAGCCTCACACTCCTTCGCGGCGGCATTGTTTTTCCCTTGACGGCGGCGGCATTTCGATTCCTCCAAGGATGGCTCCGGCAAGCTCCTTTCCCCTCCTCCAGCAAGCTCTCTTCCTCTCAGAAGTTTTGGGGCTGAAAAGGGGATGAAATGCTAGGGTTTCACAACTTTTTTCCTTTTTATACACCGCAGACACGGGTAGGCACACGGCCGTGTTCCTACTCGTGTTCAGGTGACACGGCCGTGTCGCCTACCGTGTTTAGGGCCGTGTTCATCCCAGAACATCTTTCTGCCGCGTCGGGGTTGCGGCACACGGGTAGAGACACGGCCGTGTCTCGACCCGTGTCCTCGGCACACGGGTAGGGACACGCCCGTGTCCCAATACCCGTGTACCTCTCTGACTGGAAACTTAATATTGGCATGAGGCACACGGGTATGGACACGGCCGTGTCCATACCCGTGTCGGCCAAAATCACTGTTTTGCCTTGTTTTCCTCATCTCCCATACGTTCGCACCTGTTCACCCACACCCCCATTGGGCTCACCACATCCCCCTTGACTCAAAAGCGCAATCAAGGGGCCTAGTGCGAATTGGGACGTTACAGAAGTTACTCCCCACAACACCGTTCCGACACCGGCCTCTGTATATCTCTATCCCAGGATTGCTACTCCCATCCTACGCCAACTACACATCCTCATCGTCCCCGAGCCCCCCGCCCTGCGATGCTACATTGCTCCCCGTTTTCTTTTTCATTTTATTAATTCCTATGGATGCCATTGTCACTACTTTGAGCCCTCCCACATCAATTTTATTTTAATTGGCAATGGTCCCCACCCACACTCTACACCACCAGCCCCACTTTTAGTTTAAAACCAACGTGTCTGGCTTTCTCCAAGCCACAAAGTATTTTTTTCTTCCAGCAGTCCCATCCCCTTCAATGCTAATATTGGGCATCATCGCGGCTCCCGTGGTCACTCCCAGTCTTCCTACTAGGCACGCTCCCACCAGCTGGTCACTCGTTCTTATTCTCGCTCCTCCACTCATACTATGGGTTACTCATCTTAACAACTCAACCAAATTATTACCATGCTCCAGGCCGTCATATCATAACAAGCTGCACACACTTCTCTCGGGGACCATCAACAGGAGGCCATTATTGCGCTCTCCAAGCGCTTCGATGATCTATCTACCACCTTGACACATGATTATGCCAGTAGAAGTCAGGCATGATCGCTTCTCCACACTGCCCCTCCGCCCTTAACTGTCCACGAACTGCCGCCGCCAGTCCTCGTGCACCCCGATGCAACGATTGTACCACGCTACACCAGGTTGGAATTTCCAACCTATGATGAGAAAAGTGATCCCTTGAGTTGGATCACCAAGTGTGAGCAATTCTTCGGCCACCAGCAGCAGATCAGATCCATCTAGCATATTTTTATTTGCTCGACTCTGCTGTTTCGTGGGCCTCTCGACTGCTCACTGACCAACCGAATCTGCTCTGGGATGACTTCAAATGCCTATGTAACTTGCATTTTGGTCCTCCTATCCGTAGCAAACCCCTCAGCAAACTCACATCTCTACGACAAATGGTGATCGTGGAAGAGTACCTGGAACAATTTCAGCTTCTCATGGCGCATGTTCCCCTCGCCCCGGATATGCAGGTCGACATTTTCACTACTGGACTTCGTGAGTGCCTATGCCTGGACATCGAGTTTGAGGCCCATCTAGACTTAGTGACTGCTATGAGTTTGGCCCGACTCTGCGATCGTCGCCTCCAGCTAATGCAGGAGGCCTACCCGTCTGCCACCAATAACATTCAATAGGGCCGTATTGGGGGGTCCTCCACCTCTACCAGTCCGTCGATTATCTCGGGCGGAGATGCTGCAACGACGCGCCCAAGGACTATGTTTTAATTACAATGAGCAGTACACTTATGATCACAAGTACACCGGCTTTTTTACCTATACGTAAAGGACTCTGACGCTGAGGGCGTCGAATAGAGTTTGCGGGCAAACTCTTTTTGGAGGACGGGTGAGATGTTACGGATCATGTATTATGTATAAGTTATTATGTGTTTTGGGTTGCTATGAGTAGTTACGGATCTCGAGCACCGATACCTTTTATCTTTATTATTATTATTATCTTTAGGAGAGAGATTAGGAATTGTAAGAGTCATCTTATAGCCTATATAAAGGCATAAGAATTGTATGTTTGAGGATATGAAATGAAGTCTAGTTTTCCTTGTCCTTTGTTGTGATATATTGGTGGCTCTCTCCACCAACGAACAACCTCGCTTAGGCAGCCATTATTCAGGGCTCCATTGTAACCCCCACCACCGCCATCTCCTCCACCTTCGACCTCTTCTTTAGCGACATCAGAAGACTCGTAACATATTCATCGCTCGAATAATTGGTATCATCGCTTGACATTGTGTTGCTATATGAAGATAATTATTCAACATGATAACAATTTCAGGCATATTAGCTCCAACATACAAAAATAAACATGAATATAGAGGTTATTTCATTCAGCTTACACAAACATGAATATGGACAAAGCACCTCATAAACATCAAATATAACAACTCATTTTGCGCTAGTTAAGAAGATAAACATAAAAAAAACATCTCATTCAGAATACACATGATAATAGTTTCGTACTTCTTAGCTCCGTCAATAGTAAATAGTACGAAAACATATTAACAACATAAAAACATAAACATCCATCCTACCATGACTTAGCCATGTAACACTTACAGAGTCATTTTGTTGGGTTTTCCTTAAGTGGTTGCATATCACAAGTGCGCAACAAAATAGGTTACTAGAAGTAAGAGTCATTTTGTTGGGTTTTCCTTAAGCGGTTGCATATCACAAGTGCGCAACAAAATAGGTTACTAGAAAACCCTAAACAGTAATGAAATCTTGCGATTATCAAGAAGTGAAATACTGTAAATGCTAAGTTACATGTGCGGAATCGAGTCTTTACTCGATTAAGATGCTCTAGAAGGCGGTTGAGTTTCGAGCGGAGAAGTAAATCAACGCCTCTATAGCAGTCCACACAACGACGAAGAACCCCAAGATCTTATCCAACAAGATCTAGGTTGGAGAAGGAATGCCCTCAGCGTCTCAACAAATTTCTAGATCCATTCAAGGAGAGTTGGCGACGGCCATACAGGAACTTACGGAACAAGCAGTGAGATCTCAGGAACTCTTTAATTTTGATCTCCAAAGAAGCTTATCTAAAAACCTAATCGTCTATCTATTTATACCCTAGGGATATAAAACAACCGCACACCTTCGCTATCAGCAAACTTGGGAGCTAATTGGAGTAAAAAGATAATGTCGGTGTGTTGATAAGGCACTATTCAAAATATTGTCTTATCAACACGACAATGTCATCTTGTCAACATGACGCTATATTTTGTCAACACAACACTAATCTATGTATTGTCAAAACAATTATATCTTCTTGTCAACACGACGATATCTTCTTATCAACACGATGATATCTTCTTATCAATACAATGATATTCATAATATAATCTTGTTCATTCAGACAAGAACAATCCATCAGACATCATCTTCACTATTTGACGATATTCACAATATCGTCTTGTTATCTCGACAACATACCATCTGATAAACCAAACTCCAATGAGTCAAATGATTGTTCCTTCACTCATATCAAATATGAGTAAGGCTAACACAATCCTTCCTCCAATTTCTCCATGCGCTGTTATGTGCGATCCTATAGACTCATATCAGGTTTGTAGTGAGTCTAACTATTTGACTACTTTCCATAACACAATAGAAACACCAACACATTTGACCTTTTTGTCCTCTCAGAGGCACATACAAGTCTCTATGATGCCTGTCCATCATGAACATGGTTGTAAAATCATACAATTTTATTGGGTACGGCGTTCCCTCACTTGACCTGTGGCGCTTCGCTACTTATTAAAGAAATTAAGTAGCGTCCTTTCCAACAGTCTGGGCTTTTGGAACAGTTGGGTATGTGATTGATCCTACAATTGGTATCAGAGGGGGTCACGGGTTCAAGACCGGGGGGGGGGGGGGGGGGGAGGGCGCTATTAAATCCCAATTTTTCTCTTCTACCTGTGTGGGTCCGGCGTGTCAGGCAAATCGTGGACATATAATAACCCAACCTCTGAGCCATGTAGGCCATGTGGTAACCCCACCTCTGAGTCGACGGGTTGCGCTGGATGTCGGGGGGGATTGTTGGGTCTGACATTCCCTCACTTGACCCGTGGCGCTCTGCTACTTATTTAAGAAATTAAGTAGCATCCTTTCCAATAGTCCAGGCTTTTGGAATAGTTAGGTATGCGCTTGATCCTACAAATTCTTCTATGATTAAACCAATTTTTGTAAATAGTTTAGACAATGACAAATAACCTTCGAAGATTTAACCAATTCTTAAATTGATGAATGTGAGGTTATCTTTTTCCCCTTCTTCTATCTTTTAGTGGGTTGAGATAAAGTTGTAGGATCAATAAGCCCTGCATTCCTTCTAACCTCAATCGCATTGTTGTCACCCTCAGACATAACCCTAACATCAAAAGATTCTCGTGTCACACTCCTGGAATGAGGGGTACATGCATAATATCTGGTTTCCACAACATTTCTAAACATTATTATTTAGATTAATGCCCATAATGTTCCAGATCTGAAGAAGTCCTCACAATATAGATGAACATACATATATTTGATGCGTGTTTCTTATTGTGATGATGTCAGGTACATGATAGTACAAGCCCAACATAGGGCTAGACTTAGTGTCATTAGACATAGTCTTGCGAATATAATCCCTCATTATGTAAGAAATCATGTTGATCCAACTTTTAGACTATGTTGGACCTGATACTTAGTCTTAAAAGAGCTAAATAAACAAAGTCTAAAAGGTTTTATAATGCAAAGAAGTGATATGTTAAAAGAAATAAATTTTACTAAGTCAAAATTTGACTAGACATCTAGTCAAATTAAAAGATGATCTAACAGAATACACAAAACTATCAAGTTGAATTACGCACATGTAAGAAAAAGCATAAAAGTTCTGTTAAGTCACCGATTCGACTGATAGTCAAATCGAATGTATGCAAATACCTAGAAGAATCAGGTGAAGAATTTCAGATAAATTCCTAATTACAGATTTGACAAGAAGATCTGGTCATTCGTGCAAAAAATTCAATTGCATTTAGGTAGAAGTATCATGAAGATGAAAATTCATTTAGGTACAAATTCGACAAGACATCAAGATGATCATGTTGAACCATCAAGATGGCCCAGGCATGAACTTAGAATACAAAACTGAGAAGATTTGGTTAAACGTCAAACATTTATGCAGATGAATCAAGGTGATTTGTGTATAGAAGATAAGCATGTATAGTGAAGACAAGTTAAGATCTTCTAAATGATCATGCAGAAAGCACAGGCAATTTGACCCGAAGTTCCTTGAAAATCAAAGCAGTATTTGAAATTTTGAAGGAAGAATGTTCTGGGTAAGCTAACTGAGCATCTAGTATCTCCACTAGATCATTTCAACCAGACAGGGAGAAATGAGAGTTACATGTAAAAATATTTCAAGTCCAGAATTGACGTAATGCTTTTTATTCAACTTAAAGAAGGAAGGGTTACATGAAAACTACTCTAAGTCCATATTTGACTGAAAGAAGTCTTGACGAGGAATTCAACTGCAAGCGTTTGGACAAATTTGCACAAAGCAAAGATTCAATGTGATGTCAAGGTATTCTACTGAATATAAAGTAGATTCGACCAAATTGCACTATCAAGAAGAATGAACAGTCAACTTTGAATGGAATTCTATCATTCGAGTAGAAGAATTCCTAAAGGATAAATATGACTGAACAAGAACAATTCGAACGAATATCAAGTCGAACAATGCGACAGGCCTGAATTCAAATTAAAGAGCAATTTTTTCATGAAGTCAATTAATGTTGCCACAAAAAGGGTCAATTAAACACATCCTTTAAGGTAAATGATTTCTAACAAAAGATCGTCTGAGATTCAACCAATAAGAATCTTATGCATATAAAACAAAAAGGACGTGAACATGAAGCCCTAATTGATTGATGCAAGTTTGAGTTTTTCCGCCGCCAAATTTTTGAACTAGATTTTCTGAATCCAGAAGCTCAAGTTTTTGAGAATGCAAAATTAAAAAAAAAATCTTTTTATTCTCAATTATTACAATCGATTCAAGTTGTGGAGCAGATTCAAGGATATCATATATCAACAAGAAAAAAGTCTTTCAGAATCACATTACTTTCACTGAAGAAAATTTCTGTCAAGTCCTCTATTGGAAGATCATTATAGAAGCAATCCTCAACAAGCTTTAAGAAGACTCCCGTTCTATCAAGACCAACTAACTGAGATTATAGAAAGTTTTGTAACAAAACTTATTGAAAACTGTATGTTCTCTTTAAGACCTGAGTTGTAGGATCCTTTGTAGATTTGAAGTAGGAGACTTTGCCTCTGAGTTGTAGGGTCTTTGTGACCTGAGGTAGAGGCATGCTTGTGCCTATGAGGTAGGATCCTTTGTGGATCTGAGGTAGGGTCCTAGTGACCTAAGATAGGATGCCATTCAGTGTCTCTAAGGTAGGATACTTGTTCTTTGAGGTGCATGATCTGCGACTTTGAGTTTTTGTTGGAGTTTTGCTGAGGCTAGCACTACCGGATAGGCATAGTGGGAAAGTGTATGTACCCAACTCGAGGAATCACTATAAATTTTTGTGCACTTGTATTGTGTTTGGATCGTGTTATGACTTAATTTTTAAATTCCACAAATAACCTAAAAAAGCCAAACACATATTCACCCCATCTAAGTGTATAGAGACATCCCTTGACTTACATGTGGCATCAAAGGGAGGTTGTTATAAAAGTGCTTAATAGCTTGAATAGATCTTCCCTAGGGATTATTGTCTACTCACCATAGCTCTCGGAGAAAACTACAAAAAGTTAAGCTCCATGAAGCTGCCCATTTATAAAAAAGAAAACTTTGCCATCTGGAAAGAGAGGGTCACACTCTTCAAGGAAGCCTCTGACCCAAGGATCTTCATTATTTTTAAGAAGGTCTCTTTGTACCAAAGAAATCTTATACTCTTGATCCAGACAATGAAGTGCCCAAGACATATAATGAAATGGACACGAATGAAATTGTACTGGCCACTATGGACAAGAGTCCCAAAAATATTCTAGTAAGTGCAATTGATGATTTCACCTTCTAGAATCTGGTACACTACAGGACAATAAAAGAAATTTGCAGATGCGGTCCACGCTCACCACACCAAAAATGTTGGAATCGAGATTCGACCCAATGAGGAGTTCTAACCCAAAAGGGGGAAACCCATACCTACTTCTCCTGAGAAAGGACGCTAAGATGAAGACTAAAAACTTGACACAGAACTTTGCAGCAACACGAAGGACACACCATAAAGTCGGAAGATCTTTGAGCACTTTCCCTCCCAAACCAAAGTTGAAGCTGGGCACCTTGGAGAGCCTTCAAAGCAAACCAAAACCAACCTGAAGAAGAGGAAGCCAAAAGTAACTGGATCCCATTACAGGTGCCCTTCAGGGTCTATTTATAGTTTTTCTGGCAGGGCCTTCCAATATCATAATTTCGCCTTTTTGGTTTTGCTAAACGCACCCTAAATTGACCTGTCAATACCCAAACTCCACTGTTTGGAATGGCTATCAGTAGGCAAATAAAATAAATATAATATTAGATGGCGAGTGCCTTGATGGAACTGGCACCTAGCATCCAGCTTGTCTCGCTCTCTATGGTGAGTGCTTTTGCATTTGAGATCCCGCCATGATTGGCAAGTGCCTGATGAAACAAACATTTGCTCGCATATTTAGAGTGGCGAGTCCCAGATGAAACCGACACTCTCCCGCCTCTTCGGAGTGGCGAGTGCCTAATGAAACCGACACTCCTCTGCTTCCTATGGAGTGGCGAGTGCCTAATAAAACAGGCACTCCCCCGCTTCCAATGATGAGTTCTTGAACACTCTCCTGTCTGGAGCAAGATTGCTCCTTCTTGACTCTCCCCGCCCACTAGGTACTCGCCGCATTGAGCATAAGCATGCCTCCCCGGCTCGCTTGGAGCTGCGAAGTCGCTTTGGTTTGTCTACACGGCAAACACGGGTTTATACAGGAAGCTTCTTTTAAGCATCTGGGTAAGTGGTGAGACATCTCTGCAGCAGCGCCTGTAACGATCCAGGCCCGCCAACCCCGCGGGACCCAGCTGGCACCGCCGGCCCACCAGTAGCCCAGACCCGGGCCCACTACTGGCAGTAAGCCTATCACATTCAAGCCTGCAAGCCAATGCACCCCAACCCCTCTCCATCCAGGCGGGTTGTTGGTGGCCGTAGCCCCCCTTAGATGAGTCAAACTCGATAGTCAAGCCCGCACTACGGGGACTTCCCAGGAGGTCACCCATCCCAGTACTACTCCAGCCCGAGCACGCTTAACTATGGAGTTCTTTCAACTCTCATCACCAACTGAGCTGCAGCTCAGTTGGTGATGAGAGTTGAAAGAACTCCATAGTTAAGCGTGCTCGGGCTGGAGTAGTACTGGGATGGGTGACCTCCTGGGAAGTCCCCGTAGTGCGGGCTTGACTATCGAGTTTGACTCATCTAAGGGGGGCTACGGCCACCAACAACCCGCCTGGATGGAGAGGGGTTGGGGTGCATTGGCCTGCAGGCTTGAATGTGATAGGCTTACTGCCAGTAGTGGGCCCGGGTCTGGGCTACTGGTGGGCCGGCGGTGCCAGCTGGGTCCCGCGGGGTTGGCGGGCCTGGACCGTTACAAAAAGTGGATTTGTAACATCCCATTTCCGGCTAGACCCCTAGGAGTCAGATTTGTCGTGACGGAACCCTAGGAAGCCCAAAGTTGGAAATAAAGCGACCAGTGTTGCGGGTCACGGGTTGGTCACGCCCGTGACCGGCCCGTCACGCCCGTGACCTGGGCGTGTCTACTTCGACGATCGTCGATCTCCACGAGACGATCGTCGAACGCGCTGTCTGGGCATGTCACGCCCGTGACCAAGATGTCACGCCCGTGACTTGGGCGTGACTACTTCGACGATCGTCGCTCTCCACGAGACGATCGTCGATCGTGCTGACGGGGCATGTCACGCCCGTGACCAAGGTGTCACGCCCGTGACTAGGGGCGTGACCCCATCGACGATCGTCGATCGCCGTGAGACGATCGTCGAGCTTGCGCCCCGGGCATGTCACGCCCGTGACATGAGTGTCACGCCCGTGACCTAGGGCGTGACCCCATCGACGATCGTCGATCTCAATTCGACGATCGTCGACCTCGAAATCTGCTGTTCGGGCCTGTCACGCCCGTGACCCAAGATGTCACGCCCGTGACCATCCATCGACGATCGTCGATCTCAGTTCGACGATCGTAGAACCCAGAATGGGCTACCCGGGCCTGTCACGCCCGTGACCTATGTGTCACGCCCGTGACATTGGCCGAAACGACAGTTCAGGCCCGAAATAATTCTAACGCGCGTGGAAATAAATGTTGGCTTGGGAAGTTACACCAGGAGTAACTTCAGGCCGTTTTCCTTCTGTAAATAAATAATAAATAAGGAAAGGGTGGTCCAATAGAAAACCGCCAGCTGGATACACCGGTTCAGTTTTCCACCGTTTCTTATCCCTTCACCGTAACCGAAACGTTAAGACATAATGGCGGTTACCATTTCATCTTCCCACTTCCTGAGTTATAAAAGCCCACTTAGGGAAAGAGGAGAGGTTTACACGCTCAAGCAAACGAAGCAGATCCTTGTTCTTGCTGTAAAGAGGAGTTCAGCAACGCCACCACCGCGCCATGGCACCTCGTCGCTCTTTTCGCCTCCAAACCGCGAACAAGGTCCTCCTCTGCTCCTTCTCTTTCATGGGTAGATCTTAGGATTCTTAGGAAGGAGATTCGCGCTCAACAGAGCCGGATCCATCTCTTGTTTTCATGGAAAAACCATGAAAAAGATATTTCGAGTTCGCCGGAAACCGCCACCTCCGGCGGCCAAACCACCGCCGACCGCTAGCCATCGCCTCAACGGAGGTGGTGGTGGTGGTGGCTGGCCAGGGAAGTGACCGGACGGCCGACAACGGATCACGGAATGCTTACAGGAAAAATGATTTTTCCTGTGTCTGGTTTTCGGGTTCATGAAGAAGATGAACAGTAGATTATATTATAATACATAGATTATTATATATTACTTAATGGAAAAATAGGTTATTTGGATATATGTTGAGGCTGCAAAACGAGACACTTAGAGGCCGATTTAGGAGAAATGACCAGACACAAAAGTTGTAGTCCTCTGGGTCTACTTTAATATAAAATTAATTTTATTCAATTTGGGTGAGTGGTTCGACCACAACACTCATTTTGGTGGGATCAAGACCTAGACTAACCAGAAATTGAATTGGTTGCCCACGGTTCATAACAGGTCCAAATGACTTGAAATTTGGACTGGAGGTCTATAATATGTATATCGAGAGGCTGTCCAAAAATGAGAATTTTTGGAGAACTTTTGCCTAAAGTTTTTGTAAAAATTTAATAAACAATATAAAATTAATTAGAAGATGAAATTAAGTCCAAACTCCCCCAAATTTCGGGTGGTGGTCCCTGGCATCAATATTAAGATCTGTACAAAATTTCAACTCGAATGGTCGAGTTTTGAATAGGGAAGTATCAAGTCCTAGATAGGTCTTGGCGAGGGGTACTTTGGGGGAAAGTACGATTGGGGATGGAGTGGACAAATCTCCTCAAAAGAGGCTGATGTTGTTGGCCACTGATTCGTTGGGACTATGTCTACCCTCTTGGGTAACATGGTGTGGCTTAGGGTGGATTTTACCCTAAGAGATTGGCTCAACTCCAACGGGTGGGAGTTTGAGGTTTGTGAAGGACATAGGAGCAAAAGCTCTTGTATGCCCTTGAAATTTGGAGGAGAGGGGGATGATATGATGAAAACCCTCTGGTTGAAATAGTGATGGATTTAGAGATAGTTAGGTACCTCAAAAGTTGAGATGTAGGATTAGGATGGAAACGTAATTTAGTTATTTTAAGCACTAAAGCTAATCCAAAAATTGTGAAACTCGGGAGGAGGGGGTTTTAGGATATTTTAGACTCATGGTAATTTTTCTGGAATTTTATGATTAATATATATTATACTTCATGTGTTAAAGGATTATTAGCCCAATTTGTTGTTTTAATTAATTTGAGGCTTTACATTAATTATAATCAGTTAAAATTCTGGATTTAGATCTTGACTTGTAGAGCATTGATCCCTGAATTTTTATAGAATTTTATGTTGAGTAAATCTAGTACTTTATTCACAAATGATAGAAAGGGGCTTTTATGTTTAAAAAATTATTAGGGATAAAATGCTTGCTGGAAAATTATGAAACTTAGCCAGTGCAAATTTTAGGCCTTATTCATCATGTCATAATTTATTTAGAATTTTTGGAAGAATATTTTCTGTACTTGATTCATAAACTATAGAAATTAGAGATTATTTCCAAAATAGTTTTTCAGGTTATTTTGATGATAGAAAATTATGAAACTCAGGATTTAGCCTTCTGAGATAGTCTACTAATTATCATAAATTTGTTGGACATCTTGCATGAATAATTAGGATAGTTCATGTTCAAACCGGTGGCCCTTGAGATTTTCGAGGAATTTAATTAAATGCCAAATAAATTAAGAAAATTTCCATTCTCTGGATTTAGGTTATTTATACCAAGATAAGCCTCCAGTAAATAGTTTAGGGCATTTGGATGAGTAATGGATCATTGCATAACCGGTTCGACATGTAGCCTAGGTCGGTCTGCATATAGCAGGTTGTGAGATGCAATAGGACACGATCTGAGAAAGCCTTTGAGGTTTAAACATTTTGTCTGGGTGAACAATTGTGGAAGAAATTACATTAGGAAGATATAAAGAGTAGTGAGTAGTGGTGATAGCTAGAGTTAAGAGGTGCTCGGGCTCGACGAAAGATCGTCTTCCCCGAGGAGTGGAAGGTTTAAAAATCACCCTAGGATAGTCTATCGTAATATGAGAAGGGAATCGGGCTAAGGGAAAACAACCAATAACAATAAGTGCCTTGCGAAAGGGAACTTCGGGCCGTAATGCACCGTCTTGGTTCCTAGTGCCCCTTGAGAGCCCTTCACGGGGTATACCGGGGGCAGTCCTGGGCTAACGTAAACTGTAATAACAAACCGACAAGAATAACTTAGTAACTAGGGCTGCACTCTTCACAACACTGTTGGCACAGGAAGGTTGATGAGAGCTTCGGCTCGGTTGATTTGGAAACGGACGGGATGGTCCGGGGAGCTTCGGCTCGGTTGGTTTGGAGACGGACGTTTTGGTCCGGGGAGCTTCGGCTCGGTTTTGTGTGCTTACGATTTAACTTGCATGTGCATAAAATAGGAAAAGTTAAGGTGGTGGGTCTTTCGATATCGGGGAGTTCGATTGCACCGACACCGATATCGTTGACTCGGCGGGGTGATTAGCACTCCGCCAACAGAAGTCCGGTGCGCCAGCCGGCAAGAGTACGCAGGCGTCCGCTTTGTGCACCAAGCGTTGAGGCGTACGATAGGTCAGACCAGTGGTGCTTTTACTGGTTTTGAGGTGGGCGAGGCCCAACCCACCGCTTCCGTTTGCCACTACGGAGGTATCCTGGGAGGTAACGGCTCCGAAAGGGGGAACTAAAGGTCTGTGTGCACAGAGTCGGGTGTGTGAGTTGCACTGCATGACATAACATACCCACCATATAGTTGCATTTCATAATCATTCATAACAACCTTGACACCTAAAGTATAAGTGGAATGGGACGCTTATACATTAGGACCTGCAAAACGACCCCTTGGTCTATAAGCTTGTGTGGGCAAGTTTATAAATCAAAGGTTATTTTCAATATATAATAACCCCTGCTGTTTGATAACCGACACCCCAAGGTATAAGTGGTATGGGACACTTATACGATGGGAGCCTTGTAAAAGATCCCTTTGCTTATGTGTTCTCGCATAAGTGAAGGTTTAAAATTCATTTAATTACTTTTCTTACTGCTAGACCTATTACAACAACTTATTAACTGCTCACCTAATACAACTTGCTAGATTAGTCTCCGCTGCCATCTGTTTTCATGTTAATCTCCACCTTCATGTCCTTCCCTTTCTTCCTCTCCGCTCGGTACCTAGGAGCCATGGGGGGGGGGAAGGTGTAGGGGATGATAGGGCTTAGTCTTTATGACTAACGGTTTTCGAACCGCATCATTTAGGGGATCGTGGAGCCCAGCATGGAGGAGCAGCCCCAGAGATCGGTGCGCCTAGAGATGGGGCAGTCTAGCTCCGGAGTTCACACAGCCGGGACAGTGAGTCTCGATCCTTGAGTAGTTTACTGTTTCGCTTCCGCATGAGAGACTTGTAGTGAGGACATTTTGTACCGGGCATAAGCCCGTATTTATAGTACTCTGATGTTTCTGTGGACACTCCCTTCGTGGAGCTTACTTATTTATATATGTGGTTTTGTTATTGTGGACTGTTTACTATTACTTCAATAATTGTGCTACTTTTTGTGATCGATTTGGCCGGCAGAATCGGCGCCTTGTGGTGATGACCCTTCAGGACGTGAAGGTGTCACCGCAAAGCGGCAGTTCTGGGCCTAAGACCCCGGTGGTTGAAAAAGAAAAAAAAAGGGGGTCTTACAAGTGGTATCAGAGGAAACATCGATCAGAAGGAAGTCGCAGTCCACAAACCCTCGGTCACCCCCGCTCGAGTTTAGTTTGGGGACAAACTAAGCAGCGGAAGCAGTGGTGTGCCCATATGGGGATCACATATAATTTGTCCACCTTAATGTAGTATTTGAACGTTTTCTCAGCGTGTGTTTTTGTTACGCAGCCTCCAGCACGGACTACGCCTCAAGGTGGAGTTCCACAGGCTCAGGATGTTGCACCACCCCCACCGGCCCCCACTCCTTTCCTTCAGTCAGACATGGGACAGACCCTGACTGCCATTCTGGAGGCCTTCAGGGCCCAGCAGGTTCCGGCCCCGCAGCCAAATCCGGGGGCCAACTGGCTAAGCATCTTCCGAGGACTGGCTCCCCCGTCCTATTTGGGGACAGAGTCGGATGTTCGGACGGAAGAGTGGCTAGATATCATGTATGAGATGCTGACCGGGATTCGGTGTCCATGGGAGGAGAAGGTGGCTCTGGTTGTCTCCTGCCTGGAGTCCCATGCAAAGAGGTGGTGGAAGACGCTGTTGGACACGACCTTTGCTGATAGGGAGGTTGCGGAGATTACTTGGGAGGAGTTCAGGGCCGCACTGCTGGAGCATTTCGTTCCGCAGTCGGCTAGGGATGACTTGGAGGAGCGGTTCTTACAGCTGAAGCAGGGTACTCGGACCGTGGTGGAGTACCATCGAGAGTTTGACCACCTGGCTCGATACACAGATTCCTACCAGCTGGACGAGGCAGGGTATATCAGGAGGTTCTACAAGGGCCTACGTGAGGACTTGAGGGAGGCCCTCTTGTTTGTATCTGACGGGCCCATCTCCCGGATTTTGGAGATGGCCAAAAGGATTGAGGCAGATTGGCACACCACCCGGGGCCAGAAACGGCCAGCAGAGGATCAGGGACGAAGAGGAAGGAATGACCAGCGGCGGGGTGCTGTACCAGAGGGGAGGAGGACAGAGGACCAGCCTCGTCAGGACGTGAGGCCGGAGCCGAGGGAACAGGTGGTATTGGCCCCTCCACCCCTTCGGATGCAGGAGATGCCGAGACCCGGGGGAATGGCGTATCCCCCAGAGTGCTACTTTTGTCATCAGATTGGGCACATTCAGAGGAACTGCCCCATGAGGGGGGCACCACCTCCAGCACATCAGGGCGGCCCACCAGCTCAGCATTACGGAGGCCGAGGACGCGGCCGCGGTCGAGGATACCAGGGGGAAGATCGTAGACAGGGAAGAGAGCAGGTATATGCCTTGGACCTTGCACAGCCGCGGAATCCGGAGCAGGTCATCGCAGGTATGCCGAAATGTTTCTTTGTTTTCATAGAATTTCCCCTTTAAGTTGTTAAAACTTTGAATCGCACTAGATTGATAGCAAGGAAAGTAAAAACTCATTATAGAACCCTAAGATATCTAAGCACCCCAGGTATAGTCTTCATCAGCGGCAAGCCTGCCCGCACGCTGTTCGATACTGGAGCTACTCACTCCTTTGTCTCGGAGTCGTTCGTGGAAGGACTGGAAGGTGTGGAGCGGTTCACAGGCTCGAGGATGAGGGTACGACTACCAGATGGATCTGAGCTCCTTACCACGGATCACTGCAATATGGAGGCAGAGATTGGTGGAAAAGCGTTCGAGGCTCCAGCGACGATTTTGAAGCTGACGGACTACGACCTGATCCTGGGCATGGTATGGCTGCACTGGAACTATGCCCAGATTGACTGCCAGGCAAAGAGGATCACCGTGAGACACGGGGACTCTTTCATTACCATTGAAGGTATAAGACCTGTCTCTCGTATACTCTTATCTTCGGTACAGGCCGTCAAGGCCCATCTGCAGGGAGAGGAGGTCTATCAGATTCTATTTGAGATGGCGGAGGTTAAGGAGTCGGTGACAGACATCCCGGTGGTGCGAGATTTCGCTGACATCTTTCCGGAGAAACTGTCAGGACTACCACCACACCGAGAGCAGGATTTTCAGATTCAGCTTGTGCCGGGGGCCAAGCCGGCGTCTAGGGCCCCTTATCGGATGGCCCTAAAGGAGTTGGCAGAGTTTCGGACCCAGTTGCAGGAATTGGTGGAGGCAGGTTTTGTCAGACCGAGTTCCTCGCCATGGGGAGCACCGGTCCTGTTCGTGAAGAAGAAGGATGGGACACTCCGCCTGTGCATCGATTATCGAGCACTAAACAGGCTGACCGTCCGGAATACCTATCCGCTCCCACGGATAGACGAATTATTCGACCAGCTGGAGGGGGCCCATTATTTCTCGAAGCTGGACTTGAGATCAGGATACTACCAGCTGCGGATCCAAGAGGAGGATATCCCGAAGACGGCCTTTAGTAGCAGATATGGCCTGTATGAATTCACCGTGATGCCCTTTGGGCTCACGAATGCTCCGTCGGCGTTCATGAGTCTCATGAACCGGGTTTTCGAGGCCTACTTGGATGTGTTCGTCATAGTGTTCATAGACGACATCCTGATCTACTCTAGGACGGAGGAGGAGCACACTCGGCATCTGGCACTGACCTTGGAGAGGTTGCGGGAGCATCGCCTTTACGCCAAATTCAGCAAGTGTCAGTTCTGGTTGAAGGAGGTGGCCTTCCTAGGCCACATCATCAGCGGAGCCGGGTTATCAGTAGATCCAGCAAAGATTCGGGCAGTTCGCGATTGGCCGCAGCTGAGGACAGCCACTGATGTACGCAGTTTCTTGGGACTTGCCGGTTATTACCGGAAGTTCGTGGAGGGGTTCTCTCGGATTGCCCTCCCCCTCACATCTTTGACAAAGAAGGAGGCACCTTTTGTTTGGACCCCGCAGTGCCAGGCGGCTTTCCAGGAGCTGAAGGACCGACTCATCTCGGCCCCTATCCTGGCCCTTCCATCCGGAAGGGAGGGATTCCAGGTGTATACCGACGCATCATACCAAGGGATGGGAGCGGTGCTGATACAGAACGGACATGTCATAGCATATGCCTCCCGCCAGCTGAAGACCCATGAGAGGAACTACCCGGTGCACGACCTCGAGATGGGAGCGGTCGTTTTTGCTCTGAAGGTCTGGCGTCATTACCTTTATGGAGTCCACTGCGACATCTTCTCCGATCACAAGAACTTGAAATACGTGGACACTCAGAAGGAGCTGAATATCAGGCAGAGGCGCTGGGTGGAGTTCTTGGCAGATTATCAGTATGAGATGCACTACCACCCAGGGAAGGCAAATGTGGTGGCCGACGCGTTAAGTCGGAGAGCGGCCACTTCCGAAGCCGGGCCCCAGGTTATGTCTATGGAGCTGGTCCAGTCATTCAGAGACATGCAGATATCCCTAGTGTCCGAAGATGACCCAGATCTGTATAGGGAGTATCTGGCATCGATAGTGGCCATAGACGATATCCGGGATCGCATTCGGGACGGACAGAGGACAGATGCGTGGGCGGAGCCGATGTTCCGAGCTTTGGAGGAAGGTTCGACAGGAGATTATTCCCTGAGAGATGGTTTGCTCCACTTCAGAGGCAGAGTATATATACCTGCAGGAGGCCAGGTCCGAGAGGATATTTTGACGGAGGCGCATTGCAGCCGGTACTCCGTGCACCCGGGGATCACAAAGATGACCGCTGATTTGAAGAGGACGATGTTTTGGCCGGGCATGAAGAAGGACATTACGTACTTCGTGACCCATTGCGAGGCGTGTCAGTTGGTGAAGGCGGAATGCAGGAACCCCGCAGGACTGTTGCAGCCACTCCCGGTGCCGGAGTGGAAGTTTGACGACATAGCGATGGATTTTATACATGGTCTTCCCCAGTCTCGGACAGGGAACGACTCGATTTGGGTGATTGTCGATCGTTTGACGAAGGTGGCCCGCTTTATACCGATCAGGAAGGATGACTCGGTGGGAGTGCTGGTACGGAAGTTTGTGGAGCAGTATGTCCGATATCATGGCGTGCCCCGGACGATAGTGTCGGACCGCGATGGACGGTTTACATCCAGGGAGTGGCGGTCAGTGCAGGCATATTTGGGCACCCGGTTGACTTTTAGCACGGCCTTCCACCCTCAGACGGACGGGCAGACAGAGCGCACCAACAGGACGTTGGAGGATCTACTACGACTGTGTATACTGGACCGAGGGGAGCCGTGGGAGAAGATGTTACCGTTGGTCGAGTTCTCCTACAATAATAGCTACCAGTCCAGCATCAGGATGGCGCCTTATGAAGCCTTGTATGGACGAAAATGTAGGACCCCGCTTTCTTGGGTTCAAGACGAGGATCCGAAGCTGTTAGGATCGGATTTTGTGGAGGATACCGAGGCTCAGGTGAGACTGATCAGAGATAGGATGCTGGAGGCGCAGAGCAGACAAGCAAAATACTATGACGCTCGGCATCGTCAGGTGGAGTTCCGGGTAGGAGATCGAGTGTTCTTGAAGATCCGGCCCATGCACGGAGTCTCACGGGTGCGCGGTCGGAGGAAGAAACTCAGCCCTAGGTACATGGGCCCTTACCGGATCCTGGAGCGGATCGGACCCTTAGCCTACAGGCTAGAGTTGCCACCAGAGCTGGCAGCTCTACACGACGTCTTCCATATCTCTTCGCTGAGAAGGGCTCTACTACGCCCGGAGCAGCGAATTTTGACCACAGAAGGGCCGGTAGCTTCAGACCGATCTGTTCACTTGGAGCCGGTTCGGATCGATGACAAAGGAGTGCGGATCTTGCGCCGCAAGAAGATTCCCTTAGTCAAGGTTTTGTGGAGAAATCACGGTCAGGAGGAGCACACCTGGGAACCGCAGGATCTGATGAGGCAAAGATACCCGGAGTTGTTCAGTCAGGTACATCTCACCACCTCTCGGTATACTATAAACTGCCTTCTTGTTTTGGAATGTTAAGACTAGACAAGGAAAATCTAGGACCTAGGTATGCACACTTAATCAGAATGGTAGGGGCTAATCTTTTGTTTATTGGGGAGATTGTCTTCGTTATCAAACGAACGATCGCCTGAACCCAATAGAAAGATCGAATGGGATGTTACAAGATTAATTCGTTCCGATAGAAATCCCCGTAGGCTCAACCTCAATTTCGGGGACGAAATTTTTGTTTTGTTTATTGGGATTTGTAACATCCCATTTCCGGCTAGACCCCTAGGAGTCAGATTTGTCGTGACGGAACCCTAGGAAGCCCAAAGTTGGAAATAAAGCGACCAGTGTTGCGGGTCACGGGTTGGTCACGCCCGTGACCGGCCCGTCACGCCCGTGACCTGGGCGTGTCTACTTCGACGATCGTCGATCTCCACGAGACGATCGTCGAACGCGCTGTCTGGGCATGTCACGCCCGTGACCAAGATGTCACGCCCGTGACTTGGGCGTGACTACTTCGACGATCGTCGCTCTCCACGAGACGATCGTCGATCGTGCTGACGGGGCATGTCACGCCCGTGACCAAGGTGTCACGCCCGTGACTAGGGGCGTGACCCCATCGACGATCGTCGATCGCCGTGAGACGATCGTCGAGCTTGCGCCCCGGGCATGTCACGCCCGTGACATGAGTGTCACGCCCGTGACCTAGGGCGTGACCCCATCGACGATCGTCGATCTCAATTCGACGATCGTCGACCTCGAAATCTGCTGTTCGGGCCTGTCACGCCCGTGACCCAAGATGTCACGCCCGTGACCATCCATCGACGATCGTCGATCTCAGTTCGACGATCGTAGAACCCAGAATGGGCTACCCGGGCCTGTCACGCCCGTGACCTATGTATCACGCCCGTGACATTGGCCGAAACGACAGTTCAGGCCCGAAATAATTCTAACGCGCGTGGAAATAAATGTTGGCTTGGGAAGTTACACCAGGAGTAACTTCAGGCCGTTTTCCTTCTGTAAATAAATAATAAATAAGGAAAGGGTGGTCCAATAGAAAACCGCCAGCTGGATACACCGGTTCAGTTTTCCACCGTTTCTTATCCCTTCACCGTAACCGAAACGTTAAGACATAATGGCGGTTACCATTTCATCTTCCCACTTCCTGAGTTATAAAAGCCCACTTAGGGAAAGAGGAGAGGTTTACACGCTCAAGCAAATGAAGCAGATCCTTGTTCTTGCTGTAAAGAGGAGTTCAGCAACGCCACCACCGCGCCATGGCACCTCGTCGCTCTTTTCGCCTCCAAACCGCGAACAAGGTCCTCCTCTGCTCCTTCTCTTTCATGGGTAGATCTTAGGATTCTTAGGAAGGAGATTCGCGCTCAACAGAGCCGGATCCATCTCTTGTTTTCATGGAAAAACCATGAAAAAGATATTTCGAGTTCGCCGGAAACCGCCACCTCCGGCGGCCAAACCACCGCCGACCGCTAGCCATCGCCTCAACGGAGGTGGTGGTGGTGGTGGCTGGCCAGGGAAGTGACCGGACGGCCGACAACGGATCACGGAATGCTTACAGGAAAAATGATTTTTCCTGTGTCTGGTTTTCGGGTTCATGAAGAAGATGAACAGTAGATTATATTATAATACATAGATTATTATATATTACTTAATGGAAAAATAGGTTATTTGGATATATGTTGAGGCTGCAAAACGAGGCACTTAGAGGCCGATTTAGGAGAAATGACCAGACACAAAAGTTGTAGCCCTCTGGGTCTACTTTAATATAAAATTAATTTTATTCAATTTGGGTGAGTGGTTCGACCACAACACTCATTTTGGTGGGATCAAGACCTAGACTAACCAGAAATTGAATTGGTTGCCCACGGTTCATAACAGGTCCAAATGACTTGAAATTTGGACTGGAGGTCTATAATATGTATATCGAGAGGCTGTCCAAAAATGAGAATTTTTGGAGAACTTTTGCCTAAAGTTTTTGTAAAAATTTAATAAACAATATAAAATTAATTAGAAGATGAAATTAAGTCCAAACTCCCCCAAATTTCGGGTGGTGGTCCCTGGCATCAATATTAAGATCTGTACAAAATTTCAACTCGAATGGTCGAGTTTTGAATAGGGAAGTATCAAGTCCTAGATAGGTCTTGGCGAGGGGTACTTTGGGGGAAAGTACGATTGGGGATGGAGTGGACAAATCTCCTCAAAAGAGGCTGATGTTGTTGGCCACTGATTCGTTGGGACTATGTCTACCCTCTTGGGTAACATGGTGTGGCTTAGGGTGGATTTTACCCTAAGAGATTGGCTCAACTCCAACGGGTGGGAGTTTGAGGTTTGTGAAGGACATAGGAGCAAAAGCTCTTGTATGCCCTTGAAATTTGGAGGAGAGGGGGATGATATGATGAAAACCCTCTGGTTGAAATAGTGATGGATTTAGAGATAGTTAGGTACCTCAAAAGTTGAGATGTAGGATTAGGATGGAAACGTAATTTAGTTATTTTAAGCACTAAAGCTAATCCAAAAATTGTGAAACTCGGGAGGAGGGGGTTTTAGGATGTTTTAGACTCATGGTAATTTTTCTGGAATTTTACGATTAATATATATTATACTTCATGTGTTAAAGGATTATTAGCCCAATTTGTTGTTTTAATTAATTTGAGGCTTTACATTAATTATAATCAGTTAAAATTCTGGATTTAGATCTTGACTTGTAGAGCATTGATCCCTGAATTATTATAGAATTTTATGTTGAGTAAATCTAGTACTTTATTCACAAATGATAGAAAGGGGCTTTTATGTTTAAAAAATTATTAGGGATAAAATGCTTGCTGGAAAATTATGAAACTTAGCCAGTGCAAATTTTAGGCCTTATTCATCATGTTATAATTTATTTAGAATTTTTGGAAGAATATTTTCTGTACTTGATTCATAAACTATAGAAATTAGAGATTATTTCCAAAATAGTTTTTCAGGTTATTTTGATGATAGAAAATTATGAAACTCAGGATTTAGCCTTCTGAGATAGTCTACTAATTATCATAAATTTGCTGGACATCTTGCATGAATAATTAGGATAGTTCATGTTCAAACCGGTGGCCCTTGAGATTTTCGAGGAATTTAATTAAATGCCAAATAAATTAAGAAAATTTCCATTCTCTGGATTTAGGTTATTTATACCAAGATAAGCCTCCAGTAAATAGTTTAGGGCATTTGGATGAGTAATGGATCATTGCATAACCGGTTCGACATGTAGCCTAGGTCGGTCTGCATATAGCAGGTTGTGAGATGCAATAGGACACGATCTGAGAAAGCCTTTGAGGTTTAAACATTTTGTCTGGGTGAACAATTGTGGAAGAAATTACATTAGGAAGATATAAAGAGTAGTGAGTAGTGGTGATAGCTAGAGTTAAGAGGTGCTCGGGCTCGACGAAAGATCGTCTTCCCCGAGGAGTGGAAGGTTTAAAAATCACCCTAGGATAGTCTATCGTAATATGAGAAGGGAATCGGGCTAAGGGAAAACAACCAATAACAATAAGTGCCTTGCGAAAGGGAACTTCGGGCCGTAATGCACCGTCTTGGTTCCTAGTGCCCCTTGAGAGCCCTTCACGGGGTATACCGGGGGCAGTCCTGGGCTAACGTAAACTGTAATAACAAACCGACAAGAATAACTTAGTAACTAGGGCTGCACTCTTCACAACACTGTTGGCACAGGAAGGTTGATGAGAGCTTCGGCTCGGTTGATTTGGAAACGGACGGGATGGTCCGGGGAGCTTCGGCTCGGTTGGTTTGGAGACGGACGTTTTGGTCCGGGGAGCTTCGGCTCGGTTTTGTGTGCTTACGATTTAACTTGCATGTGCATAAAATAGGAAAAGTTAAGGTGGTGGGTCTTTCGATATCGGGGAGTTCGATTGCACCGACACCGATATCGTTGACTCGGCGGGGTGATTAGCACTCCGCCAACAGAAGTCCGGTGCGCCAGCCGGCAAGAGTACGCAGGCGTCCGCTTTGTGCACCAAGCGTTGAGGCGTACGATAGGTCAGACCAGTGGTGCTTTTACTGGTTTTGAGGTGGGCGAGGCCCAACCCACCGCTTCCGTTTGCCACTACGGAGGTATCCTGGGAGGTAACGGCTCCGAAAGGGGGAACTAAAGGTCTGTGTGCACAGAGTCGGGTGTGTGAGTTGCACTGCATGACATAACATACCCACCATATAGTTGCATTTCATAATCATTCATAACAACCTTGACACCTAAAGTATAAGTGGAATGGGACGCTTATACATTAGGACCTGCAAAACGACCCCTTGGTCTATAAGCTTGTGTGGGCAAGTTTATAAATCAAAGGTTATTTTCAATATATAATAACCCCTGCTGTTTGATAACCGACACCCCAAGGTATAAGTGGTATGGGACACTTATACGATGGGAGCCTTGTAAAAGATCCCTTTGCTTATGTGTTCTCGCATAAGTGAAGGTTTAAAATTCATTTAATTACTTTTCTTACTGCTAGACCTATTACAACAACTTATTAACTGCTCACCTAATACAACTTGCTAGATTAGTCTCCGCTGCCATCTGTTTTCATGTTAATCTCCACCTTCATGTCCTTCCCTTTCTTCCTCTCCGCTCGGTACCTAGGAGCCATGGGGGGGGGAAGGGGTAGGGGATGATAGGGCTTAGTCTTTATGACTAACGGTTTTCGAACCGCATCATTTAGGGGATCGTGGAGCCCAGCATGGAGGAGCAGCCCCAGAGATCGGTGCGCCTAGAGATGGGGCAGTCTAGCTCCGGAGTTCACACAGCCGGGACAGTGAGTCTCGATCCTTGAGTAGTTTACTGTTTCGCTTCCGCATGAGAGACTTGTAGTGAGGACATTTTGTACCGGGCATAAGCCCGTATTTATAGTACTCTGATGTTTCTGTGGACACTCCCTTCGTGGAGCTTACTTATTTATATATGTGGTTTTGTTATTGTGGACTGTTTACTATTACTTCAATAATTGTGCTACTTTTTGTGATCGATTTGGCCGGCAGAATCGGCGCCTTGTGGTGATGACCCTTCAGGACGTGAAGGTGTCACCGCAAAGCGGCGGTTCTGGGCCTAAGACCCCGGTGGTTGAAAAAGAAAAAAAAAAAGGGGGTCTTACAGCGCCTGGGGTCCTCTTAGTTTCTAACTATTCTCCTAATTCTTGCTTGTTAGCCCGTCATGCCCAATCATCAGATGAGTAACCATAGCCTGCATTGATCCGAATTTTGGAGTAGGGAATTTTCCAGCTTCAAAACTTTGGTACAGTGAGCGTGGATCATAGTCGGGGAAGAAAATCTTGTGAGTAGGTATGATGGTAGGTACTAGCGATCATGTAGAGGTAGTCAGTAATAGAGCGGGAAGTAGCAACTTTATGTCAGTGACGGTTTTTGAGGAGTTTATCGGAAGGATCAAGGGGATCGTGCGAGCTGCATTTCTCCAGCCCCCGTAGGTCACGACGACCTCGTCTCGTCAAATGACTTTGTCCGACGATGAAGGTCACCTCAGGCGACATGGGAAGGGGCATGTCGCAAAAGAGTCAGAGTGACTAGGGTAGTTGCACTTCTATCTAGCAAGCACTCAAGGAGTAAGATTCGAGGATGTGGAGAATCTGACGAGGTTCTAGGATTTCCGATGAGGTGGCGAGCATGGGTGTAATACTTGCCATGTTGAGGTTGTTAGTCGCTAGGGGGGAAGGTCATCGTTCAATGAGGAGGTGTTGTAGGCCCCAGTTCCAGAAGGCTTCCGGAAGCCAGTACCGAGCTACTACTCTGAAAGGTACGTCTCAATCAGACATCTTAATGGTTTAAAGATGCAGTGTCCATCCGTAGCATGATGGATGCCTTCAAGTGTCGGTTCTTCTCCATCACCTTTGAGGAGAAGGCTAGAGACTAGTTTCAGCAATTGCTGGGGAATCTACTGCTTCAAAGACCTGTGCCGAGAGCTGTTGGAAAGATTCACGATGTACAAGAAAAGAAAGAAGGAAGCAACCGCTCTCTTCCTCATCAAGCAAGGAGAGCATGCAAATCTTGGCAGCTATATCGGCCGATTCCAGGAGGAGGTAATGAAGATTGAGGAGGTTTACGACTTTACTTTGTAATTGATATTGTCTTTTGGCCTGAAAAGGTCCTGTTCAAGATGGAGATCGGCTCGTATTCCCTGTACTCCTATGAAGATCTCATCAAGAAGGCCAACAAGTTTGTACGAGGCGAGTCAACAAATTCCATCTTCTTGGCCAGGATGGAAAGGGTGATCCAGGAAGGGGAGAGAAGAGTGGAGGTGCCTGTATGAAGGCCTAGAGGAGAGCAAGGGAGATGAAGATGAAGAATGGAACTTGGAAAATGAAGACGCCCAAAAGCTGCCCTTGGATTGCATCGAAGAGCTTTGAGAAATAACCTCTATCTGCCAAGAGGAGGTCAAGAGGCGTATGACGAATAACTTCGACAAAACATCCGCAACAAGAAATTTCTTACAGGAGATGTCGTCATGAAGAAGGTGGATGTGGCAGAAAGGGCAGGTACCGTCGGCAAGCAGAACCCTAACTGGGAAGGACCATTCATCATCCACAAAGCCTTATCTATCAGAGGATACCACCTACAAAATCATGAAGGAGAGCTATTGAGAAGCACTTGGAGCAGCGATGATCTAAAAGGTTCTATCTGTAGCAGTTAAGGGTATGCTTGTAAAAATGGTAACAACTATTCACTTTAATGAATGCCTCGCCCCCTAAAACAACGAATGGTGCGAGTTGTCTTTCCTTTCAAAAGCATTTTTTTGTAATTATTAAAGAAGCATCAAGACAATCCCCGCAATCGATTTGGGAAACATTCCTCCGACCTGATTCTCCTGAAAAAACCAGAGTAGGTGATTGGACCGTCTGTCTGGTATTAAAAGTGTATTTGTAAGACCAAGTCCCAGTATTGCCAGTCAAGATCAACTCCTCGCTTATATATTGGCCTAGCGATCTACCCGATCATACTTCTCATCCGACTGGAGGAACAAGCAAGAACAGGTCTAAATGCCAACCTCCCAAACTCGACGTAAGGTCGACTTGGCTAAGCGACAAAGCCTTATGTTAGTTTCAAGACAAAGAAATTCTAGGAGGTGAGGACCCGACATAGGACAGAGGCCTCGAGAGTGTGTGTCCCACTGGACCCCCCCCCCCCAAACATCATTCCCTATCTCTAGGTCCCCTAAGTTCTTTTCCAAGGTGAAGTAGGATGACGTCCTTAGGTGTGTGTGTCCCGCAAGAACACCTGACTGCCACTCCCTACTTTCATATTTTCTCAAGCTTCAGATCGGGTAGAGTCGAGGCCTCAAGAATGTGCGTCTTGTAAAGACCGAGTGGGTTAAAATATCCAATTAAAGTGCACAATTATAAATTTCTTTTATTAAGGAGTTGGGCGTATTAGTTATTTTATTGCTATTTATTTTTTGTAGATCAAAAATACTTAAATTTTCTGAAATCTCATTATTATTTTTTTAATCTAGAAATTTTAAGTTATATACTTATATTTGGGTATTTTTTGAGTAGAAAACATCTCAAATATGTTAAATTGGTAGAATACATCTCAAATAAGGCTTCGTTTGGTTCGGCATTTTGCTCAGGCGGTGGGGGGAGAAGGAGCAAATGGAGCAAACGCCGTTGCAGACCATTTGGTTACCCGTAGAGCATTAAATTCGCAAAATACACCATTACAAAATACACAAGTATTTCCATCAATACGGTTATATTATTTTTTTTGAGTGGAATTTAGGTCATTCATTGCAGGCTTGCAGCCAAATCCCTACTTTTTTTTTTCTCATTTCTGAAATTATCACTGCCTGATCATCTTCCTCGCGTAGATCTTCTTCCCCGCAGTGACATCATCGCCGAAGCCTGTAGCCTTCGTGCTTCCTGGCTAGAGTTCCCCGCAGCATCCTCTATTTTCATCCCCAGTACTGTATTCTCACGCCGAGCTGCCTAGACTCCCGATCACTAGGTATATATTAGGTATAACATTTCAGTTTCTTAGCAGATATTTGTTTCCTAGATTTTTGGTTTAGGGTTTATAGATTTTTCGCTAAAAGTATTTCTTATTGGGGGTTCTAGATTTAGGGTTATTTGCTTCTTACATTTTCAATAGATTTCAGTCCTATTTTTGCCGAGTATTAGCTAGTTTTTGGTTTCTTATTTATGCAGGTATTTTTGCTAAATTTCATAGATATGGACTGGAAAAATGTCTTGATTGAGGAAAATGAATTGCAAGATATAAATAGTACCCGTGATTTAACTAGCATGACAGGAATATCTGATGGCAACGATTCATCAATTTCTGATGATTTGGTGGAGAGTGATTTTGAACTAAATGATGTTATCTTTGATGAGAATATTGATGAAGATATTAAGTTGGTTGGCTACAAGGATGAACAAAAAAACTAATTTGAGAGCAAATGTTGGAATACAAGTTAGGGAGTACGGTAGTCATTCTTTATCAACTTCTGAAAAAGGCAATGTATCCTAAATTCAAGTTTACTAAGGTAATACAAATGAATCTGAATTTGAGGTTGGGTTATGTTTCAAATTTTCAATAGTGCTTGTGATTTTAGGAAGGAAGTGAGGCTATATGCTACGACGTAAGGGAAACAAGTAAAATTTGTTAAAAAAATATAGTAATAAGATTCAAGTGACTTGCGTGTGTGGACGAATTTTATTTGCGTCTTTCATATCTATGAGTGAAAGAACATTCCAAGTTAAGATAATTAAAGGGCAACATACTTGTTGTACGGTTTCAACTTCCAAACATTGCAAGTCAAAGTTCCTTGCAAAGAAGTACGTGCAACATATTAAGAGTAACCCAAAATGGCCAACAAACTCAATGTAAGAGATAATACAAATGGAGAATTAAATGCCAGTTGTTTGTTGTGAAAATGCTAGACCACAAAATGCTAAAAATAGCATTTTTGGACCACATGACCCCCCTTACTATCACGTTTTTGTTTGGTGTGTTACCGTCATTGCCAAACACTACGTTTATTATCGCCACCATCGACCACTGCGTTCATGATCTCTACCACTGATCGATGCATTCATGACCACTACTGTTGCGTCAAACAGAGCCTTACTCACTTCTCCATTCCAATATTCAATGAAGAACAATATGAATATCTGAGTATAAAGATGAGGACATTGTTTGAATCCCAATATCTTGTGGAAATGATTGATGAAGGTCTGCCAATAGTAGTTAAAGGTGGAGAAGAACTAAAACTCAGTGGAGAACAATAACTAAAAACTGCCCAAGTTCCGATTCTATTGCAACAAGAAGTTACAAACCCCATATTCCCTCGAATTACGGGAGCTAAAACAGCTAAGGAGGATTGTCAAGCCCCAGAAAAATAATTTAAAGGAACTAAAAAGTTAGTTTCTATTAAAGTCCAGACGTTATGGCAGCAGTTTGACAACATAAATATGTCAAATAATGAACGAGTTATGGACTTCCAGGCCAGACTCTCTAATATTGTTAATCAAATATGGAACCTTGAAAAAACTATAGAAGAACAACTTGTAGTTACCATGACCCTCCGAGCTGTCCCTAAGTCATTTAATCGCGTAGTTGCTACTATTGAACAGGCAAAAGACTTGGAGACCCTTTCAATAATTGAATTAAAGGGATCTTTGCAGTCTCATGAAGACAAAATATGGCAAACTGATGATCCATCTCTTGAACAAGCTCTCCAATCAAAATTGCATCTTAAAAGAAAATCATCTGAAAATAAAGTCAGAAAATGGTTTGTTAACGAAAGGGTCAAAAATCTTACTTCAATGGTAAGGAAGATTTAAATACTACTCAATCATGCCAATTATGTCATCATACCAATCATGATGCAATAAATTATTACTATAAGTGTAAAAGACGTACAAAACCAACTCACATAGATCGTGATTATTGGTTTAAGAAAAAGGAAGCTGCAAACTATGATGAAAAATAATAATACCAAAGATGCTCTATTTTATTCTTCTCGTAAAGGTAGAGCAACATGATCTGAACTTTCTAATTTGATATGTTGATTTAGGCTGTTCTAGCCATATGACAAATCAAAACTTTGATTTCCTTTCTATTGATGAAACACATAAAGCCACTATTTACTTTGGTGATGGTAACACTCATCAAGTAGAAGGTAAAGGCACTATTACAATTACTGAAAAAAATGAAGAAGAAAAAACAATAGTTGATGTTTAGTGGGTTCCTACACAAGCCCAAAAGCTATTAAGTGTATGACAACTGGTAGAGAAGGGGTATATAGTTTTATTCTAAGGAAATAAGTGTTTCATTAGGCAATCGTCTACTAATTAAGTTATTGCCTCAACTTCCATGGCTCAAAACAGGACTTTCTCCCATGATTTGAGTTGGTTTTGTCATAATGCCATCACTCTAGAAATAGGTTGTATTAATCATTCTGTAATCTATCATCATTGGCTTGGTCACCTGAATTGGGATGCTATGAAGCATTACAAACTCAACAAATTGTTAGATGAATTCCTAATATAAAAAATCCTAAACTTTATGTGACATGTGTTCAGTAAGTAAATGACATAGGTAAACCTTTCATAATAAGTCCAATTAGAAAGCAACTCAACAATTGGAGCTTGTGTATGGTGATTTTTTGGGACCTACTTCATAATATTCATTTGGAGGCACCAACTATTATTTACTCCTTATTGTTGATTTTTCCAGATATATGTGGATTTGTTTTCTTAAATACAAATTGATGCTTTCAATGCGTTTAAAAGCTTTAAGAAATTTACCAAAAAATTAAACCAACCATTCTCTCAAACCCTTTATAACTGATAGAGGGGGAAAGTTCCTCTCTAATGCATTTATGCAATATTGCAAAGAAGAAGGCATTAGAAGAGAACTTACTGCCCCTCAGTTCCCAGAATAAAATGGGATAGTAGAAAGAAGTAATAGAACAATAGTGGAGATAAGAAGTGCAATTCTAGTTTCCAAATAACTCCCCAAAGAGTTTTGGGTCGAGGACACTAAAACGGTTGTGTATATTTTAAATAAAACCCCCTCTAAAGCTATATAAGACATCACTCCTTATGAAGCTTTACTGCAAAGAAAGCCTTTTATAACTCATCTAAAAGTATTTGGAAGTGTTGCTTTTGCCTTAAATGAAAATACAGCCAAATTAGAAGATAGAGGCAAGAATTATATATTTTTTGGCTATCGTGATTATTCATGGGCATATAAACTCTACCAGCCTCATCAAAAGAAGCATTCAGTCTTATGACATGTTTAATTTGATGAAACATCTAGTTGGAATTGGAATTCAGAACACATTACTGTTGAAGTGGTGGTGGGATAAGACTTGCATCTTCATCCCATCCTTTCCACTCAACAGGATGTCACTTCTGGTATTCATCATGATTCAAATAGAAGTAAGTTGTATGGATCCTCTAGCCGATTCACCATTACCTCTAAAAGCAAGAAATATAGATAAAATCTAGCAACAATGTGATGTAGCCATGATGGAATCAAAAACAACTACATATAAAGAATCCATCACTTCTTTAGTCTGGAGAACTGTAATGGATAAAGATTTGGAATTCAGAACACATTGCTGTTGAAGTTGTGGTTGGACAAGACTTGCATCTTTAACCCATCCTTCCCACTCAACAGGATGTCACTTCTGGTATTCATCAAGATTCAAATAGAAGGAAGTAGTATGGATCCTCTAGTCGATTAACCATTACCTCTGAAAACAAGAAATATAGATGAAAACTAGCAACAATGTGATGTAGCCATGCTGCCATCAACACTAGCTACATATAAAGAATCCATCACTTCTTCAGTTTGGAGAACTGTAATGGATAAAGAAATAGCTATTGTGGAAAAAATAAAACTTGGGACCTTGCCGAGCTACCTCCAAGACAAGTTCCAATTGGCCTAAAGTGGATATATAAGATTAAAAGCAATGACAAAGGGGGTGTAACCAAATATAAAGCAAGGATTGTTGCCAAGGGGTATTCACAAAAACCAGCCCGAGACTACCAAGAAACGTATGCTCCAATTGGGTGTTTGGAAACTATTAGAATGGTAATTGTTTATGCGGCTCAACAATGCTTTCCGATTTATCACCTAGATGTCAAGTCAACCTTTCTAAATGGAGATGTAAAAGAGGAAATATCTGTTGAACAGCCTGAAGGATATATCAAAGAAGAAGAAGAAAATAAAGTAATTAAGTTGAAAAAAGCTCTATATGGCTCTTTGTTTATATGTTGATGACTTAATTATCTCAGGAACTCCTCTTTAGTTGATAAAAGAACTAAAACAAAGCATAGAGAAACAATTTGAAGTGACATACTAAAAGTGAGGGTAAGATCTATCTTAACTCTAGAGGGGGGGGGGGGGTGAATAGAGTATTTTTAAAATAACTTTACAATTTAAACAAGCAAAACAATTAAGATTTAATTTATGTATAAGTGTAAGGTGCCTTGCTATATAATTTTAAAACTAAGACAGCAAAAAGAAAATCACAGCACACAGCAAAGAAAATACTCAAGCAACCAGAAGACACAAGGAGCTATAGTGGTTCCCCAAAAACCTAGGTACATCCACTCTTCTACCACCCTTGGTAGGAATCCACTGCAGGAAGGGTTGATCAGGTGTCCTGGGCACCAATGAGCTTTTGATAAGGTGCTCAAAAACCACACTAGATTTTTTGATCAGGTGTCTTGCCACCACTGAGTTTTGACAAGGTTCTCAGAACCAGAATCAAGACTTTTGAAGGGAGTTTTGGTAACCCTTTTACAGCAGGAAAGAAAAAGGAAAAGAGTGAAGTTGTCTTCTCTGTCTCAATCAAAGAGAGAAGCACAAGTGGATTGATTGTGTTGTCAAAGCTCCCCCTGAGATGTAGACTAGTTCAGGAGTGGAAGCTTTGCTTCAGGGTGATAGGTCTTCAGAAGCTTCAGATCTCCAGCAGAAGATGGTTTCAGCAGAGGCTGAGAAAATTGAATTGTCTGGAGTCCTTGTGATGAAGCTATGATCACTTTTTCAGTATGCCAAAATGTTCAACTGATTCTTCAGAATTGATCACTTTAATTTTTGAATTGATCTCTCTATCTTGTGAATCTGTACTGAGAATTTCTTGTTGTTGACTGTCTGTGTTTGTGTAGTCTCTTGTTATGTATATCTGTCAGACCAAAAAAAAGATCATTTTTCTCTGAAGATCCTCCATCCAAGATAGCCGTTAGCAGACATTAAATGTCCTCCATAAAAGTCTTGTCTTCTAGAGGAAAGTCCAATAAACATTCTCAAAAAGAATTCCTTGAAACTTGCTCCACAATAAAGGAAAACGGCTGGCAAGTCTCTTGAAATAAATGCTGAGATAATTTGAAAAACATTCCAAAGTCTGACTTGAATTGAATCCTTAAAATCGCCGATCTCTTAGGAAAAATGTCGATCTGAGCTCTACGATCGTCGACCTGAGCTCAGAGTTTGGAATGAAGATCAGACAGAAAACGTCGACCTAAGCTCGAAGATCGTCGACCGGAGCTCAGCGACCTGAAGGACAAGCCGAAGACAGATCGTCGATCTGAGCTCGAAGATCGTCGACCAGAGCTCGGTGATTTAGCATAGTTGAGCTCAGAGAGCGTCGAACGGAGTTCGACGTTTCGTCAACCTAAGCTCGACGATAATTGTCTTTGCCTCAGCTTTAAGTCTGATTCCTTGAATGGTCCTGGGGGCAGCTTCAAACCTAAATTCTAAGCCCTAAACACATTCTAATGTTGACCTTTTTAACTATACATCTAGGTCAAACTGGTTTCCTAAGACAAACATAGTGATCCTTGCCCAAATTAGTAATAGGGTGTTCCAACAATCTCCCCCTATTTGGGTTAGGATTACTATTTACAAATCTCAGAAATAAAAACAACAACAACATACAGAAGAGCAATAAAATAAAACAAAAGAATAGAGCAAGCAACAGGGAAGCAGTCATATGGAATATCAGCAAATGTTCAGAATGATTGTATTGTCTGCTTACAGATATTACTTCTTTTCACTTCCTTTCTTAAATAGAATTTCCCTATTGGGATTAAGAGCTTCCTTCTTTGACCTTCTATCATCCTCTGCACCTAAGGAGGTTTGAGATCTAGACCTAGGAACCACAGCCTCAGGATGTAATTTCATGTAGTCCACTGGGTCAAAGAATTTTCTTGATGCATACCTTTCCAGTTCTGCTTTTCTCTGATCTGATAAAGTAGTAATATTGGAGAAGTCTTTCCCTTGTTCTCTGGCTTTCTTCAACTGATCTAAAGCAGCAATTTCTTTCATCCTAGCAGTCCATGATAGTGGATTGTTCTCTGGATCTTCAAAAGGAACTGCAGGCTCATATCTGTTTACAGTTTCTGAAGCAGTAGGAGTTCTAGTATCAACATTTTCTCTGAGTTTATAGGGGAAAGGACCTAGAGTTGAGTCCATGTGCCTTTGTCCTTCCCTTGCATAAGATCTATGTTCTCTTTGATTTCCTCTATACTGTCCCCTTCTAAACTGAGAACCCCTTTGGTATTGTCCCCTGGGATGATATCTTTGTGAGGACTGGGAGGAACTATGCTTTGAAGCTGGGGTTTGAGAAGTTGAGCCTCCACCTGATCCTGAATCTGGAGGAGGAGGAGGAGGAGGCTGAAACCGAGAAGATCCTTTCTCATATCTATCCAATTTCCTTCTTTTCTTCATAGCTTTCGATTGATTTTTGGAGAACTGCATCCAGGGCTCAGAGATTGGATAGTCATGCAGAATATAGTATGGAATGTCATTGGAATCTTTGGCTTGAGCAGGAGGAACCTTCATCATGGCCTTGCTTCTGGCCTTCCTTTTCTTGGCAATAGTACCAGAAGAGTCATCAAATTCAGTGTGAAACTGATCACTTTCTGAACTTTGGGGTCTATCATACAAATCATCAATGCTCTTTATATATTTCTCTTGTTGTTTCAATTTATCAGGAGTTAGAGCAGGAACAGCAGCAACAGCAGAAATTGGAGCAACAGCAGGAGCAGAAGTTGGAGCAGCAGCAGGAGCAGATTCTTCCAGATATGTAGCAAGTTATTTAGCAGCAGTATCATCAACAATAAGCAACATTTCAATATCAGAAGATTCAATGGAAGCAGAAGCAGCAGCAATAGAGATGGAAGCAATAACATCCACAGCCTTGAAAGAATTGACATATGAGGCAATCAGGCTGGGATCACATACTGAGATAGGCACAATGGCCTTAGTAAGATCTTCAACTTGTTGTACTGGCAGAGAACTGAGAGAACTGAAATACACAGAATCAAATACTGATAGCAGACTCTGAAGATCCACTGCAAGGACAGGAGCAGGAACTGAACCTTCAGCAACCTCAGGCACAACCAGAGCTTCATAAGGCATCTCCCCCTGCCTGGATTCAGTGGAAACTGGATCAAGGCACCCAGAAGAAGGGATTGCCTGAGAGGAGAGGAAGGGAGATAGCCTGGTAGACAGCTCCTGAACACTTTTCAGAAGTGGAGCCAAGGTTGTCTCCAGCAATGAGGTTAGCCTGGGGGATAGCAACTCATATAACCTGTCTGCCAAGGCTGAGAGATCTACATGCTCAAGAGGGGCTTAAGTAGAGGTAGGAGAGAAAGTGGCTGGAATGATGTTGGTTGGAGCTGATGGAATGGAGAATGTGGAGGTAGGAGGTGTAGGGATGGATGGCCTAGGAGTAGGAGGAGTTGAGATTGATGTAACTGGGTTGGAGATGGATGAGATGGTAGGGGAAAAGGATGGTTGAGAGAGTATGTCTTGAAGAAGTTATTGGTAGGAGGATGTAGAGGGAAGCTCAGGAGGAGTTGGAGGAGAATCATCCATGAAGGAGTCATCCAAGAGAGAAAATGATGGAGTGGTGATAGGTGGATAGTAGAATAAAGGATGGAATTATTCTGAGGTAGTGGCTGGAGGAGGTGAAAGGGGTGAAGAGATTTTAATGGGGAAATATATGGCTATGGTGGAGATTGGTGGTGAGGTTGAGATGATTGGGCCAGAGACAGCTGGGGGAGGAGGAGAAGCAAGCAAATCTTCTGCTGGGGCAGAGACCTGAGGAGGAGTGACTGAGGCAGTCCTTGTGCCTGAAGCAGGTGTTGCTGTAGCAACCCTGTTGGGGATTATGATCTGCCTGTCCCACCTGCTGAATAGGGCATAGGTAAGTATTTTGGATGCATTGATGTACATCCCACTTGAAGTCAGCAGTTCAGGGCACCTGGAGTGCAGGTAAACCCCTAAGATTCTCCCAAAGCTTACACAGCTTTTGCTAAGTTTCTTCTTGATCAAATTAAAGAAGATGGAGCCCCAGTCTAGATGTTTTTTGTCAACCAATGCTCCCATTAGACAGAACTGGTATCTTGAAATTGTGTCATGGGCGGAGTGCTTTGCCAGGAGCACTTTTCCAACATCAGCCAAGAATTGAAATTCAATAAATAAATTCTTTTTCAGCAATTTATTAGGGTTCACAGCAGAGTGACCCATTCTATCTAGCATTGAATCAAACTCTTCTCCAGACAAATCAATAGAATCATTTCCAGTACTGAGGTTGAAAACTTCTGTTAGTAGAGCGGGGGACAATGGTACCTGAGTCCCTTTGATCGAGCCGACTATAGAATTCTCATTCTCATTTGTGGCAGAAAACACCATTCTTTTATTTTGTCTGCTGCAAGCTTCACTCTGGTGGACATAATCTGAACTAACTGTTGTTCTTGGAAAAGATTTAAGATGTCTTTGAATCTCTGGTCGCTTCCATCGAAAGAATTCATGTCGATGTCGAAGCCTGTATCAAATTTCATTTTTGAAAGAGCAGTAACTGACGCAGCCATCTGTACCTGCAAAGATTGAGCAAACACGACCAAGTGTAGAAAGTTTGGAGGGAAAGAGTTGTAGAGAGTATGAAAGCATAAATGACGAGCGGCGGCCGAAAAATGATTTTTTATTAGGGTTCGACGCGAAAAAGGAAGGATCGTCGATCTCCGTTCGATGATCAGGACTCCTGATGGAAGCTGAAAGGTCTTCTATATCGTAGATCTCAGTTCGACGATCTAGGGAGAACGTCGAGCTCAGGTCGACGATCGAAGGCCTGAAAGAGATAGTATACAACTATCTGACACGCTCTGAACTCAGGTCGACGTTTTGGGAAAACGTCGATCTCCATTCGACGTTTCTCTGGTAATCGTCGATCTCCGTTCGATGCTTTCTGGGGAAAACGTCGAGCGCAGTTCAGAGACAGAAACTATCCTACAGACACAAAAAGAGATGAGTTTTTAGCCTAATCTTGGTCTGTTTTTAGCTTTTCAAAATCTTGTAATTTACTTTAGGCTTCCTCCATCTAACATGCCTAACTGATTGAGGAATAAGTTGTGTTTCTTTTCATCCAAAGGCTTGGTGAAAATATCTCCCCTTTGCAAATCAGTTGGGATATATTGAAGTTCAATTTTATTTTTCTCAACATTATCCCTTAGAAAGTGATGCCTAATTTCTACGTGTTTTGTCCTACTATGGAGGACTGGATTTTGTGCAATGGAAATAGCACTGGTGTTGTCACAAAATATTTTAGACTTCTCTAAGTTGTAACCATAGTCTAGGAGTTGGTTTTGTATCCACAATATTTGTGAACAACAACTGCCTGCAGCCATATATTCAGCTTCAGCAGTTGAGGTTGACACAGATGTTTGTTTCTTACAATACCATGAGACAAGTCTATCACCAAGAAACTGACAAGTTCCACTGGTGCTTTTCCTGTCTATTCTTCATCCAGCATAATCAGCATCTGAAAATCCAGTTAAGTCAAATGCTGAATCTTTTGGATACATGAGACCTAGATTTGGACAGCTTTTAACATACCTAAGAATCCTCTTTACTAAAGTTAAGTGTGACTCTCTAGGGCTAACTTGGAATCTAGCACATATACATGTAGCAAACATTATATCAGGCCTACTGGCTGTAAGGTACAATAAAGAGCCAATCATTGCTCTATATGTTGTCTGATCAACTATTTTCCCATGTTCATCAGCATCCAATACAGCATTGGTAGGCATGGGTGTTTTCATACATGATGCATCAGACATCCCAAATTTCTTAACCAATTCTTTTGCATATTTGGTTTGAGAAATAAATATGCCTTCAGCATGTTGTTTGACTTGCAATCCTAAGAAGAAGGATAGCACACCCATGCTACTCATTTCAAATTTAGAGTGCATAAGCTTGGAAAACTTTTTGCACAAATTTGAATTAGTAGACCCAAATATAATATCATCTACATAAATTTGTACTAGTAGGGTATGAGACTTATGAGTTCTAATAAAAAGAGTTTGGTCTACTCTCCCCCCTAACAAAATCATTCTTCAACAGAAAGCATGCTAGAGTCTCATACCATGCTCCAGGAGCTTGCTTGAGACCATATAATGCTTTGTGTAGTTTAAAAACATAATCTGGATGAGTTAGAGAAATAAAACCTGGAGGTTGCCTGACATAGACTTCTTCTTTGATCTCCCCATTGAGAAAAGCACTCTTCACATCCATTTGATAGACTTTGAATCCCTTGTGAGCAGCATAAGCCAGGAAGATTCTTATGGCCTCTAACCTTGCAACAGGTGCAAAGGTCTGGTCATAGTCTATCCCCTCTTCTTGAGAATATCCTTGAGCAACTAGCCTTGCCTTGTTCCTTACAATAATTCCTTGATCATCCAGCTTATTTCTGAACACCCATTTTGTTCCAACAATGGAATGATCCTTTGGCTTAGGCACTAGTTCCCAAACTTTGTTTCTTTCAAATTGATGCAACTCCTCTTGCATTGCAATGATCCAGTGTGGATCTTGCTCTGCATCTTGAATGGTTTGAGGTTCAATTTGAGAGAGAAAGCAAGTGTTCATCAGGTTTTGATTGACCTGATTTCTGGTTTGTACACCAGCTGAGATGTCTCCAATCACTTGGGAGATTGGATGATCTCTTATTGTTACTAGATCAACAGGGGGTGTTGATTGTTCACCAACCTGTGTTGTTGTTTCCTCTTGTGGGACAACAACTGGCTCTTCAAGAAGATTTTCTTCCAGATGTGGAGCAGCTTCTTTATCTTCATTACTTTCATCCTTTTGAGTAACTTGTAATGTGTCCAAGTCTTCAGCTAGAGAATGCACCTGCAAATGTTCTATGGTAGAAGTATTCTTCTCCTTGAAAGACATATTAGTTTCATCAAAGGAAATGTGGACAGATTCTTCTATTTTTAGAGTAGTTTTATTATAAACCCTATAAGCTTTACTGATCATGGAGTATCCCAGAAACACTCCTTCATCAGCTTTTGCTTGAAATTTTGCTAAATATTTCTTGTCATTATTGTGAATGTAACAAGTGCAACCAAAAACTTTAAAATAGTCTACTTTAGGTTTCTTCCCTTTGAGCAATTCATAGGGAGTCTTGCCCTTCAGTTTATGTATTAGACTTCTATTCAACACATAATTGGAGGTGTTCACTGCCTCAGCCCAAAAGGATAGAGGTATGTGAGCATCTGTCAATAATGTAGTTGCAGATTCAATAAGGGTTTTATTTTTCCTTTCAGCTACCCCATTTTGTTGAGGAGTTCTAGGAGCTGAGAAAGTATGCCTGATCCCTTCACTTTGACAAAACTCTTGCATGAGAAGAGAATCAAACTCTGTCCCATGATCACTTTTGATCAGGGCAATGTGAGTGTTGAACTCAATCTGAATGCATTTGAGAAACTCTGTCAAACACTTAAAGTTATCAGACTTCTTCCTTAGAAAGAATACCCATGTGAATCTTGAGAAGTCATCTACAATCACTAAAGTATAGGATTTCCCTCCTAAGCTTTGTACTGTAATGGGTCCAAAAAGATCCATATGTAACAGATACAAAATTCTAGGTGAATCACTCTTGTTAATTGATTTAAAGCTATTTTTAGTTTGTTTGCCTAATTGATAAGCCTTGCAGAGTCCTTCCTTCTTGTATGGGCCAGAAGGCAGTCCTCTGACAAGGTTGTCCTTGGATAGCCTAGCAATGGTTCTAAGGTTAACATGTCCTAGTCTCTTATGCCATAGAATATTAGGTCTAGATATGGAATTAAACAGGCAAATATCTACCTTAGATGAATGAAAGTCTACTAAGTAAATATTACCTTTCCTGTTACCTGTCAACACAGTTGTGTTGTCTTCTGAATTGATCTTGCATATTTCTTTGTTGAAAGTAACTTGATATCCTTCATCACACAGCTGACTAATGCTTATCAGGTTGTGCTTGAGTCCTTCAACATAGGCTACTTTCTTGAAGGTGACTGTCCCAATTTGGACTGCACCATATCCTTTTGTAATTCAAAGTTTGAATCACTAAAAATTACTTTGGGTCCAAGCTTGGCTTTAAAGGATGTGAAGTTGTCCTTATTCCCAGTCATGTGCTTTGAGCACCCACTATCCAGATACCATAGCTGATTTGATGTTGGATAGGTCTTCACCTGCACATAAACAACTTATATGTTTTTAACCCAGTTTACCTTGGGCCTAGGTTGATATCCCTTAAATTCAGAAATAAAAGACATCCAAGGTTGACTCTTATAACCTTCAGGATGGTATCTCCTAGGAGGTATTATCCATTCAGTATAAGGATTAAAGCATTGGGATGAAGCACTTCTAGGATTGAATTGAGATTTGCCTCTGAAAGAAGGTTCAAAGCTCTGAACTCCGTTCGACGATCGTCGAGCTGAGTTCGACGATCTTGGGTAAAATCGTCGAGCTCCGTTAGAAGATCTACAGTGAGGGAGTTCAGAGTTCAGGAATCGTTGAGCTGAGTTCGACGTTTCAGCCTGAGATCGTAGATCTCTGTTCGACGATCGTCGACCTCTGCTCGACGTTTTCTATTAAACTTTGCTTTTCTTAGGTAGATCTGAATTCTTCCTAGCTACCTCTACAACACCCTTCCCTTTATCAGAAATAAATTTGATTGGGGTTGTTAATACTATGGGTTGGCTAGATGAAGCACCCAAGCCCAGTGTACTATTTAATCTTGAGTTCACTGTGCTTGTGATGTCCATTAATTTGAAACTTCTCCCATTAAGGGATTCTTCAAATTGCTTGGCCTTGGATAGTTCACTTTTCAGTGAAGTTATCTCCTCTCTATAGCATTCTAACTCTTCAGAGAGTTTGAGGTTCTCTGATTTTAAAGTGCTATACTCAGATAGTTGTTTTCTGAGGGAAGTGATTTCCTTCTCAGACTCCAACAGATCTAGGCATAGTACTTTAAACTCATGTTTAAAGTCCTCAGAACTGAAATCAAATGAATTGATTATCTGATCTTCTTCTAGTTGAGCTTCTGAATCTGATTCTGACTCTTCTGCTTCTGAATCTGTTTGAGAGGCATTGATAGCCATCATGCAAAATTCCTTTTCATCAGCATCATCCTCATCATCACTGGAGCTGGATGAGGCTTCAGAGTCCTCTTCAGTTTCACTCCATGTCTCAGCAACAAATCCCTTCCTTGTATGTTTGTTCTTGCTAGAGGAGGGTTTGTCTGAGCTATTCTTTCTGAAGTCTTTCTCCTTTCTTCTTTCTCTTCTATCTTTCTTATCCTTGTTCTTGTTTTCTGGACAGTCAGGCACAATATGGCCTGGTTTCCTGCAACCAAAACATATAATTTCTTTATTGTTATTTGATTTATCATACCTTGGCTTATCATGTCCCTTGTATGATCTTTTTCTGAAGTCTTTTCTAGCCATCTTGTAGAATCTTTTGGCTAGTAGACTTAGGAGCTCATCATTTCCTGTAGCTTTATCTTCAGGCTCCTCTTCTGTAGCTTTGAAGGCTATTGTCTTCTCTTTCCTTGTGGCTGGTGATGCAGCCTTCTGTTCTTCTTCTCTATTTTTAATTAGCAACTCATAAGATTTGAGCTTGCCCAGGAGAGCTTCAGTGGTAATCTCATTTAGACTTCTGGCATCTTTGATTGGCCAGATTCTTGAATCCCAAGTGCTGGGGAAGCACATTAGAATTTTATCATTCAGCTCAGTCACTGAGACTTCTTTATCCAGAGTCTTTAACTCATTGACAATCAGACTTAGTCTATTGTATATGTCAGCCACTGATTCAGCTTCTCCCTTTTTGAAATTCTCATATTGGCTTATAAGATGGGATCTCCTGTCTTTCCTTTCATCAGCAGATCCTGAGACAATTTCAGAGAGCTTGTCCCAAATTCCTTTGGCTGAGTTGTATTCAGCTACCTTCTGAAATATCTCATCAGACATTGTCTGAGCTAAGATGTTCATGGCCTTGGCATCTGCAGTCTTCCACTTCTTTATTTCAGCATCTGTTCCTGAAGGAGGTGGAATAGCATTTGTACTTGAGCTTGCTAGTGGACTTGGGCACACTGTCAAAACAGAATTAAATATGTCTTCATCAATAGAGTTCATGTAAAGTCTAATCCTTGCTTTCCAAAGTGCAAACTTGGATAGATTGCACACTGGAGGCCTGGTGCTTGCATAATCTTTGTTCTGTGCCATGTCTTTATATAAAATTAAATATAATGAAAATAACTCTCTTAAAAGATTGATCTTATCAAGGATCTTTTGGTTCAGGTGTTAGCATGTATGAACAACCAACCTGGCTCTGATACCAATTAAAAGTGAGTATAAGATCTATCTTAACTCTAGAGGGGGGGTGAATAGAGTATTTTTAAAATAACTTTACAATTTAAACAAGCAAAACAATTAAGATTTAATTTATGTATAAGTGTAAGGTGCCTTGCTATATAATTTTAAAACTAAGACAGCAAAAAGAAAATCACAGCACATAGTAAAGAAAATACTCAAGCAACCAGAAGACACAAGGAGCTATAGTGGTTCCCCAAAAACCTGGGTACATCCACTCTTCTACCACCCTTGGTAGGAATCCACTGCAGGATGAGTTGATCAGGTGTCCTGGGCACCAATGAGCTTTTGATAAGGTGCTCAAAAACCACACTAGATTTTTTGATCAGGTGTCTTGCCACCACTGAGTTTTGACAAGGTTCTCAGAACCAGAATCAAGACTTTTGAAGGGAGTTTTGGTAACCCTTTTACAGCAGGAAAGAAAAAGGAAAAGAGTGAAGTTGTCTTCTCTGTCTCAATCAAAGAGAGAAGCACAAGTGGATTGATTGTGTTGTCAAAGCTCCCCCTGAGATGTAGACTAGTTCAGGAGTGGAAGCTTTGCTTCAGGGTGATAGGTATTTAGAAGCTTCAGATCTCCAGCAGAAGATGGTTTCAGTAGAGGCTGAGAAAATTGAATTGTGTGGAGTCCTTGTGATGAAGCTATGATCACTTTTTCAGTATGCCAAAATGTTCAACTGATTCTTCAGAATTGATCACTTTAATTTTTGAATTGATCTCTCTATCTTGTGAATCTGTACTGAGAATTTCTTATTGTTGACTGTCTGTGTTTGTGTAGTCTCTTGTTATGTATATCTGTCAGACCAAAAAAAAGATCATTTTTTCTCTGAAGATCCTCCATCCAAGATAGCCGTTAGCAGACATTAAATGTCCTCCATAAAAGTCTTGTCTTCTAGAGGAAAGTCCAATAAACATCCTCAAAAAGAATTCCTTGAAACTTGCTCCACAATAAAGGAAAACGGCTGGCAGATCTCTTGAAATAAATGCTAAGATAATTTGAAAAACATTCCAAAGTCTGACTTGATTTGAATCCTTAAAATCGCCGATCTCTTAGGAAAAACGTCGATCTGAGCTCTACGATCGTCGACCTGAGCTCAGAGATTGGAATGAAGATCAGACAGAAAACGTCGACCTAAGCTCGAAGATCGTTGACCGGAGCTCAGCGACCTGAAGGACAAGCCGAAGACAGATCGTCGATCTGAGCTCGAAGATTGTCGACCGGAGCTCGACGATTTAGCATAGGCTAGCTCAGAGAGCGTCGAACGGAGTTCGACGTTTCGTCGACCTAAGCTCGATGATAATTGTCTTTGTCTCAGCTTTAAGTCTGATTCCTTGAATGGTCCTGGGGGCAGCTTCAAACCTAAATTCTAAGCCCTAAACACATTCTAATGTTGACCTTTTTAACTATGCATCTAGGTCAAACTGGTTTCCTAAGACAAACATAGTGATCCTTGCCCAAATTAGTAATAGGGTGTTCCAACACATACCTCGATGAAATGAGACATTATTTGGGAATTTACATCATACGAAGTAAGACACATTGTTCTATCACAAAATAAATATATAAATGAGTTTCTAGTGAAATTTTTGCTTATAACTTGCAACCCCACAATTGCCCCAACTATTACCATTGAGAAGTTAATGAAGAAAAATGAAGAAGTAGAAGAAGAGAAAGTAGATACAGAAGTATACAGATCCTTAATTGGGTCTTCGATATATATCTCACACACAAGACCAGATATTGAATATGCTGTAAATATTGTATCCCGATTTGCATCTAATCTAGCAATACAACATTTAGCTACAGCTAAGAAAATACTGCTCTATCTTAAAGGTACTGACGATTATGATTTGTGTTTCAAAAGAGGAGGAGAATAATGTCTAACTGGATACTCCAGTGCTAATTGGAGAGGATGTCCTAATCACCATAAAAGCACAAGTGGATATATATTCTACTTTGGGGACAAACCAATTTCTTGGTTATTATGGAAACAACATTCGGTCGCTCTATCATTGACAGAGCCTGAATAATTAACTTTCAATCACCATATTTAATTTTGGGCATTGTTATATATAGACCATGTTTGGCTATATACAAACCATTGTTACATACAAACCATATTAATTCAAAATCAGTTATATGCAGATCAAATTGTTATATGCAGACTAATATAAAAAACTAAATTTTTTTTATAAGCAATCAGCTACTATTACATTAGGAGAATACGGGGAACATATTATATTAATAAACATTACAAAAAAGAGGTAATTAAAGACATAAAAGTTCTAATTCCTCCAAAAAATCTTGTCGTTCGTCATCTTCACCAAGTGAAGAGAGCCTGCAATAAATAAATAAAATTTAGATATCAGATTGAATTGAAAGTTAGCAACTCGACTAGAGGTCCAGATTGAAGAAGTGGCGGGACCCGTGTAACTCATCCAACAACCTTTCAACTACTGGAATAGGGAACTTATCCTTCATTATTTGCACGTTTAGGGCAAGATAGTCAACGCAAAAACGCCATGAGCCATCCTTCTTGTGGACTAGAAGGACCGGGGAGGAGAAGGGTGATACACTATTGTGGATGATTCCCCGACGAAGCATATCGACACACTACCGCTTGATTCATTCTTCTGCAAAAGTGGATAGTGGTAAGGGAAGATGAATACTGGGGCAGTGTCTGGGAGTTGGCAAATGCAATGGTCTTCATTGCGTAAGGTGAGGCCATGGTGTCATGGTACTTGTGAAGAAGGGCCTCAAGATCTGGTTTCATAGAGGGATCACCCTGAAGGGAGAAAGCGAGAGCAACATTTGCCATCAGATGGTCGTGCCAAACTGTTAGGTGGGGTCCTTGGACCTAGGACATCGTCAGGCCCTCAAAATCCCACAAGATAGGGCTGAGGTTATGCAACCAACACGTCCCTAATATGATCTAGAACCCTCGTAGGGTGATGGCAAAGAAGTAAAAATAGGAATGATAGTCCTCCACAATGATAGGAACATCCTTGCAAACCCCGGTGCAAACCATTGTTGGTGTCCTTGTGATTTAGATGTAGTCAACAAGTTACTCTCGCTGCCAACGCAGTATGAGCTTATTGGGTCACACATAATAACATAAGAGAAATTGGATAATTGATCGAGGTGGCTCTACTAAAAAAGGTTATGAGTGTAAATTCAAACTCTATTGATTGGAAACTATATGATAGTTTGTCAACTGAAAGGTTTGCTGACAGAAGGCTTAATGAGTCTACAAAGTGCTTATGATGCAATCGATGCAGCTGATATGATGCAGCCGATATGATGCAGTCGATGCAGCCGACATGATGTAGTTGATTCAACCGATAATGATGTAGTCGATGCAGTCAATATGATGTAGTCGACAAATCAATCTGTTGATGTAGTCGATGCGGTCGACAAAATTCCTTGCAGTCGATATTTCTGTCAGCTATGAAAATGACAGTCCAATATCGGCCTCGCGCAACTTTATGCCATACTTAAGCCAGGAAGCCGATTTGGTTTTTTAAGGGGTAATTTCTATTAAAGCAGAACCCTATTCACTGAATAATATATAAAGATATATTTTCAGGTTTAGGGTTAAGTTTTCTTTGCGTCTTTCTCCCGAGCCCTAAGTTCTTGGCGACAGAAGTGTTCCGTGTGGCAAAACCCGACGACCCTCTTCTTTTGTGTATCGAATATTAGCGCTAGCAATCCTCTCTGATAATCAAACCTAGTATTTTATGGGACGAATTCCTTGATTCTCTCCCCTCCAGCCTGCCCTCATACAACGATGGCTTGGTGTTTCTCCTGTTGGTGTGGATACCCATAAAAGCATAGAAATATCTCTGTTCTTTCGGACTAGATAGACAAGACATCTCTGAACAGGATTCCAGGACAGAGGAAGAGGATTTCCTAGAGCATCTTGGACGATTTCTCAATTATCCCCGTACTAGTATATTGTAATGTGTTGCTATGTTTTTATTTCTTGATTAATGAAATCGCAAGATCCGTTTACTGTTTAGGGTTATTCTTATTTATTAATTCTGTTGCACACATATGATGTGTTGTTCCACTATTATAAAGAAAACCCAACAACCATGATAACTCCATTTGGCACGGCCACACACAAACGACTGCGGCTTGTAATGGGAAGCTGGAGCCGCTAAGCTGTGAGGTCGTTGATGAAATTGTGCGTACTTCCGGTATCCATGAGGGCGACGAGCCGGTGGCCTGCCACATTGACAGGTAGTTGCACTATGTCCACAGAGTAGGGGCCTGACATGGCATGCAAAGAGATCGTCGGGTACCTGGGCTCATCATCCCCAACATCCCCATCCGAAGGAACGTCGACCTCAAGCCAGAAAAGTCGCTTGCTTCAGTTCCCACGACTGAAGGTCTGATCACAGTTGAATAAAAGGCCCTTTTCATGACATTCGACTATCTCCTGGTTCGACAAACGCCAGATGTGGGTGGGTCGCTCCCTGGCTATGGTTATGCTCGCGGATGGCTGGGGCTGGCTGAAATGATGGAAGGAGCTATCACTACTAAGACGCCTCAAGTGGGGGCGATCCATCAAGATGTGCTTATCGTATAGTCGCGTTAGAATAATGGCGGTAGTAAGATCTAGAGGGTTTTGGAACTCAATGTCCATATGGAGTAGCTCATGCAAGACTACAATGAAGGTCACCTGGTGAGCCACTGGGACCGATAGAGCACGGGCAATTAGCACTGGATGGAACTGCTCTAAGTAGTTATATATAGAGTCTGAATGTTTCAAGGAGATCAAGTTGTCGATGGGGTTGCTGTGGAGCGGTGGGCAAAAATACAGGTTGCATTGGATCTTGAAGTTGTCCCATATAAGGTGGGGCTTCTCCCGTTGAAGCTGAGAGAACCATATTTGTGTCAAACCCATGAGGTGAAAAGAGGCTACACCTAGCCAATCCTCCCATGGACTATGTTATGTGGCAAAGAATTGCTCACAATGAGTAAACCACATCAGGGGATCTTCACGACCCTCAAAGATCGGGAAATCTAACTTCACAAAATACGGCACTATGGAATAGGTTGCACGTGCTAGAAGAACAACTGGCTGGTATGGGTGCAGTGACTCGGGACTGATGGAGAGGAGGCGGGAGCAGTGCATGGGGGTGGCGGAGTGCCATCCTGGCGGAGTGCGGAGAGGAGGGTCTGATGGTTGTCTGCAATCATGTTTTTGATAGATTCCAAAATCTGGATCAATATAGGACCGCCAAAATTTCCGTCGTCCATGGTATAAGAAGGCCGGAGTGGAGGGAGGGTCGGCTGAGGTAGTAGCCGGATAAAGGCGGCGAGAAAGGATCCCCTGATGAGAGATGTACCGAGAAGGATAAGTTGCTAGACCGTTGTGTAGAGGCGCTATAACGAGATTGGCTGGATTTGACTCTGAATGGTCATGTCGCAGCAAAACCTGTTGATGACTTCGTCGCTGTCAGCTACATCAGGGTTTAACGGTGCAAAAGTGTGCTGATCGATGGAGTGAAGGACTGGTGGCAATGATACCAAGTTGATGTGTTTCTAGATTGCGATCTTATGCAAAGAGGATGGCGAGGAAAGTCCTGGAGGAGGGGAGGATCCCTTCTTGGAACCCTCCATAGCTATGGTGGTGAGGAGAGGAAACCAAGTGAGGGTGTGTGGCACGGGCGTACGAACGAGTGCGATAGAGAGGCAGTGGGTTAGGGTTCAGACCGAAAGAGAGAGAGAGAGAGAGGAGAAAAAATATTAAATTCATTCTTGCTTCCTTCAAGCCAAACCCACAACATAAAACCAAGTTTCAATCCAAAAAAAATGCCAAATTCCCAATCACAAGGCTTAATAAGTGGTGAGGTTAAAAATACTATACATGTATAAAAATTCTATGAACACCAGTACGGGTTCGAGTACCAAGTATGATATGTATCTGATACGTTGGTACATGGAGATAAAAAAATATAAGAATATGTGTACTTTTGGGACACGATGTTAATAAAATTTATTTATACACACACACACACGCACACACACACACACACACACACACACACACACACATATATATATATATATATATATAATTATACTTGTATATACATGTCATTTTTTTTTAAAGAGGAGAATATAAAATATAGAAAAATTCATATTGAGCAAGTCGAGAAAACATCTAATTCACAAATACATAGTAAATTAACAAAGTAATTAAATTTAAATCAAATTCTTCGTAGTTCTAATGATACAAAGAAACTTAAGTCAGGATAACATTTTGTTATTACTGTAAACAAACACCGCTAGTTGCATTTATGAGTTGTTTTCTTTTCTAAAATACAAGGATAAGTTTTTTATTTACTTCAGAAAAATATAGTCATATCACACTACATTGAAGTAAGGGTGATTTGGAAGACACTACCAAAAATAAGAAAAATAATAGAGAGCTTCCTCCAAATATATATAAATAGTGAGAGATAAGTGGAATAAAACTCTTATTTTTTAACTCCAATAGTCATCGCAGTTTTGTATTACCAAAGAGAATAAACCTGCGTTCGCGTTCATGACAACATAAAAAACATAGTTTCTCCCAACATCACAACTGAGTTTGTGATCGTAGTTTCCAAACACTGTGTTTACTACCGCCACCACCAACCATTTCATTCATGACTACCTCCACTGTGCCAAACAGTGCCTTGCTCACTTCTCCATTCTGGTATTCAATGGAGAACAATATGAATATTGGAGTATAAGATGAGGAAAGAGTTTGAATCCCAAGATCTTGCGGAAATTATTGATGAAGGTCCGCCAACAGTAGGTAAAGGTGGAGAAGAACTAAAACTCAGTCGAGGACAGTGACTGAAAAATGCTCAAGCTCTGCTTCTATTACAATAAGCTGTTACAAACACCATATTCCCTCGAATTGTGGGAGCTAAAATGGCTAATGAGGCTTTGCAAACTCTGGAACAAGAATTTAAAGGAACTAAAAAGGTAGTTTCTATTAAAGTCAAAATGTTGTGGCTGCAGTTTACAATATAAAGATGGTAATGAACGAGTTGTTGATTTCCATGCCAGACTCGCTAATATAGTTAATCAAATAAGGAACCTTAGAAAAACTATAGTTAAACAACTTATAGTTACAATAGCCCTCCATGCTCTCCCGAAGTCGTTCAATCATGTAGTGGAAGCTATTGAAGAGGCAAAATACTTTGAGACACTTTACATAATTGAATTAATGGGATCTTTGCAATCTCATGAAGAAAAAAATGTTACAAACTCATGGTCCATCTCTTGAACAAGCTCTTTAATCAAAACTGCATCTTAAAAGAAATTCATTTGAAAACAAAGTCAAAAAGCGGTTTGTTCAACCAATGAGTCGAAAATCTTACTTCAAAGGCATGGAAGGTTTAAATACTACTCAAACCTGCCAATTATGCCATTGTATCAATCATGAAGCAATAAATTGTTATTATAATTGTAAAAGATGCAAGAAACCAAGTCACATAGATTGTGAATGTTGGATTAAGCATAAAGGAAGCTGCAAACTATGCTGAAAAAAATAATACCATATATGCTCTATTCTATTCTTCCCTTAAAGGTGTAGAGCAACATGATCATAACTCCCTAATTTGGTATGTTGATTCAAGTTGTTCTTGCCATATGACAAACCAAAAATTTGTTTTCCTTTCTCTTGACGAAACACATAAAGCTATTATTTAGTTTGGTGATGGTAACACTCAACAAATATAGGGTAAAGCCGTAAAGGCATTGTTATATTTTACTTAAAAACATGGAGAAGTAGAAATAATAGTTGTTGTTCAACGGGTTCCTACACTAGCCCAAAAGATATTAAGTGCAGGACAACTTGTAGAGAAGGGGCATAAAGTTTTATTCTTAGAAACAAGTGTTTCATCAACAAATCATTTTCTAATGAATTTATAGCCCCAACTTCCATGGCTCAAAACAGGACTTTCTCACTGGATTTGAGTCAGGTTTGTCATAACACCATTACTCTAGAAAGAGGTTACATTAATCATTCTGTCCTCTAGCATCATAGGTTTGGTCACCTGAATTGGGATGCTATGAAGTAATTACAAACTCAACAAATAGTTAGATGACTTCTTAAAATAAAAATATCCAAAACTTTCATTAAGTCAGGTTGGAGAGCAACTCAACCACCAGGGCTTGTGTATGGTGATCTTAGGGGGTCCTACTTAACAATCTTCATTTGGAGGTAACAAGTATTATTTTCTCCTTGTAGACGATTTCTCCAGATATATGTGGATTTATGTCCTTAAATCCAAATCTGATGCTTTGGATATGTTAAAAAGTTTTTTGAAAAGTATTTAAATCAAACTAACCATTCTCTCAAATCCTTTAGAACCGATAGAGGGGGAGAGTTCCTCTCTGAAGGATGGTAAAAGCTTTACCACGTGAGGGGATAGATCTATTTAACTCTAGAGGGGGGTGAATAGAGTATTTTAAAAACTTAATTGGTTTTTATAGTGGAATTAAAAATAATGATATATATATATCTTAAGAAAGTGCAAGAATAAAAAGATAACTAACACAACACACAGTAATAAGAAAACAGCAAGCAACCAGACAACACAAGAAATTTATAGTGGTTCCCCTAAACTTGGGTACATCCATACTTCTACAACCCTGGTAGGAATCCACTACAAGTTTTTGATCAAGTGCCCTATCACCACAAGATCTATTTGAAGGGAGATCTCACAACCCTTTAGGCTTTTGATCAGGTGCCCAAAAACCAAGCTAATTCTTTTGATAAGGAGACTTAAGAACCAGGTGGTTAACTTTTGAAAGGAGTTAAAACCCTATGAACAGTGGGGTGAAAAATGTGATATTGTCTTCTCTTCCTCAAACAGTTGAGAAGACTTTAGTAGTTTGCTTGATGTTATCAAAGCTCCCTCTGAGATGATTATTGTTCAGGAATTTGCTGGAAGCTTTGTAGGGTTTAGGTCTTCTTTGATGATCTCTAGAAGCTTTTAGACTTATTGTGTTTTGATGTCTCTTGAAAGCTTGAAGAAGAGTTGCAGATGATGAAGACTGTATGAGTATGCAGATTGAATATCTTTCTCTATCTGCCTGTATCCCTTTGTCAATTTTACAACTTCTTGTCTTCAATCTTCTTAAAAACTCTTTAATATTTCTTGCAGAAATTCTGTCTCTGAATTTGAATTCTACTCCTTAATTGACTGCTGAAATCTTGGAACTCAGACAAACAGCTAGAAGGGCAATAAATTGATTCCTTAACTGTCCCAGATATTAAACTGAATATTGACTCGGTGAAATCCAGTAAGTAATACTGCCAATGAACGAATATATTCATAAGAATATATGTATTTAATTACTTAGAGCAATATAGGCAATAATATATTATATAAGCCTTGGTCAATCCGAAAATTAACTACAGAGAATATAAGTAATGAACTGACAGATTTCGTCGATTAGAGATCCAAGATCGTCGAACTCAATCCACTCTTTCGTCGAGCTGAGCCCCAAGAACTTTAAACTGAGTTAATGTTGTCCATTCTGGGCTCCAAGTTTGTCGAATTGAGATAGTTGTTCGTCGAACTCAACAACTGATAGGAGATCAGAGTTCGTTGAACTCAGTTAAACTTTCGACGATCTCAACTCTAGAAAAGAAACTTTGAGATCGTCGAACTGAATACGAAGATCGTCGAACTACATTCAGATTTCATCGAACGACTTCTTCAACATAGAAAAATCTGTCTTGTTTAAAAATCTTCAGTCTTCTAAGTCTTCTGAGGGATTGGTCCAATCAAACTGACTTGTTGACCTACCCTAAGATCTAATAAAGACCTATGACCCTAGACCATATATTGTGGGTCAATCTATGCAATCCTAATAGTGAACCTAGCCCAAATCAACCCTAAAACAAGTGGGGTTCCAACAATCTCCCTCTATTTGGGTGAGGTTACTATGAACAATGCATTAAAATAATAAAATACAATCACAAAGCATAACAATAAATATCTGACAGAAAGTAAAGGTCTAGCAGATATATATACATCAAGTGATTTGTGATAAATTAACCAAAACAAATAGTTCAAAGGGAAAATAAGCTAATTAAAAGGCTATTTAGATTTCTTAGACTTGTATTTCTCTTATGACTGCCTGAAAATGATTTCCCTATTGGGATTTGCTGCTTCTCTTTTAGACATAGTCATATCAGCTGCTCCAATGACATTGCCTGAAGTTGCTCTTGGAACAACTACCTCTTGATGTAAACTCATATAAGTACCAACATTGAAAATGTGTTTAGCTTTATCATACCTTTTCAATTCTTCTCTTCTGTAAGAAGACATTGTAGTATATTGAGAAGCATCTTTTCCTTCTTCTTTAGCTTTATTTACTTGAGAAAGTCCAACCAGCTCTTGCAATCTAGCCATTTTAAAAATGTTTTCCTGTTCTGAATCAACAAATGGAACTGCTAGAGAGTAAGGTCTTTCCTTATATTCAGATTTAGAAGAGAGCTGCCTTCCACTGCTGTTGTGGCTGCTTCTGTAGTCACTCTTGGCAGATTTGTCATATTTCTGATAAGAAGATTGCCTTGAGTGCTGAGAAGATGTAGTTCTTGAGGCTAGATTTCCTGAAGCACCTGCAGCTGGTGGAGGAGGAGGAGGTGGATCCTTTCTAAATTTCTTAGTGGGAGCAGATCAAAACTTCTTCTTCTTCTTTTGTGCCTTCATCTGATTCTTTAAAAGCTTCATCCAGTAGGGAGTAGTTGGAGTTAGAGGAATATTATACAAGATATAATATGGAATGTCATTCTTGAGATTAGTTGGTTGCACTGTTGTTGCCTGAGAAACTGTCTTCTTTTTCTAAAACTTTCTCTTCTTAGACTTAGTATCCTCTTAATCATCTGATTCATCTTCACTGGATTCACTTGCAGGATTATCATACAAAGCATCAATAATCTTAAGTTGATCTGCATACAAGATCTCCCTGAAAGATACACTATGAACTGGAACTTTCTCTAAAACTTGAACTCCTGGCATTGGAAGAACCTCTGAATCATCTGTTATCATATCTTCCTCAAAAAGATGATCCATATTTGGAAGAGGAGATTCTGCCCAACCAAAAGTTGGAGGAGAGAAAGCCTTTGGCTCATCCTCTAGTCCTGAAGGGGAAACTGAAGGTTCTGCAAAATTGCATCTAATTTGATCTATAATCTCTGAGCTGATAGAGGCAGTATAACATACTATAGCCCAAGAAAAAAATTGCTCAGGAATAGGAAGAGAATGATAAAGAATATCAAAATCTCTTAACAATTTAGCTAAGTCCATAGAAGGGACTAAGAAAAAGAATGGTGCAGCCTGAAGCTCTATAATCTCAATATCAAACACTGAAAAATCTGTCTCAAGAAAAACTGACAACTCTGTATCTGTATTTACAAAATCTGTAACTGTTGTATCCATATTTACTACTGCTGCTGCTACTTCACAAACTTCTGCTGCTGTTGGAAAGGGGACCTCATCATAGAACATCTCCCCCTTCCTGGTATCAGGAATGCCTGAGGCTAGACCCCCGATTGAGGAGGGACCATTGGAGGTAGCAAGTTTAGAAGAGAGAGCATTGATGGAAAAAATTAGAGGTGCAATGGCAGTCTCTATTAGAGATTTGATGGTGGGAGTTAGTAGAGAAATGATGGTGGATGTGGGATCAGATGATGATGATGGAAAAGAGGTGGTTGTGTTATCATAAGAAGTGCATATGTTTAAGGTGGTAGATGGAGTTGGAGGTATAGATGGTGGTAAGAAAAGTGTGGTGATGACTAGAGGGGTGACAGTTTGAGGGATGCTAATTGGAATGTCATCATGATGTGGAGATGGTGGTGGAGTGTGGGTTGGAGATGGAGATGGTGTAGGTGTTGTGATGAGAGTGAAAGAAGGTGATATCTGGGTGTAAATAGATGTTATGGATGGAATTTCAGGAAGGGAAGGTAGTCTAGAAGATGGAGGAGGATGTACTGGAGCCACTGTATCAGGTAGGGAGTGACTGTTTCAGTCCTTGTGTCCTCAGAGGTCCTGGAGGAAGAGGAGGCCCTAGAAAGCTTGACAATGGTCCTTTCCCATTTGCCAAAAAGGGATGGTGATAACCTTTTTGAAGCATTAATAAAAATGGTATGGGAGACCAGCAGCTGAGGGCACTTTTCTTGGAGGAAAAGCCCTAGTACCCGTCCAAAACAAACTTCTCTTTTATTATTCTTCTTCTTTATCAAATCAAACAACAAAATACTATAGTTGACTGATTTTCTATTCACCAAGGCACTCATCACAAGAAACTGATGCCTTGTGATATAGTCATGTGCAGTGTGCTTGCCCAACAAGACTTTATCAACAATATCAGCAAGGAACTTATATTCACTAGATAAGTCCTTCAATATCTTGCTAGGGTTTCCAGCGGAGTGACCCATCGCAGCCAGCATATTGGAAAATTCATCATTGTTCATCTCTATATCATCTTCTCCATTAATAAAACCAAAAATTTCTGACAAAATTACAGGAGTAAGAGTGACATGTTGTCCTGCAATGGTGCCGATGAGGGTTTGGGAGTCAGGAGACGAGGATGAATAAACTCATTCCTTCATCTCGAGCACTGGAAGTTTGATTCTTATTATCATGAACTTCTGTAAATGAGGCTCCTCAAACAATTTCAGTATATCCTAGAAGACTTGATCAGTGTGACTGAATGATTCCAAATTGATGTCAAAGCCAGCATCAAATTTCATTGCATAAAGAACGGCCGCCGGAATCGCCATGGAGGTTTTCCTGTAAAGAAAGAAACAACGATCAAGTGCAAAGGGAACTGAAAGCGCGGGATAGATTTCGTCAAAAACCTAGTAATAAGGTTTTTAGAAGATGAAAAGACGATCTCAGTCCAATGAAAAGAAAAAATCTTAGATCTGAGTTCGATGAAATATTTTATTAATAAATGAGTTCGTCGATCACAGTCTGAAGAACAAGAATAAATCGGTGATCGCCGTTTGACAAAGTACTCACTGAAGCAGGGATCATCGATCTCCGTTCGACGAAATATGTTTCACTGAGAAGTGTTCGTCGATCTTCGTTCGACGAACTCTTCACGAAGAGTTCACAGATTGTCAATCTCCATTCGATAAACTGTGCCAAATCGTCGACCATAGACAAAAATTATGTTAATTCTTCCCCATTTATAATACCTAGCTGATTTAAGAAGAACAGATGTTTCTTCTCATCCAATGGCTGGGTGAAGATGTCTGCTCTTTATAAATCTGTAGAGATAAAGACAAGATTAGTTTTCTTTTTTTATACACAATTTCTAATGAAATGATGTCTAATTTCTATATGCTTGGTCCTACTATGATGCACTGGATTTTATGCAATAGATATTGCACTTATACTATCACAGAATATAGGTTAATTATTTAAGTTGAGACCATAATCCAGCAATTAATTTTGTATCCACAAAATCTGTGAATTGCAGCTGCCTGCAGCTATGTATTTAGCTTCAGCAGTTGATGTGGACAAAGAGGTTTTCTTCTTACAAAACCAGGACACAAGCCTATCACCAAAGAACTGGCAAGTTCCTGATATGCTCTTCCTGTCCACTCTACATCCAGCATAGTCAGCATCAGAAAATCCAGATAAATCAAATTCCGACTCTGATGGATATAGGAGTCCTAGACTTGGACAAACTTTTATATATCTCAAAATCCTTTTTAATAAAATATAGTGAGATTTTGTAAGGTCCACTTGGAACCTAACACAAATATATGTGGCAAGCATTATGTCAGGCCTACTTGCTGTGAGATATAATAGAGACCCAACAATAGCCCTATAAGTTTTCTGATCAACAGGCTTGCTATGTTCATCAGAATCAATCACAGCATTAGCCATAGGTGTTTTCATTACTGAGGCATCACACATCCCAAACCTTTTAACAAGCTCCTTAGCATACTTGGATTGGGAGATGAAGATACCATCAGGTGATTGCTTCACTTGGAGACTAAGGAAGTATGAAAGTTCACCCATACTACTCATCTCAAACTTTGAATGCATTAGATCAGAAAATCTTTTGCATAATTTGGGATCAGTAGAGCCAAAAATAATATCATCTACATATATTTCAACTAACAAAATTTTATTTTTATAATGCCTAATAAAAAAAGTCCTATCTACTATGCTCTATAAGAAAGCTAGCTAAGGTCTCATACCAAGCTCTTGAATCGTGCTTTAAACCATAGAGAGCTTTATGCAATCTAAATACATAAGAAGGATGAGTTTGAGCGATAAAACCTGGTGGTTACTCCAAATACAGTTCCTCTTTTAATTCTCCTTTAGGAAAGCACTCTTTATATCCATCTAGTAGACTTTGAATCTTTTATATGGTGCATAGGCTAAGATAATCCTTATAGCCTCAAGCCTTGCCACTGGAGCAAAGTTCTGATCATAATCTATTCCTTCCTCCTGTAAATAGCCTTGAGCTACTAGCCTTGCTTTGTTTCTTATAATATTTCCTTCAGCATCCAGTTTATTTCTGAAGACCCATTTGGTTCCAATGACTGGATAGTCTTTGGGTCTAAGAACCAAATCCCAAACTCTGCACCTCTCAAACTGATTGAGCTCCTCTTGCATTGTAATGATCCAGTAGGAATCTTGCTCTGCATCTTTGATGGAGTGGGGCTCAAGTTGAGAAATGAAACAAGCATACATCACATCATTATTGAGTTGATACCTTGCTTGCACACCAACAGAAATATATCCAATCACTTAAGATATAGGGTGATCTCTAAGTGTGATAAGATCAATTGGAGGAGTTGGTTGAGCAATAGCTTGTGGAATTAATATCTCTTGTGGAATTATATTAGCTATTGGAGGAAGTTCAGCCACTTCCAAACTTTCTTCTTCACTTTCTTCTTCAACTTGTGGAAAAGGATGTGATGGAACCTCTTGGGTGAGGTTTAGATCATCCAATTTCTCACACAAGTGAGGTACTTGCAAAATGTTATTGGTAGAAACTTCTTTCTCCTTATAAAACATGTTAGCCTCATCAAATATAACATGAACAGATTTCTCAATTTTTAAAGTGGATTTGTTAAACACCCTATAAACTTTGCTGACTTGGGAATATCCAAGAAAAATTCCCTCTGCAGCTTTTGCTTCAAACTTTCTAGTGTATTTCTTGTCATTATTAGGAATATAACATAGGCATCCAAATACTTTAAAATAGGTGATTTTAGGTTTCTTCCCTTTAAGTAACTCATAAGGAGCCTAATTCTTAAGCTTGTGTATCAGACTTCAATTCAGTACATAGTTTGTTGTGCTCACAGCCTCTGCCCAAAAAAATAGGGGCATGTAAGCATCTGCAAGTAATGTGCCTGCAGATTTAATTAGGGTTCTATTTTTCCTTTCAACAACACCATTTTGTTGAGGAATTCTAGGAGCTGAGAAGCAGTGTCTGATACCTTCCTTCTCACAGAAATCTTGAACAAGAAGAGACTCAAACTCAGTACCATGATCACTTCTGATCAATGCAATTGGAGTAGAGTACTCAATCTGTGTGTTCTTGAGAAAATCTGTAAGAACCTTGAAGTTATCTGACTTAGATCTCAAAAAGAATACCCAAGTGAATCTTGAGAAGTCATCTACAATCACTAAAGTATAATATTTCCCTCCTAAGCTTTGTACAACAATAGGGCCAAAAAGGTCCATATGTAGCAAGTACAATATCCTAGGTGAGTCACTTTTATTTACGGATTTAAAGCTATTTTTAGTTTGCTTGCCTAACTAACAAGCCATGCAGAGGCATTCCTTCTTATAAGGGCCAGAAGGCAATCCTCTAACAAGGTTGTCCCTGGATAACTTAGTAATATTTTTAAGATTTACATGTCCTAATCTCTTATGTCAAAGTTCATTTTGATTGCTAACCTAATTAAATAAACAATATTCTGAACTAGCTGATTGAAAATTTATTACATATATGTTGCCTTGTCTAATTCCAGTTAAAACAGGATTGTTTTCGTTACAAGAAATAATACAGGAAGATGAGTTAAATGATACCTGATAACCTTTATCACATAATTGACTTATGGATATTAGGTTATGCTTTAAGCCACTCACATAGGCAACTTTCCTGAAGGTGACTGCTCCAACTTTAACATCTTCATAGCCTTTAGTTTGGCCACAGTTGGAGTCACCAAAGATCACCTTTGGACCTAGCTTGGACTTGTAGTTTGTTAGATTATCCCTACAGCAAGTCACATGCTTTGAGCATCCACTGTCCAGATACCATTGTTGATTTAAAACTAGATAGTCTTTCACCTACATAGAAAGGAATTAGGTGTTCTTAACCCAGGTTACATTGGGTCCTTGTTTCTTTTGATAAGAGAAAGTGGAAATAACAGAAAATTCTGGTTGATTTTAATATCCTAAGGGATGATATCTTCTAGGTAGTATTTCCCATTGAGTTAATGGATTTGTAGATTCTCTGAATTGATTGAAGTTTCTAACAGAGTTATAGTTTTTATTAAACCTGACTGGGTTCGACAAATTATTTTAAGTTTGTCGATCTACGTTTGATGAATAAGGATGAGTTTGTCGAACTCTGCTCAAAAAATGAACATAGTCATTTTTTGTGCCCCAAGTTCGTCGATCGCTGCTCGAAGAACCATATACAGTTCGTTAATCGCAGTAAGACGAATTATTATAGTTATAATTGGCGTTCATAGATCGTCGATCTGGGTTCGAAGAACTATACACATTTTGTCGATCTGAGTTCGACAAAATCTGTTGAACATAGTTTTTATTCAGATTCTTATTCTTTTTCTTCTTATTTATAAATTTTTGAGAGACATTTGGTTGAGTAGTTTCTCCTATTTTCTCTTTGCCTTTTTCAGAGATAAATTTAATTGGTGTTGAAAGAATATTTTTCTTTAATATGGGGGGTAAACTTGATAAAGCACCTAAGTCCATCTTGCCATTTAATCTAGAATTGATTGTGCTTGTGATGTCCATCAGCTTAAGGCTTCTCCTATTGAAATATTCCTCAAGTTTCTTTGCCTCACATAATTCAGTTTTTAGTGAAATGATTTGTTCATTAGCTAAGTCTAAATCATTTTTCAGTTTGATATTTCCAGCAAATAGGTTATCAAATTCAAGCTGTCTATCTCTAAGAATTTTTATTTCCCTCTCTGACTGGATTATATCATTGCACAAGGATTTAAATTCAATTTTAAAATCTTCTGAATTGAAATCAAATGAAGAGATTACCTAATCTTCTTCAGATTCAGATTCCTCTTCTGATTCTTCAGCTTGTTCCTCAGCATCAGATTTACTGTTGGAGGCATTAATAGTCATAAGGCAAACTTCCCTTTTCTTTGCCTCCTCTTAATCTTCACTAGAGCTAGAAGATGAGGATTCTTTATCTATGTCACTCTAGGTCTCAGTAATGAAGCCTTTCTCCTTTCTTTTGTGTTTGTTGGAGGAGTGCTTGTTAGAGTGCTTGCTTGATTGCCTCTTATTCTCCTTTTCTTTTCTTATGTGCCTTTGGGCATTCAGGTAGAATGTGCCCAGGTTTTCTACATCCAAAATAAACAATCTCCTTGGTAGGAGTCTTTTCAAATCTTGGCTTGTCATCATTCTTGGATGACCTTCTTCTAAAGTCCTCCTTGGTCATTTTATAGAATCTTTTAGCCAATAAGCTCAGTAGTTCTTCATTAGCTGGAAGAGCTTCTGATTCTTCTATTACATTGAAAGCAATGTTGTGCTCTTTCCTTGAAGATGTAGAAACCTTCTGTTCAGTAGCCTCCCTTGTCTTGATCAACTGCTCATAAGACTTGAGCTTGCCAAGGAGAGATTCTGTAGAAATCTCATTCAAACTTCTGGCCTCTTTAATTGGCCATATCTTGGAATCCCAAGTGCTGGGAAAGCACATTAGGATTTTTCATTTATCTCAGTTAATGAGATGTCCTTATCCAGGGTTATTAGTTCATTTATGATAACACTGAGTCTGTTATACATCTCAGCAACAGTCTCTGATTCCTCCTTGAAATTCTCATACTGTGATATGAGGAGGGATCTCCTGTCTTTTCTTTCATCTGCAGAGCCAGCAACTATTTGGTTCAGTGAGTCCCAAATGGACTTTGCAGAGGTGCACTCAGCCACCTTCTGAAAGATGTCATTTGACATTGTCTGTGCCAGAATATTCATTGCTTTAGCATCAGCCAACTTGGCTTTCTTTTGTGCAACAGTCCACTCAGGTGGTGGAACTTCTTGTGTATTGGTAATTTTAGTAGCAGCTGTAGGTTGAGGGGGACATGTCAAGATAGAGTTGAAAATGTCCTCATCAATAGAGTTCATGTAGAGTTTGATTCTTGCCTTCCAGAGTGCAAATTTATTAAAGTTGCACACTGGAGGTCTGGATCTTGAATATTCCTTATTCTGTGCCATGCTATAAACAAGAGGCTAAAGAGAAAAAGATATATCAAAGGATCTTGGTTTAGATGTAAGATTGTGAAACCAAAGAAACAGCCCTCTGATACTAATTGAAGGATGGTAAAAGCTTTACCACCTGAGGGGATAGATCTATTTAACTCTATAGGGGGGTGAATAGAGTATTTTAAAAACTTAACTAGTTTTTATAGCAGAATTAAAAATAGTGATATATATATCTTAAGAAAGTGCAGGAATAAAAAGCTAACTAATACAGCACACAACACACAACAATAAGAAAACAACAAGCAACCAGATGATACAAGAAATTTATAGTGGTTCCCCTAAACTTGGGTGCATCCACTCTTCTACCACCCTGGTAGGAATTCACTACAGGTTTTTGATGAGGTTCCCTATTACCACAAGATCTATTTGAAGGGAGATCTCACAACCCTTTAGGCTTTTGATCAGGTGCCCCAAAACCAAGCTAAGTCTTTTGATAAGGAGACTTAAGAACCAGGTGGTTAACTTTTGAAAGGAGTTAAAACCCTGTGTACAGTGGGGTGAAAAATGTGATATTGTCTTCTCTTTCTCAAACAGCTGAGAAGACTTTATTGGATTGCTTGATGTTGTCCAAGCTCCCCCTGAGATGATTATTGTTCAGGAATTTGCTGGAGGCTTTGCAGGGTGTAGGTCTTCTTTGATGATCTCCAGAAGCTTTTAGACTGATTGTGTTTTGATGTCTCTTGAAATCTTGGAGAAGAGTTGTAGATGATGAAGATTGTATGAGTATGCAGACTAAATATCCTTCTCTGTTTGCCTGTGTCCCTTTGTCAATTCTAAAACTTCTTATCTTCAATCTTCTTAAAAACTCGTTTATATTTCATATAGAAATTCTGTCTCTAAATTTGAATTCTACTCCTTGATTGACTGTAGAAATCTTGGTACTCGGACAAATGGCTAGAAGGGCAATAAATTGATTCCTTAATTGTCCGAGTTATTTAGCCGAATATTGACTCTGTGAAAGCTAGTAATTAATGTTGCCAATGAACGGCTATAGTCTTAAGAATATATGCATTTAATTACTCAGAGCAATATAGGCAATAATATATTATATAAGCCTAGGTCAATCCGGAAATTAACTGCAGAGAATAGAAGTAATTAACTGACAGATTTCGTCGATTAGAGATCCAAGATCATCGAACTCAATCCTCTCTTTCGTCGAGCTGAGCCCCAAACACTTTGAACTGACTTAATGTTGTCCATTTTGGGCTCCAAGTTCGTCTAACTGAGATAGTTGTTCGTCGAAGTCAACAACTAATAGGATATCAGAGTTCGTTGAACTTAGTTAAAATTTTGTCGATCTCAACTCCAGAGAAGAAACTTTGAGATCGTTGAACTGAGAACGAAGATCATCGAACTCCATTTAGATTTTGTCGAACGACTTCTTCAACATAGAAAAATCTATCTTGTTCTGAAATCTTCAGTATTCTAAGTCTTCGGAGGGATTGGTCCAATCAAACTGACTTGTTGACCTACCCTAAGATCTAATAAAGACCTATGACCCTATACTATACATTGTTCATCAATCTATGCAATCCTAATAGTGAACCTAGCCCAAATCAACCCTAAAACAGGTGGGGTTCCAACACTCTCTAATGCATTTATGCAATATTGCAAAATGGAAAGCATCCGAAGAGAACTTATTGTCATTCGATCTTTAGAACAAAATACAGGAAGTTAAAAGAAGGAATGGAACAGTAGTGGAGATGGCAAGAGCAATGCCAGTTGCCAAACAACTCCACAAAAAGTTTTGTGCCAAAGCCACTAACACAACAGTGTATATTTAAAACCCTACAAAAGCTTTAGAGGGCATCACTCCTTATGAAGCTTTTGAAAGTCTTTATTTCAAGGATAGCTAAATCACCTAGAGAGGGGGGTGAATAGGTTATTGGTCTCTTTTTGAGTTTCTTATATATTTCTTCTTTAAGAGCTTTGCATGTTAGTTGTATTATGCTTTAAAGGTGTACACAACCTGCACAAATAAACAACACAACTAGCACACACTGATTTATAGTGGTTCCCCTAATAAGGGTACATCCACTTTCCCTCCCACCAATCCAACTATCTTGTTGGACTAGGCACTTCTCCAAAACTTGCTCCAAAGAGCTTACACCTCAGATCCCTCAGGATCTCTAAGTCTCCTCCAATACTTACTTCTTAGGCCCAAGGCCCTACAACTCAGAGATCCTAAGATCACCTATCTCAGGTTATTAAGCCATACACTCAGGCTGGGAGGAATGGCCTACCTGAGATCCATAAAGGATCCTACACTCAGAGAGCAGCACTCTCCTATCTCAGGCTGTTAAGCCATATAGCTTAGATCCACACTTGAGTCCTACAGGATGAAGGTGGGTTGGTGGTTAATCTTGACACAAGAGATGTTTCTCTGTGTCAAGCTTCTTGACTGAGATAAACTCAGCCCAACTATGACTACTGGAATTTATTTCCTGAGTCTACCTTTACTGAACTAAGAAGTTCATAGTCCTAACTACTTCCACAGCAACAAGTATATATTTACTTGAGCTGGAAGTGATTCATAGAATAATGTTCTGCCTCTTTCTGAATTGAGCCTGAAGCTCAACCCTAACTACTACTTCTCAGCACCAGGGATTTTTCCTGCTGGAACTGTGACGTTACTACAGCTATTTGCTGCTACCTGAGCTGAGAAAATATCAGCTCTAACTTTGCAGACTAAGATAGCTTTGCCTCTTCTTCCTTTCCCAGGCTAAGGTGATTCAGCCCTAACTTTGACTCCTGAGGAATAGTCCCCTGAGCCTTCTTTCAGATCTCTGCTTCTTCAAACTTCTTCTCTTCACAACTTCAAGATTATGATCTTCAGGATGTTCCTTGTCCAGCTAGAACTGTGAAGAACTTGCAGCAAGGGTCAGCCCTAGGCTGCTTCCTCTTTCCTCAGAGAAATACACTGAACTGCTGAGGTCGATGAAAATGACAACAGCTAACTTGCTCTTCATCTTGTTGACTTGAGCTTCCTGTTTTTCAGTACAGCAACAATGGCAGTTAAGGAGAACGACCTGATGGCTCCCCTCAAAAGTTATCTTCCTCTATAAAGCCTTTTCCTTTTATTGATTATGACCCAATGGCTCTATGAGCAGTGGGACTCACATATTTAATGGATGCAGTAATCTTGCTTTAATGCCAACTGTTGTACAGTAGGTCTGCGGACATAATTGTCGCGTATTGTAGCCATCCCGCCACTAATTTGAATCTTCTTGACTAGTTTACTTGCTGACATCACCAGCTGTAGACTTAGCCATAAATCAACCAACATTAGTATAGGCGTTGAGTGAGTGAGCCTCACTCAACTCCAAGACACTTAGATAGATTTCTGTCTATCTAGGCGTTGAGAGCATTGAGTGAATAAGCCTCACTCAGTGATTTTTGCCTTAGCAAAGTCTTCCTTCTTCTCTAGCATTGAGAGTGTTGAGTGTGTCTTCATCACTCAACGCCTTTTGCCTTAGAAAAGCTTTATGCATCTAATGCACTGAGAGCTTTGAGTTAGCATGCCTCACTCAACTCTGAACTCAGTTCAACAAATTCATATTCTCAAACTCTGAGCTCAGCTCGATGAACAATGAACAAAGCTCGACGAACTCTGAACTCAGCTCGATGAACTCTGAACTCAGTTCGACAAACAACCTTTTTTGTGTGGCATTGAGTGTGTCTTCAATACTCAACGCCAAACTACTTAGCCATATATATGCCTTTAGCTGCATGGTGTTGAGTGAGTAGACTTCACTCAATGCCTGTGAATTTAGCCACATTTCTAGCTTGCCAACATTCTTGCTTACCTCTGACGTTGAGTGAGCATGCTTCACTCAACTCTTGTTGACTTAGGCAAATTCCTTTCTTTCCAGCATCTTGACTTTGTAGCCACCTATCACATCACTTAGACAATCTATCTAGACATGTTCCATGGAACATCCTGCACATGATGAGCTTAAAGAATCTAAAATACAACTATGCTCTTAGTGTTGATGGTGATGCCTCTTCAAATCCAATCTAGGGAACATTGTGGATAATGGACCCAACAGTCTCCCCCTATTTGAAGAAGGTAGAACACCCAGCAATACTAAGAGGCATTAACATAATAAGCAGAATAATTTCATGCAACTGTAGATTATAGTCTGCTACAACAACTAGCTTATGCTATGAAGGTTTTAGCATATCAATTTACTGTACTCCATTTAACTATATTGACTCAATAAGTCAAGTCAATGCATCCTTATACTACTTGAACAATTGCTTAAGTAATATGCACTCTCCATTATACCACTTAATATTTAAATGGAGCACCACTAGAAGCACTTACCTTAAAATATGCACTAACACAATCATGGATCAACATGTAGTCAGTCATTGCATTTCTCAACATGTAGTTAGTCATTGAATTTCTCATACTACTAGAATCTTTTCAAGTAATATGAACTGACTCAACATGACCTAGTCATGTGACTCAACATGACCTAGTCATGTCAATTATTTCTTCTATATCTCCCCCTTATATATTGTTACACATACAAATCTCCCCCTTTCTGTCTTCTTCAATAGGTATATTTATTGAGGGAGGAGAAAGGATCATGAGAGAGATTATCTCTTGATCCTAGTCAAAGTCATATGTTGATACTACTAAGGAAATTAGCCTAGCAACCACACCACTTGATTAGGGGTCATAACTTTTGTGTTGATACATTGAAACAACACAACACTGTATCACTTGAACTTGCTGCACACATAGTTCCACTTGCTGATGTTGTATCTACAGAATCAGCATCCACTTATAGTGATATCAATGATACACCACATCACTGCAGCCCGTTCACTCTTGAGTGAACCATGGATCCACTTGAGCTTGCTGCTAGCTGTTCCTCTTCTCCTACAGCAACACCGTTTTCTCAACAACAGCACTTCATCTCAGGCACAGAGAAGATTATGACTATATCATAAATAATCCCCCCTTTGTTTGTGCATTATCCTTAGGACAAACTAATCAGTAGTGAAGATCTTTGATCGACTACAGTAGTTATTTGTTCCATCTCAACAGGAGGCTTATCCTGTTCCTACAAGTGTTGGACACGCTCCCCCTTAAGAGGAGCATTTCCTGTCATCATTTCTGTAGGTGCTGAGCTTGCTCCCCCTCAACAGGAGCATTACTGTCATTCCCTCTATTGGACACTAGAGTCCATCTTAGTCTTTATACCACTTAATGGTCTTTATAGTCTTGATGTCACATCAATGACTTATCTACCTACAAGAGAAGTAAAATTTTCAACACAAACTAGAATTTTGAGCAGCTAAAGTTATCCTAAGTTCCACATATCTAACTCAACTAAGAGGGTGTTGAACTTGACTTCATCTAGTGGTATGATAAACATGTCAGCCACTTGTTAGTGAGGACAAACTCAGGATTGGGTTCTTCCTTATGCCCCCAAACTTATTGATACTTAATCTATATATACATAGTCCTGCTACGACAGACAGGATTCCTAACAACTTAGATTACACTAGTAGAATAACAATATAAAGAATTTCTACTTATCTGGAGGTTATGGTTCTGATGCCATGGAGCTGATGTTGGATTTACAGCAACTGTGCACAATAACTCCCTTGCACCTTGCACAGTCTATTCTTGCTGAGCCAGATCTTCTCCTTTTCTTTATCACCAGTCTTGCCTTGGCTTCAACTTTTTGATCTGCAGCACAAGAGTGGTCAGACCACTTAGTACTATCTTGATCATCACATTGATCTGCCCTCTTAATCACCACACTGGATACCACACAGTCCTTGAATATCAGGAATGTTGTCTGTATGCTGTTTTAGTCCCAATGTAGTTCTGATTCCATTGGAAATCCAGATAGCCTACTCCCCCTTGATCATTGCCTTCTTGGGTTGATACCACTCCAGTAGTGTTCAATCCTCTTGACTAGAGATCATATCTCTTGAGTTTATATCACTGGACCAACTCTCCTATGCCACTTGATACCATTTGATCAATCCCTTCTTGGTTTCTGAATAGTCATGGAGGAGCTGGTCTGCTGTGATTCTCTTCTCCCCCTAGCTGATTACAGATGATACAATTGGTGCAGCTGCTAGCTTTATCTTATCATGTGGCTAAATTTTCTCCTACAGTTGCTGGACTTTAAGACCACTTAAACCTTGAATGATCTTTCCATGAACACCCTTTTCATTTTAATACCAAGTATTTCTTTACACTACTATTCCCATAGGAATGTGTTGACTTATATCAGCACTAGCTGGAGCAAACTAGTTGTACTTGTGAATTTGCTAATTCACAGCAGTTGCAATCATCTGGATAGTCTCCCTCTCATCCTCAACATTGTCGGTAGAGATATTGCTGAACTTCAGCAGTAGTGCTAATCTTTTCAGTGTTGGAGGTACTCTAGGTAAGACTCAAGTTTGTCCAGCAACCCTGACTGAACATGCTCCCCAAATAAAAGCATCTAGCTTGACATTCTTCCCCTTATAATTTACACAAAGCCTGTCCATAAAGCTCACTGACTTGGACTTACCTTGCTACAGGTTCAGATGATATTGAATCCTGAGTATACATTTCTCTTCAAGTTTCCTTTGAAGAGTCTAACACCTGATTGTACCACTTGAGAGACTTTTTAGCTAAGCATTATGTGCTCCTTCCTTGCCGCTCTCAAAAGGTCTACCTATGCTTTCCTCAAAGATGAATGCAGCCTACTTGTCCTTCTTCAAGATTTAACTCAACATTCTCTTCTTCTTGGGCAATAAGAGGAATATCCTAGATGGTCAATATCCATTACCAACTATTGATCTTAGGTCTTTCCCTCACTGGAGTATGAACCATAAGATGACTTTCTTATTCCAGTCCAAGTTCTGGAACCTCTTCTGTCCAAGGACCATAAATGGGTATGGCCGTTTGGACTAACCTGTAAAACAGATTTTACCTTACCTTAGGACCCCAAAATGAATTGGGTCATATGTTCTGATTAGTTTGAAATCTAACTTGCCTACCAACAACATTTCTGACAGGTAGGCTAACTCTTGCTCTGGGCATAGAAGGATTGTGCCAATAATATAGGGAAAAATGCCCTACCTTACCACAGCACCAACACTCATGGATATTATATCTAATTTTCTGAGCAAGTCTTGCAGTGTAGTTAACTGCTGACTAAACAGAAGGAAGAGGGGCAGCAACTTTCTTTAGGTTCCTTTCATCAAGGATCTGACTAAAGGATATTCTTCCAGCAGGCTTCCTTTGATTGCCCTGAATGGTATTTACAGATGTCTTCTTTGCAGATGACATGTTGTTTATATCATCAGAACTAGCCAAGTTAGGCTTATTGGAAGACTGACCCTTAGTCTGAGTCTTTGCCGAATGGGCTTGTGTGAAATCCACTGCCTTATCCTTGTGAGTTGGGGCTGAGACACCAAATATAAATGGTCCAGAATGGGCCATTTGTACTTCTTCATGGGGAGCCTTAAAGGCACTCATTCCCTTACCCTTTCTTCTCCCATTATAAGATACACTTGTATTCTTACAAGAAGAATTCTCATTCTTACAGTGACCATACATGCTGTCCTTGTCATACCTGTTAGAAGGGAAAATTTCCTTATGAAAGGTTGACTATGGCACAACAGGATCTTTGCCTCTCCTTTGAGATTCGATAACTTTAGAAATCAACTCAAATTCAGATTTTCTCTTGATAGCATCTATCTTAGAGAAATTGGCCACTATCCTCTTCTCCCTTTCAAGTTTCTTTTCAAGAACCTTGATAATAGAGTCCTTATATTTAATGGACTCAACATGGATATCTACCATGGTCTTCAAATGACCAACTTCCCTCATCTTCAGATATATAAAAGATGAATTCTCATCTTACTAGGAAGCAGTCAGCTGTAGGGAGGCAATTTCCTCTGCTTGCTTTTTAATAAGTAACTTGGTTTCCTTGAAAGCTTTAAGAAGTGCAGCATGATTCTCAATTAATTGATTTATATCATCTTCTGATAGAAGACTCTCATCATCACTTGATGAGGACGAATCAGAGTCTAAGCTGGACTCATGACCTGAGCAATAAGAAGAACTAAACAGAGATTGTACATGATCTAGACCAGGCTGATCCTGGCAGGATTCTTCTTCCTCTAGTATAGCAATCAACCCATAGCATTTGTATTCACCTTCCTCAGCTTTATCCACCTCTGAGTCACTATCTAAGTGTGACAGAGTGGCCCTGATCTCTATTCTTGCATTTGCATAGACATCATCGTCTACAAGAGCTACCAACAGCCCAGTGTGGTCCTTGATCTCACTACAGACTTGAAACTTCATTAAGCTCCACTCTATATAGTTCTCTTTTGAACCCACAAATGCAGACCTTTTTGCTATCCTTTGAGGTATACTTAGACATTTAAGTCCTTTTTGAGCAACCTCCCTCTGATACAACTTGAAAGTCTTTATTTCAAGGATAGTTAAATCACCTAGAGGGGGTGAATAAGTTATTGGTCTCTTTTTGAGTTTCTTATATATTTCTTCTTTAAGAGCTTTGGCTGTTAGTTGTTTTATGCTTTCAAGATGTACACAACCTGCACAAAGAAACAACACAACAAGCACACACAAATTTATAGTGGTTCTCCTAATAAGGGTACATCCACTTTCCCTCCCACATATCCAACTATCTTATTGGACTAGGCACTTCTCCAAAACTTGCTCCAAAGAGCTTACACCTCAGATCCCTCAGGATCTCTAAGTCTCCTCCAAGACTTACTTCTCAGGCCCAAGACCCTACAATTTAGTGATCCTAAGATCACCTACCTCGGGCTGTTAAGCCCTACACTCAGCATGGGAGGACATCCCTACGTCAGATCCACAAAGGATCCGACACTCCGAGAATAGTACTCTCCTATCTCAGGCTGTTAAGCCCTTCAGCCCAGATCCACACTTGGATCCTACAGGATGAAGGTGGTATGGTGGTTACTCTTGACATAAGAGATGTTTCTCTGTGCCAAGCTTCTTGACTGAGATAAACTCAGCCCAAATATGACTACAGGAATTTATTTCCGGAGTCAACCTTTACTGAACTAAGAAGCTCTTAATCCTAACTACTTCCACAGTAATAAGTATATATTTACTTGAGCAGGAAGTGACTTGCAGAACAATGTTCTGCCTCTTTCTGAACTGATCCTGAAGCTCAGCCCTAACTACTACTTCACAACACCAGGGATTTTTTTCTGCTGGAACTGTGAAGTTACTGCAGCTAATTGATGCTACCTGAGCTGAGAAAATCTTTGCTCTATCTTTGCAGACTAAGATAGCTCTACATCTTCTTCCTTTCCTAGGCTGAGGTGATTCAGCCATAACTTTGACTCCTGAGGAATAGTCCCCTTAGCCTTCTTTCAGATCTCTGCTTCTTCAAACTTCTTCTCTTCACAGCTTACAAATTAAGATCTTAAGGATATTACTTGTCCAGCTAGAACTGTGAAGAACTAGCAGTAAGGGTCGGCCCTAGGCTTCTTCCTCTTTCCTCAGAGAGATACTCTGACCTACTGAGGTCGATGAAAATGACAACAGCTAACTTGCTCTTCGTCTTGTTTACTTGAGCTTCCTGTTCTTCAGCACATCAACAATGGTGGTGAAGAAGAATGACCTGATGGCTCCTCTCAAAAGCTATCTTCCTCTTTAAAGCCTTTCCCTTTTATTGATTATGACCCAATGACACTTTGATCAGTGGGCCCCACACATTTAATGGCTGCAGTAACCTTTCTTTAACACCAACTGTCATACAGTAGGTTTGCGGCCACAATTGTCATATACTGTAGCAATCCCACCACTAATTTGAATCTTGTTGACTAGTTGACTTGCTGACATCACCAGATGTGGACTTAGCCAAAAATCAACCAACATTAGTATAGGCATTGAGTGAGTGAGCCTCACTCAACGCCAAAACACTTAGATAGATTTTTGTTTATCTAGGCGTTGAGAGCGTTGAGTGTATAAGCCTCACTCAATGCCTTTTTCCTTAGCAAAGTCTTCCCGCTTCTCTGGCGTTGAGAGCGTTGAGTGTGTCTTCATCACTCAACTCTTTTTGCATTAGAAAAGCTTTCTGTATCTTAGGCGTTGAGAGCGTTGAGTTAGCATGCCTCACTCAACTCTGAACTCAGTTCAAAAAATTTAGATTCTCAAACTCTGAGCTTAGTTTGACGAACGATGAGCTCAACTCAATGAACGATGAACTCAGTTTGACAAACTCTGAACTCAGTTTGACAAACTCTGAACTCAGTTTGACAAACTCTGAACTCAGTTCGACAAACAGCTTTTTGCTGTGTGACGTTGAGTGTGTCATCAACACTCAATGCCAAACTACTTAGTCATATATCTGCTTTTAGCTGCATGGCGTTGAGTGAGTAGACTTCACTCAATGCCGGTGGACTTAGCCATATTTCAAGCTTGCCAACATTCTTCCTTACCTCTAGCGTTGAGTGAGCTTGCTTCACTCAATGCCTGTGGAATTAGGCAAATTCCTGCCTTTCAAGCATCTTCACTTTGTAGACACCTATCACATCACTTAGACAATCTGTCTAGACTTGTCCCATGGAACATCCTGCACATGATGAGCTTAAACAATCTCAAATACAATTATGCTCTTATTGTTGATTGTGTTGCCTCTTCAAATCAAATCTAGGGAACATTGTGGGAAATGCACCAAACAGCTTTATTGCAAAGAAAGCCTTCTATAGCTCATCTTAAAGTATTTGGAAGTGTGGTTTATGCCCTGAATGAAATTGCAGCTAAGTTAGAAGATAATAACAAGAAGTGTATATTTATTGTCTATAGTGATTATTCAAGGGCATATAAACTCTACCAGCCTCATCAAAAGAAGCTTTCAGTCATATGACATGTTCAATTTGTTGAAACATCTGGTTGGAATTGGAATTCAGAACACATTGCTGATGAAGTGGTGGTTGGACAGGCTTACATCTTCATCCCATCCTTCCAATTGAATAGGATGTCCCTTCTGGTGTTCATCATGATTCAAAAAAAGCAATAAATGGAAGTTGCATGGATACTCTTGTTGAATCACCGTTAACTCTTAAAACAAGAAGTATAGGTGAAATATGTAATGTGATGTAGTCTTGATGTCATCAGCTCTAGCTACATAAAAACAAGCAATAACTTCTTCAATCTGGAGAACTATAATAGATGAAGAAATATCTATTGTTAAAAAGCTTGGGACTTTGTTAAGCTATCTCCAAGACAAGTTCCCATTTGCTTAAAGTTGATATATAAGATTAAAAGCAATGATAAAGGGGATGTAACCAAATATAAAAGCAAGGATTGTTGCTAAGGAGTATACGCAAAGACTAGTCCGATACTATTAAGATATTTATGCACTAGTTGCACGCATAGAAACTATCAGAATGGTAATTGTTATGCGGCTTAACAATGCTTTTTGATTTATCACCTTGATGTCAAATCATCCTTTTTAAACGGAGATGTAAAACAGGATCTAAGGGCCTGAAATACAACAAATGATACTTATCTGCGGAACCTTGTCTTTTGAAATGTTCCATTGATCCTTTGTTATACAAACTGCAAGGAGGTGCAAGTATAGTTCTTCTTTGTTTATATGTTGATGACGTAATTATCATATGGACTCCTCTTCAGATGATAAAAGAACTGAAGCAAAGCTTAGAGAATAATTTTAAATGACAGACCTTGGTGAATGATACATTTCCTGGGAATGCACTTTATACAAATTAAGGCACATATTGTTTTGTCACAAACTAAATATATAAATGAGTTGCTTGTTAAATTTCAGCTTGAAGCTTGCAACCCCACAATTGCCCCAACTAGTTTAAGTGAGAAGTTAGTGGAGAAAAATGAAGCAGCATAAGAGAAAGTAGATTCATAAGTATACATATCCTTAATTGGGTCTTTGATCTATATCTCATACACAAGACCAGATATTGAATATGCTATAAATATTGTGTCCCGATTTGCATCTAATCCAACAATACAACATTTAGCTGCAACAAAGAAAATATTACGTTATCTTAAAGGTACTAGCAATTATGGTTTATGTTTCAGAAGAGGATAAGAATGTCTAACATGATACTCTGATGCTGACTGGGGCAGATGTACCAATGAACGTAAAAGTATAAGTGAATATATATTCTACTTTGGGGGTAAACCAATTTCTTGGGCGTTAAGGAAGTAACATCCAATCGCTCTCTCATCAATAGAGGCTGAATATATGGCCTTAGCTTTAGCTGTAAGACCCCCTTTTTTTTTCTTTTTCAAGCACCGGGGTCTTAGCCCAGAATTGCCGCTTTGCGGTGGCACCGACTCACGGGAAGGCAACCACTACAAAACGCCAATTCTGCCGGCCCTTTTCGATCACAAGAGAGAGTAGCATTTATACAAAAATGTAAAAAAGTCCACAGAAATATGTAAATAAAAGTGAAATCATAACCAGTCCATCAATAGTAATAATAGGAAAATAGATAATTGGGCTCGAGCCTAGTACATCAGATTCCTCACTACAAGTCACTCATCGCGGAAGCTAAGAAAATACTAATCACTCACGGAGCTGGTCGCAGGTGCACCGGTGCTAGACTGTCCCACCTCCATGCGCACTATACTCCGCTGGTGCTGATCCCTGTCTCCCATCCGGAGCTCCTGTAATGTTTGGTTCGAAAACCATTAGTCATAAATACTAAGCCCTATCATCCCCTACCCCTCCCACCATGGCTCCTAAGCACCGGGCGGAGAGGAGGAAAGGGAAGCTACAAAAGTGGAGAATAATCAAGCAGGTGACGGTGGACCTAACTAGCAAGTTATAACAGGTGAACAGTGTAAATGTTGTAATAGGTAGAGCAAGTAATAAGTAGCAAATTGTATAAAAAGGCAGCTAGAGAACAGTAAGTAAACAAACAAGTAAGTAAGTATGTAACCTTAACTTATATGAATGCCCATACAAACTTATAAGTTAAGGGATCTTCTGCAAGGCTCCCATCGTATAAAAAGTCCCATACCGATTTATACGTTGGGGTGTCGGTTGTATGCAATTATGAGTGTAGTGATATGCTATGCCATGATTCATGCAAGTGCAACACACGCACACGACTCTATGCGCACAGACCTTTAGTTCCCCCTGTTCGGGCAGCTAGCTTCACTCCCAGGAACCTCCGTAGTGGCAAACGGAGACAGTGGGTCGGGCCCCCCACTCCTAGGCGGGTATCCATACTACCAGGCCTAGCCCTTCCGTACGCCCCTAGAAGAACACAACCTAGAGTATCCGCGTACTACTGCTGGCTATACCCACCACACTTTCTTTGGCTAAGTGTCCCACACCGCCGAGTTAGCGTACCGATGTCGGTGTGAACGACAATCAGATACCGAAGACCCACCACCTATATTCTGTACTCCAACCCTCGAGCCCGCGGCCCCCTGGACAGTCCGTCCGTGCATCTACCTTAAGAGCTACTGTCTGAAAGGCAACCAATCCTATAATTCTACTTTCCTAGCTACCGAGGTGTGTGTAAGTGCAACCCTAGTTATACTAGTTACTCTTTTAATTCATTATTCCTATGGTTTACGTTAGCCCAGGACTGCCCCCGGTATACCCCGTGAAAGGCTCTCAAGGGGCACTAGGAACCAAGACGGCGGCATTACGGCCCGAAGTTCCCTTTCGCAAGGCACTTATTATTATTGGTTGATCTCCCTTAACCCGATCCTCTTTTAGTTACTTTAGTTCTAACCCTAGAGTATTAAGACTCTTCCTCTTCTTCCCGGGATGGACGATCTTTCGTCGTTCCCATACTCCCTTATCCTTGACCAGTCTCACACTCTACTTGTCCTGACTTCCAATGATGAACTCAATCTTATCTTACCCTACCAATCTTCAATTATCAAAATTCCATGGTTTTACTATATGCAGACCATCCTAAGCTATATGAGGTACACAAGGGGAGGTACACCAAATTATCTTCCAAATCTCCTATAATATTTACTGGAGGTCTACCATATCATAATTTGTCTAAATCCAGAAACTTATAATTTTCCTAATTAATCTGATATTTATTTAATTTTCCCAAAGGACGGGCCATGGGTCATTTTAAACATGAACTACATGATCCTCCTAAGTAATGGCTACTCAAAAATCATGATCATTAAATAACAGCAAGATAACCTCAAATACAAATTCCCAGAATTTTACAGAAAGTATTTAGCCTCTAAATAATTTATCCAGTATAATCACGTTAATCCTACGTAAAGAAGGAAGTACTGAAATTATTCATCGAAAAATTATAGAAAAATTACTAGTCAGTAGTATGATATATAAAAGATCTTTGTGCAGAGAACCATAATTTTACTAGCTTGCTAAACACCACTAAAGATTTAAAATCATAATAAACGTTCTCTACCTAAATTTCATCAATTTCCAGAAAGTGTGTATTCCATAATAAATTTTCTAAGCAAATCTTACAACTACTAAATCATTAAAGAAGTATCCAAAATAATGATCATAAAATTCATAGAAAAATATCCAGAGCTTGTACCGTCCCTATAATGCATTCTACCCAATTCTTATCACTTTTCAGTGTGGTTTAGTGTCATTCCCTATCTCTACAAGTTTTGCTTCCTAAACTAGGGTTAGATTTTTAGGTATCCCAACGGTCTCCAAATCTACTAAGATTTCATCCAGAGAACTATATTGGTCCTATGGTTCTCTCCACCCAATTTCGAGTCAATCCAAGATCATTTGACCACATGACCTTCACAAACCACCAAGATCCATCCTTAGGGTTTGGCCTTGGTTCTTAGGGCAAACTTACCCCGATCCACCTCAAACTCTATAAGGGGGTGCTAGAGAATATTACTAGCCAGTGGTAAAAGTCTCAGCCTCTGTTGAGGTGATCTGACCACTCAAATCTCAAAAGTGCACTTTTAACCTAAGACCCCTTATTAGGGCAAAACTTAGGGTTGATCATTTCTAATCCAAACCATCTCCAAATGAGATGAAAAAATTATACAGCACCTTATGGTGAACCCAGGGACCACTCACCAAAATTTGGGAGGGTTTGGAAATTATTTAACCATCTAATTAAATTAGGTTAGGATTATTGAATTTTTCTCAAAACTATAGAAAAATATTTCCCAAAAATTCTCATTTTTGGAAAGCACCTAGATATAGGTAAGATTAGGTCACACCCCAAATTTCAAGTCATTTTGATGACTGGTTTAGAGTGGGGAATTTTTCTAAGGTTCAGACGGCCCTCTGGATAGACCTCACCAAAAAGGGTGCTGTGGTCTAACCAGGATTCCAAATTGAGTAAAATCAATTTTGAATTAAACTAGACTTCAAGTGCTACATTTTTTATGTTGACCACTTTTCCTGTAGGAGCCTTTAGGTATTTTTCCCAAATTATTTAAAGTGACAGATATTTTCATTCAGAAATTGCTTCACAAATAAAATCTAATTAAACGGCACTGTTCATCTTCTTCTTCAGCCCGAATCCAGAGCCCTGAAAACCTAATTTCCTGTAGCTTTTCCAAGCTATTTACCGGCCATCCAGCCATCTCCCTGGCCGACCACCACCACCACCACCTCTGTTGAGGTGAGGGCTATCGTCAGGCGGCGGCACGGCCGCCGGAGAGGCGGTTTCCGGCGAACCCGCCACCATGAAATTTTCGGAAAAACCACGAATACGCTCACCCGATCTGGCTCTTTTGAGCCCGATATCTCTCCTAACGATTTCTAAGATCTATCCGCAGAAGAAGGGGGAGGGGAGGACCTTGTTCGCGGGTTGGAGGCGTGCAGAGCGTCGGGAAGCCATTTGCGCGGTGGTGGCGTCGCCGGAAATTCTTCAACAGCAAGGGGGAAGTCTGAAATAGTTTGAGGGAGTGTAACCTTTTCCTCTTACTCTTAGGAGTCTTTTATAGCTCAGCAAATGGGGAGGGGAAAGGATGAAACGTTGGCAGCCATTAATAATCCCCTTAATGACGTTTCGGTTATGACGAATGGCAGTTGAAACGTTGGAGATGAAGAGGTGTTTGCCAGGTGGCAATTTCCTATTGGACCCACTTTTCCTTAATTATTAACATAATTAAAGTAGGGAATGACCCATAAATACTCTTGATTTTCATTCTCATAGTCAGAATTTATTATGGCGTCGGTTACCGAAATTTCCAGTCTGGCTGACGTTTCGGCCTTGGTCACGGGCGTGACACATAGGTCACGGGCGTGACAGGCCCGGTTAGCCAGTTCTGGGTTCGGCGATCGTCGAACTGAGATCGACGATCGTTGAAGGGTGGTCACGGGCGTGACACCTGGGTCACGGGCGTGACAGGCCTGTACGGCCAATTCTGGTTCGACTACGTCGAACTGAAATCGACGATCGTCGAGCGTGTCACGCCCTATGTCACGGGCGTGACATTGTGGGTCACGGGCGTGACATGCCTGGTGACTAATTCTGGTTCGACGACGTCGAACTGAAATCGACGATCGTCGAGCGTGTCACGCCCTATGTCACGGGCGTGACATGGCGGGTCACGGGCGTGACATGCCCGTGGGGCCAATTTTGGGTCGACGACCGTCGACCTGGAATCGACGATCATGGTCACGCCCTATGTCACGGGCGTGACATGGCGGGTCACGGGCGTGACAGGTTTGGTGACTAATTCTGGGTTCGACGATCGTCGAACTGAAATCGACGATCGTCGAATGTGGTCACGCCCTATGTCACGGGCGTGACGGGTCGGTCACGGGCGTGACCAACCCGTGACCCGATTTCTTGGTCGATTTATTTCAAGTTTTGGGCTCCCTAGGGTTCTACCACAACCAACCGACTCCTAGGGGTCTAGCCGGAAATGGGATGTTACAAATCCCAATAAACAAAACAAAGATTTCGTCTCCGAAATCAAGGTTAAGCCTACGGGACTCTAATCGGGAAAAATAAGCTTGTAACATCCCATGAGAACTGAAAGATTACCTCTCTACGTTATGTTTGTTTGTGCGGTTTCGAATCTAAGATTAATTCGTCCACTTAACTAGGTATATACACCCCAATAAACCAAAGATTAGCCCCTATTCTTGAAATTTCAGTTCCATTGGTTTAAAACAGGAAGGCAAATTGATTGTCCAGAGGGGTTGTGAGGTATACCTGACGAAAAAGTTCCGGGTATTTTTGCCGCATCAAGTCCTGTGGCTCCCATATATGCTCCTCCTGACCATGATTGTTCCACAGAACCTTGACTAACGGGACCTTCTTCCGTCGCAAGACCCGCACTGCTGTATCGTCAATCCTGATAGGCTCCAAATCGACTGACCGATCCGAGGCCACTGGGCCATCTGCCGAGGAAATCAGCTGCTCAGGGCATAGCAGAGCCCTCCGAAGTGAGGAGACGTGGAAGACGTCATGCAATCCCGCTAACTCCGGTGGTAGCTCCAGTCTATAGGCTAAGGGGCCGATCCGCTCCGAGATCCTATAAGGCCCCATATATCTCGGACTGAGCTTCTTCCGCCCACGCACCCGCGAGACTCCGCGCATCGGCCGTATCTTCAAGAAAACTGGGTCCCCCACCTGGAACTCCACTTGACGATGCCTCGCATCGTAGTATTTTGCCTGTCTGCTCTGGGCTTCCAACATCCTGTCTCGGATCAATCTAATCTGGGCATCTGTATCTCCCACAAACTCTGAGCCCAGTGCCTGCGGATCCTCGTCCTGAACCCATGATAGTGGGGTTCTGCACCTCCTTCCGTACAACGCTTCGTATGGAGCCATGCCTATGCTGGACTGATGAGCGTTGTTGTATGAAAACTCGACCAGTGGCAACAATCTCTCCCAAGGCTCGCCACGGTCCAAAATACACAGTCGTAACAGATCTTCCAGTGTACGGTTTGTGCACTCTGTTTGTCCGTCGGTCTGAGGGTGGAAAGCTGTGCTGAATGTCAACCGAGAACCCAGATGGGCCTGGACTGACCTCCATTCCCTGGATGTAAACCGCCCATCCCGATCCGAAACGATAGTCTTGGGCACCCCATGATAACGCACAAACTGCTCAATGAACCTCCGTACTAATACACTGACCGGTGTGTCCTTTGCCACTGGGATGAATCTGGCCACCTTTGTCAACCTGTCCACTATCACCCAAATCGAGTCGTTCCCCGCACGGGATCTAGGTAGCCCATGTATGAAGTCCATGGCTATATCCTCAAACTTCCACTCCGGTACTAGAAGCGGCTGCAGCAAGCCTGCCGGGTTCCTACACTCCGCCTTCACGAGCTGGCAGGCCTCACAATGCGTCACAAAATACGTAATATCTTTCTTCATACCCGGCCAATACATCGTCCTCTTTAAATCCTTTACCATCTTGGTGATCCCCGGGTGTACCGAATACCGGCTGCAGTGAGCCTCCGTCAAAATATCCTCCCGGATCCGTCCTCCTGCTGGTATGTAGACTTTGCCCCGGAAACACAGGAGCCCATCCCTCAAAGAGTAATCTCCTGTCGTGCCTTCCTCCAAGGCTCGGAATATCGGCTCAGCTCTCTCGTCCAGCATCTGCCCATCTCTGATGCGGTCTCGAATGTCATCAGTAGTAGCCATCGACCCCAGGTACTCAATGTATAGCTCCGGGTCATCCTCAGACACTAGCGAAATCTGCATCTCCTCGAATGATCTAATCAACTCCAAAGCCATCAGCTGCGGGCCTACTCCAGTCGTACTCGCTCTCCGGCTTAGAGCATCCGCAACCACGTTCGCCTTCCCCGGATGGTAGTGCATGGTATACTGGTAGTCCGAAAGAAACTCCACCCAGCGTCTCTGCCTGATGTTTAACTCCTTCTAGGTGTCGACGTACTTCAGATTCTTGTGCTCGGAGAAGATATCACAATGTACCCCGTAGAGATAGTGCCGCCAGATCTTAAGAGCAAAAATGACTGCCCCCATCTCTAAATCGTGCACGGGGTAGTTCTGCTCGTGCTACTTCAACTGACAGGAGGCGTAAGCTATTACGTGCCCGTTCTGCATCAGAATGGCACCCATCCCCTGATAGGAAGCATCTGCATACACCTGGAATCCCTCCTTCCCTGATGGAAGAGCAAGGATGGGAGCCGAGGTGAGACGATCCTTCAGCTCCTGGAAGGCAGATTCGCATCGCGGCGTCCAAATAAAAGGGGACTCCTTCTTCGTCAGAGACGTAAGAGGGAGGGCAATCTGAGAGAACCCCTTTACGAACTTTCGGTAGTAACCGGCAAGTCCCAAGAAACTTCGAACATCTGTGGCCGACTTTAGTGGTAGCCAATCCCGTACTGCCTGGATCTTTATCGGATCCACTGCCAGACCTGCTCCACTGATGACATGGCCCAGAAAGGCCACCTCCTTTAGCCAGAACTGGCACTTGCTGTACTTGGCATACATCTCGTGCTCACGCAGCTTCTCTAAGGTCAAGGCTAGATGTCTCGCGTGCTCCTCCTCCGTCCTTGAATAGATGAGGATGTCGTCGATGAATACAATGACGAAGACATCCAGATACTCCTCGAACACCCGATTCATCAAAGTCATGAATGCGGAGGGTGCATTCGTGAGCCCGAACGGCATCACGGTAAACTCGTACAAGCCATATCTGCTGTTGAAGGCCGTCTTCGGGATGTCCTCCTCCCGAATACGAAGCTGGTAGTATCCTGACCTCAGATCCAGCTTTGAGAACCAATGAGCTCCCTCCAGCTGGTCAAATAGCTCGTCTATCCGTGGTAAGGGATAAGTATTCCGGACTGTCAACCTGTTTAGAGCCCGGTAATCGATGCACAGTCGAAGGGTCCCGTCCTTCTTCTTAACGAACAGCACCTGAGCTCCCCATGGTGAAGAGCTAGGCCGAACGAACCCGGCCTCCACTAACTCCTGAAGCTGGCTCCGGAATTCCACCAACTCCTTTGGGGCCATTCGATAGGGAGCTCTGGATACCGGCTTAGCCCACGGTATGAGCTGAATCTGAAAATCCTTCTCTCGGTGCGGGGGTAACCCTGGTAGCTTCTCTGGAAACACGTCGGCGAAGTCCCGCACCACTGGAATATCCGCAATGGAGTCCTTGGCTACGACAGCCTCAAAGAGGACCTGATAAACCTCTTCCCCCTGTAGGTGGGCCTTAACGGCCTGCATAGACGATAGTAAGGTACGGGGTGCTGGTATAATACCTTCGATGATGATGAAGGAGTCACCGTGCCTCACGGTGATCCTCTTCGCCACGCAATCGATCTGGGCATGGTTCTAGTACAGCCAGGTCATGCCCAGAATCAGATCGTAATCTGGCATCCTCAAAACCGTCGCTGGTGCCTCAAACGCCTTTCCGCCGATCCTTGCTTCCATATCACAATGAGTAGAGGTCAATATCTCTGATCCATCGGGTAGGCGCACCCTCAGCATCTTCCTGGTGCTTAGCTCCACTCCTGCCAGTCCTTTCACAAAATCCTCCGACACGAATGATTGTGACGCACCAGTGTCGAAGAGGGTGTGAGCGGGCTTGCCGCTAACGAAGACTATGCCTGGGGTGATTAAGTGTCTTAGTATTCTTGTTGTAGTTTATCTTCTCTTAATTTCTAACCAGGTTACGTCTAAAATAGTAGTTTATATGAAGAAAATTTAAAAATGCTGCCATACCTGTGATAACCTGCTCCGGGTTCCGAGGCTGTGTCAGGTCTAGAGCATACACCTGCTCTCTCTCTGGCCTGCGGCCTTGATCCTGAAATCCTCGTCCTCGGTCCTGTCCTCGTCCACCAAACTGTCGGGGAGGTGGAGCGCCCTGATGTGCTGGTGGGGGTGCTCGCCCCACAGGGCAGTTCCGCTTGATATGCCCCGGCTGGTTGCACTGATAGCATACCGGTGGCTGCCCTGCCGTCCTTGGCATTTCCAGCATCTGTATTGGCTGGGGAGCCAATACCCCCTGAGTCCTCTGCTCCTGCCCAAACTCCTGACGAGGCTGATCCCCGTTCCTTCTCTCCCCGATAACCTGGCCCCGAGGACGGTCTCTACGAACTCCAATCACTGAATCATCAGCCGGTCTCTTCTGATTCTTCACTGTAAGCTGATCCGCCTCTCTCTTCTTAGCCATCTCCAGAATCCTGGCCAGACTCCCCTCTGAAACGAAAAGGAGGGCCTGCCTCATGTCATCCTGCAGCCCCTTATAAAACCTACGTGCGTAGCCAGCATCGTCTAACTGGTAAGCGTCCGCATAATGGGCCAAGTGAGTGAACTCCTGATAGTACTCCACCACAGTCCTGTTCCCCTGCCTCAACCGCAGGAACCTATCCTCCAGGTCATCTCTCGCCGACTGAGGTACAAAATGTCCCAAGAGCGCTGCTCTGAACTCCTCCCAAGTAATATCAGCACAGTCCATCCCTGCAAAGGTGGTGTCCAGCTGAGATTTCCACCATCTCTTTCCGTGTGACTCTAAGCAAGAGACTGTCAAAGCGACTGCCTCCTCCGTGGGGCATCGAATCCCTGCCAGCATCTCGTAAATGGTGTCCAACCACTCCTTCGTACGTACTGCAGACTCCGTTCCCTGGTAGGATGGAGGGGAAAGTCCTCGGAAGACCGTCATCCAATTGGCCCCGGGGTTTGGCTGTGGGGTCGGGGCTTGCTGAGCTCTGAAGGCCTCCAGGATGGCCGTCAGTGTTTGCCCCATCTCCGTCTGCTAGAACGGAACTGGTGCTGGCGGAGTCGGGACCACATTCGGAGCCTGAGGTGTCCCCTGCTGCGATGTAGGGTTTGTCGCAGGCTACAAGCAAAAATTCCATTTGTTAGAGAGCGAATGAATGGAATTTAAGAAGAGTTATGATGGACTTTCACATGTGATTTCCCTTATGGGCACACCACTGCTTCCGCTGCTAGTTTGTCCGCAAACTAAGCTCGCGCGGGGGTGACCCAAGATTTTGTAAACTACTTCTCTTTCGATCGAGGTCTCCTCTGATACCACTTGTAAGACCCCCTTTTTTTTTCTTTTTCAAGCACCGGGGTCTTAGCCCAGAATTGCCGCTTTGCGGTGGCACCGACTCACGGGAAGGCAACCACTACAAAACGCCAATTCTACCGGCCCTTTTCGATCACAAGAGAGAGTAGCATTTATACAAAAATGTAAACAAGTCCACAGAAACATGTAAATAAAAGTGAAATCATAACCAGTCCATCAATAGTAATAATAGGAAAATAGATAATTGGGCTCGAGCCCAGTACATCAGAGTCCTCACTACAAGTCACTCATCGCGGAAGCTAAGAAAATACTAATCACTCACGGAGCTGGTCGCAGGTGCACTGGTGCTAGACTGTCCCACCTCCATGCGCACCGTACTCCGCTGGTGCTGGTCCCTGTCTCCCATCCGGAGCTCCTGTAATGTTTGGTTCGAAAACCATTGGTCATAAAGACTAAGCCCTATCATCCCCTACCCCTCCCACCACGGCTCCTAAGCACCGGGCGGAGAGGGGGAAAGGGAAGCTACAAAAGTGGAGAATAATCAAGCAGGTGACGGTGGACCTAACTAGCAAGTTATAACAGGTGAACAGTGTAAATGTTGTAATAGGTAGAGCAAGTAATAAGTAGCAAATTGTATAAAAAGGCAGCTAGAGAACAGTAAGTAAACAAACAAGTAAGTAAGTATGTAACCTTAACTTATATGAATGCCCATACAAACTTATAAGTTAAGGGATCTTCTGCAAGGCTCCCATCGTATAAAAAGTCCCATACCGATTTATACGTTGGGGTGTCGGTTGTATGCAATTATGAGTGTAGTGATATGCTATGCCATGATTCATGCAAGTGCAACACACGCACACGACTCTATGCGCACAGACCTTTAGTTCCCCCTGTTCGGGCATCTAGCTTCACTCCCAGGAACCTCCGTAGTGGCAAATGGAGACAGTGGGTCGGGCCCCCCACTCCTAGGCGGGCATCCACACTACCAGGCCTAGCCCTTCCGTACGCCCCTAGAAGAACACAACCTAGAGTATCCGCGTACTACTGCTGGCTGTACCCACCACACTTTCTTTGGCTAAGTGTCCCACACCGCCGAGTCAGCGTACCGATGTCGGTGTGAACGACAATCAGATACCGAAGACCCACCACCTTTATTCTGTACTCCAACCCTCGAGCCCGCGGCCCCCCGGACAGTCCGTCCGTGCATCTACCTTCAGAGCTACTGTCTGAAAGGCAACCAATCCTATAATTCTACTTTCCTAGCTACCGAGGTGTGTGTAAGTGCAACCCTAGTTATACTAGTTGCTCTTTTAATTCATTATTCCGATGGTTTACGTTAGCCCAGGACTGCCCCCGGTATACCCCGTGAAGGGCTCTCAAGGGGCACTAGGAACCAAGACGGCGGCATTACGGCCCGAAGTTCCCTTTCGCAAGGCACTTATTATTATTGGTTGATCTCCCTTAACCCGATCCTCTTTTAGTTACTTTAGTTCTAACCCTAGAGTATTAAGACTCTTCCTCTTCTTCCCGGGATAGACGATCTTTCGTCGTTCCCATACTCCCTTATCCTTGACCAGTCTCACACTCTACTTGTCCTGACTTCCAATGATGAACTCAATCTTATCTTACCCTACCAATCTTCAATTATCAAAATTCCGTGGTTTTACTATATGCAGACCATCCTAAGCTATATGAGGTACACAAGGGGAGGTACACCAAATTATCTTCCAAATCTCCTATAATATTTACTGGAGGTCTACCATATCATAATTTGTCTAAATCCAGAAACTTATAATTTTCCTAATTAATCTGATATTTATTTAATTTTCCCAAAGGACGGGCCATGGGTCATTTTAAACATGAACTACATGATCCTCCTAAGTAATGGCTACTCAAAAATCATGATCATTAAATAACAGCAAGATAACCTCAAATACAAATTCCCAGAATTTTACAGAAAGTATTTAGCCTCTAAATAATTTATCTAGTATAATCACGTTAATCCTACGTAAAGAAGGAAGTACTGAAATTATTCATCGAAAAATTATAGAAAAATTACTAGTCAGTAGTATGATATATAAAAGATCTTTGTGCAGAGAACCATAATTTTACTAGCTTGCTAAACACCACTAAAGATTTAAAATCATAATAAACGTTCTCTGCCTAAATTTCATCAATTTCCAGAAAGTGTGTATTCCATAATAAATTTTCTAAGCAAATCTTACAACTACTAAATCATTAAAGAAGTATCCAAAATAATGATCATAAAATTCATAGAAAAATATCCAGAGCTTGTACCGTCCCTATAATGCATTCTACCCAATTCTTATCACTTTTCAGTGTGGTTTAGTGTCATTCCCTATCTCTACAAGTTTTGCTCCCTAAACTAGGGTTAGATTTTTAGATATCCCAACAGTCTCCAAATCTACTAAGATTTCATCCAGAGAACTATATTGGTCATATGGTTCTCTCCACCCAATTTCGAGTCAATCCAAGATCATTTGACCACATGACCTTCACAAACCACCAAGATCCATCCTTAGGGTTTGGCCTTGGTTCTTAGGGCAAACTTACCCCGATCCACCTCAAACTCTATGAGGGGGTGCTAGAGAATATTACTAGCCAGTGGTAAAAGTCTCAGCCTCTGTTGAGGTGATCTGACCACTCAAATCTCAAAAGTGCACTTTTAACCTAAGACCCCTTATTAGGGCAAAACTTAGGGTTGATCATTTCTAATCCAAAACATCTCCAAATGAGATGAAAAAATTATACAGCACCTTATGGTGAACCCAGGGACCACTCACCAAAATTTGGGAGGGTTTGGAAATTATTTAACCATCTAATTAAATTAGACTAGGATTATTGAATTTTTCTCAAAACTATAGAAAAATATTTCCCAAAAATTCTCATTTTTGGATAGCACCTAGATATAGGTAAGATTAGGCCACACCCCAAATTTCAAGTCATTTTGATGACTGGTTTAGAGTGGGGAATTTTTCTAAGGTTCAGACGGCCCTCTGGATAGACCTCACCAAAAAGGGTGCTGTGGTCTAACCAGGATTCCAAATTGAGTGAAATCAATTTTGAATTAAACTAGACTTCATGTGCTACATTTTCTATGTTGACCACTTTTCCTGTAGGAGCCTCTAGGTATTTGTCCCAAATTATTTAAAGTGACAGATATTTTCATTCAGAAATTGCTTCACAAATAAAATCTAATTAAACGGCACTGTTCATCTTCTTCTTCAGCCCGAATCCAGAGCCCTGAAAACCTAATTTCCTGTAGCTTTTCCAAGCTATTTACCGGCCATCCAGCCATCTCCCTGGCCGACCACCACCACCACCACCTCTGTTGAGGTGAGGGCTATCGTCAGGCGGCGGCACGGCCGCCGGAGAGGCGGTTTCCGGCGAACCCGCCACCATGAAATTTTCGGAAAAACCACGAATACGCTCACCCGATCTGGCTCTTTTGAGCCCGATATCTCTCCTAACGATTTCTAAGATCTATCCGCAGAAGAAGGGGGAGGGGAGGACCTTGTTCGCGGGTTGGAGGCGTGCAGAGCGTCGGGAAGCCATTTGCGCGGTGGTGGCGTCGCCGGAAATTCTTCAACAGCAAGGGGGAAGTCTGAAACAGTTTGAGGGAGTGTAACCTTTTCCTCTTGCTCTTAGGAGTTTTTTATAGATCAGCAAATGGGAGGGGAAAGGATGAAACGTTGGCAGCCATTAATAATCCCCTTAATGACGTTTCGGTTATGACGAATGGCAGTTGAAACGTTGGAGATGAAGAGGTGTTTGCCAGGTGGCAATTTCCTATTGGACCCACTTTTCCTTAATTATTAACATAATTAAAGTAGGGAACGACCCATAAATACTCTTGATTTACATTCCCATAGTCAGAATTTATTATGGCGTCGGTTACTGAAATTTCCAGTCTGGCTGACGTTTCAGCCTTGGTCACGGGCGTGACACATAGGTCACGGGCGTTACAGGCCCGGTTAGCCAGTTCTGGGTTCGGCGATCGTTGAACTGAGATCGACGATCGTCGAAGGGTGGTCACTGGCGTGACACCTGGGTCACGGGCGTGACAGGCCTGTGCGGCCAATTCTGGTTCGACGACGTCGAACTGAAATCGACGATCATCGAGCGTGTCACGCCCTATGTCACGGGCGTGACATTGTGGGTCACGGGCGTGACATGCCTGGTGACTAATTCTGGTTCGACGACGTCGAACTGAAATCGACGATCGTCGAGCGTGTCACGCCCTATGTCACGGGCGTGACATGGCGGGTCACGGGCGTGACATGCCCGTGGGGCCAATTTTGGGTCGACGACCGTCGACCTGGAATCGACGATCATGGTCACGCCCTATGTCACGGGCGTGACATGGCGGGTCACGGGCGTGATAGGTCTGGTGACTAATTCTGGGTTCGACGATCGTCGAACTGAAATCGACGATCGTCGAATGTGGTCACGCCCTATGTCACGGGCGTGACGGGTCGGTCACGGGCGTGACCAACCCGTGACCCGATTTCTTGGTCGATTTATTTCAAGTTTTGGGCTCCCTAGGGTTCTACCACAACCAACCGACTCCTAGGGGTCTAGCCGGAAATGGGATGTTACATTAGCTACATGTGAAGCCCTTTGACTCAAGCAACTATTATTATTCTTAAAGAAAGAAAAGAAAAGAGAACATGAAGGACAAAGAGAAACAATAACTCTATTCTGTGATAATATGTCAGTAATAACACTTTTTAAAAAAACCGTCTTCCATAATAGAAGTAAGCATATTGATATATACTTTCATTTTGTTACAGAACAAATGGAGAAAGGATAAATACCACTCAAGCTAATAAAGTCTTATTATAATGCGGTCTTTCCTCCACCGGCTGACCTATATAAATCTATAAATATATAGACATGATATCTTTTGTAATAGTAGTAGTGCAGTGCAATATTAAGTTCCTTTCGGACCATTCCTCATTACTAATGTTCATGTGTATTTTCCATTCTAATAGTGGTATCAGAGCTCCACGGTTCTAATTCATTGGGAATTCTAGTTCTAGCTTCCCTTGTTTTATTGCAATATCATCTACCCTTTTACTCACTCCTCTATTCCAATTTTCATTGGAGAAAAATATGAATATTGGAGTATAAAAATGAGGACATGGTTTGAATTCAAAGATCTTGTGAAAATGATTGATGAAGGTCTGCCAACAGTAGGTAATGTGGAGAAGTACTAAAACACAGTCGAGAATAGAGTATGAAAAATTCTCAAGCCCTACTTCTATTGCAACAAGCACTTACAAATCTCATATTCCCTCGAATTATGAGTGTTAAGACAGCTAAGGAGGCTAGGCAAACCCTGGAACAAGAATTTAAAGGAACTGAAAAGGTAGTTTCTATTAAATTCCAAACGTTATAGCGGTAGTTTGACAACATAAAGATGGTAGATAATGAACGGATTGTTGATTTCCATGCCAGACTCACTAATATAGTTAATCAAGTAAGGAACCTTTGAAAAACTTTAGACAAACAACTTATAGTTACTAAGGCCCTCCGAGCTCTTCCCAAGTTTTTCAATCATGTAGTGGCAGCGATTGAAGAAGCAAAAGTCTTGGAGAAAATTCCATTAACTTAATTAATAAGGTCTTTGCTATATCATGAAGGCAAAATGTTACAAACTCATGATCCATCTCTCGAAAAAACTCTTCAATCAAAACTGCATCTTAAAGGAAATTCATCTGAAGACAAAGTCAGAAAATAATTTGTTCAACCAAAGGGTCAAAAATCTTACTTCAAAGGTAAGGAATGTTTAAATACTACTCAAACCTGGCAATTATGTCATCATATAAACCATGATGCAATAAATTTCTACTATAAGTGTAAAAGATGCACAAAACCAACTCATATGGATCGTGATCGTTGGTTTAAGTAAAAAAGGAAGATGCAAACTATGTTGAAAAAAATAATACCAGAGATGCTCTATTTTATTCTTCCAATAAAGGTTGAGCAATATGATCAGAACTCCCTAATTTGGTATGTTGATTCAGGTTTTTCTAGCCATATGACAAATCAAAAATCTGATTTCCTTTCTCTCGAAGAAACACATAAAACCACTATTTACTTTGGTGTTGGTAACACTCAGCAAGTAGAAGGAAAAGACACAGTTACAATTACTGAAAAAATAGAGAGGTAAACACAATAGCTGATGTTTAGTTGGTTCCTGCACTAGCCCAAAAGCTATTAAGTGTAGGACAGCTGGTAGATAAGGGGTATAGAATTTTAATCTCATAAAACAAGTGTTTTATTAGGCAATTGTCTTCTAATTAAGTTGTAGCCTAAAATTCCATAGATCAAAATAGGTCTTTCTCCCTGGATTTGAGCCAGGTTTGCCATAATTCCATCACCCTAGAAAGAGGTTGCATTAATCATTATGTCCTCGGACATCATAGGCTTGGTCACCTGAATTGGGATGCCATGAAGCAATTACAAACTAAACAAATGGTTAGAGGATTTTCTAATATAAAATATCAAAAAAAAATTTGTGACATGTGTGCAATAAGTAAAATATGTAGGCAAACCTTTCATAATAAGTCCAATTGGAGAGCAGCTCAACCACTAGAGCTTGTGTATGGTGATCTTTGGGGTCCTACTTCACAATCTTCACTTAGAGGTACTAACTATTATTTTATCCTTATAAACGAATACGACTTCTCCAGATATGTGTGGATTTATTTTCTAAAATCCAAATTAGATGCTTTTGATGTGTTTAAGAGCTTTAATAAAATTACAAAAAATCAAACTAATTCCATTCTCTTAAAGCCTTTAGAACTAATAGATGGGGAGAGTTCCTCTCTGATGCATTTATATAATATTGTAAAGAAGAAGTCATTAGAAGAGAACTTATTGTTCCTTGATCACCAAAACAAAATGGGGTGGTAGAAAGATGTAATGGAACATTAGTGGAGATGGCAAGAGCAATGCTAGCTGCCAAACAACTCCTCAATGAGTTTTGGACCGAAGCCACTAACTTGGTAGTGTATATTTTAAATAGAACCCCCTCTGAATCTTTACAAGACATCACTCCTTCTGAAGCATTACTTCAAAGAAAGCCTTATATAACTCATCTTAAAGTATTTGGAAGTTTGGCTTATTACCTGAATGAAAATCCTGCCAAATTTGAAGATAAAGGCAAGAAATGTATATTTTTTTGCTATATTGATATTCAAGGGCACATAAACTCTACTAGCCTCTTCAAAAGAAGCTTTATGTTTAATTTGATGAAGCATCTAATTGGAAGTGGAATTCATAACACATTGCTGATGAAGTGGTGGTTGGACATGACTTACATCTTCATCCCATTCTTCCCACTTAACAGGATGTCACTTCTGATGTTCATCATGATTAATAAAAATCTATAGAAAGAAGCAGCATGTATCCCCTAGATGATTCACCATTACCTCTTAAAATAAGCAGTATAGATGAAATCAACCAATAATGCGATGTAGTCCCGATGGCTTCAACACCAGCTACATATAAAGAACATATAACTTTTTCAATCTGAAGAACTACAATGGTGAAGAAATAGCTATTATGGAAAAATAAAACTTGGGACCTTGTTGAGCTACCTCCACGATAAGTTCAAATTGGACTAAAGTGGATATATAAGATTAAAAGCAACGAGAAAGAGGATGTAACCAAATATAAACAAGGACTGTAGCTAAGGGGTATGCACAAAAATGAGGTCGAGACGATCAAGATACGTTTGCTCTAGTTGGATGTTTGGAAACTATCATAATGGTAATTGTTTATGCGGCTCAACAATGCTTTCTGATTTATCACCTAGATGTCAAGTCAGCCTTTCTAAACAAAGATGTAAAAGAGGACTTTTTTGTTCAATAGCCAGAAGGATATATCATAGAAGGAGAAGAAAATAAAGTAATGACTAATGAAATTGAAAAAGTCTCCCTATGGCTCTTTGTTTATATGTTGATGAGTTAATCATCCCATGGACTCCTTTTTAGCCTATAAAAGAACTGAAGCAAAACATAGAAAAACAATTTGAAATGACAGACCTCGGTGAAATTAGACATTTTCTGGGAATGCACATCATACAAAGTAAGACACATAGTTCTGTCACAAACTAAATATGTAAATAAGTTGCTAGTGAAATTTCAGCTTGAAGCTTGCAACCCCATAATTGTCCCAACTTGTACCAGTGAGTTGTTATGGAGAAAAATGATTAAGCAGAAGAAGAAAAAGTAGATGCAGGAGTATGCAGATCCTTAATTGGGTCTCTGATTCATATCTCATACATAAGACCTGATATTGAATATATTGTAAATATTGTGTCCCGATTTGTATCTAATCCAGCGATACAATATTTAGCGGTAGCAATGAAAATACTGCACTACCTTAAAGGTACTGCCAATTATGGTTTGTGTTTCAGTAAAGGAGGAGAAGAATGTCTAACATGATACTCTGATGCTGACTAGGTCGAATGTCCTAATGACCGTAAAAGCACAAGTGTATATATATTCTACTTTTGGGACAAACCAATTTCTTGGGCATGAGCCATCAAGAAAGCAACATTAGGTTGTTATGATAATAGATAGAGGCTTAATATATGGCCTTAACTACAGCCACATGTGAATCCCTCTAGCTTAAGCAACTATTGTTGTTCTTACAGAAAGAAAAGAAAATAGAACATGAAGGAAGAAGAGAAACAATAACTGTATTATGTGATAATATGTCGACAGTAACACTTGCCAAAACTGTCTTTCATAATAGAAGTATATGTTTTCATTTTGTGAGAGAAAAATTGGAGAAAGGATAAATAATACTCAAGCATTGCACCTCTGAAGACCAATTAGCTGATGGACTTACAAAAGCCCTAACTAGGGATCCTTTTATGAAGCTAAGAGACAAAGTGAAGGTCGGTATTCCTCCTGCTTAAGGGGGAGTATGGGAAGCAAGCAAGACCATGGGCACTAGATGCAGACAAGAAGCTGGAAGAAAAGTCAAGCACTATGTGGAAGATGAATTTGTCCTGTAAAGATATTGTTCCAAAATTCCATAGTGACACACTTACCTGCTACATAAAGAAAAGACTAATGGATAAAGATTAGACGACTATTATGTAAAATAATAACTATGTATAAAATGTAGTGATGTAATCAAGTCTTACTATAATTGAGTATTGCCTCCACTGACTAACTTATATATATAAGATATCTTTTGTAATAGTATATATATATATATACTTCATATCTTCCTTCATGTTCTATTTTCTTTTCTTTCTGTAAGGACAGTGACATTCTTCTTCATTTTCTTTTTCTTCTTCCGATGATCACCTTTCTTGTCGCCACCATCTCGATCTCACTTTCGAGAGGTTGGGTAAGTGGGTCGAGCACCTCCTATAAGAGCAGGATTTTTTATGCAATTTTGTCAGTTGTGATTGACATCTTGCGGTGATTCAGAAGGGTCGCTCGGTGAATGGCTCCTCATTCTCTATTTATAGAGGTGGTGGGGAGGACTTTATCCACGCATCAAGAAAGTAACCACCTCGCTAGTAGCATTATTGAATATCGAGTTTGATGTCTCTTTCGGAGCTCTAGGATCACTCGAAAAGAGAGGGGATTGTGTATGGCCCTTATTCGTTAAGGGGGGGCCCAGTCGCGCTATGTTGGCAGAAGCTCAAGGTCAGTATTAAAGAGCAGGGGAAAGTTAACAAGACAACAAACTTCCAGGAAATGAATCCATTATTCGGGTGATTATCATGCTCTCCTGAGTGAACAGTCAACTGAGAGGTTGGCAAGCATCAGAGATACTCTCCTATGAGCAACCTTCAACAACATCATGCCAGACTCATGTGAGATCCTTCAATAGTCATCAGGTGTAATCTCGCCCAATAGCGAGCCATGAGATCAGCAAACCTAAGAAGGTAACCTCACAGGGTTGAGTCTCCTCGCCTAAAGACCCCCCTCCTGGGTTTTTGTATATAAATCGGACTCCTAGAGTACCAGTATTGACATCTTGAAATCTTGTAATCTAGCCCCCCCCCCCCCACTCTCACTCGACATCGACTACTCTATAGGTGGTGCCTTCCTCGTACCTTGCTCAGCCATTTTTGGTTGTGGAGTGGAAATTTATTCCAAATATCTGGGGTACATAGTGGGACCTCCCTATTACAGTGCCTGCGGTCATTTAGTTTCTTCTTTCTCTTTCTTCTTTTCATCTTCAGAACAGGTGAGCCGAATCACGGGACCAGTAGCCTCGGGCTACACTTAGATCATAATTTTGGAGAAGAAATTTTCCTGAATTCAACACAAGCCATCTTACTTGAGTGTCTTACATCTTTAAAGCAATTGGTGTCACTCTTATCTTCATCCTTATACCTGTCATCAAGAGAATTAAAAGGTAATTATTTAAATCTATATATATATTTTAATGAAAGCTCATCATTTAGGAAAATGTAGAGAATGAATTTATGCGTACATGTTTGTCTAGTTTTCAAACAAAGAGTTGCACAACCTCGGAGCATTGCATAGACCTTTCATGTGTCTTATGCAAGAGGCACACTTTTGCAGTCATTGACCATTGATTGGTGACGACATCGATCGCTGATACCCAACCAGTGCCAGCGATCATCGATCGCCAATTGGTGGATATTGACACATTTTGTCGGATGGAACTAGTAATCTTCGAAAGGGGCCATCGATCACTGAATGGGCCAAGCAACATAATATAGAAAGGATGTTTAAGAACATGACCCTGGGCATACTCCTCCCTACCAAGCTGGACGAGAAGACTACCTCCCTACCCGACTAGATAATCGAGTCAATCCACGAGGTTCACTTCATTGACTCAAACCACTACTCAGTCCCCCAAGGGAAGCACGTCGTCGAGCTCCTTTTCGTCAAGGAGTGCATCATCTCCAAGATGGTCGATACAAAGATGTACAACCTCCTCTTCACCATAGGCTCGACATGGGGATCCTACCAGCATCATACAATGGTGATGGCGTTCGCCGATGATTAGGTGAATAGCTCGTTAGGACTAACCCGCAAAGAAGAAGGAGAATATCCGGGAGGGTTTGTCGTTCCTGAACACACGATAGTTCGCACAAGCAAGAGATAGCTTCATCATGGAAATAAGAAGACGAGTGGCACTGGGTTGGCTAAGAGGAATCAGTGAGTGTTTATAAATATTTTACAAAGCCCTACAAATTATCCTTTTGAGTGCTAATAATCAATTTAGGAGTTTATAGGTACCCCCTCAAATTTGTAGGAGAAATGAGATGCAAATATCCAAAGCTCCACCTCCCCACTAACTTGGGAAGTTTTATTAGTGGGGAGGGGGAGGGGGAGTACATAAAACTGCCCCCCAACAATGCCGTCATGCACATGGCGTAAGGCGCGAACCGCCCAATCGGCCTTCGCCACCTCTCAGTCCACAAGCTCCTCGAGTGACATACAATAATGCATTGCTAATAATACAACACTCAAACCTTTATCCCACTATAGTGGGGTCGGCTATATGGATCCTTTGTCGCCATTGTGCCCTATCTTTCGTCATAATCTCACTAATGCCTAAATACATCATGTCTTTCCATATAGTTTGATTCCAAGTCTTTATTGGTCTACCCCTCCCTCAATTAACATGCCTAGTGACTAGACTCTCACAACACCTAATAAGTGCCTCTATTGGTCTACTTTGTACATGTCCAAACCATCTTAGTCTAGTTTCTCGCATATTCTCTACAATTGGTGCTACTCTTGTCTTATCCCTGGTACATTCATTCCTAATTTTATCCAGTCTTGTGTGTCCACACATCCACCTAAGCATTCTCATCTCTACAATACCCATTTTTTGCTATTCACTGCCCAATACTCAGAACCATAGAGCATCGCTGGACTAATTACAGTACGGTAAAACGTATTCAGTTTTAATGGTACTTTACGATCAAATAAGATCCCTGACGCGCCTCTCCACTTCAACCAACTTGCTTGGATTCTATGTGTCACATCTTTATCAATACCTCCATCATTTGAACTATCAATCCAAGATATTTAAAACACTCACTACACGAAATATCTTGATCACCCAACTTAATAATGATGTCATTCGTCCTTCTTGCACTGCTAAATTTAAGCTCCATATCCTCTGCCTTTGTCTTGCTGAACCTAAGATTTTTCTTTTCTAAAGTGTCTCGCCAAGATTCAAGTTTTGCATTTACACCCTCGCACGTCTCATCAACCAAAGTGATTTCACCCACAAATAATAAACACCAAGGTATTTCTTGTTGGTGATGTACGGTGAGCTCATCTAAGATAATTGCTTAAAGTTGAACCTTGATGTAAGCCAACAGTGATAGGAAATTCCTGTGTTAATCCTCCAGATGTCCTCACCCTTATCACTGAATTTGTATACATCTCTTTGATTATGTCAATGTATGATATATTTACACCTTTCTTTTTTAAGACTCTCCATAAGATTTCTCTTGGGACTCTATCATAAGCCTTCTCAAGATCGATAAACAACATATGCAAATCTTGTTTTATTTCTCGATAGTTGTCAATGAGTCTTCTCAAAAGATGTATAACTTCCATGGTCGACCGCCCTGGCATGAATCCAAATTGATTCTCTGAGATGTTAGTCTCTCTTCTTACTCTTCTTTCTATTACCCATTCCCATAATTTTATAGTATGACTCATCAATATAATTCCTTTGTAATTAACAAAATTTTATATATCTTCTTTGTTTTTATACATAGTTACCAAGATACTTTCTCTCTTTTGGTCTTACATCATCTTTGACTCCATTATCTTATTGAAAAAATATATAAGTCATAAAATTTCTTCTTTCCCTAGACATTTTCATATTTCGATGGATATATCGTCTGGCCAAACTGCCTTTTCATTTTTCATCTTCTTCAGAACTTCAATTATCTCTGAAATTTGAATTTTATGATAAAATATTATGTTCTTATACTAATAAGATTTGCTTAAATCTTTCAAGTTCAATTCATTGTCTTTTATTTTATTATCAAGTTGATACGAGAAACATGATTTTTAAAAAAAATAAGGATACGAGAAATGTTTTTTATATTTTTTTAATTATTTTAAGTTATGTATTAATTAATATAAAAATAAGACAACTAAAAAACTAAGTGTCGATATCTTGAATTGTAATGAATTTTTTTAATAAGATTACAACATAGAGCATACATATGAAAACTGGGACTTCAAACGTATATTTTACAATATTGACATTTCATATAATACTATAAATAACATTTCAACCGCCATGTTATACTTAGGTGTAGAAGGGACAAATCAACAAAACGAATAAAGATATATAAGTTCAAAGATATCAAATAGAATATTGTAGTTTTAATAGACTAAAAAATTGAAATGAAAAAAAAGAAGAGGAAGAAGATGATGAAGAAGAAATAAAATCCAAATTAGGGTTTCAGCAGAGAACTCACCAAAGAGGAGAGTTTCAGTGGAGGAGAACTCTTCGATAAGCGCATAAAGAGCGGCAAAAGAGGAGGGGAGAGGTTTGACGGGCTTTCAATGCTGAGCGGGGAGAGCTGTGACAGGCTTTCGACGGGCTTCAACTTCGGGGGTCGGTGCAGAATGATGCAGAGCTTCGGGGATTAGGGAAGAATGACGTAGAGCTTAAGCTATGGTGTCCTGAGTCGCGAGTGAGTCGTGAACCCTATTCCCTAAAACTCAAATTATATCGCGCCTGAGGTGAGTCGTGCTTGTCAGGTGTGATGCATGAATAAGAAAAGCAGGAAACACGTTTCCCAATTATTATGTTTTAACTATTTAAATATTGCATTTCTTACATTTTGGAAACACGTTTCCCATATCTGATACGTATTCGAGTCGATATGCGAAACATTTTAAAGTTTTCGTGCTTCATTATTGCTGCAAACTTGATGGCCTTCATCTCCTCTTGCTCTCCTTCTACCGCCACTTATTCTCTTCTGTGAGCGTCTCACAACACTTCCTCAACAAATCACAGGCAACCTTGGTTTGTTTCACCGTGGTCTTATATTTGTAGACGTATATATACACATATATAGTATTAATATTGGGTTGAGGAATATATAATTTACATGCAAGCAATAAAAAATCCAAGGAATATATAATTTATACATTGCTCTTCTGTTTTGAAACTACACTTCTATCTGGTGTGGATAAATATTCAACTTCCTGGCCAACGTTTGCTTCTGCTTCTAGTTTAGGAATACGTACTTTATAGAATTAATGCGTGTTATGATAAATTAATAAAGATTTAATTTCTTAAATTTAATTAGCATCACATAATTAAACTAAAAGGGAAAATTATTAATTAATTTTTTTGATTAAGAGTGGTATATATGGTCCTTGAACCTGCCCTCTAAAAGGGCAGACTGATCCTTAGTGAGCGAGAGCTTCTTCCTGGCTGCAGCAGCCTAACCGTCCTCCTCGTTGATTCTCACTCACAAGGAAGCGCCTCTTTGAACTTCCTTCTCCTTGCCGGCGGCGAGGTACAGGATCCTCTTGTATTTGATGTTCTTGGTTGAGAAGGAAAAAATGGAGCTGTGCAGAGAGGAGAGTCTTGTCTCCTTGTCATAGATTTCTTCGAAGATACTGAGGATGAGAGATGGTTTCGGCAGCGGCCGAGGGGGAGGCGGAGGGCTTCATAGTCGTCACCGAAGACTGACAGCTAGTTGATGATTTTACTGAAGACTTATTGAGAATTGGCGGAAGCGTTGTGATATGTTGTGGTGTGTGTTGACTTGTTAATTTTTTAGCCCGCGTGTACAAGTCGACTTGTTTTTGTGAAGATAGAATATTATTTTATCACCATAATATCTTGAAGAAACAAACCACTAGATGTCTATCAAGTACTCCATAAATCCCAAATTTCATCGCAATAAAAAAGTCTGTCATGAAAAGTTATGATTTTGCATAAACTTTACCGTTACTCTTTTCTATTCTTGATCCAATCCCAGACCCTAGTTTTGATATGGATGCTATTTGTAGTTTTTATTCTGTTACATCAAGTGGTTTTCTACATAATACGTGTAAAAATGATTTCCTTATGTTTGTGGTGTGAAATACTTATAGTTATTGTGCTTATTTATCGTTTTTGTTCAGTTATAAATACCGCATACCTGCAATCATTTTAATCAATGAATTGAAAATAAAAATCTGTTGTTGCATTTCCTCTTTTTCTCTTATTTGCTCGCCTGAGAATCTTCTTTCAATCTGAAAATGTGAGAGTTAGTGCAAGTTTGTTTCAATTGCTCATTTACAAATCTTTGTCCGGGTGGAAACATACCGGGATGCGTGAAGAAATGAACACTGGTAATTTCCAAAGATAAAAAATTGTTTTGATGTGATGTTGAATCACCACTCATTTTTTATCTTAAAATTTGGGGCTCTGATTGGAGGGGCGGACCCTATTATTAGCACGAGGGGACCGTCTGGGTCGGCGTTGTCAGAGTAATCTTAGCATGTATTTTTTGGTTCATGCTAGAACGTCCAACACGCCCCTCGACGTGGACCATGCTATAATATCATGTTGAACCATCACACTCATTTTATGTAACATCCCATTTCCGACTAGACCCCTAGGAGTGGTTTTGTCATGACTAAGTCATGACAAAACCCTAGAAAGCCCAAGGAGGTCAAGTGACCCAGGCTTAAGGTGAAAATCACCTCGGTCTGCAAGTAGTAGATCAGATATTCACTTAAAATAGATTTTGGGCTCAGGCATCGAGTGCGTCGAGTGCACTCAACTCCATGGGCAGAGTGCACTCAACGCCATCTTATTCAGGAAGACCTTAGGACTCAGGCGTTTAGTGCGCCGAGTGCACTCAATGCCATAGGCCGAATGGCATTGAGTGCATCGAGTGCACTCAATGCCATCACATTCAGGGAGGATTTTGGGGCGCGCGTTGAGTGTGTCGAGTGCACTCAACTCCATAGGCTGAATGGCGTTGAGTGCGTCGAGTGAACTCAACGCCATCATATTCAGGGAGGATTTTGGGGCGGGAATTGAGTGCGTCGAGTGCACTCAATGCCATAGGCTCGATGGCGAGTGCGTCGAGTGCACTAAACGTCGTTTTCACATAGAATTTTTCTGCCAAATTTATGCGTTGAGTGAACTCAATACCCTTGGCAAAATGGTGTCGAGTGCACTCGACGCCGTAGGCTGAATGGATTCGAGAGCGTCGAGTGCACTCAACGCCATATAACATAGATTATTTCTGGCAATATTGGCATGTGTGTTGGTTCGACTGAACCGGACCGTTTTGGGAATTGGGCCAGGATGTGTTATTTAGCCATTTCTTTTATTAAGACCTATTTAAGACTTATTTGAATAAATATTAATCTGTCAAGTGGAATAAATGCCACGTGGCCGACGGTTAAGAAAATGGAGGAGAGAGAAGGCTTCAGCCATGGCCGAGAACCAGCTTTCATGGCCATTAATGGCACTTGATGCCTTGGCCTTCTTCCACTCCTCTTTTGTGGCTGGGTTCAACTCCTCTAGGGAAGAGGAGGAGTTTTGAGCCGTTACTTGGCTGGATTGAGCCATATTTACTCCCCCCACCACCATGGCCAAATTCTCTTTAAAGGACCATTATTGGCCACCACCAGTTAGACCCCTCCCCTCCCTCATTTTACTGATTTAAAAGCTTCAAAGGACTCGAAGCTTTCATTTCCACACTTTGCCCGAAGGAGACGAGAGATTTCTGTGTGCTGTTGAAGAGCGACGGCGACACCTCCACCGCTAATGGCCTTCCGTCGATCGGCACGTCTCCAGCCCGCGAATTAGGTCTTCCCCTGCTCTCTCTCTCTACGGGTAGATCGTAGCTTTCTTTAGGAATAAGAATCGGGCTCAGTTGAGGCCGATCGAGAAGAGGTTTTCTTCCTGGTTTTTCCACAAAAACGAACCGTCGGGTTTGTCGGATTCCGCCCCTCCAGCGGCTGCGCCGCCGCCCGGCGATGGCCACCGCCTCTACAGAGGTGGTGGTGGCGGTGGCCGGCCAGGGAAATGGCTGGATGGCCGGCGGCAGCGCCTAGAATATGCTCCAGGTCGGGCTAATCACGGCCCCTAGCTAGAGGAAGAAGATGACTAGTAGATGATAGATCTGCTTTAAGATTTGTGTTGGGTTAAATTATTAATTCTTTTTATTGTAATTTCTGCCCTGTTTATTGGATAGTTTTAAATTAAATATTAAAAATAGGTAGTCCTCTCTACATGAAAGATAAATACCATTAAAGTTGTAGGCCATGAAGTCTAGGTTTATTTAAAATTTATTGTAACCCATTTGGGTAAGTGGTTTGACCACAACACCCAGTTTGGTGGGGTCTATACCTAGGCTAGACCAAATAGTATTTTAAGTGCTCCCACCAACTCAGCCATCCAAATGACTTGAAATTTTGGATGGGGTTCACTATTACCTATACCTAGAACATATCCAAAAAGGAAAATTTTTGGAAAACATTTTCCTATAGTTTTTGGAAAATTTTAATAATCCATATATAATTTATTTAGGTGTCTCAAATAACTCAAAACCCCCCAAAATTTTGGAGGGTGATCTTATGGGATATCTTAAGGCTCTGGCAAAAATCTCAGCCCAATTGGGTTTGATTTGAATAGGTTTTGGTGGGACCAAAGTTTGGTCTCCTAAGGGGTAAATTAGGGCAAGGAATATTTTGGGCATGGAAGGGCCAATTCTCACCCCAAATGGGTTGGGACCTTGGCCAGAGCCCCATGGTCAGTAAAAACACCCTCTCAAGGAGTTTGAGATGGATTGGGTTAGCCCTAGGACCATAGTTCAAACCCTAAGGTTGGACTTTTGGGGTTTGTGAAGGACATGGGGTGATATGTCCTTGTATGGACTTGGTATTTAGAGCAAATAATTTTAGGGTGGTGAAATGCCCTAGGAAGTGATTGGGTGGTAGTTGGACACAAATACTCCTCATAAACCACTTAATAAGTATTTAGGTCTTTACACCCTAGGAATTTTATAATGGGTCATATGACCTTGATCTTTAGTGAAAATTTGGTAGGAGTGTTTTCATAGGGATATTCATACCTGGGAATTTTGTTATGGATTTTTAGATCAATAAATATAGTATTTCATTTACAAACCATCAAATTATACAATCTACTTAGAAATTTCTTATGATTTAACCACTCACTGGAATCTTATGAAATTTAGTCAGAGGACCTTTTAATTTTGGTGCTATATGGGTTGCTTCACAAAGTGATTTTTTCCATGTAAATAATTTGAATTAATTTTGGTACTTATTAGGCTTAAAAAATTATGATATTTGCTAAGAGGTCCTATTTGGTCACCCTTAAGATTCAGTAATTTTTCTATTATTTTCTAATGAAAAATTGTAGTACTTCCTTCTTTATCCATGATTGTTGGAATTTCATTGGATTAATTAGTTAGAAGCCAAAGCATTTAAGGAAAATTATGGAATTTGATATGTATTGTTAATTCTCTGTTATCTAGTGTTCATAAATTTTTTGTGGTCATTACTTGAGAAAATATTGTACATCATGTTCAATTCAAGCATGAATTAGTTTGGAAAGAAATTAATTAAATATCAAACAAATTAGGAAAATTGTGAATTACTGGATTTAGCCTAATCATGTCATGATAGACTCCCAGTAAATAGCTTATGACATTTGGATAAACATTTTGGATACTTCCCATTGTATACATCATATAGCTTAGGATGGTCTGCGTTTAGTAAAAACTGCAGGAATCATATTTTGGTACAAAATGAACTTAGAGAGCTGGAATATTAGTGTATTGATTTGACAAGTGAACAGGAGGGGTAGAGTGTTGGAATGGCTAGTGTTAAGTGGTCTTCGGGATCGACGAAGGATCACCTTTTCCGTGAAGAGGAAGAGTCAAATACATTAGGGTTAGACTCAGTATAATATTAAAAGAGATCGGGATAAGGGTAATAACCAATAATATTAAGTGCCCTGTGAAAGGTAACGATTGGTTTCAGCTACAATCATAGTTCCTAGTGCCCTTTGAGAGCCCTTCACGGGGTATGTCGGGGGCAGTCCTGGGCTAACATAAACCGTAGGAATAATAAACTAAAAGAGAAACTAGTATAACAAGGGTTTCACATTCATACACTTCGGTTGCTCGAGAGGTTGACTTGGTTGGTTTGATTTCTATCCGGACGGTAGGTTCAAAAGGTAGATGCACGAACGAGATAGTCTGGGGAGCCGGTGGCTCGGAAGGTTTTGGATAAAGAATAAGGTGGTGGGTCTTCGGTTTTGGCGGTCGTTCACACCGACGTCGATACGTTGACTCGGCAGTGTGGGACACTTAGCCAAAGAAAGTCTGGTGGATATAGCAAGCATCAGTACGCGGATACTCTAGGTTGTGTTCTTCTAGGGGCGTATGGAAGGGCTAGGCCCGGTAGTGTGGATACCTGCTGGGCCCGACCCATTGTCTCTGTTTTCCACTGCGGAGATTCTTGGGAGTAAAGCTAGCTGCCCGAACAAGGGGAACTAAAGGTTTGTGCGCATAGAGTCGTGTGCGTGAGTTGCACTTGCATGAATCATGGCATAGCATTTCATTACACTCATATTTGCATACAACCGACACCCCAACCTATAAATCGGTATGGGACTTTTTATACGATGGGAGCCTTACAGAAGACCCCTTAACTTATAAGTTTGTATGGAAATTCATATAAGTTAAGGTTACTTATTTCTTACCTTGTCTTTCTTACATATGTTGTAACATCCAAATTCTGACCAGACCCCTAGGAGTGGTTTTGTCATGACTAGGTCATGACAAAACCTTAGAAAGCCCAAGGAGGCCAAGTGACCCAGGCTCAGGGTGAAAATCACCTTGGTCAGCAAGTTGTAGATCAGATATTCACTTAAAACAGATTTCAGGGACGGCGTTGAGTGCGTCGAGTGCACTCAAAGCCATAGGCTGGATTGCATTGAGTGCGTCGAGTGCACTTAACGCCGTAAGCGGAATGGCGTTGAGTGCTTCGAGTGCACTCAACGCTATAGGCTAAATGGCGTTGAGTGCGCTGACTGCACTCATTGTCATCATTACGTGGGCTGAATGGCGTTGAGTGCATCGAGTTCACTCAACTCCATAAGCTGAATGGCATTGAGTATGCTGACTGCACTCAACGCCATCTTACTTAGGCTTAATGGCATTGAGTGCGTCGAGTGCACTCAACGCCATCATTTGAATGGCGTTGAGTGCACTGACTGCACTCAACGCCATCTTGTCATGGGCTGAATGGCGTTGAGTGAGCTGAGATCACTCAACGTCGTAGGCTGGATGGCGTTGAGTGAACTGAGCTCACTCAACGCCATTGTACTTAGATTATTTCCTGACGATTTTGGTTTGTGTGATGGTTCAACTGAACCGGACCGTTTCGGGAAGTGGGCCAGGATGTCTTAAATTAGTCATTTCTCTATTAAGACCTAATTAAGTCTTATTTAAATAAATTTTGACCGGTCATGTGGAGAAAATGCCATGTGGCCGACGGTTATGAAGGTGAACAGCCACGACCATGGCCGAGAGTTGGCTTTCATGACCACTAATGTCGCTTGAATGCCTTGGCATCCTTTCACTCTTATTTTAACCGCTGGATTCAACTCCCCTAGGGAAGAGGAGGAGTTTCCAGTCGTTATCTTGCTCGTTTGAACCGTGTTCATCCCCCCACCACCATGGCTGAAATTGCTTTTAAGGATTATTAATGGCCACCATCAGTTAGACCTCCTCCCTCCCCCTTTTACTGATATAAAAGCTTCCTAGACCTCAAGCATTCGTTTCCACACTTTGCCCGAAGGAGACGAGAGATTTCTATTTGTGGTTGAAGAGCGCCGGCGACACCTCCATCACTAATGGCTTTCCGTCGATCAGCACGCCTCCAACCCGCAAACAAGGTCCTCCCCTCCTCTCTCTCTACGGGTAGATCTTAGCCTTCTTTAGGATTAAGAATCGGGCTCAACTGAGCCCGATCAGGAATAGGTGGTCTTCCTAGTTTTTCCGCAAAAAAAAGAGACATCTCGGGTACGCTCGATTCCGCCTCTCCAGCGACTGCGATGCCGCCCGGCGATGGCCACCACCTCAACGGAGGTGGTGGTGGCGGTGGTTGTCAGAGGAGGAGGCTGGTTGGCCGGCGATAGCGTTTGGAATGCGCTCCAGGTCGGGCTAATCTCAGCCCTTGGCTGGAGGAAGAAGACGATCCCAGCGCTGTTGGATCTGCATCAAGATGTGTGCTGATTAAATTTATTAATTCCTTTCATCCAAATTTCTGTCCCATTTTCTGAATGATTTTTTAAATAATTATTAAAAATAGGTAGGCCCCTCTATTGGAAATATGACCAACATAAATGTTGTAGGTCGTTAAGTCTAGTTTTATTTAAAATTTATTTGGACTGATTTGGATAAGTAGTTCGACAACAGCACCCATTTTGATAGAGTCTATATCTAGGCTAGACCAGATAGTATTTTGAATTCCCCCACCAATCCAGCCATCCAAATGACCTGAAATTTTGGATGGGGCTCACTATTACCTATACCTAGAACGTATCCAAAAATGAGGATTTTTGGGAAACATTTTCCCATAGTTTTTGGAAAAATTTAATAATCTTTATACAATTTAATTAGGTGTCTTAAATAGCTCAACCCCCCCCCCCCCCCCCCAATATTTTGGGGGGTGATCTTGGGGGATGTCATAAGGCTCTGGTAAAAATCTCAGCCCAATTGGGTTTGATTTGAATAAGTTTTGTTGTGACCAAAGTTTGGTCTCCTAAGGGATAAATAAGGGCAAGAAGTATTTGGGACTTGGAAGAGCCAATTCTCAACCAAATGGGTTGGGACATTGGCCAGAGCCCAATGGTCAGTAAACACACCCTCTCATGGAGTTTGAGATGGATTGGAGTGGGTTAGCCCTAGGACCCTTGTTCAAACCCTAAGGTTGGACTTTGGGGGTTTGTGAAGGACATAGGGTGATATGTCCTTGTATGGACTTGGTATTTAGAATAAATACTCTTAGGGTGGTTAAATGCCCTAGGATGTGATTGGGTAGTGGTTGAACACAAATACCCCACATAAACCACTTAATAAGTATTTAGGTCTTTACACCCTAAGAATTTTATATGGAGTCATGTGACCTTGATTCATAATGAAACTTCGGCAGGAGTGTTTTCATAGTGATTTTCATGTCTGAGAATTTTGTTATGAATTTTAGATCAATAAATATTGTACTTCATTTACAAACCATCAAATTGTACTTTCTACTTAGGAATTTCTTATAAATTAACCACTCAATGGAATCTTATGAAATTTAGTTAGAGGACCTTTTATGATGTTATAAAGCTTTGTAGATTTTTGTGAAATTTTTGGAAGTCTTGTTATATGGGTTGCTTAAAAAAGTGATACTTTTCATGTAAAACCATTTGAATTAATTTTGGTACCTAGTAAGCTTGAAAAATTATGATATTTGCTCAGAGATCCTATTTTGTGACCCTTAAGATTCAATAATTTTTCTATAATTATCTGATGATAAATTGTATTACTTCTTTCTTTATTCATGATGGTTGGATTTACTTTGGATTAATTAATTAGAAGGCAAAACATTTATGGAAAAATATGGAATTTGATATTGACTGTTAACTCTCTGTTATCTAGTGTTCACAAATTTCTAGTGGCTATTACTTGAGAAAATATTGTACATCATGTTCAATTCAAGCATTGATTGGATTAGAAAGAAATTAATTAAATATCAAACAAATTTGGAAAAATGTGAATTTCTGGATTTAACCTAATTATATCACGATAGACTCCCAGTAAATAACTTAGGTCATTTGAATAAATATTTTGAGTACTTCCCATTATATACATCATATAGCTTAGGATGGTCTGCGTTTAGTAAAAACTGCAGGAATCATATTAGAGGTGCTCGGGGGCGACAAAACATCATCTACCCCGTAGGAGAGAAACTGTCAAATACACTAGGATTAGAACCAATATAACACAAGAGGGATTGGGAATTGTGTATTAACCAATAACAATAAGTGTCTTGCGAAAGGCAGCTTTAGGCTTCAACCCATCGTAGTTCCTAGTGCCTTTGAGAGCCCTTCACGGGGTATGTCGGGGGCAGTCCTGGGTTAACCTAAACTGTAGGAATAATAAACTACAAGATCAACTAGTATAACTAGGGTTTCACATTCACACACCCCGGTAGCTAGGGAGGTTGAATAGGTTGGTTTGATTGCCATCCGGACGATAACTTCGGAAGGTAGATGCACTGACGGGATAGCCCGGGGAGCCGAGGGCTCGAGGGCTTGGATACAGAATAAAGTGGTGGGTCTTCGGTATTTTACAATCGTTCACACCGACGTCGGTACGTTGACTCGACGGTGTGGGACACTTAGCTAAAGAAAGTCTGGTGGATATAGCCAGCACTAGTACGCGGATACTCAAGGTTGTGTTCTTCTAGGGGCGTACGGAAGGGCTAGGCCTGGTAGTGTGGATATCCGCCTAGGAGTGGGGGGCCTGATCCACTGTCTCCGTTTTCCACTACGGAGGTTCCTGGGAGTGAAGCTAGCTACCCGAACAGGGGGAACTAAAGGTCTGTGTGCATAGAGTCGTGTGCGTGATTTGCACTTGCATGAATCATGGCATAACATTTCATTACACTCATATTTGCAACGTATAAATCGGTGTGGGATTTTGTATACGATGGGAGCCTTGCAGAAGACCCCTTAACTTATAAGTTTGTATGGGCATTCATATAAGTTAAGGTTACTTACTTATTTTCTACCTTGTCTTTTATTACATTTGCTGCTTATTTTACTTGTTTACTTTACTGCTCACTATTGTAGAACTACTAGATTGTACCTTTCTTACTTAGCTGATATACAATATGAATAATTGCTAGATTAGTTTCACTATCATCTTCTTTGCTTACTCTCCACCTTTATAGCTTCCATTTCCTCCTCTCCGCTCAGTGCTTAGGAGCCGTGGGGGGAGGGGTAGGGGATGATAGGACTTAGTCTTTATGACTAATAGTTTTCGGACCACAACATTACAGGAGCTCCGGATGAGAGACAGGGACCAGCAGCCCAGGGACCAGCACCAGCAGAGTACGGTGCGCATGGAGGTGGGCTAGTCTAGTTCCGGAGCACTAGTGAGCAGCTCAGTGAGTGTTTAGTACTATCTTATAGCTTCCGCGAGAGATTGTAGTGAACATTTGATGTACCGGGCTTAAGCCCGTCTATATTTCATTTGTACTGATCTTTTACAGTACTCCCTTTTATATATTTATGGTCTTGCTGTGATTTTTATTTATATGTGGTTCTGTGGACATGACTATATTCTATTATAATTACTTCTCTCTCTTTTATGATCGAAAAGGCCGGCAGAATTGGCATTTTGTAGTGGCGGCCTTCCCGAGTGTCGATGCCACCGCAAAACGGCAATTCTGGGCATAAGACCCCGGTGGTTTTAAAAAAATTCGGGGCCTTACAAGTGGTATCAGAGCAGACCTCAATCGAAAGTGAAGTAGTCCACAAAAACCTTGGGCAACCCCCGTGCGAGCTTAGTTTGCGGACAAACTAGCAGCGAAAGCAGTGGTGTGCCCATAAGGTAAATCACATGTAAAAGTCCAATCTTATCCCTTTCTTATATTCCATTCATACACTATCTAACAAATGGTATTTCTCCTTGTAGCCTGCGAAGAACCCTACTCCACAGCAGGGGACACCTCAGGCTCCGATTATGGTTCCACCTCCGCCAGCTCCAGCTCTGTTTCAGCAGATGGAGATGGGGCAAACACTGACGGCCATTCTCGAGGCCTTCAGATCTCAGCAAGCCCCGGCTCAACAGCAAAACCCCGGGGCCAACTGGATGAGTGTCTTCCGAGGACTTTCCCCTCCATCCTACCTAGGGACGGAGTCGGCAGTTCGCACGGAGGAATGGTTAAACACCATCTATGAGATGCTTGAGGGGATTCGATGCCCCACTGAGGAGGAAGATGCTTTGGCAGTCTCCTGCCTTGAGTCATAAGGAAAGAGGTGGTGGAAGTCATAGCTGGACACCACTTTTGCGGGTATGGATTGCGCAGATATTACTTGGGAGGAATTCAGAGCAACACTCATGGGACATTTCGTACCTCAGTCGGCGAGGGACGAGCTGGAGGATTGGTTCCTACGGTTGAGGTAGGCGAACAGGACGGTGTTGGAGTATTATCAGGAGTTTACTCACCTAGCCCGCTATGCGGACGCTTATAAGTTAGACGACGCAGGCTATGCTAGGAGGTTCTACAAGGGGCTGCAAGATGACATAAGACAGGCCCTCCTCTTCGTCTCCGAGGGAAGTTTGGCCAGGATTCTGGAAATGGCCAAGAAAAGAGAAGCGGATCAGCTTACAGTCAAGAGCCGGAAGAGACCGGCTGACGATGTAGTGATTGGAGGTCGTAGGGACCGTCCTCGAGGCCAGGTCATTGGGGGAGAGAAGGAACGGGGATCAACCCCATCGGGAGATTGGACAAGAGTAGAGGAGTCAGGGGGTATTTGCTTCCCAGCCTTTACAGATGCTGGAGATGCCAGGGACAGCAGATCAGGCACCGGTATGCTTCCAATGCAATCAGTCGGAGCATATCAAGAGGAACAGTCCTATGAGGCGAGCACCCCCACCAGCACTTCAGGGCGCTCCACCTCCCCGGTAGTTTGGTGGCCGAGGACACGACCGAGGACGAGGATATCAGGGCAGAGGCCACAGGCCAGAGAGGGAGCAGGTGCATGCTCTAGACCTAGCACAGCCTCGGAACCCAGAGCAGGTTATAGCAGGTATGCTAGTACATTTAATTCTTTCCTTCCTAGGAACTAGCTTTCATAGGTATAGACTAGTTAGAAATTAAGAGAAAAAAAACTATAACTAGAATACTAAGACAGTTAATCACTTAAGGTATAGTTTTCATCAGCGGCAAGCCCGCTCACACGCTCTTCGACACCGGTGCTTCGCACTCGTTTGTGTCGGAAGATTTCGTGAAAGGACTGGCATGCGTGGAGCAGTTCACTAGAAAGGTGATGAGGGTGCGTCTACCCGATGGATCAGAGCTAATGACCTCTTCATATTGCAATATGGAGGCGGAGATTGGCGGGAAGGCGTTTGAGGCACCAGCGACGATCCTGAGGATGCCAGACTATGATCTGATCCTGGGCATGACATGGCTGCACTAGAACCATGCCCAGATTGATTGCTTGGTGAAGAGGATCATCGTGAGGCACGAGGACTCCTTTATTGTTATCGAAGGTATTCTACCAGCTTCCTACATGTTATTATCATCTGTGCAGGCCATCAAGGCCCACTTACAGGGGGAGGAAGTTTATCAGGTTCTTCTTGAGGCGGTCGTGGCCAAGGATCCCATTTCAAATATTCCTGTAGTGCGAGACTTTGTCGACCTATTTCCGGAGAAGCTACCAGGGCTACCCCCGCACCTAGAGAAGGATTTTCAGATTCAGCTCGTACCGGGGGCTAAGTCGGTATCCAGAGCTCCTTATCGAATGGCCCCGAAGTAGTTGGTGGAGTTTTGAAGCCAGCTTCAGAAGTAAGGGGAGGCAAGGTTTGTCCGGCCTAGCTCTTCACATTGGGGAGCTTCGGTGTTATTCGTCAAGAAGAAGGACGGGACTCTTCGGTTGTATATTGATTACCGAGCCTTGAACAGGTTGATGGTCTGGAATACGTACCCCTTGCCAAGGATAGACGAGCTATTTGACCAGCTGGAGGGAGCTTATTAGTTCTCGAAGCTGGATCTGAGATCGGGGTACTACCAGCTACGCATTCGGGAGGAGGATGTAACGACCCCATCCGTTAAATGACGTATAGTAGAAGGTCCGGCCGGGGCCCCATACTATATGCCACAAACAGACGGTGAGGTCACAGGATAATACCAAACCATACGAATCCTAACTCAGAGCATTCTAGCGGAAGCTTTAAGTTACAAATTTGAACTCTAAACAGGAATGTCCAATATATAAACCACTTTTATATATATAACCATGGAATGTACAACAAAGGGTTTGGCCTTAAGGCCTTACAGTTCCTCTTCCATACAACATGATTTACAAACCTCGGCGCGCAGGCCGGCCATACATGAGTAAAAGAGAACAAACAAAACATTCGCTTAGCCTTCAAGGGCTAGCCGCAGCAGCAGCAACAACAGCAGTAGGGATTCAGCCCTTCATTTACCACTCGGCTCTCCAGCACCTGCATAGGGACAAACCACCCAACCGGTGGCAAACAATGCAACGGTCAGCATTCAGCTGACCCAATTATAACAATCCTACCCTTTTCTCGGGGCATTAGCATTCTTTCCTTCTCTGCATAGCATGGCATCATCATATAGCAACTATGTGCGCGCAGGCACATTCAAGCCATCACAACTATCGACCACACGGCCCGATAGTCCGTGCACTCAGGGCACATTCTTGGTGTACCGGAATACCAGGGTCAACACCACCGTCTACACGGTATTTGAGCATTCTAGTCTTTCCGGCGCGCGGGCCTAAGACTCTCATTAGGCGCTCCAACAAAACCTATAACCAGGCTTCCAAGTCGGACGGACCTAACGCAGGTACGGATCAGCCACCCCCCGTTGCTCAAGTCGCCGTGCCATCTCGAATACGGAAGTATCCATGGCTATTTATAGGCGCGGGTCGGTTTCACCTTTCCTGTTCGGCAATCTGCCTTTTCATCGCGTTGCAGCCCAACGGCTCAACCGCACACAAAGTGGCAACACACGGCCACAAGAGTTGCATCCAACCCTCATCATTTCCTGGACATCATCCAGTACTTCCTGCTGCACCAAGCAACAGGTAGGCACAAGGCAACACAAGCCATAATCACGGAGCCTTCTCCGATATGCAAACAAGCATCACCAATACAGACCATGTCCAGATGGGCTTCACACAGCATGCCTAGAGCCGTACTCCAATTCCGGCCTCTAACAAGGGGGACTTCACATATCTACCCCAAGGGACACCACAGCCCACCGCACACTCGCGGGGAAGGGTTTTCCCTATGCAATGCAGAAAAGAAGGACTTCACATGTCCAAGAAGGGAGATCGTTACCCTTGTCGATCTCTTGGGAGCCATCGCAAACTAGCCGGTGAGAAAGAACCGCAGCAGCTTTGCCTTCACAACGCCGGCTTCGGATCACGAATCGGACCACGGGAGCTCCGCCGGTGGCTTGATCTCCTCCTCCTCCTTCTTCCTCCTCTCTCTTTCTCTCTTCCTTAAGCAAAATGAAGAATGACTTCTTCATCAGCCTTCACGGATTTAATCCAGCCAGGAAATCACCTGAGCCCTTGGATCAAAAGAGAGCAATCTGAACGGCCACGATTTGCCCAAAAACTCAATTTTTGGCTGACACAGCCTGTGACACGCCCGTGTCACAGGCCGTGTACCCTTAAGCGGCACACGCGGTATTCGAACCGACTGAGATTTACCAGAACACGGGCATCGACACGCCCGTGTCGAACCTGACACGCCTGTGTCATTCCTGAGACACGCCCGTGTCATTCCTGCCTCATCGAGCTGCAATCAGTACACGGGTAGGCACACGGTATCGGACACGCCCGTGTCCGACCTGACACGCCCGTGTTCACGGCTTGGTTCCAGGCCGTGTACTTCTCTGACTCGAACAGGCCATTTTCGAATTTTAATTGCGTGACACGCCCTGGGACACGCCCGTGTCCATGGCCGTGTCCCAGGCTCGACGATCGTCGACTATCGATCGTCGACTACCCTGAACATGCCCTGGGACACGCCCGTGTCCCAGGCCGTGTACCCCCGACACGCCCTGGGACACGCCCGTGTCCCAGGCCGTATCAAACAGCCTGCACCTCAAATAAGTTTGAAAACTCATTTTGAGATTTCTGGGGTGTTACAATCCTCCCCTCCTTAACAAAATTTCGTCCCGAAATTTGCACGGTAAGGAAACAAGAACCAACAATGTTATAACTTGATAACTCGGTTATAACATAAAGTACACGGTCTACAGCTTATACAAACAGTTCGGGAAATTCAGCTCGCATGGTCTGCTCTCGCTCCCATGTTAGCTCTTCACGGTCACAATTATCCCATCGGACCTTGACCATCCCGATCACTTTGTTCCGCAACTGTTTCTCGGCTCGATCCTCGATCCGAATGGGTCTAACTCTCGTCGTTAGCCCATACTCGACCGGTACCCGATCATTCTCCACTACTTGAGCTGGATCCTTTACCGCCTTACGAAGGACTGAGATGTGATATACATCATGTAATCCACCCAAGTCTGCTGAAAGTGCTAGTCGATAAGCAGCTTCCCCAACTCGCTCCACCACCTCAAATGGACCAAGATACCTCGGACTTAGCTTTTTCAAACGCTGAATCCTGGACACACCTTTGAAGGGTTTGATCTTCAAATATACCCAATCACCCACCGCGAACTCCACGTTCCGGTGTTTGGCATTGTAGTATTTTGCTTGACGATCTTGGGCTATCAATAGCCTCTCCCGAATAGAGCGTATGAGCGAGGTAGCTTCTTCGACTTCCTTTTTCCCACTCAGCTTAGATTCGCCTGCTTCTGCCCAAGCTAACGGTGTACGGCATTTACGACCATACAACGCCTCAAATGGTGCCATACCAATACTCGCTTGGTAGCTATTATTATAGGCAAATTCGACAAGAAATATATAATCTTCCCATCTCTTACCAAAGTCTAGGGCGCACATGCGGAGCATGTCCTCCATCGTCCTGTTGGTTCGTTCAGTCTGACCATCCGTTTGGGGATGAAAGGCCGTACTAAACGCCAATTTTGTACCCAACATTTGATGAACGAGCCGCCAATCATTCGATGTGAACCGCCCATCACGGTCACTAACGATGCTCCGAGGAACACCGTGCAGTCGAACAACCTGCTCCACATAAAGTTTGGCCAAGGTTTCCACTGAATCGTCTCTTCTGTTTGGAAGGAAGTGCGCCACTTTTGTCAACCGGTCCACAATCACCCAGATTGAATCATGACCGCGTTGAGATCTCGGCAACCCGTGCACGAAATCCATCGAAATGTCATCGAACTTCCACTCCGGAATAGGTAACGACTTCAGGAAACCTCCAGGCTTCTGGCATTCTGCTTTCACCAATGCACAAGTATGGCGTTCAGCCACATAACGTGCCACATCGTTCTTTAGTCCGGGCCACCAGAACAGCTTTTTCAGATCTCTGTACATCTTTGTGCTCCCTGGGTGAACTGAGTACTTTGCAAAGTGAGCTTCGTACATCAACTCTTCCCTCAATTTACCCACACTTGGGACGCACACCCGACCATTTCTCCGTAACAACCCGTTATCCTAAGAGAATTGGTCATTCGGCCCATCTTTAGCATAGCGCTGGAGACTTTCATCAAGCTCCGTTGCTCGCCGAACTCTGTCCGTAAGGTCATATTGCACCTCCGTCCAGTTCAAGCATGCATCGGTTGACGAACCCTTGTCAACACACGATATCTCCAATGCTTCCAATTCCTGGATCAAACGCTGATCGTGCCTCTGCAACCAGCTTGCCCGTACCGAAGTCTGCCGACTCAAAGCATCAGCGACCACATTTCCCTTCCCGGGAGTATAGTGAATCTCGAAGGTGTAGTCCCCGAGGAACTCCATCCATCTTCGTTGTCGCATATTCAGATCCTTCTGATCCAACAAATACTTTAGGCTCTTGTGATCTGTATAGATATCCACTTTAACGCCATATAGATAGTGCCGCCACAACTTGAGCGCAAAGATTACCGCCGCCAACTCCAAATCATGGACGGGGTAATTCCGCTCATGCACTTTCAACTGACGCGAGCCATAAGCAATCACTTTACCAAACTGCAGAAGAACGCAGCCTAAGCCGCTCCCAGAAGCATCACTATAGATCTCATACCCATCTGTACCACATGGCGATGTCAACACAGGCGCCGTGGTTAAACGACTCTTCAAGTCTTCAAAAGCTCGCGCGCACTCCGGCGTCCAAATGAACTTTTGATCTTTCCTCGTCAGCGTGGTCAGAGGTAAAGCAATCCGTGAGAAGTTTTCCATAAACCGTCTATAGTAGCCCGCAAGTCCAAGGAAGCTCCTGACCTCGGCCACTGAAGACATCACTGGCCAATCTCGAATGGCACTTATCTTCAACGGATCCACCGCGATACCTTCTCCACTTACCACATGGCCTAAAAAGGCTACTGAAGAGAGCCAGAACTCACACTTTGAGAACTTGGCATAAAGCTTATTCCTCCGCAGGGTATGCAAAACCAACCGCAAATGGTTTGCATGATCCTCTTCCGACTGAGAGTATACTAAGATGTCATCGATAAACACAATGACGAACAAATCCAAGTACTCTCGGAACGTTCGATGCATTAGGTCCATAAATACCGAAGGCGCATTACATAGGCCAAACGGCATTACCGTGAACTCATAATGACCGTAGCGTGTTCCAAACGCCGTTTTGGGAATGTCACCTTCCCGAATCCTTAGCTGATAATATCCCGATTTCAAATCCAACTTGGAATAGACCGTTGATCCTGCCAGCTGATCAAAGAGGTCATCAATCCGTGGAATCGGATATTTGTTTTTCTCCGTCAGCTTATTCAACTCGCGGTAGTCAATACATAACCGCAAACTACCGTATTTCTTTTTCACAAATAGAACAGGCGCGCTCCAAGGTGACATACTTGGGCGTATGTATCCCTGCTCCAACAACTCTTGCAATTGGACTTTCAACTCAGCCATCTCTTTTGGCGCGACGCGATATGGTGAGCGGGCCACAGGTTTCGCACCTGGCACCAACTCAATAGAGAAGTCAATCTCCCGCTGGGGTGGTAACCTAGGAAGATCTTTTGGAAACACATCGGCAAACTCTGACACAACTAGCACTTCACCGACACTGGCCTTTGGCTCAACAGCCTGAATTAGCGTGAAGAATAACTCCACGCCCTTCCGAACAGCATTGATGACTTGGAGCGCAGACAACAACGTCCCGCTAACTCCTCGCATACCAGCGAACTTCGTCACAAGCCCGGTATTCTGGCCTAGTGTAATCTCTTTGGAGTTGCAATCAATAAAGGCACGCTGCTCCGAGAGCCAATCCATACCAAAGATCACATCAAACTCCGATAACGGTAGCACAGCTGCACTCAGACCGAAATCCCGACTTCCTATTTGCACATCCACCTCGCAAGCCCTATCCGCAAGCATCACACAGCCATTCGGCAATAGCACCCTTGTACTATCCACCGTCACATGACTCGGTACCCCAATTCGAGATACGAAATCCTCAGACAGAAAAGAATGCGAAGCACCCGTATCAAACAGGGCTCTCGCCAGATTATTCCGAATCAGGACAAAGCCTGCAGCATATACATCATGCACAAGCTAAACATAACCAAAAACACTAGCACGTAAGCAAGTAAGCTATAATCAACTCGTACCCGTGACGACGTCACTTTGCTTAATCGCTTCCTGTTGGCCAAGTTGATAGATTCGGGGCTGTGCCTGGGACGCAGAGGAATCAACCACTGCTTTGCCCTTCTCAGCATAAGACGCACCCGTCTTCTTTTCCCCTTTGGGCTGCACAACCCGACAGTCACGAGCTATATGCCCCACCCGACCACAGTTATAGCATGTACGAGAATCCGGCCTTGATGTCGCTCCCGACACAACGGTCATAGTCACTTTCCCAGACGGCTTGGACCTCTTGCCCCCTTTCTTCTGGTAGAACGATTTGCTCGGGCGAGGTGCTTGAAACTCTGGCTTTGACACAACCAAGCCCTTGTTCCCTTGCACTCGCCTCATGTCCTTCTCCAACGCGCACGCAGTATCAACCAACGCCTGAAACCCTTGGTTCACTGAACTCGAAAGCAGGAACCTCAACTCATCCCGCAGTCCTTCATAGAACCGATTCGTTTTTCTTTGGTCATCCGCGAAGATTGTTCCCGCATACCGTCCCAACCTGGTAAACTCATGCAAGTAGATATCCACACTATCTTCCCCTTGCTTTAACCGTTGGAACTCATTTTCCATAGCAATGCGTTGCGCTGCTGGGACATGTTTTGCCAGAAATATCCGAGAGAACTCCTCAATCGATACTTGCGTTAATTGCCTGCCCGCCAAATGGTGTACCTCAACCTCGTCCCACCACAACCGCGCCTCTCCTTCAAGCATGAAGGTGGCCAAGGTGACCTTGAGAGTTTCCTCCGCCCTGAACGCTGTCATTATCCGCTTGACACGCGATAACCAATCCTCTGCCTGCGTTGGGGATCCCATTCCCGTAAACGTAGGCGGACTGAAGCTCATAAATTGCTTCAACTGTCGGTCAGCTGCTCGTGGATCTACAGCCTCAACCGGCTCGGGTCGTACCACAACACGAACTGGGTCCACTGCCGGCTGCGCTTGCCCGGTCGGCTGAATCATGGAAAATAGAGCCTCAGCAACTAATCGAACAGTTTTCGCAGATGGAGGAGGTGTTGGCACCTCAGCTGGTGTCGCACTCTCATCAGAGCGCTGGGGCTCAGACTGCCCAGCACCACTACGCGTCACCTATAGGTGGACAAGACACACATTAGCGAACGTATGCAAGCAAGACAACACAAAAAGGAACGCACAGATTCCTCAAACAAGATTTTGTACATTCCTTAATGGACATTCCAGAGTTCATTAGCGTTACAACAGGTCGCACAAACACGTGCTCGCCACCCCACAAAAGAATTCGATCACGAATTCGAAAGAGGAAGACCGACAAAAGCTGATACCAAAATGTAACGACCCCATCCGTTAAATGACGTATAGTAGAAGGTCCGGCCGGGGCCCCACACTATATGCCACAAATAGACGGTGAGGTCACAGGATAATACCAAACCATACGAATCCTAACTCAGAGCATTCTAGCGGAAGCTTTAAGTTACAAATTTGAACTCTAAACAGGAATGTCCAATATATAAACCACCTTTATATATATAACCATGGAATGTACAACAAAGGGTTTGGCCTTAAGGCCTTACAGTTCCTCTTCCATACAACATGATTTACAAACCTCGGCGCGCAGGCCGGCCATACATGAGTAAAAGAGAACAAACAAAACATTCGCTTAGCCTTTAAGGGGTTGCCGCAGCAGCAGCAGCAACAGCAGTAGGGATTCAGCCCTTCATTTACCACTCGGCTCTCCAGCACCTGCATAGGGACAAACCACCCAACCGGTGGCAAACAATGCAACGGTCAGCATTCAGCTGACCCAATTATAACAATCCTACCCCTTTCTCGGGGCATTAGCATTCTTTCCTTCTCTGCATAGCATGGCATCATCATATAGCAACTATGTGCGCGCAGGCACATTCAAGCCATCACAACTATCGACCACACGGCCCGATAGCCCGTGCACTCAGGGCACATTCTTTGTGTACCGGAATACCAGGGTCAACACCACCGTCTACACGGTATTTGAGCATTCTAGTCTTTCCGGCGCAAGGGCCTAAGACTCTCATTAGGCGCTCCAACAAAACCTATAACCAGGCTTCCAAGTCGGACGGACCTAACGCAGGTACGGATCAGCCACCCCCCGTTGCTCAAGTCGCCGTGCCATCTCGAATACGGAAGTATCCATGGCTATTTATAGGCGCGGGTCGGTTTCACCTTTCCTGTTCGGCAATCTGCCTTTTCATCGCGTTGCAGCCCAACGGCTCAACCGCACACAAAGTGGCAACACACGGCCACAAGAGTTGCATCCAACCCTCATCATTTCCTGGACATCATCCAGTACTTCCTGCTGCACCAAGCAACAGGTAGGCACAAGGCAACATAAGCCATAATCACGGAGCCTTCTCCGATATGCAAACAAGCATCACCAATCCAGACCATGTCCAGATGGGCTTCACACAGCATGCCTAGAGCCGTACTCCAATTTCGGCCTCTAATAAGGGGGACTTCATATATCTACCCCAAGGGACACCACAGCCCACCGCACACTCGCGGGGAAGGGTTTTCCCTATGCAATGCAGAAAAGAAGGACTTCACATGTCCAAGAAGGGAGATCGTTACCCTTGTCGATCTCTTGGGAGCCATCGCAAACTAGCCGGTGAGAAAGAACTGCAGCAGCTTTGCCTTCACAACGCCGGCTTCGTATCACGAATCGGACCACGGGAGCTCCGCCGGTGGCTTGATCTCCTCCTCCTTCTTCTTCCTCTCTCTTTCTCTCTTCCTTAAGCAAAATGAAGAATGACTTCTTCATCAGCCTTCACGGATTTAATCCAGCCAGGAAATCACCTGAGCCCTTGGATCAAAAGAGAGCAATCTGAACGGCCACGATTTGCCCAAAAACTCAATTTTTGGCTGACACGGCCTGTGACACGCCCGTGTCACAGGCCGTGTACCCTTAAGCGGCACACGCGGTATTCGAACCGACTGAGATTTACCAGAACACGGGCATCGACACGCCCGTGTCGAACCTGACACGCCCGTGTCATTCCTGAGACACGCCCGTGTCATTCCTGCCTCATCGAGCTGCAATCAGTACACGGGTAGGCACACGGTATAGGACACGCCCGTGTCCGACCTGACACGCCCGTGTTCATGGCTTGGTTCCAGGCCGTGTACTTCTCTGACTCGAACAGGCCATTTTCGAATTTTAATTGCGTGACACGCCCGTGTCCATGGCCGTGTCCCAGGCTCGACGATCGTCGACTATCGATCGTCGACTACCCTGAACACGCCCTGGGACACGCCCGTGTCCCAGGCCGTGCACCCCCGACACGCCCTGGGACACGCCCGTGTCCCAGGCCATGTCAAACAGCCTGTACCTCAAATAAGTTTGAAAACTCATTTTGAGATTTCTGGGGTGTTACAGAGGACATCCCGAAGACGGCCTTCAGCAGTAGATATGGATTGTACGAGTTTACCATGATGCTGTTCGGGCTCACGAATGCACCCTCTGCATTCATGACCTTGATGAACCGGGTGTTCGAAGAGTATCTGGATGTCTTCGTTATTGTATTCATTGACGACATCCTTATCTATTCGAGAACGGAGGAGGAGCACGTGAGGCATCTAGCTTTGACTTTGGAGAAGCTCCGAGAGCATAATATGTATGATAAGTTAAGCAAGTGCAAATTCTGGTTAAAGGAGGTGGCCTTTTTAGGTCATCTCATCAGTGGAGCAGGTTTGGCAGTGGATCCGGCGAAGTTCAAGGCAGTACGATATTGGCCACCACTGAAGGTGGCCTCGGATGTTCAGAGTTTCTTAGGACTTGCTGGTTATTATCGGAAGTTTGTAAAGGGGTTCTCTCAGATTGCCCTCCCTCTTACGTCTCTGACGAAGAAGGAGTCTCCTATTATTTGGACGCCACGATGCGAGTCTGCTTTTCAGGAGTTGAAGGATCGGCTTACCTCGACTCCCATCCTTGCTCTTCCTTCAGGGAAGGAAGGATTCCAGGTGTACACAAATGCTTCCTATCAGGGGATGGGTGACGTTCTGATGTAGAACGAGCACGTAATAGCCTACGCCTCCCGTCAGCTGAAGAAGCATGAGCAGAACTATTCGGTGCATGACTTAGAGATGGGGGCAGTTATTTTTGCTCTTAAGATCTGGCAACATTACCTCTATGGGGTTCACTGCGACATTTTCTCAGACCACAAGAACTTGAGATACGTAGACACACAGAAGGAGTTGAACATCAGGCAGAGATACTATGTGCAGTTCTTGTCGGACTACCAGTATACCATACACGACCATCCCGGGAAGGCAAACGTGGTCACAAACGCTTTGAGCCGGAGAGCGAGTACGTCAGTAGTAGGCCCGCAGCTGATGGCCTTGGAGTTGGTTAAGTCATTTTAGGAGATGTAGATATCACTAGTGTCTGAGGATGATCCGGAGTTATACATGGAGTACCTGGGATCGATGGTTACCACCGATGATATTCGGGACCACAACAGAGATGGGTAGAGGCTGGATGCGAGAGTTGAGCCGATATTTAGGGCCTTGGAGGAAGGCACGGCAGTGGATTACTCCTTGAGGGATGGGCTCCTATGTTTCAGAGGCAGGGTTTATATACTGGCAGGAGGCCAGATCCGGGAGAACATCATGACGGAAGCTCACTACAGCCGATACTCGGTGCACCCGGGGATCACCAAGATTGTAAAAGATTTGAAGAGGACGATGTACTGATCGGGCATGAAGAAGGACATTACATATTTTGTAATGCATTGCGAGGCTTGCCAACTCGTAAAGGCGGAGTGAAAGAATCCAGTAGGATTTCTTGGCCACTCCCGGTGCCAGAGTGGAAGTTTGAGGATAAAGCCATGGATTTCATACATGGGCTACCTCGATCCCGTGCGGAGAATGACTCAATCTGGGTGATAGTGGACAGGCTAATAAAGGTGGCCAGATTCATTCCAGTGGCGAAGGACGCTCCGGTTAGTGTATTAGTACGGAGGTTCATTGAGCAGTTTGTGCGTTATCATGGAGTACCCAAGACTATAATTTCGGATCGGGATGGACGGTTTATATCCAGGGAGTGGAGGTCAGTTCCGGCCCGTCTGGGTTCTCGGTTGACATTCAGCACGGCTTTTCACCCTCACACCGACGGGCAGACAGAGCGCACCAACCGTACATTGGAAGATCTTTTGCGCTTATGTATTTTGGACCGCGACGAGCCTTGGGAGAGATTGTTGCCGCTGATCGAGTTTTCGTACAACTACACCCATCAGTCCAGCATAGGTATGGCTCAATACGAGGCATTGTATGGACGGAGGTGTAGGACCCCACTATCATGGGTTTAGGATGAGGATCCGCAGGAACTTGACTCGGAGTTTGTGGGGGATACTGATGCTCAGATTAGGTTGATCCGGGACAGGATGTTGGAAGCCTAGAGCAGGCAGGCCAAATATTACGATGCGAGGCATTGTCAGGTGGAGTTCTAGGTGGGATACCGGGTTTTCTTGAATATACGGCCGATACACAGAGTCTCACGGGTTCGTGGGCGGAAGAAGCTCAGTCCGAGGTATATGGGGCCTTACAGGATCCTGGAGCGGATCGTCCCCTTGGCTTATAGACTGGAGCTACCGCCGGAGTTAGCGGGATTGCAAGACGTCTTCCACGTCTCCTCACTACGGAGAGCTCTACTACGCCCTGAGCAGCTGATTTCCACAGCAGACGGCCCGGTGGCCTCAGATCGATCAATCAACTTGGAGCCGATCAGGATCGATGACACAGTCGTGCGGGTCTTGCGACGTTAGAAGGTTACGTTAGTCAAGGTTCTGTGGAGAAATCATGGGCAGGAGGAGCATACATGGGAGCCAGAAGACTTGAAGCTACAAAAGTACCCGGAACTCTTCCAGTCAGGTATACATTAAACCATAGGGGTGTTATAATTTCTTCTATTCCAGTAGAAATCCTTGTAGGCTTAACCTTAATTTCGGGGAAGAAATTTTTATTTTTGTATATTGGGATTTGTAACATCCCATTTCCGACCAGACCCCTAGGAGTGGTTTTGTCATGACTAGGTCATGACAAAACCCTAGAAAGCCCAAGGAGGCCAAGTGACCCAGGCTCAGGGTGAAAATAACCTTGGTCTGCAAGTTGTAGATCAGATATTCACTTAAAACAGATTTCGGGGACGGCATTGAGTGCGTCGAGTGCACTCAAAGCCATAGGCTGGATGGCGTTGAGTGCGTCGAGTGCACTCAATGCCGTAAGCGGAATGGCGTTGAGTGTGTCGAGTGCACTCAACGCCATAGGCTAAATGGCGTTGAGTGCGCTGGCTGCACTCAATGCCATCATTACGTGGGCTGAATGGCGTTGAGTGCATCGAGTGCACTCAACTCCATAACCTGAATGGCGTTGAGTGCGCTGACTGCACTCAACGCCATCTTACTTAGGCTTAATGGCGTTGAGTGCGTCGAGTGCACTCAACGCCATCAGCTGAATGGCGTTGAGTGCACTTACTGCACTCAACGCCATCTTGTCATGGGCTGAATGGCGTTGAGTGAGCTGAGCTTTGGTCTGTGTGCTGGTTCAGCTGAACTGGGCCATTTCGGGAAGTGGGCCAAGATGTCTTAAATTAGTCGCTTCTCTATTAAGACCTAATTAAGTCTTATTTAAATAAATTTTTACCGGTCAAGTGAGGAAATGCCACGTGGCTGACGGTTATGAAGGTGAACAGCCACGGCCATGGCCGAGACTCGGCTTTCATGGCCACTAATTTCGCTTGAATGCCTTGGCATCCTTTCACTCTTATTTTAATGGTTGGATTCAACTCCCCTAGGGAAGAGGAGTTTCAAGCCGTTACCTTGCTGGTTTGAACCGTGTTCATCCCCCCACCACCATGGCTGAAATTGCTTTTAAGGACCATTAATGGCCACCATCAGTTAAACCTCCTCCCTCCCCCCTTTTACTTATTTAAAAGCTTCCCTAGACCTCAAGCATTCGTTTCCACACTTTGCCTGAAGGAGACGAGAGATTTTTGTGTGTTGTTGAAGAGCGCCGACAACACCTCCACCACTAATGGCTTTCCGTCGATCGGCACGCCTACAGCCCGCGAACAAGGTCCTCCCCCCTCTCTCTCTACGGGTAGATCTTAGCCTTCTTTAGGATTAAGAATCGGGCTCAACTGAGCCCGATCAGGAATAGGTAGTCTTCCTGGTTTTTCAGCAAAAAAAAAGAGACATCTCGGGTTCGCCGGATTCTGCCTCTCCAGCGGCTGTGCCGCCGCCCGGTGATGGCCACCACCTCAACGGAGGTGGTGGTGGCGGTGGTCGGCCAGGGAGGAGGTTGTTTAGCCGGGGACAGTATCTGGAATGCGCTCCAAGTCGGGCTAATCTCAACGCTTGGTTGGAGGAAGAAGATGATCCCAGCGCTGTTGGATCTGCATCAAGATGTGTGCTGATTAAATTTGTTAATTCCTTTCATCCAAATTTCTGTCCTGTTTTCTAGATGATTTTTTAAATAATTATTAAAAATAGTTAGGCCCCTCTTCTAGAAATATGACCAACATGAATGTTGTAGGCCGTAAAGTCTAGTTTTATTTAAAATTTATTTGGACTCATTTGGGTAAGTAGTTCGACCACAGCACTCATTTTGGTGGAGTCTATATTTAGGCTAGACCAGATAGTATTTTGAATGCCCCCACCAACCCAGCCATCCAAATGACCTGAAATTTTGGATGGGGCTTACTATTATCTATACCTAGAACGTATCCAAAAATGAGGATTTTTGGGAAACATTTTATCATAGTTTTTGGAAAAATTTAATAATCCTTATACAATTTAATTAGGTGTTTTAAATAGCTCAAAAACCACCCAATATTTTGGAGGGTGATCTTGGGGCATGTCATAAGGCTCTGGTAAAAATCTCAGCCCAATTGGATTTGATTTGAATAAGTTTTGTTGTGACCAAAGTTTGGTCTCCTAAGGGATAAATAAAGGCAAGGAGTATTTGGGGCTTGGAAGAGCCAATTCTAACCCAAATGGGTTGGGACCTTGGCCAGAGCCCCATGGTCAGTAAACACACACTCTCATGGAGTTTGAGATGGATTGGGGTAGGTTAGCCCTAGGACCCTAGTTCAAACCCTAAGGTTGGACTTTGGGGGATTGTGAAGGACATAGGGTGATATGTCTTTGTATGGACTTGGTATTTAGAATAAATACTTGTAGAGTGATTAAATGTCCTAGGAAGTGATTGGGTAGTGGTTGGACATAAATACCCCCACATAAACCACTTAATAAGTATTTAGGTCTTTACACCTTAGGAATTTGATAATGAGTCATGTGACCTTGATTCATAGTAAAACTTTGACAGGAGTGTTTCCATATTGATTTTCATGTCTGGAAATTTTGTTATGAATTTTAAATCAATAAATATAGTACTTCATTTACAAACCATCAAATTATACTTTCTACTTAGAAATTTCTTACGAATTAACCACTCATTGGAATCTTATGAAATTTAGTCAGAGGACCTTTTATGATGCTATAAAGCTTTGTAGATTTTTGTGGAATTTTTGGATGTCTTGTTATATGGGTTGCTTCACAAAGTGATACTTTTCATGTAAAACCATTTGAATTAATTTCGGTACCTAGTAAGCTTGAAAAATTAGGATATTTGCTCAGAGGTCCTATTTGGTCACCCTTAAGATTCAGTAATTTTTCTATAATTATCTGATGATAAATTATATTACTTCCTTCATTATTCATGATGGCTGGATTTACTTGGATTAATTAATTAGAAGCTAAAGCATTTATGGAAAATTATGGAATTTGATATTGATTGTTAACTTTCTGGTATCTAGTGTTCATAAATTTTTAGTGGCTATTACTTGAGAAAATATTGTACATCATGTTCAATTCAAGCATGGATTGGATTGGAAAGAAATTAATTAAATATCAAACAAATTAGGAAAAATGTGAATTTCTGGATTTAGCCCTATTATGTCATGATAGACTCCCAGTAAATAACTTAGGTCATTTGGATAAATATTTTGAGTACTTCCAATTATATACATCATATAGCTTAAGATGGTCTACGTTTAGTAAAAACTGCAGGAATCATATTAGAGGTGGTCGGGGACGACGAAACATCGTCTAACCCGTAGGAGAGAAAGTGTCAAATACACTAGGGTTAAAACCAATATAACATAAGAGGGATTGGGAATTGAGTATTAACCAATAACAATAAGTGTCTTGCGAATCGGAGCTTTGGGCTTCAGCTCATCGTAGTTCCTAGTGCTTTGAGAGCCCTTCACGGGGTATGCCGAGGGAAGTCATGTGCTAACGTAAACTGTAGGAATAATAAACTACAAGATCAACTAGTATAACTAGGGTTTCACATTCACACACCCTGATAGCTAGGGAGGTTGAATAGGTTGGTTTGATTACCATCCGGACGGTAGCTTCGGAAGGTAGATGAACGGACGGGATAGTCTGGGGAGCCGGGGGCTCGAGGGTTTGGATACATAATAAAGTGGTGGGTCTTCGGTATTTTACAGTCGTTCACACCGACGTCGGTACATTGACTCGACGGTGTGGGACACTTAGCTAAAGAAAGTCTGGTGGATATAGCCAGCACTAGTACGCGGATACTCTAGGTTGTGTTCTTCTAGGGCGTATGGAAGGGCTAGACCTGGTAGTGTGGATACCCGCCTAGGAGTGGGTGGGCCCGACCCACTATCTCTGTTTGCCACTACGGATGTTCCAGGAAGTGAAGCCAGCTTCCCCAACAGGGAGAACTAAAGGTCTGTGCGCATAGAGTCATATGCATGAGTTGCACTTACATGAATCATGGCATAGCATTTCACTACACTCATATTTGCATACAACCGACACCCCAACATATAAATCGGTATGGAACTTTTTATACGATGGGAGCCTTGCAGAAGACCCCTTAACTTATAAGTTTGTATGGGCATTCATATAAGTTAGGGTTACTTACTTACTTGTTTTCTACCTTGTCTTTTATTGCATTTGCTGCTTATTTTACTTGTTTACTTTACTGTTCACTATTATAGAACTGCTAGATTGTACATTTCTTTCTTAGCTAATATATAACATGAATAACTGCTAGATTAGTTCCACTGTCATCTGTTTTGCTTACTCTTCGCCTTTGTAGAATCCCTTTCCTCCTCTCCACTCGGTGCTTAGGAGCCGTGGAGGGAGGGGTAGGGGATTATAGGACTTAGTCTTTATGACTAATGGTTTTCAGACCACAACATTACAGGAGCTCCGGATGGGAGACAGGGACCAGCAGCCCAGGGACCAGTACCAGCGGAGTACGGTGCGCATGGAGGTGGGCCTGTCTAGTTCTGGAGCCCCAGTGAGCAGCTCAGTGAGTGTTTAGTACTATCTTATAGCTTCTGCGAGAGATTGTAGTGAGGATTTGATGTACCGAGCTTAAGCCCGTATATATTTCATTTGTACTGATCTTTTGCAGTACTCCCTTTTATATATTTATGGTCTTGTTGTGATTTTTATTTATATGTGATTCTGTGGACATGACTATATTTTGTTATAATTACTTCTCTCTCTTTTATGATCGAATAGGCCGGCAGAATTGGCATTTTTTAGTGGCGGCCTTCCCGAGTGTCGGTGCCACCGCAAAACGGCAATTCTGGGCATAAGACCCCGGTGGTTTTAAAAAAAAATGGGGCCTTACATATGCTGCCTTTTCTACTTGTTTACTTTACTGCTCACCATTGTAGAACAGCTAGATTATACCTTTCTACCTTAGTTGTTTATACAATATATATAACTGCTAGATTAGTTCCACTGTCATCTGTTTTGCTTACTCTCCACCTTTGTAGCTTCCCTTTCCCCCTCTCCGCTCGGTGCCTAGGAGCCGTGGGGGAAGGGGTAGTGGATGATAGGACTTAGTCTTTATGACTAATGGTTTTTGGACCACAACATTACATGAGCTCCGGATAGGAGACAGGGACCAGCGGCCCAGGGACCAGCACCAGCGGAGTACGGTGCGCATGGAGGTGGGCCAGTCTAGTTCCGGAGCATCTGTGACCAGCTCCGTGAGTGATTAGTCTTTCTTATAGCTTCTGCGATGAGTGATATGTAGTGAGGACTCTGATGTACCGGGCTTGAGCCCATTTATATTTCATCTATACTGATCTTTTGTAGTACTCTCTTCTTTTTATATTGATGAACTTGTTGTGGTTTTCATTTATATATGATTCTGTGGACTTGATTATATTCCGTTTTTATTTACTTCTCTCTCTTTTGAGATCGAAAAGACCGGCATAATTGGCGTTTTGTAGTGGCGGCCTTACCGAGTGTCGGTGCCACCGCAAAATGACAATTTTGGGCATAAGACCCCGTGAGTTTGAAAAAGAAAAAAATGGTGTCTTACAAGTGGTATCAAAGCAATCCTCGATCGAAAGAGAAGTAGTCCACAAAAACCTTGGGCCACCCCCGCACGAGCTTAGTTTGTGGACAAACTAGCAGCGGAAGTAGTGGTGTGCTCATAAGGGAAATCACATATAAAAGTCCATTTTAACTCTTTCTTTTATTCCATTCGTACGCTATCTAACAAATGGGATTTTCCTTGTAGCCTGCGACGGACCCTACTCCACAGTAGGGGACACCTCCGACTCCGAATATGGTTCCACCTCTGCCGTCTCCCGCTCCGTTTCAGCAGACAGAGATGGGGAAAACACTGACGGCCATTCTAGAGGCCTTCAGAGCTCAGCAAGCCCCGGCTCCACAGCAAAATCCCGGGGCACTCTGGATGAGTGTCTTCCGGGGACTTTCCCCTCCATCCTACCTAGGGACGGAGTCGGCATTCCGCACGGAGGAATGGTTAGATACCATCTATGAGATGCTTGCGGGGATTCGATACCCCACTGAGGAGGTAGTGCTTTGGCAATCTCTTGCCTGGAGGCAAGGGAACTGGACGGTGCTGGAGTATTATCAGGAGTACTCACCTAGCCCGCTATAGGGACTCTTATAAGTTGGACGACGTTGGCTATGCCAGGAGGTTCTACAAGGGGCTTCAAGACGACATGAGACATGCCCTCCTCTTCATCTCCGAGGGAAGCTTGGCCAGGATTCTGGAAATGGCCAAGAAAAGAGAAGCGGACCAGCTTATAGTCAAGAGACAGAAGAGACTGGCTGACGATGCAGTGATTGGAGGTCGTAGAGACCGTCCTCGAGGCAAGGTCATTGGTGAAAGAAGGAACGGGGATCAACCCTGTCAGGAGATTGGGCAGGAGCAGAGGCATCAGGGGGTATTGGCTCCCCAACCCTTACAGATGCTGGAGATACCGAGGATAGCAGAGCAGGCACTGGTATGCTTCTAGTGCAATCAGCTGGGGCATATCAAGAGGAATTGTCCTATGAGACGAGCACCCCCACCAGCACTTCAGGGTGCCCCACCTCCTCGATAGTTTGGTGGCCGAGGACACGACCGAGGACGAGGATATCAGGGTAGAGGCCACAGGCCAGAGTGGGAGCAGCTGTATGCTCTAGATCTGGCATAGCCCCAGAACCCGGAGCAGGTTATAACAGGTATGTCAGTACATTTAATTCTTTCCTTCCTAGGAACTAGTTTTCATAGGCATAGACTAGTTAGAAATTAAGAGAAGAAAAAAATAACCAGAATACTAAGACACTTAAATACCTCAGGAATTGTTTTCATCAGCGACAAGCCCGCTCACATGCTCTTCGACACCAGTGTTTCGCACTCGTTTGTGTCAGAAGACTTCGTGAAAGGACTGGCAGGCGTGGAGCAGTTCACCGGAAAGATGATGAGGGTGCATCTACCCGATGGATCGAAGCAAATGACCTCCGCTCATTGCAATATGGAGGTGGGGATCGGTGGGAAGGCGTTTGAGGCACCAGCGATGATCCTGAGGATGCCAGACTATGATCTGATCCTGGGCATGACATGGTTTCACTGGAACCATGCCCGGATTGACTACTTTGCGAAGAGGATCACCGTGAGGCACAAGGACTCCTTTATTGTTATTGAAGGTATTATACCAGCCCCCCACATATCATTATCTTCTGTGCAGGCCATCAAGGCCCACTTGCAGGGGGAAGAAGTTTATCAGGTTCTTTTTGAGACGTTCGTGGCCAAGGATTCTATTTCGGATATTCCAATGGTGCGGGACTTTGCCGATGTGTTTCCGGAGAAGATACTGAGGCTACCCCCGCACCGAGAGAAGAACTTCCAGATTCAGCTCGTACCGGGGGCTAAGCCGGTATCCAGAGCACCTTATCGAATGGCCCCGAAGGAGTTGGTGGAGTTTTGAAGCCAGCTTCAAGATTTAGTGGAAGCCGGGTTTGTCCGGCCTAGCTCTTCACCATAGGGAACTCCAGTGCTATTCGTCAAGAAGAAGGACGGGACTCTTCGGCTGTGTATTGATTACCGGGTCCTGAACAGGCTGATGGTCCGGAATACGTACCCCTTTCCAAGGATAGATGAGCTATTTGACCAGCTGGAGGGAGTTCATTGGTTCTCAAAGCTGGATCTGAGATCGGGGTACTACCAGTTATGCATTCAGGAGGATGACATCCAGAAGACGGCCTTCAGAAGTAGATATAGGTTGTACGAGTTTACCGTGATGCCCTTTGGGCTCACAAATGCACCCTCCGCTTTCATGACCCTGATGAACCGGGTGTTCAAAGAGTATCTGGATGTCTTCGTTATTGTATTCATCGACAACATCCTTATCTATTCGAGGACGGAGGAGGAGCACGCGAGGCATCTTGCTTTTACTTTAGAGAAGCTCCGAGAGCATAAGATGTATGCTAAGTTCAGCAAGTGTCAATTCTGGCTAAAGGAGGTGGCCTTTTTTGGCCATGTCATCAGTGGAGCAAGTTTGGCAGTATATCCAGCGAAGGTCCAGGTGGAACGAGATTGACCACCACTAAATACGGCCACAGATGTTTGGAGTTTCTTGGAACTTGTCGGTTATTAGCAAAAGTTCGTAAAGGGGTTCTCTCAGATTGCCCTCCCTCTTACGTCCCTAATGAAGGAGTCTCCTTTTATTTGGACACCATGATGTGAGTCGGCTTTTCAGGAGCTGAAGGATCGACTTACCTCGGCTCCCATCCTTGCTCTTCCATTAGGGAAAAAGGATTACAGGTGTATACGGATGCTTCCTATCAGGGGATGTGTGCCATTCATATGCAGAACGGGCACGTAATAGCCTACGCCTCCCGTCTGCTGAAGAAGCATGAGCAGAACTACCTGATGCACGACTTGGAGATGGGGGCAGTTATTTTTACTCTAAATATTTGGCGACATTACCTCTATAGGGTTCACTGCGACATTTTCTTAGACCACAAGAACTGGAAATACGTAGACACACAGAAGGAGCTAAACATCAAGCAGAGACGCTGGGTAGAGTTTCTGTCTGATTACCAGTACACCATGCACTACCATCCCGGGAAGGCAAATGTGGTCACAGATGCTCTGAGGCGGAGAGCGAGTACGTCAGGAGTAGGCCCGCAGCTGATGACCTTGGAGTTGGTTAAGTCATTTGAAGAGATGCAGATATCACTAATGTCCAAGGATGATCCGGAGTTATACATGGAGTACCTAGGATCGATGATTACCACCGATGATATTTGGGATCGCATCAGAGATGGGCAGAGGCTGGATGCGAGAGCTGAGCCGATATTCAGGGCCTTGGAGGAAGCCAGGCAGGGGATTACTCCTTGAGGGATGAGAACCTGTGTTTCAGAGGCAGGGTCTATATACCGGCAGGAGGCCGGATTCAGGAAGACATCATGATGGAAGCTCACTGCAACCGATACTCGGTACACCCAGGGATCACCAAGATGGTAGCAGATCTGAAGAGGACGATGTACTGGCCGGGCATGAAGAAGGACATTACGTATTTTGTGACGTATTGTGAGGCTTGCCAACTCGTAAAGGCAGAGTGTAAGAATCCGGCCGGATTGCTACAGCCACTTCCGGTGCCGGAGTGAAAGTTTGAGGATATAGCCATGGATTTCATACATGGGCTACCTCGATCCCATGCGGGGAATGACTCGATCTGGGTGATAGTAGACAAGCTAACGAAGTTGGCCAGATTCATTCCATTGGCGAAGGATGCTCTGGTTAGTGTATTAGTACGGAAGTTAATTGAGCAATTTGTGCGCTATCATGGAGTACCCAAGACTATCATTTCAGATCAGGATGGGCAGTTTACATCCAGGGAGTGGAGGTAAGTTCAGGCCCATCTGGGTTCTCGGTTGACATTCAGCACGACTTTTCTTCCTTAGACCGATGGGCAGACGGAGCGCACTTGTAACATCTCTACCCGTCAAGAAGAATATAATAGAGGGTCCGGCCGGGGCCCCACACCATATTCCACAAACAGGCGGAGACGCTACTAAATAATATCATAACCAACGCATCCTAACACAGAGCATTCTAGCGGAAGCTTCACGGTTGAATTAATGAACTCAAGATAAAACAACATTGTCCACTAACATAGGAATGTAAGTATACATCAAAAGAGTCTGGCCTTAAGACCTTACAACAGTTTCTCTTAACAAGAGTGTGGTTTACATACATCGGCACGCAGGCCGGCCACACATGAAGAAAAGAAACAAAACAATGCCTTCGAGGGCAGCAACGCAGCTTTGGGCTTCAGCCCGCTAAGTCCCGCTCGGACCAGCTCCTCCAGCACCTGTAAGAACCAATCCACCAAACGGTGGCAAAACAGGGCAACGGTCAGCATTCAGCTGACCAATTATAACGACCCTGCCCCTGGCACGGGGCAGCGGAATTCCATCCCTGCAAAGCATTCATCCAACATGATATATATAGCCATTCAAGCAAGACGTGCACGCCCGCACAGTCACATATCACAAACGTCGGCTCGACGGCCCGACGCTCCGTGCACTCAGGGCACATTCACACCGTTCAGAGGTCCCAGACATAACGGCGCACTATGAGCATTCTAGTCTGATCGGCTCACCGGCCGTCGACTCTCGCTATGTGATCCTAACAGGGTCTTAAGCACCCAAGGTTAGACAACCATAACGCGGGTACAGATCCACCTTTCCCGTTGCTCACATCGTCAGACTCACGCCTGGACTGACGCGGGTACAGTTTCACCTTGCCCGTTCCACCATTTCCTAGTTGCAGCCTCACGGCTCAACCTTCCACAAAGTAGCACTCACTGCTACAAGAGAGTCCAACTCTCAACACTTCCTGGACTTCCTCCAGTACTTTCCATCATGCATACAAGCAATGATCACGGAGTCTTCTCCGATATGCAACCAAGCATCACCAATCCAGACCATGTCCAGATGGGCTTCACACAGCATGCCTAGATCCGTACTCCAATTCCGGACTCTAACAAGGGGGACTTCACATATCTACCCCAAGGGACGCCACAACCCACCGCACACTCGCGGGGAAGGGTTTTCCCTATGCAATGCAGGAATTAAGGACTTCACATGTCCAAGCAGGAAATCGTTACCCTTGGAGTTCGCTTCGGAGCCATGGAGAGAAATTTGAGACGGATGAAAGCTTTCGCAGCAGCGTTGCCTTCGCAAATCCGATCTCGGCTCGCGATTTGGACCACCGTAGCACCACCGGCAGCCGGACTCCACTTCCTCTTCTTCCTCCTTGCTCTCACCTCTCTCTTACTTTAGAAAGAGAAGATGAAAAGAAGAATGAGCTTCTCCTCCCCTTTTCCCGGCCTTATCAGCCCAGGAATGAACTCCAGCCATAGGATTTTATTTAAAGAAAATGAAGGGCCACGATCTACTGAAAATTCCCCTGAAATTTGGCCGACACGGCCTGTGACACGCCCGTGTCACAGGCCGTGTACCCTTAAGCGGCACACGCGGCAGTCGCACCGACTGAAATATTCGAGAACACGGGCATCGACACGCCCGTGTCGAACCTGACACGCCCGTGTCGGTCATGAGACACGCCCGTGTCTCCTGTTACACGGTACTCACCGATTTCCAAAACCAGTACACGGGTCGGAACACGGCAGCTGACACGCCCGTGTCCAGCCTCACACGCCCGTGTTCAAGGCCGTGTTCAAGGCCGTGTCCGGCTCTGACTTGAATAGGTCAATTTCGAAAATTAATTCGAACACGCCCTGGGACACGCCCGTGTCGAAGGCCGTGTCCCAGGCTCGACGATCGTCGACTCTCAAACGTCGACCAGCCTGAACACGCCCTGAGACACGCCCGTGTCCCAGGCCGTGTACACCCGACACGCCCTGGGACACGCCCGTGTCCCAGGCCGTGTCTAACAGCCTCCAACCCAAAATTGTGTACAACCATATTTTGAGATTTTTGGGGTGTTACAATCCTCCCCCCCTTTATAAAATTTCGTCCCGAAATTTGAAAACAATAGGGAGAAAATAACAAAACATTTATGGGTTTTTATTACATATACAACGAGTGAACAAGTTACGAAAATAACTCGGGAAACTCGGCTCGCATGGTCTGCTCGCGCTCCCATGTTAGCTCTTCTCGGCCACAATTGTCCCACCGGACTTTGACCATCCTGATTACCTTGTTCCGCAACTGTTTCTCGGCTCGATCCTCTATTTGTATAGGCTTCACCTTTGTCGTTAGCCCATACTCAACTGGCACTCGATCATTTTCAACTATATGAGCTGGATCCTTGACTGCTTTGCGTAACACCGAGATGTGAAACACGTCATGCAATCCACTCAATTCCAATGAAAGAGCTAGTCGATAGGCGGCTTCCCCAATTCGCTCCACTACTTCAAACGGACCAAGGTAGCGCGGACTTAGCTTTTTCAACCGCCGGATCCGAGATACGCCTTTGAAGGGCTTAATCTTTAAATAGACCCAGTCACCCACCGCGAACTCCACGTTCCGGTGCTTAGCATTGTAATACTTGGCCTGCCGATCTTGGGCTATTAAGAGCCTCTCTCGAATAGAGCGTATTGTTGAGGTAGCATCCTCGACTTCCTTTTTGCCTAAAAGTTTAGTCTCGCCAGTTTCTGCCCAAGCTAGCGGTGTACGACACTTGCGACCATACAGCGCTTCAAATGGGGCCATGCCTATACTCGCTTGATAGCTATTATTATAGGCAAACTCCACCATAATAAGATGTTCTTCCCACTTCTTACCGAAGTCCAGGGCGCACATACGGAGCATATCCTCCATCGTTCTGTTGGTTCGTTCAGTTTGGCCATCCGTTTGCGGGTGAAAGGCCGTACTGAATGCTAACTTCGTGCCCAACATCTGATGAACTAATCTCCAATCCTTTGAAGTAAAGCGCCCATCTCGGTCACTTACGATGCTCCGGGGAACACCGTGCAATCGAACTATCTGCTCCACATAGAGTTTTGCCAACGTTTCCACTGAATCGTCCCGCTTGTTTGGTATAAAATGAGCCACCTTTGTCAACCGGTCTACAATCACCCAGATTGAGTCATGGCCACGCTGAGATCTCGGCAATCCGTGCACGAAATCCATAGAAATATCCTCAAACTTCCATTGCGGAACCGGCAACGACTTCAGGAAACCACTCGGCCGTTGACATTCTGCCTTTACCAAAGCACAAGTACGACATTTAGCCACATACGCGGCTATGTCCTTCTTTAAACCAGGCCACCAGAACAGTTTCTTCATGTCCTTGTACATTTTTGTGCTCCCAGGGTGAATTGAATACTTTGTAAAATGTGCTTCATATAGCAGTTCTTCCCGCAATTTACCCGCACTAGGGACGCACAATCGGCCATCTTTTCGTAATAAGCCATCATCCCAGGAGAACTGATCACCAGATCCCTCCTTTGCATAGCGTTGGAGACTTTCATCCAACTCCGTTGCCCGCCGAACCCTGTCAGCAAGGTCACACTGAACCTCCAACCAGCTCACGCATGCAACAGTCGAAGAATCTCTTTCCACACAAGATATCTCCAAGGCTTCCAACTCCTGGATTAACCGCTCATCATGTATCTGCAACCAATTTGCCCGTACTGGAGTCCGACGACTCAAGGCATCAGCGACCACATTTCCCTTTCCGGGAACATAATGAATATCGAATGTAAAATCCCCAAGGAATTCCATCCACCTCCTTTGTCGCATATTCAACTCTTTTTGATCAAGCAGATACTTTAAACTTTTATGATCTGTATAAATGTCTACTTTCACGCCATATAGATAATGCCGCCACAATTTTAGCGAAAAGATCACCGCCGCCAACTCCAAATCATGGACGGGGTAATTACGCTCATGCACTTTCAATTGACGTGAACCATAAGCGATCACCTTGCCAAATTGCAGGAGAACGCAGCCTAAGCCGCTTCCTGACGCATCGCTATATATTTCAAATCCGTCTGTACCACATGGCGACGTCAACACGGGCGCCGTGGTCAAACGATTCTTCAGCTCCTCAAAAGCTCGTGCGCACTCCGGCGTCCAAACGAACTTCTGATCCTTTCTCGTCAACGTAGTCAGAGGCAAAGCAATCCGGGAGAAGTTCCCCACGAACCTCCTATAGTAGCCCGCCAGTCCAAGGAAACTCCTGACTTCGGCCACTGAAGATAACACTGGCCAATCCCGAATGGCACTTATCTTAGCCGGATCCACCGCTATGCCCTCTCCACTTACCACATGGCCTAGAAAAGCCACCGACGAGAGCCAGAACTCACACTTTGAGAACTTGGCATACAGCTTATTCCTTCGCAAGGTATGCAATACTAAGCGCAAATGGTTTGCATGATCTTCCTCCGATTGTGAATATACCAGAATATCATCAATAAACACAATCACAAATAGATCCAGGTATTCGCGGAACGTACGATGCATGAGATCCATGAATACCGAAGGCGCATTACACAAGCCGAACGGCATCACTGTGAACTCATAATGACCATAGCGTGTGCCAAACGCTGTCTTGGGAATGTCACCTTCCCTAATCCGCAACTGGTAATACCCGGACTTCAAATCCAACTTCGAATAGACGGTCGAGCCCGCTAGCTGATCGAACAAGTCATCGATCCGAGGAATTGGATACTTGTTTTTCTCCGTCAGCTTGTTCAGTTCGCGATAATCAATACATAGTCGCAAACCACCGTCTTTCTTTTTCACAAAAAGAACAGGTGCGCTCCAAGGTGACATACTTGGGCGTATATAACCCTGCTCCAACAACTCTTGCAACTGAACTTTCAGTTCGGCCATTTCTTTTGGCGCTACCCGATACGGCGAACGGGCCACGGGTTTTGCACCCGGCACCAGCTCGATAGCGAAGTCGATTTCCCTTTGGGGAGGTAACCCTGGAAGGTCCTTTGCAAACACATCCGCATACTCCGACACAATCGGCACTTCACTCACACTGGCCTTCGGCGCCACCGCCTCTATGAGTGTGAAGAACAACTCCGCACCCTTCCGAACTGCCTTAACAACTTGGAGAGCGGATAACAACATCCCACACATCCCTTGCATACCAATGAACTTGGTCTCTTGTTCGGTATTTTGCCCAAGTGTGACCTCTTTTGAAGTGCAATCAATACAGGCACGCTGCTCTGAAAGCCAGTCCATACCAAAGATTATATCAAACTCTTTGATCGGCAATACTAGTGTTTCCACTTTGAACTCCCGACTTCCTATCTTGACCTCAAGACCGCAAGATCGATCCGCGCACATCAAACATCCGTTAGGCAACAACACCTTTACACTGTCTGTCTTGGTCCGGATAGGCACCCCGAAACGCAAGACAAAATCCTCAGACAGAAACGAATGTGAAGCACCTGTGTCGAACAGTGCTCGCGCCGGATACTCTCGTATAAGGACAAACCCTATAACATTACAATTAAAACAAGCACAGCACAACAAAACAAGCATATAAACTCTACGCGCACCTGTGACGACATCTGCCTGCTTGATCGCCTCTTGTTGTCCAAGGTTGAAGACCCTGGGCTGCGCGTGCGAGGCAGAAGACTCCACCACAGTCTTCCCCTTCTCCGCATAAGACGCTCCCGTCTTCTTATCACCCTTTGAAGGACCAAATCGGCATTCACGTGCGAAGTGTCCAACCTTCCCGCACGTATAACAAGCACGAGATCCATTCCCAGATGTGTCTGTCACAGTCGCAGAAGGAGCTTGCCCAGAAGACTTAGACTTCTTATTCCACCTCCTACGGTAGCCAAACTTGTCCGGACGCGGCGGCTTAAACTCCGGCTTCACAACTGCCAAGTTTCCTTTTGCTTGCCCCCGTTTCATGTCCGTCTCCAAAGAACGAGCCGTACAGACTAAGGCTTGGAATCCCTGACTCACAGAACTCGAGAGCAAATACCTTAGCTCATCTCGCAGCCCCGCATAAAACCGACTAGTCTTACGCTCTTCTTCGGCGAAGATCGAACCCGCATATCTTCCCAACCGGGTGAACTCATGCAGGTAGTCATCCACACTTCGATCTCCCTGTGCTAACCGTTGGAACTCCATTTCCATTGATATCCTTTGCTGCATCGGTAGATGTTGTGCTAAGAACAACCGAGAAAATTCTTCCATTGTAATTTCTGCCAATTGCCTGCCGGCCAAGTGATGCAGTTCAATCTCATCCCACCACAATCGCGCCTCTCCTTCCAGTAGGAAAGTGGCTAACATCACTTTCCGTTCCTCCTCAACCCTGATAGCCCTCATAATCCTCTTGATTCTTGCAAGCCAATCCTCTGCTTGGGCCGGTGTACCCGCCCCATGAAACTGCGGAGGGTTGAAGCTCAAGAATTGCTTCCATTGTTGATCTGCTACCCGCGGATCAACTTCGCTTCTATCGGTTCTTGCCGTACCCCAGCTTGCGTTGGCACCACTGCAGGACGTGCTTGCCCCGCTTGCTGAGCATTCATCACCGCAAGTACCGTTTCCGTAATGAGACGGACTGTTTCAGCGGATGGAGGAGTTGTGGGCACCTCGGCTGGTGCCGCACTCTCAACAGAACGTTGTGGTTCGGATTGCCCCGCAACACTTCTGGTCACCTATATGTGTAAATTACACAGGTTAACGACCAATACAAACGGCAATCATACAAAAGAATACACAAGTTCACCAAACAAGTGTATTTGCATTCCTAAGTGGACAATCTTGAGTTCATATTAAGTGTTATAACGACGGCACTGACACGTGCTCGCCCCCTCTCAAAAGAATTCGTCCGCGAATTCGGAAGAGATCGACCAACAAGCTGATACCAAATTGTAACATCTCTACCCGTCAAGAAGAATATAATAGAGGGTCCGGCCGGGGCCCCACACCATATTCCACAAACAGGCGGAGACGCTACTAAATAATATCATAACCAACGCATCCTAACACAGAGCATTCTAGCGGAAGCTTCACGGTTGAATTAATGAACTCAAGATAAAACAACATTGTCCACTAACATAGGAATGTAAGTATACATCAAAAGAGTCTGGCCTTAAGGCCTTACAACAGTTTCTCTTAACAAGAGTGTGGTTTACATACATCGGCACGCAGGCCGGCCACACATGAAGAAAAGAAACAAAACAATGCCTTCGAGGGCAGCAACGCAGCTTTGGGCTTCAGCCCGCTAAGTCCCGCTCGGACCAGCTCCTCCAGCACCTGTAAGAACCAATCCACCAAACGGTGGCAAAACAGGGCAACGGTCAGCATTCAGCTGACCAATTATAACGACCCTGCCCCTGGCACGGGGCAGCGGAATTCCATCCCTGCAAAGCATTCATCCAACATGATATATATAGCCATTCAAGCAAGACGTGCACGCCCGCACAGTCACATATCACAAACGTCGGCTCGACGGCCCGACGCTCCGTGCACTCAGGGCACATTCACACCGTTCAGAGGTCCCAGACATAACGGCGCACTATGAGCATTCTAGTCTGATCGGCTCACCGGCCGTCGACTCTCGCTATGTGATCCTAACAGGGTCTTAAGCACCCAAGGTTAGACAACCATAACGCGGGTACAGATCCACCTTTCCCGTTGCTCACATCGTCAGACTCACGCCTGGACTGACGCGGGTACAGTTTCACCTTGCCCGTTCCACCATTTCCTAGTTGCAGCCTCACGGCTCAACCTTCCACAAAGTAGCACTCACGGCTACAAGAGAGTCCAACTCTCAACACTTCCTGGACTTCCTCCAGTACTTTCCATCATGCATACAAGCAATGATCACGGAGTCTTCTCCGATATGCAACCAAGCATCACCAATCCAGACCATGTCTAGATGGGCTTCACACAGCATGCCTAGATCCGTACTCCAATTCCGGACTCTAACAAGGGGGACTTCACATATCTACCCCAAGGGACGCCACAACCCACCGCACACTCGCGGGGAAGGGTTTTCCCTATGCAATGCAGGAATTAAGGACTTCACATGTCCAAGCAGGAAATCGTTACCCTTGGAGTTCGCTTCAGAGCCATGGAGAGAAATTTGAGACGGATGAAAGCTTTCGCAGCAGTGTTGCCTTCGCAAATCCGATCTCGGCTCGCGATTTGGACCACCGTAGCACCACCGGCAGCCGGACTCCACTTCCTCTTCTTCCTCCTTGCTCTCACCTCTCTCTTACTTTAGAAAGAGAAGATGAAAAGAAGAATGAGCTTCTCCTCCCCTTTTCCCGGCCTTATCAGCCCAGGAATGAACTCCAGCCATAGGATTTTATTTAAAGAAAATGAAGGGCCACGATCTACTGAAAATTCCACTGAAATTTGGCCGACACGGCCTGTGACACGCCCGTGTCACAGGCCGTGTACCCTTAAGCGGCACACGCGGCAGTCGCACCGACTGAAATATTCGAGAACACGGGCATCGACACGCCCGTGTCGAACCTGACACGCCCGTGTCGGTCATGAGACACGCCCGTGTCTCCTGTTACACGGTACTCACCGATTTCCAAAACCAGTACACGGGTCGGAACACGGCAGCTGACACGCCCGTGTCCAGCCTCACACGCCCGTGTTCAAGGCCGTGTTCAAGGCCGTGTCCGGCTCTGACTTGAATAGGTCAATTTCGAAAATTAATTCGAACACGCCCTGGGACACGCCCGTGTCGAAGGCCGTGTCCCAGGCTCGACGATCGTCGACTCTCAAACGTCGACCAGCCTGAACACGCCCTGAGACACGCCCGTGTCCCAGGCCGTGTACACCCGACACGCCCTGGGACACGCCCGTGTCCCAGGCCGTGTCTAACAGCCTCCAACCCAAAATTGTGTACAACCATATTTTGAGATTTTTGGGGTGTTACAGCACTAACCGTACATTGGAAGATCTTTGCGCCTTTGTATTTTGGACCGCGTCGAGCTTTGGGAGAGATTGCTGCCACTGATTGAGTTTTCGTACAACAGTACCCATTAGTTTTGTATATTGGGATTTATAACATCCCATTTCCGACTAGACCCCTAGGAGTGGTTTTGTCATGACTAAGTCATGACAAAACCCTAGAAAGCCCAAGGAGGCCAAGTGACCCAGGCTCAAGGTGAAAATCACCTTGGTCTGCAAGTAGTAGATTAGATATTCACTTAAAATAGATTTTGGTCTCAGGCATTGATTGTGTCGAGTGCACTCAACGCCTTGGGCCAAATTGCGTTGAGTGCGTCGAGTGCACTCAATGCCATCTTATTCAGGAAGACCTTGGGACTCAGGCGTTGAGTGCGTCGAGAGCACTCAACGCCATAGGCCGAATGGCATTTAGTGTGTCGAGTGCACTCAACGCCATCATATTCAGGGAGGATTTTGGGGCGGGCGTTGAGTGTGTCGAGTGCACTCAACGCCATAGGTCCAATGGCGTTGAGTGCGTCGAGTGCACTCAATACCATCATATTCAAGGAGGATTTTGGGGCAGGCGTTGAGTGCATCGAGTGCACTCAACTCCATAGGTTGGATGGCGTTGAGTGCGTCGAGTGCACTCGACGCCGTTTTCACTTAGATTTTTTCTGCATAATTTAGGCGTTGAGTTAACTCAACACCATTGGCAGAATGGCGTCGAGTGCACTTGATGCCATAGGCTGAATGGCTTCGAGAGCGTCGAGTGCACTCAACTCCATATGAATTAGATTATTTCTGGCAATGTTGGCCTGTGTGCTGGTTCGACTGAACTGGACCATTTCGGGAAGTGGGCCAGGATGTGTTATTTAGTCGTTTCTTTTATTAAGACCTATTTAAGACTTATTTGAATAAATATTAACCGGTCAAGTGGAAGAAATGCCACGTGGCTGACGGTTATGAAAATGGAGGAGAGAGAAGGCTTTAGCCATGGCCGAGAACCTGCTTTCATGGCCATTAATGGCACTTGATGCCTTGTCCTTCTTCCACTCCTCTTTTATGGTTGGGTTCAACTCCTCTAGGGAAGAGGAGGATTTTCCAGCCGTTACTTGGCTGGATTGAGCCATGTTTATTCCCCCCACCACCATGGCTGAATTCTCTTTAAAGGACCATTAATGGCCACCACCAGTTAGACCCATCCCCTCCCTCATTTTACTGATATAAAAGCTTCACAAGACTCCAAGCCTTCGTTTCCACACTTTGCCCGAAGGAGACGAGAGATTTCTGTGTGTTGTTGAAGAGCGTCGGCGACACCTCCACCGTTAAAGGCTTTCCGTCGATCGGCACGTCTCCAGCCCGCGAACAAGGTCCTCCCCTCCTCTCTCTCTCTACTGGTAGATCGTAGCTTTCTTAAGGATTAAGAATCGGGCTCAGTTGATCCCAATCGGGAGAGGTTGTCTACCTAGTTTTTCCGCAAAAATGAACCATTGAGTTCGTCGGATTCCGCTGCTCCGGCGGCTGCGCCGCCGCCCAGCGATGGCCACCGCCTCAACAAAGGTGGTGGTGGCGGTGGCTGGCCAGGGAAATGGCTGGATGGCCAGCAGCAGCGCCTGGAATATGCTCCAGGTCGGGCTAATCACGGACCTTGGCTAGAGGAAGAAGATGACCAATATACGATAGATCTGCTTTAAGATTTGTGCTGGGTTAAATTATTAATTTATTTTATTTTAATTTCTGCCCTGTTTACTAGATAGTTTTAAATTAAATATTAAAAATAGGTAGGCCCCTCTACAGGAAAGATGACCAACATGAAATTTGTAGGCCGTGAAGTCTAGTTTTATTTAAAATTTAGATGAACCCATTTGGGTAAGTGGTTTGACCACAACACCTTGTTTGGTGGGGTATATACCTAGGCTAGACCAGATTGTATTTTGAGTTCTCCCACCAACCCAGCCATCCAAATGAATTGAAATTTTGGATGGGGTTCACTATTACCTATACCTAGAACATATCCAAAAAGGAGGATATTTGGAAAACATTTTCCAATAGTTTTGGAAAAATTTAATAATCCATATACAATTTATTTAGGTGTCCCAAATAACTCAAAAAACCCCACAATTTTGGAGGGTGATCTTAGGGGATATCTTAAGGCTCTGGCAAAAATCTCAACCCAATTGGGTTTGATTTGAATAGGTTTTGGTGTGACCAAAGTTTGGTCTCCTAAGAGGTAAATAAGGGCAAGGAATATTTGGGGCATGGAAGGGTCAATTCTCACCCAAATGGGTTGGGACCTTGTCCAGAGCCCCATGATCGGTAAAAATACCCTCTCAAGGAGTTTGAGATGAATTGGGGTGGGTTAGCCCTAGGACCCTAGTTCAAACCTTAAGGTTGGACTTTGGGGGTTTGTGAAGGACATAGGGTGATATGTCCTTGTATGGACTTGGTATTTAGAGCAAATAATTATAGGTGGTGAAATACCCTAGGAAGTGATTGGGTAGTAGTTGGACACAAATACCCCTCATAAACCACTTAATTAGTATTTAGGTCTTTACACCCTAGGAATTTTATAATGGGTCATATGACCTTGATCCTTAGTAAAAATTTGGTATGAGTGTTTTCATAGGGATATTCATATCTGGGAATTTTGTTATGGATTTTAGATCAATAAATATAATACTTCATTTACAAACCATCAAATTGTACTATCTACTTAGAAATTTCTTATGATTTAACCACTCACTGGAATCTTATGAAATTTAGTCACAAGACCTTTTATGATGTTATAAATCTTTGTAAATTTTTGTGGAATTTTTGGAAGTCTTGTTATATGGGTTGCTTCACAAAGTGATATTTTTCCATGTAAAACAATTTGAATTAATTTTGGAACTTTGTAGGCTTGAAAAATTATGATATTTGCTCAGAAGTCCTATTTGGTCAGCCTTAAGATTCAGTAATTTTTCTGTAATTTTCTAATAATAAATTGTAGTACTTCCTTCTTTATCCATGATTGTTGGAATTACATTGGATTAATTAGTTAGAAGCCAAAACATTTAAGGAAAATTATGGAATTTTATACGTATTGTTAATTATCTGTTATCTAGTGTTCAAAAATTTTGGTGGTCATTACTTGAGAAAATATTGTACATCATGTTCAATTCAAGCATGGATTAGTTTGGAAAGAAATTAATTAAATATCAAACAAATTAGGAAAATTGTGAATTATTGGATTTAGCCTAATCATGTCATGATAGACTCCCAGTAAATAGCTTATGATATTTGGATAAATAATTTGGGAACTTCCCATTGTATACATCATATAGCATAGGATGGTCTGCGTTTAGTAAAAACTGCAGGAATCATATTATGGTGCAAAATGAACTTAGGAAGCTGGCATATTAGTGTATTGATTTGGTAAGTGAACAGGAGGGGTAGAGTGTTGGAATGGCTAGTGTTAAGTGGTGTCCGGGATCGATGAAGGATCGTCTTTTCCGTGAAGAGGAAGAGTCAAATACACTAGGGTTAGACCCAGTATAATATTAAAAGGGATCGGGATAAGGGTAATAACCAATAATATTAAGTGTCATGTGAAAGGGAACGATGGGCTTCAGCTACCATCATAGTTCCTAGTTCCCTTTGAGAGCCCTTCACGGGGTATGCCGGGGGCAGTCCTGGGCTAACGTAAACCGTAGGAATAATAAACTAAAAGAGCAACTAGTATAACTAGGGTTTCACATTCATACACCTCGGTAGCTCGAGAGGTTGACTTGGTTGGTTTGATTGTTATCCGGACGGTAGGTTCAAAAGGTAGATGCACGGACGAGATAGTCCGGGGAGCCGGTGGCTCAGAAGGTTTTGGATACAGAATAAGGTGGTGGGTCTTCGGTATTGGCGATCCTTCACACCGACATCGATACGTTGACTCGGCGGTGTGGGACACTTAGCCAAAGAAAGTCTAGTGGATATAGTCAGCATCAGTACGCGGATACTCTAGGTTGTGTTCTTCTATGGGGCGTACGGAAGGGCTAGGCCCGGTAGTGTGAATACCCGCCTAGGAGTGGGGGGCCCGACCCACTGTCTCTGTTTGCCACTGCGGAGGTTCCTGGGAGTGAAGCTAGCTGCCCAAACAGGGGGAACTAAAGGTCTGTGCGCATAGAGTCGTGGGCGTGAGTTGTACTTGCATGAATCATTGCATAGCATTTCACTACACTCATATTTGCATACAACCGACACCCCAACGTATAAATCAGTATGAGACTTTTTATACGATGGGAGCCTTGCAGAAGACTCCTTAACTTATAAGTTTGTATGAGCATTCATATAAGTTAAGGTTACTTATTTCTTACCTTGTCTTTCTTACATATGCTACATATTCTACTTGTTTACTTTACTGTTCATCATTTCAGAACTGCTAGATTGTACCTTTCTACCTTAGCTGTTTATACAATATATAAAACTGCTAGATTAGTTCCACTGTCATCTGTTTTGCTTACTCTCCACCTTTGTATCTTCTCTTTCCTCCTCTCCGTTCAGTGCCTAGGAGCCGTGGGGGAAGGGGTAGTGGATGATAGGACTTAGTCTTTATGACTAATAGTTTTCGGACCACAACATTACATGAGCTCCAGATGGGAGACAGGGACCAGCGGCCCAGGGACCAGCACCAGCGGAGTACGGTGCGCATGGAGGTGGGCCAGTCTAGTTCCGGAGCATCTGTGACCAGCTCCGTGAGTGATTAGTCTTTCTTATAGCTTCCGCGAGGAGTGATATGTAGTGAGGACTCTGATGTACCGGGCTTGAGCCCGTTTATATTTCATCTGTACTGATCTTTTGCAGTACTATCTTCTTTCTATATTTATGGAATTGCTGTGATTTTCATTTATATATGATTCTGTGGACTTGATTATATTCAGTTTATATTTACTTCTCTCTCTTTTGTGATCGAAAAGGCCAGCAGAATTGACGTTTTGTAGTGGAGGCCTTCCCGAGTGTCGGTGCCACCGCAAAACGGCAATTCTGGGCATAAGACCCCGGGGGTTTGAAAAAAAAATGGGGTCTTACATTTTCTATCTCAAAATTCGAGTCTCAGATTGGAGTGGTGGGGCCTATTAGCACGTGTGGACAGGATGGGCCAACGACGTGGGACTAATCGTAGCTTGCCTTTTTGTGTTCATGCTGGACCGCCCGACACTCAATCCACAACGGTTTTGGCGCTCCGCACCGACAAGGATCTGGAAACATAGGAGAGTATGGGGAACCTCTGCGAGCGGTGGCAGTGCTACCACAATGTGTTGCTTGACCTGAACAAGAAACAGATTAGAATCCCTATTTTATAGTGTTCATCATTAAGTCCTTTATATGTTGTTATGGCTGGATTTCGGCTTATATGTCACGAAAGTTGGTGATTTGAGTTTTAAAATATTGAAATTATTCTTTGGTCTAAGGCTTCATTTGGTTCGGCGGTGGCGGGTCGATCCAGCGGGTGGAAACGGAGTGTTCGAAATGGAGGGGGGAGGTGGCTGCTCCAAACGGAGCTTTTTGAGGGCGTTTCTCAAGGGGGGCGGGTGGAAACGGAGCAAACGCCGCCGGAGGTTCATTTGTTTTTCCTCCTTCCGGCGGCGTTTGCTCAAAACGGAGCAACGAAACGCCCAAACAAATGGAGCCTAAGATAACGTCGTTTTATCCATTCTTGAAAGCAGTATCATTTGGCTTTGGTGGAAAAAAATTTTCGGGTGAGAAATGGAACTCAAGGTGGAGTTTAAACTTTTCTCATCGCACCTAAGCTCCAAAATGGATATTTACTTGGCACGAGAATCTATGATGGTGTTTTTATTATAACTAAAATGAATTTAAAAACCAGCAAATTGATAAAATGATGCTAGCAAAATATCGTCCAATAAATCTGAAATATCATCCGATTTTGATGAAATATCCCTAACCTATATCTGAAATATCTGCTTACACTCTGATATTTCAGGATGCATGTGAAACAATTTTTGGGGCTTACGGATCCGCTATTCCACATCATGAATAAGAGGGCTGAATGCAAAATATTTCAACAGAGGAAAGCACAATTCAACTAAAGAGGTGTAAATGACATAAAACAAGCATATTGATTCCTTCTTTGCTGAGACTGGGATCCAAAATTGCCTCTCTGAAAGTCCCTAAAGTGAAAAGTTTATTCATTTTAATGATATAATAAATGTATCTTCAGTAATGTTGATGATTTAATTTTTTAAAGAAGTATTTCTAAGATGACTGAAGCCTTAAAGGTCTATATCATGCGCACACCTTGGCTTAGAATTCATAGTTGTTTACAGTGTAGATGAGTTGTTCATTGCCAAAACTCTTTGGGTGCATTCGTTTGGAGAGAGTTGGGGCTCTCCAATTAGAATTGGAAGATCAATTTCACTGAAATTGAGCCCAATATTGAAGCCTCACTTTTATCAACCGAACAGATATCATTGATTGAGTTTTATATTGATGTTTAAGAAATATATTGGTCATTCTTGCATAAATTTATGAAAATAATATTCCAGAATCTAAACATTACATAACTTATGATTTACAATGTTCTTCGCGTGGTGCTCTTATATATTTAACATATGATTGTAATTTGGGTAGAAATCTAGAAGATGAAAACAGAACTTTGGTTTTTTGTTTTAAAATTTGCAATACCTTTTCTTCATGATCCTCTAAAAAAATAACATTTTTTCACTTTCACCCAATGAAACAAATCTGAACAAGAACGATGCATACGTAAATATTACAACTCCAATAAAAATACACAAAGGAATGTATCGACGTCCGTTACAGAATATACCGTGGAGAAGCCGGACTCGCTCGATCCGTGGGAGAGAATAATCTGACTGCAATCCGCTAGCACATCAGACACACAAGGTTCACCAAGAACCTTCGTCGTCTGATGACAACCAAATCACCCGCCACTACAGAAGATGTACCGTCGAGGCCAACTGCACTCACGCACGCCATCGATGACAAGCCGCACCACCAAAGAGACACATCATCTAGGTCACTACACTCTCGCATGCCTTCGCCGCCATGCCTGCACTGCCGACGAGAAACTCTGTCTAGGCCACTGCACCGCCGCAAGCATTCGCCGCTATGCAAGCACCACCTAATCTCCTCCAAGATCGGTAGAGATCCTCTCCTCCAAAACTGACGGCTATTTCCTCCAAAGCCGGTTGATACGTTGAGAGTCTCACGCGAGAGAAATGTTTCACCGCAATCGCGCGGTGTTGCACAAATGGCAACCACCGGCGGCATCCAACAGGGATCTCTCACCCCTTGCGGCACCAAGAGTGAGAAGACAGCGGTGGCGGCAGCTCCTCCCTCCAACACTAACAGGGGGGTGGTTCTTCTCCCACGTGAACAAGAGGTTCTCCCTCACGTCAAAATTGGCGACTGTCGGTGATTCTTCCCAGGAACAGGTAAAAAAAACCTATATATATAGAGCAATGTTAAAGGCACATATATTTTGGCTATGTGCACCCACATATTATGTGCACACGATTAAATTTTATTAGCAATCGAAATTTATATGTGCACACAAAATAAAAACTAGTTTTTTTTCATCTCCTTCCCTCTCGCTTTGAAGGAGAGGGGTCGCCGGCGAGAGCTCAAAATGGAGGAGTCATCGCCATTAGGAAAGAAAGGCGCAGGCTCGTCAGCAAGATGAACTCTGGAGCAGGAGAGGGGTCGTCGGCGTGAGTAAATGTGGTCGTCAGCTTCGTCTTCCTGCGAATTAGGGAGGCTGGATGTTGGTCGATGAGAGTACAAATGCCGAGATCGAGAAACACTAAGGCTTCGTTTGGTTCGGCGTTTCGCCGCCTCTGTTTGGAGCAAACGCCACTGAACGTCGGGTAAATATAGTCTGGAGCAGGAGAGGGGCAGACGAGCCTGCACCTTTCTTTCCTAACGACGATGACTCCTCCACATTGAGCTCTCGCCGGCGACCCCTCTCCTTTAGAGTGAGAGAGGAGATGCAAAAAAAAACTAGTTTTTATTTTGTGTGCACATATAGATTTCGGTTGCAAATAAAATTTAGTCGTGTGCACATAATATTTAGGTGCACATAGCCAAAACATGTGTGCCTTTAACATTGCACTATATATATTTATATATATATCAACATAGGTGATGGTGATTTAAATTCAAGAGAGAGAGAGAGAGAGCTCTCTCTCTCTACAAGGAAACCAATAAAGGGGCCCGCTAACTTCCTTACATGGTGTTTCATTGCATGGCGTTTCCAATCGATGCCCCATTCACTCTCCTACCATCCATAGTGTTTTCGAATTGGATCCGATCCAAAAAAATACAACAATCACCACCTTGATTGGAGATTCGGAACCACCACATGCACGAATCACTCACTGCACACAGCAACAACTACACCATGCAACTGTGCACGTAGCACCGCCTCAGTCTGAGACATCAACCGACTTACTGCAGTCGACTCATCTCTGCTCTGGCTCAACCCATGAACGTCGTCGCAACGTGCTGGTAGAAACTGACTCGCAAAACCCGAGTCCCAGAAGGAAGATACTAAGTATTGTCTCGTATTTCTTCGTCACACTGATATTACTTTTCTCTGTTGCCGCTCCTCTCCCTCACCTACTCCGTGCACATACCAGCAATGCCTCTCAGAAAACATTTCCTGCTTGAAGAAAGTTGGGGTGTTACAAATCTTGTCCTCAGAATGCCGCTGAATACTGTATATGATTCGTTGGAATGTCGTTGGTGAAACCTTGTGCACTCGGTTACCTGCTCACTAGCAACAATACGGGAAAGCTTGTCGCCGAAGGAATGCTGCAGAAGACTGTATTCGATTCGCTAGTGTGTGCTCAGAGTAGGTTAGGGAGAGGAGCGGCAGTAGAGAAAAGTAATATCGGCGTCACGAAGAAATACGAAACAATACACATTTTAAATAAATTTAAAAATTAAACTTATGGAATAGGGTTGCCTGTTTGGCGGGGCAGCACAAGCACTAATTTTTTTGTTGCCACCGCAAAACTTACCAGCCGCGGGTGATGGGGACCTGCTGCATGTAGGCAGAGCTGTAGCCCTTTTATAAGGCTGCAACGTTGTTTTTTAATATATATATATATATATATATATATATATATATATATATATATATATATATATATATATATATATATATATATTTAAAAATATATATATATATTTAATAATTATTTAGTCTTTAATTAAATTAAAAGAATTTATTTTAAGTTTTAATGTTAAGTATATTCTATAAAAATATAAGTTTTAACGTTTACGGTAATCAATCTTATAATTTTTAATTTTTTAATTAATTATATTACACGTTAATATATTAAAAAAATTAAATACGTATATACATTTAACCATAATGCTTTCCTTGAAATCTCGCCACACACCCCAAGCACTCGAATTGTCTCTTCGTACAAGACTGAAAATCTGGTGCGTATAGCGTATGGTGCGGGCGAAATTCCGACCGTACACATGGCGAAAATACGATCGTATTTGAAATTCAAAAATACAGTCATATTTCCGCGCAGATTCCCACCGTATGATCGTGAATCGTGCGAACGGGCCGACTGTCGTCGGGACCCAGCCGACGAGCGTCGGCCAAGACACCTAGTTATACACAGGTACTAAGAATCATGTAACTTACTGAAAATCATTAATTGGTGGAACTTAGCTAGCGACGAAGGAACTCTTGATGTACATACATAGACACACCTAGCTAGACACATGGCTAGTGACTTAGGTGTTCAATTGCATGTGGCCGTGGTGGTGGATGTGTCTACATGAAATAGGCACTTTTGATGGGCGAGTCATGGTGGTTGTTGGTTCAGTTTTAAGTGGATGCTCATACGATAAACTTGTTGTACGTAGTGGAAGATCAACGCTAATAGTGCAAGCTTATTGAGAATCATTAATTGATGGATCGAGTACATAATCAAAAGAAACTTAATGTATAGTAAGTTATTTGAAATAAAAAATATACATAATTACTTAAATCATAATTAATCAATATTTAATATTCATTTGTTCTAATAATCATTCAAAAAATGAACATAATGTACATTTTTTTACCTTTGCCTGATAGTTCTGGTTGGATGAGGAGAATAGATCACAGTCATTTTAATATATAAAGGGGTAGTACACATCCGTTGATATTCCACACAATCCTCCTGAATTTGAGGCTCCACAGAGCATTCTCATGTACCCGCCCTCCCCCCACATCGGCCCCGACGAGTTCCTCAAACTCCAATATTTGATGTCATCCAATGTTTGTCTGTATCCCACCACTGTCATTTCATGATCCAAATTCGTGCCGCTTTTTTGGACGAACATTTCCTGAGAAAGAAACAAAAGAAGATAATTTTAAAGGAGTTCTGATGTGGAAATCTTAATCAAGCAATAAAAGTGAACAATGAGATTGTTTGATATACTCCGTACTAGTCCTCGAAATCGGAACCATGCGAGTCAATTGCGACGGATACTAGCTGATTTGCTACCACTTTAAGTAGAGAATGCTCATTTTCTGAAACCTTTTTATAACTATCAATAAACACCAATACACTATTTTTCTATTGAATCAACGATTCATGTATGTCATAATTTTTAGAATAATATATTTGACGAAAACAATATTCATGCTTCTTTTTAATTAGAATTAATTTTACCATAACGACGCATTTTTCAACTTTTGTTGTATATGGATATGCGGCTTCCAAGGTTATTCTTTTTTTCTGAATGAAATCAAAAACATCGACCTAAGAGCCCTCACGACAGCCTTTATTCATCTTTTTGCAGTGAACTAGATGTGGCACGGATAAAATAAATCAACATCTTTATCCTGATTTTATAAATTCCCTCCACCGCCGCCACAGCTGATAATGCCCAAAAACTCCCTGGATATGCATGTATAGAAAATGCGCAATTGTTGGAATTTTAAAAAAAAATAAAAGAAGAAATTATATGTGGTATCATACTCATTTGTCATGATTTCCAATATGGTTAAACGATGAGATAGTCTGTTGATGTCGAGACTCTCATAATCGAAGGATGGACGACCATCATGGGCGGAGCTGCAAATGGCGTGGTGAGAGTGAATGCCAGAGCCGGCTGTGGGGAGGATGCGGTGGTGGTGAATTCCAGAGACGGCAACATAGAGGGCGTGGTGGCTGTGAATGGCATTGTCGGCGTAGCCACATAGGCATTGCCGGCGTAGGCATTGTAGTCATTGGCATTGCCGGCGTAGGGCGGAGGAGAAGGTCTTGGTTGTCAACATGATGTGAAATAAAAAAAAATATAAAGAAGGGCATGTCGGAGGCCGAGCATCAACAGAAGGGCATGTCGGAGGAGGCGGGTTCCTTCCAAAGCCGGTGCTTGTTTATCGATCTGGAGTAGGTGGCTGAGTTCTAGGTGTGCGATCCGTGGTTCACGTCCGCGCCGGCGTACGTCCACGTAGAAGATTTGGTTGTTCGTGGACTCATCGAATGGCTCACCAGCAAGGATACGTGAAAGGTTGCCACTGGAATGCTGCAGTATTCGATTCGCTGGATAAATCTTGTCCCTGAAATGTCATTGAAGACTGTATTTGATTCGCTGGAATTCCGCTGGTGAAAGCTTGTGCACTCGGTTACCTGCTCACTAGCAACGATATGGGAAAGCTTATCGCCAGAGGAATGCCGCAGAAGACTGTATTTGATTCGTTGGTGTGTGCTTGGAGTAGGTGAGGGAGAGATCGGCGGAAGAGAAAAGTACTATCGATGTGACAAAAAAATATGAGACAATACACATTTAAATAAAATTAAAAATAAAACTTACGGAATAGGGTTGCCTATTTGGCGGGGCACCACAGGCACCAAATTTTTTGCTGCCACCGCAAAACTTACCGGTCGCGAGTGGTGGGGACCTGTGGCAGGTAGGCGGCGCTGCAGTCCTTTTACAGGGCTGCAACGCTATTTTTTAAAAATATATATATATATTTTTTTTAATAAAATTTATTTTTATATTTAATAAATATTTAGCCTTTAATTAAATAAAAAAAATTGATTTTAAGTTTTTACCGAATACTATTTTCTATAAAAATATAAGTTTTGATGTTTACTATAATCAATTTTATAACTTTTAACTCTTTATTTAATTATATTACACATTAATATATTAAAAAAAATACATATATACTTTTAACCCAAATGTTCTCATTGGGCTCTCGCCACACACCCTAAGCACTCGACCGGTCTCTTCGTACAAAACTGAAAATCTGGTGCATATAACGTATGGTGTGGGTAAATTCCGATCGTACACGCGGCGAAAATTCGAATGTATTTGAAATTCAAAAATACAATCATATTTTTGCGCAGATTCTCATTGTATGATCGCGAATCGCGCGAGCGGCGAAGGGGCAGACCGTCGTCGAGACCGAGCTGGCGAGGGCCGGCCAAGACACCTAGTTGGACACAGGTGCTGTGAATCATGTAGCTTACTGAGAATCAAAAATTGGTGGAACCTAGCTAGCGACAAAGGTACTCTTGATGTATATGCATAGACAACTAGCTAGACACATGGCTGGTGACTTAGGTGTTCAATTGCATGTGGCCGTGGTGGTCGTTGTGGCTACATGAAATAGGCACTTTTGATGGGGAAGTCATGGTGGCTGTGGGATCAGTTTTAAGTGGATGCTCATACGTTCAACATGTTGTACATAGTGGAAGATCAACGCTAACCGTGCAAGATTATTGAGAATCATTAATTGGTGGATCGAGTGCATAATCAAAATGAACTTAATGTATAGTAAGTTATTTGAAAGAAAAAATACATAATTATTTAAATCATAATTAATCAATATTTAATATTCATTTGTTCTAATAATCATTGAAAAAAATTGGCATAATGTACAATTTTTTTACCTTCGCCTGATAGTTCTAGCTGGCTAAAAAAGAATAGATCTCAGTCATTTTAATATATAATGGGGTAGTACACATCCGTTGCTATTCCACGCAATCCTCCTGGATTGGAGGCACCACAGATAATTCTCATGTACCCGCCCTCCCCCCACATATGCCCCCATGAGTTCCTCAAAATCCAATATTTGATGACATTCAATGTTTGTCCGTATCCCTCCACCATCATTTCAAGATCCAAATTCGTGTCGTTGTTTTGGACGAACACTCCATGGGAAAGAAACAAAAAAAGATAATTTTAAAGGAGTTATTGTGTGGATAACTTAATCAACCAATAAAAGTGAACAATGAGATTGTTTGAGATACTCCGTAGTAGTCCTCGAAATCGGAACAATGTGAGTCAATTACGACGGATACTGGCTGATTTGCTACCACCTTAAGTAGAGAATCCTCATTCTTTGGAACTTTTTTATAAACATCAATAAACACCAATAGACTATTTTCCGATTGAATCAACGATCCAAGTATGTCATGATTTTTAGAAGAATATATTTGAAGAAAACAATCATGCATCTTTTGAAATTAAAATTAATTTTATCTTAACGACGTTTTTTCCATCTTTTGTTATATATGGATATGCGACTTCAAAGGCAATTCCATTTTTCTAAATGAAATTAAAGGCACCGACATATGAGTCGCCACGGCATACCTTTATTCATCTTTTTGCAGTGAATTAGATGATGCACCGACAAAGAAATCAGCATATTTGTCCTTATTTTATAAATTCCCTCCACCGCCGCCACAGGTGAGAATGCCCAGCAACTCCCTGGATATGCATGCCATGTATCAAAAATGTGCAGTTGTTGAAATTTTCAAAGAAAAAAATAAAAGAAGAAAATATAAGTGGTATCATACTACATTTGCCTTGGTTTCCGATAGGGTTAACATCGCCTTTCTTTCCCCAGTCAACGGAGAGAGACAAACTGTTGATGTCGAGACTCTCATAATCGAAGGAGGGGCGGCCATCGTGGGCGGAGCTGTAGAGGGCGCGGTGGGAGTGAATGCTAGAGCTAGCTATGAGGAGGATGCAGTGGTGGTGAATGCCAGAGCAGGTGGCACGGATGGCGTGGTGGCTATGAATGGCATTGCCGGCGTAGCCACGTAGGAATTACTGGTGTAGGCATTGCAGTCGTTGGCATTGCCGGCGTAGCCACGTAGGAATTACTGGTGTAGGCATTGCAGTCGTTGGCATTGTCGGCGTAGGGCGGAGGAGAAGGCCTTGGTTGTAAACATGATGTGAAATCAAAAAATATTTATTATGAAACGATCAATAGAAGGGATTCGTGAAGCAGGCCGAGCATCAGCAAAAGGGCATGTCGGAGCGGAAGGTTCCATCCAAAGTCGGTGCTTGTTTATTGATCTGGAGTTGGTGGCCGAGTTCTAGGTGTGCGGTCTGTAGTTCACGTCCGTGCCGACGGACATCCAAGCAGCTGATTTTGTTGTTCGTGGACTCGGTGAATGACTCGCCAGCAAGGATACAAGAAAGGTTGCTGTCGGATTGCTGCAGTATTCGATTCACTGGATAAATCTTGTAACGCCCCCATCCGTCTCATAACATATAACTGAAGGTCCTGCCGGGGTCCGACGCCATATACTACAGACAATTAAAGGAGTTACTAATTGAAACAATAATCCAATTTCACGCACCCTAACACAGAGTTCATTATAGCGGAAGTAATTTAGAGGTTTACAGGAACCCAACAAATTGAATGTCCACTAACACAGAAGTGGGAATTATAAGCCAAATACACAAATAACATTGGCCTTAAGGCCTTACAATGTTCAACTTGAATTAAATAGTCTTGCAAATATCGGCACGTTTGCCGGCCACACATGAATGATAAAGTAAACAGGTAATTCACTTTGGCCTTCAAGTGTCAGCTTAGCAATTCTGGGCTCCAGCCCGATATTTACCGCTTTGCTCAGCTACACCTGCATGAAACATTCCACCACAACGGTGGAAAACAATGGCAACGGTTAGCATTAGCTAACAAAATTAAAACCACCCCACCCTCACTCAAGGTGGTGGTTCTCCTTCCTACAGGCATTAGCATAATCAAATATTGGCAATAAGAACATGCTGATTAGGCACGATTCGCCACAGACAATAGCACGAATGCCCAATTTCCCATGCACTTAGGACACATTATCGGTGTACCGAAATTTCCAAAGTTAACACCTCCATTCTCAGTGATGGTTAGCATATCTTGAGCATTCTCTAGTCTTTCCAGGCCGAAGCCAAAGACTCGCTCCTATGGCTACGACAAAGTCATGGTGATCCCCGGATACACTCTTTGACTCACTCCAAGTCAAATGGTATAGGGTTGGGTATGCTTCAGCTCTTTCCCGACGCTCAAATCACGGGGCATAACAAGCCACGATGCGGGTCAGCCTCCCCTTTCCCATTCACAACCATACATAACTCTGTTATGATCCAAGGCAGGCACTCACGGCCGCTTAAGCTGGGCCACATATGATCTCAGCTCTCACACGATGGCAACCTGGTCTTCAAGAGACAAGCATCAAAAAATGGCCCCGAGGTCTCCAAGAGATAAGACTCAACAAACAGTACAGTGCTCACTGGGAGCTATCGCCAGCGATAGCCCTACCGCCTCGTGGTAGGGGATAAACTATCGATTCTTCCCCCTTTTTTGGGTGTTGGGTACATTGGAAACAATGTACTTGATTTGAAGAAGCTCTTTCAACTCCATGATATACACAAATATGTATTTGATGTATGTTTCAGTTCATGTATGCAGGTTGCCTATTTCATAATGATTGGACAGGTGGTTCAAGTCATATTGATAGGTGGACTCAAAAAAGCTGACTAAAAAGTGAAGAAAATTTTACAAGTATAAAAACGTCGAGTGAAGTCAGTAAAGTGTTGAGTGAAGTCAACACAGTCAACATCTAGCAACTTGCAGTGCAGAAAAATGGCTAAGTACAAAAGTGTCGACACACTTCAACTATGTCGACACCTTTGCAAGAGCAGTGTCGAGATAAGTCAGTTATCTCGACACCTTGATGATTCAAGACAACTGTATCGAGACAAGTCAGTTATCTCGACACCTTGAAGATTCGAGACAGTTGTGTCGTGATATGTCAGTTATCTCGACACTTTGAAGACTAAGCCACCAGTGTCGAGACAAGTCAGATACCTTGACACAATGAAGAATTGAAGTTCCGACTAAAAGTGCAGACACCTAGAAGACAGTAGTGTCGAGACAATTCAACTGTCTCGACACAGTGAAGAATTAAAACAAGTGTCGATACCAGGAAGGCTGAAGTGTCGAGAAAATTCAACTATCTCGACACAGTGAAGAATAAAGCAAGTGTCGACACCCGGTATGCAGTAGTGTTGAGATAATTCAACTGTCTTGACATAGTGAAGAATAAAGCAAGTGTCGACATCCGGCAGGTAGCAGTGTCGAGACAATTCAACTTTCTCGACACAATGCAGATTTAAAGATGTCGACACAGAGAACTGTTGTGTCGAGACAAGTCAACTGTCTCGACACCTTCAGACTGAAAATTCTACTAAGTAAAATTGTATCGAGACTGCTAAGATGTCTCGACACCTTTTAAGAACACTTAAGTAATAAAGTGTCGAGAGACTTTGGACATCTCGACACTTATGTTTTTGAAGATGTGCAGAATCAACACAGAAGTGTCAAGACATGTCAGAAATATCACATCAGCTGCAGTATCGTGATATCTCATCAGAAACTGTTTGAAGGAAGAATTAGAGTATGATGGCATAATGATGACGTCATCAATCAGAAGCCAACTACCTGTGAAGACAATAAATAGAGGGGTTTTCTACAAAGAATTGAGCGATCAGAAATCAATCAGAAAAATCATCCTATTCTCACATTCTTATTTTTCTAAGCCAGGGGAGGGCGACAATCCCGAGAAGAAGGAAGACGAAAGTCTTCAAGAAATCTTCAGATCCTATCATCAAGTTGATCAGAAGATTAAGGTGGATCTGTTCTACAAGTTCTTCACGGAAATCAAGCCAATCAACATCAAGAACTTGCCGATCCAGGAAAGAATCATTTAAAGTTAGCTTACTTTTCAAGAATCTATCCAGTGCAGCTGAATTGAAGAATCTGAATTCACTCAGATAAGTCAGATTACTAAATGGTTGTTTTCTGAAGATTACTTTTCTTATTTACCTCTTAATTTTGTAAGATCTCTTGAGATCTGAGTGAGTTGGAGATTAATTCTCTGAGTTGTAAGCCTAATTTATAAAGGATGAGGTAGGGTTCTTGAGGGACCTTAGGTAGGTGATTTATGTGGGATCTCTGAGGTGTAAGCCTATGTTATTAAGGCTGAGATAGGGTTTTTGAGGGACCTGAGGTAGGAGATTGGGTGAATCTCTGATGTATGACCTAGTGGTTTGAGTTTAGGTTTCTTAACAGAAACTGAGCCTGTAAGATCTTTTGATCTGAGTTGAAGAGGAAGAGATATAACTTTATCTAGCACATTGCTAGTGAAGAAGAAGGGGGAAAGTGGATGTACCCTAGATAGGGGAACCACTATAAAATTGTTGTGTACTCTTTGGATTGCTTATGCTTGTGTTGTGTTCTGAGAATTGTTTGTGTTGTGATCTAGTGAAAGAATATTTTCAAATATCTGCTGAACAGTTAATCTAAGTGACAAAAAATTTTAAAGACACATATTCACCCCCCTCTAGGTGATTAACTACCCATAGATTTAGTTTTTAAGTGGTATCAGAGGGAGGTTATTCAAAGAATGATCTAACAGTCTAAAAAAGATCCTAAGGGTGGTTGAAACATATTAGTTCTAATGGCTTATGAATCTCACAGAAAACTCAGTTATATGAAATTGCCTATATATACTAAGGATAACTTTGTTATATGGAAGCAAAGATTGAGATTGTTTATGAAGGCTTCAGATCTAGGAATCTTTGTCACAATACATGAAGGACCATATATTACAATGAAGATCTCTGTCTTAGATGCAAATGTTTAAACCCCTACGAAAATGTCTGAGATGACAAAGGATGAGGTGGTTCTTGTTACCATGGATTAAAGAGCACAAAATATATTTGTCATTGCAATAGATAATTCAACCTTTCAGAATCTAGTACATTATAAAATATCTAAGGAGATGTGGGACACTCTCATAGTCTACATGGAAGACACAGAAAAAGTAAGAGATGACAGAAATTCTCTACTCAACCAGCAGTATAGGGCATTCAGGCAAGGAAAGACTGATTCTATAGAACTATGTTATGAAAAGTTCTTTAGAATAGTCAATGACTTAAAGAATTATGGCAGATAAATCTAAATTATGAGTTTAATGACAAATTTCTGAGATCCCTAAATAAATAATGGGACATTAAGATTTGTGTTCTAAGGGAAATGAGGAATCTGAGAAACATGTTACCCCAAGACTTATATGGGAATTAGTTATCACATGAGCTTCAATTAAATTCTAGAAAAGCTAAAGCTGAATCTGCCAGAAGTTCAAGTAAAACTAGATTTGTGGCCTTCAAAGAAGATGCATCAAAGAAGGCTAGAAGAGAAATCTCATCATCACCAAGAAGGGATGAAGATATAGACACTACTAAAAACAGACTTTTAGCCACGGCAGATTTCCGTGGCTAAAAGTCCAAAACCGTGGCTAATAACTATTAGCCACGGCCTACCCTCGGCAAATGGGAATGGGCAATGCGAGCGTGGCTAATAGTATTAGCCACGCTGAATCCGTGGCTAATAAGTTATTAGCCACAGTTCAATTGTCGTGGCTAAAAGTTACTCATTTGTCATAGTTCAATTGTCGTGGCTAAAGGGCCTGTAATAAACCTAACATAAAAAATATTCGGCCGCCCGCCGCCGCCGCCTGACCGCCGCCGCCGCCTGACCGCCGCCGCCGCCCGACCGCCACCGCCGCCACGTCGATTTCATTTTAAACAATAATTTTGAATGGCCTATATAAACCTCAAATCGAGCTTTTTATTGGCGGTGTGAGACTAAAAAAACCCAACATTTTGCCACGGATTAGGCTTTCGTGGCTAATACTAGATTATTAGCCACGAAACAGGCAAACCGTGGCAAAAAGTCGGGTTATTTGCCACGGATTAGTCATTTGTGGCTAATACAAGCTTATTAGCCACGGAATAGGAACCGTGGCTAATACTTCAGTATTAGCCACGGTTTTTCCCCGTGGCAAAAAAATTGTGGCTAAAAGCCATTTTTATAGTAATGAGATAGCACTGGAACTAGTTCTTCATCGGAAGAATTATCAGATGATGAATTGGCACTGTTCACCAAGCAATTCAAGAAAATAATGAGAAGAAGGAAGAAATGGAATACGAAGAAATAATTTGGACCAAGTTCTAGTAAAAGCAAAGACAGACATAGTGACAAATCTGTGGTCAGGTATGATTCACACCAGAATAAATAAATTAAGACTGAAATTATCTGTTATTGTTGTAACAGGACTGGACATATCATTGTTGACTATCCAGCAAAAAAAGAGAACAGGAAGTCCAAGGATAAGAAATTCTATAAAGATAAGAAATCAGAAAAGGGTCTGATGGTAAAGAAGTCAAAGACCTTATCTGATTGTGATACTGATTCAACTGAATCAGAAGAAGAACATGCTCATATTGGACTATTCTCTTATGAAGAGGAATTCATCCAAAAGGCCATATAAAAGGGCAAAAACTCCACAACTTCATCACACTATGGTGATTCAGAAGATGATGTGGAGGTTAACCCAATGGCACTATCTAATGATCCAGAAACAGATACTCATGTAATCTATGACAATTCTATTTGTTCTAAAACTTCTGTTTATGAGACTAGGGATGAGCTAGACTTATATGACTCAAAGGTTGATTCACATAAGTCTAACCCTGAGACTGAACTGCAGCAGCTCACAGTCAAATTTGGAAAACTGTTGGAAGCTCTTGTAAATAGCATGAAACTTGTCAAAGAGCAAGCTATAAAGATTACATCACTAAAAGGTCTTGAGTATCATCATAAGATGGATACTCAGAAGATAGGTCTTCAAAGCTCAAAGTTGGCTAAGTTGACTAAGATCATTGATGATCAAATTATATTGCTAAAACAAAAAGATACAACCATTCAGGAATTAGAACTCAAACTCATGAATTAGAAAGACTAGTACAACTATTTTCTAAACCTAAAACTGTGCTGCCCATTATAGATAGCTTCTCAGGAACACCTGGAAGTGGACTCGGTTATGTTAAACCTAAGAGAAGAAGAGGCAAAAGGCTGACAGGACAAAAAGGTGCAGTTATGCCACAACCTGTGTTCTAGACTAAGGGAAATGAAATCCAAAAGTCTAGACTAATTGGACCAAACTCATATGTGAATAGGAAAGTTATTCCTAATGTGCTTGCTCCAAGGAGGACTATGGTGACTGAGAGGCAAAACTATTATTATGCTCCCAGTCAAAATACAATTATCAAGTTTGCTGATTGCTGTCCTAAGGAATATCACCATAAGGTTCCTTATATTCCTCCAAAGAGGAGGTATAACAGATATGAATGTTGGTGTTGTAGAGAAATTGGACACTTTGCCCTAGACTGTTAGTTCAATCAAACTATGTCTCATGGCCAGAAGATGTTCTCAGCTAAGAAATTTTTAGGTGGTCTCAATAGAGCCCCAGCTAATAAGCACCTAGGACCCAAGACAATTTGGGTTCCTAAGGATAAATAAATTCTTTTTTGTAGGTATGTCCAAGCACCAAAGATAGACTCATCTGGTACTTGGATAGTGGATGTTCCAAACACATGACTGGAATAAGGAATAACTTGAGAGAATTTATCCTAGTGAAGAATGGACCAAAGGTGATCTTTGGTGGAGATGATAAAGGAATTACCAGAGGTTATGGTAAGATCTCAATGGCTTAGTCACTTCACTAAAGTAGCTTATGTGGAAGGGTTGCAATACAATCTTATAAGCATAAGCAAACTTTGTGAACTTGGTTATGACATTTCATTCCACAAGGATGAGTACCTCATAAAGAAGTCAAGTGACCAAAAGATCATCTTGATAGGCACTAGGTGTGAGAATGTGTATTGTTTGAATTTTCTTTGTTTAAAGTCAGACTCACCCATATGTCTAGTTGCAAATGAGAAAGCTTCACACTATGTCAAATTGCATAAGAGGCTAGCTTATTTGAACTATAAGGCCATAGGCAAGCTTTTCAATAAAGAGCTAGTTAGGAATGGTCCTAACATTAAATGCTCTAGGGAGAGCATTTGCTTTGCATGCCGAAAAGGCAAGCAGACGAAAGCTTCATTCAAAAGTATTGAAACCAAAGACTTAATGAGGTGTTTATACCTATTACATATGAACTTGTTTGGTCCTATGCTAGTTCATAGTCTAGGAAGAAAAGTCTATACTTTTGTGATTGTTGATGATTATTCCAGATTTACTTGGGTTTTCTTTTTAAGGAAAAAGTCTGAAACTCCTAATTTCTTCAAGACATTTGTCAAATAAATACAGAATGAATTTAACAGTTTTGTGGTTAGAATCAGAAGTGATCATGGATTTGAATTTTATTCTGAATGCATGACAAAGTTTTGTGAAGAACTTGGGATTCAACAAGAGTTTTCCACTCCATGAACACCTCAACAAAATGGAATTGCTGAGAGAAAGAACAGAGCTCTCATTAAAGTTGGAAGAATCATGCTGAGTGATTCTTCTCTTCTAGAATATTTCTGGGATGAAGCAATTAACACAGCATGTCATGTTCTTAATAGAGCTTCAATCAACAAAATGTTGAATAAGACTCCTTATGAACTAATGAAGGGCAGAAAATCAAACTTGGTCTATTTTAGAATCTTTGGATGTAGATATTTTGTCTTAAATAATGGGAAAACATACATAACTAAGTTTGCTGAGAAGTCTTATGAAGGCATATTTGTTGGTTATAGTAACCACAGTAAGGCTGATAGGGTATACAACTTGAGGGATCAAGTTGTGGAGGAGTTTGTTCATGTTATATTTGATGAAAGTTCTATGTTTTACAATTATAAGCCAGGTACATCAAGCATAATAGGAGAAGACTTAAAGCTAAAGGAGCTATCAATAGAGGACTTAGTTATGCAAGCCAAGGTATACAAGATGGAGTCAACATTATTGAGGAAGTGCTTGCATAGGAACAACCAGAAGAAGTCACATTACCAGTAGTTGTCAACATCTATGGGATCATCCAAGGGAATTGATCATTGGAGATGCAGCTTATGGTGTGACCACAAGAAGTAGACATCACAACACTATGATGTACTCAAGTTTTCTGTCTCAAATAGAACCAAAGAAGTTTGAAGAAGCCAATATAGATCCATTTTTGGATGGGTGCTATGCAGGAATAATTGAACCAGTTCAAGAGATGTAAAGTCTGGAAGCTGGTTCCCAAAACAGATGACTGTAACATTGTAGGAACTAAATGGATATACAGGAACAAACTGGATGAGAATGGTGTTATAGTCAGAAATAAAGTTAGACTGGTTGCAAAGGGATATAGACAAGAAGAGGGTATGGACTTTGATCAAACCTTTGCACCAGTGGCTAGATTGGAGGCTATTAGACTCTTCCTAGCATATGCAGCCTACAAAGGATTCAAAGTTTATCAAATGGATGTGAAGTCAGCCTTCCTTAATGGTAACCATAAAGAAAGGGTCTATATTGAGAAACCATCAGGTTTTGTTGACTCTACTAAACCTAATCATGTTTATTTATTATTAAGAGGTCTCTATGGATTAAAACAAACCCCAAGGGCTTGGTATGATACTCTGTCTAAATTCCTTTTGGAGAACAAATTCTCAAGATGGAAAATAGACAAAACATTATTCCTAAGGGAATTCAAAGGCAAGACTATCTTAATACAAATATATGTAGATGACATTATATTTGATTCTACTGATGAGTCACTTTGCACTATGTTTGCCAAACTTATGCAAGGTAAGTTTGAGATGAGTAGCATAGGTGAACTCAAGTTTTTCTTGGGTCTCCAAGTTAAGCAAACTATAGATGGACTTTTCATTAGTCAGTCTAAGTTCACCAAGGAGATAATCAAGAAGTACGACATAGAAACAACCACTTCAATGAGAACTCCTATGGGGTTCAGTATGTCTTAAGACAAGGATGGTGCTGACAAGACAGATGATATCACCTTGTATAGGGTCATAGTTGGATCACTGCTCTGTTTAACAGCCAGTAGGCAAGAAATAATGTGTGTTACTTGTGTCTGTTCTAGGTATCAAGCCTGCCCTAAAGAAGCTCATTATACAGCAGTTAAAAGAATATTGAGATATCTAAATGGCACACCTAATCTTGTCTTATAGTATCCCGGTAATAGTGATTTTGAACTGACAGGCTTTTCAGATGCAAATTATGTAGGATATAAAGAAGGCAGGAAAAATACATCAGGCTTATGTCAATTCCTTGGAAGATGGCTGGTGTCATGGAGTAGTAAAAAGCAAATAAGTATAACAATATCCACACCTGAACCTGAGTACATTTCAGCTGAAAGTTGTTGTGCACAATTGCTTTGGATTCAGCATCAGTTATAAGATTACAATATTTAGCTAAGTAAAATTCCATTATTTTGTGATTCTACTAGTGCTATTTCAATTGCAAAATAATCCTATGTCACATAGTAGAACTAAACATATTGAAATTAGATATCACTTTATTAGGGAACATGTAGAAAATGGAGATATTAATCTCGAATTTGTTCTAACAAATAAACAAATTGCTGATATTCTCATTAAGCCCCTAGATGAAGAGAAGTTTAATTTCTTTAAATTTGAACTTGGCATGTTGAATCTTGAGTAATTTATGCATACATAAAAAACTGAAATAAAATAAGAATAAAATATAAATGTCAGTAATTAAGTTTACTTACCTAAATATCAAGAATAGACATTAAAAATGTCGAGTATTATATTTTAGAAAACAAAATGTTGACTAAGTCAAAAGTTGTGTCGAGACACCAGAGAACGTATCGAGACATCTAAGAAAGTGTCGTGACACTAGAAAATGTGTCGACACTATATAGAGTAATATGTCGAGACACCAGAAAGTTTGTCGACACTGCATAACTACAATGTGTCGAGACACTAAAGTGTCGAGACATGAGGGTGTCGATACCCTAAGGTATATGTCAAGAGACATTAACCTTGTGTCGACTTGTGTCGACACATCTCGACAGAAAAGTTTTCCTGTGTCGACACTAGGTATTTACCTAAAAATTTGGAACATTCTAAATGCAGTATGCCCTTTCGTCTTTAGGAAAGAATAGACTATAAATAGGGTGTGAGAGTAGAAGTCGACTACGCTTTCTTGATTTCTTGAACTTTTGATTCCTGAGTGTCGAGACCTAGAACCCTGATCAGTAGACACTCGTCACTCTTTTCTCTCCATTCTCATGGCTCCTAAGAATGACGATAACATCTTTGAAGGATATGAACTTGTTCGCAATGTATTCAACTCGGCGGATGAATTAATTAGGAATGTAATAACCATAATTAATGAAGCAGGTCTGGAATATCTGCTCTCTAAACCGTCAAATATCTGGAAATGAGAAGTTTCAGAATTCTTATTCAATGCTCATCTGGATTCAAACTCAGAAAAGATTAAGTCTAAAGTGAATGGAGCAAAGGTTAAACTCATAACTAGGAGATTGGCCAAGGTTTTTCAAATACCAATAATTGATCAAGACGATGTCCTTGATTTTGCCAAGACTGCAAATCCTTTGGTGTGGTGTGGATTGGTCTAACCACAAAAATTGGAGGCACTCTGATCAGGAAGGGTATGAATACACAAGGCATATCCCTGTTTGAGATAGTAGGAAAGGTGCTGCTGTACAAGACAGGGACACATGACAGGATCTCTGCATTTATGTTTGAGCTGATCACTAGAAAAATATTCAAATTCAGGACTAATTGGATCAAAATAGTCTTTGACAGGATTGCAGAGAGCATCCAGAAGCCAAATATGGGCAGAATAATAAGCCTCTACTTGGTTCATACCATTCCTAATAGCCTCAACCTCAAGATTGGATTTAAGATCAATCACATGAGGAGAATGGACATGAGGATATTGGCAAGGTGGGAAAGAGTACTATCCAAGAAAACACCTATAGTGGAAAAGGAGAATGAGAAAAACAAGAAGGCAGTAGTTATGGAAGAAGATTCTTTCAGTGGATCTGTAGAACAAGAAAGTTCCAGCTCAGAAAAATAGGATGATACAACACTTGTAAAATCTCGAAGGACCTCTCCTGTTACTGGTAATCAGATGTAGGGGGAGACAATTCCAGATAGGGATCCAAGTGAGGGGGATAACCTCAATGTTCTGCCAGATATTGATAGGGATACTGTGAATACAATAGTAATGGAAGTTATACATGAGCTAGATACTATTCTGGCACAAGTAGAAGTCCCTGAACAGGAAATGTATGATAAAGAGAATGAGGAGGTAGTCTTTAAGGAGACAGAGGAAGAAATCCTTCTGAACAAAGATACAGATATCCAAGGGGAGATGACTGCTCTTCTAGATAATCCAGTTTATAATGACATAGATCTTGGTGAAGAAGGTGCAAGGGTTGAGGGGGAGTTAGCAGACTTGGCCCCAAATACTGAAAAATTTAAAGAGCCTACATCTGTGGAAGTAGTCAGTTCTTCAGAATCTGAGGAGGAAAAAGCCTCTCAGATAAAGAAAAGGAAAATAATTGAACTCAAAAAGAGAAGCACAAGCTATAAGAAGATCATTTAGTCTGGAACAACATTTGCTCCTTCTGTGGATTTAAGCTCAATTATAGTTCAACTGTAAATTATGTTAGATCAACAAAGAACTCAACTTGAGAAATATGTAAATGAGAGCAATAAGAAGTTGCAGTTCCAGCTGGCCCAGGAAATCAAATCCATTAGATTTGAAGTCAATCTGTTGAAGACAGATATGACAGATTTCTTTCAAAGAGGGGCTAATGTTATAGTGTATATTGCTAAACAACAAGTGGAGTCAAAGAAAATTGAAGATGAAATAGGTGTAAAATCAGGATATCTCATGGAAAATCAGACTAGAATGAATGAGAATATAATAGTTATGCATGATACTATACTGGTAAAGATAGCTGAGCAAACTACTGCTCTGGAGACTAAGATAACCTCTTCCTCCAAGGATATTGAAACTCAGCTATCTACTCACAAAGACTCTTTGGTTAAGGAAGTGAAGGCCTCTGAAAAAGAATTGGATGAACATTTGCTCAAAGTTAAGAATCTTATGTTCTCAGGAATTAATTATCTAGATGGTCAAGTCAGGTTTCATAAGAATGATTTAAGAGATCATGTAGAAAGAGAAGTCATAAAGGGAGAGAGAGTAATGATAAAAGCAAGCTATGAGCATGTTATTTGGACCTCAAATAGCATCAGAGAAACTCTAGGTCATCCTCCCATATGGTATGATGAAGATCAAACTGTTCAATAATAACACAGCAGATAGGGGTAAATGGTATTCAGAACAGGAAAGTGTCAAGCATACAAAGCAGCAGGAGATCATCCACAAATTCAGAAATGATCTGAAGGCAGGGAAGTTCCCAGCTGATTCTATTGAGCCCAGCAAATATTTTTCCAAGCCCTATCACTATCTTGAAAGGCAAAGGCTCAAGCAAGAAGAAATTTCAAAAGCTAAGAATGTCAAGGGAAAGGAGAAAGTAGCTGATGACAAGGTGTATGAAGTCAAAGCTAAATATTTTCTCAAGCCCTATCACAGTCAGGAAAAGACATTGTCATCAAAGAGCCAGAGCAATCTTAGATTATTTTTTTTTCTAGGCATTATGTAATTTTGTTTTAAGAACATTGTAACTAAACAAAAAACTGTAAAGTGTAATCTTTTAACAAGTTGTAATGAAAAAATTTTGTTGCACTCAATTCTATCTGTGTTATCATTGCTGTTCTTTATAACTTTGTTCAACACTTTTCATATACATCTTAATTGTTATATTTTGGTATTGTGGTGTATATCATTGAATTGAGGTTATGTCTTCTCCAAATAGGGGGAGATTGTTGGATACATTGGAAACAATGTGCTTGATTTGAAGAAGCCCTTTCAACTCAATGATATACAAAAATATGTATTTGATGTATGTTTTAGTTCATGTATGCAGGTTGCCTATTTAATATTGATTGGAGAGGTGGTTCAAGTCATATTGACAGGTGGACTCAAAAAAGCTGACTAAAAAGTGAAGAAAATTTTCTGAGTACAAAAGCATCGAGTGAAGTCAGCAAAGTGCCGAGTGAAGTCAGCACAGTCAACATCTAGCAACTTGCATTGCAGAAAAATGGATAAGTACAAAAGGGTCGACACACTTAAACTATGTCGACACCTTTGTAAGAGCAGTGTCGAGACAAGTTAGTTATCTCGACACTTTGAAGATTCATGACAGTTGTGTTGTGATAAGTCAGTTATCTCGACACCTTGAAGATTCAAGATCGCTGTGTCGAGACAAGTCAGTTATCTCGATACTTTGAAGATTAAGCCAGTAGTGTCGAGATAAGTCAGATATCTCGACACAATGATGAATTGAAGTGCAGACTTAAAGTGCCGACACCTAGAAGGCAATAGTGCCGATACAATTCAACTGTCTCGACACAGTAAAGAATTAAAATAAGTGTCGACACCGGGCAGGCTGAAGTGTCGAGACAATTCAACTGTCTCGACACAATGGAGAATAAAGCAAGTGTTGACACCCGGCAGGCAGTAGTGTAGAGACAATTCAACTGTCTCGACACAGTGAAGAATAAAGCAAGTGTCGACACCCGGCAGACAGTAGTGTTAAGACAATTCAACTGTCTCGACACAATGCAGATTTAAAGATGTCGACCCAGACAACAGTTCTGTTGAGACAAGTCAACTATCACGACACCTTCAAGTTCAGACTGAAAATTCTACTAAGTAAAATTGTGTCGAGACTGCTAAGATGTCTTAACACCTTCTAAGAACACTTAAGTAATAAAGTGTCGAGACACTTTAGACATCTCGACACCTATGTTTCTGAAGATGTGCAGAATCAACACAAAAGTGTCAAGACATGTCAGAAATGTCACATCAGCTACAGTATCGTGATATCTCATCAGAAACTATTTGAAGGAAGAATTAGAGTATGATGGAAAAATGATGATGTCATCAATCAGAATCCAACTACCTATGAAGGCTATAAATAGAGGGGATGTCTACACAGAATTGAGCGATAAGAAATCAATCAGAAAAATCAACCTATTCTCTCATTCTTATTTTTCTATGTCAGGGGATGATGACAATCCCGAGAACATGGAAGACGAAGGTCTTCAAGAAAATCTTTAGATCATGTTATCAAGTTGATCAGAAGATTAAGGTGGATCTATTCTAAAAGTTCTTCACGGAAATCAAGCCCATCAACATCAAGAACTTGCCAATCCAGGAAAGAATCATTTACAGCTAGCTTGTTTTTAAGAATCTATCAAGTGCAGCTGAATTGAAGAATCTAAATTCTCTCAGATAAATCAGATTACAGAATTGTTGTTTTCTGAAGATTAATTTTCTTATTACCTCTTAATTTTGTAAGATCTCTTTGGGATCGGAGTGGGTAGGAGATTAATTCTCTGAGTTGTAAGCCTAATTTATAAAGGCTGAGGTAGGGTTCTTGAGGGACCTGAGGGAGGTGATTTGTGTGGGATCATTGAGGTGTAAGCATGTGTTATAAAGGCTGAGGTAGGGTTCTTGAGAGACCTGAGGTAGGAGATTGGGTGAATCTCTGAGGTAGGACCTGTTGGTCTGAGTTTAGGTTTCTTAACAGAAACTGAGTCTATAAGATCTTTTGATCTGAGTTGAAGAGGAAGAGATATAACCTTATCTAGCACATTGCTAGTGAGGAAGAAGGGGGAAAGTTGATGTACCCTAGATAGGAGAACCACTATGAAATTGCTGTGTACTCGGTGGATTGCTTGTGCTTGTGCTGTGTTCTGAGAATTGTTTGTGCGATGATCTAGTGAAAGAATATTTTCAAATATCTGCTGAACAGTTAATCTAAGTGACAAAGAATTGTAAAGACACCTATTCACCCCCCCCCCCCTCTAGGTGATTAACTACCCATAGATTTATCTTTCACTATGTGTTTTCATGGATTCTTCTTCTAGTACTCTCAACGCAGTCATCTGCATATCCCGTGACTCCGAAATCTACGCGATTACCATGGAGTCTTCTCCGGCATACAAACATACAAACATCACCAATCAAGACCAACATGTCTGGATGAGCTTCACACAGCATGCCTATTCCATACTTTGATTCTTGATCTAAATGCAACACTAACGGGGATACACGGATCTACCTGTCAGGAAAACCACTTCCACGTGTTCGTGGAGCATCTGCCCTCAAATGCCAAAACGAAGGACTTCACATGTTCAAGGAAGAGGATCGTTACCCTAAAAGTCCTTTTCGGTGCCATGGAAGAGATTCTAGTTGGAAGGAAACGACCGTTACAGCTTTGCCTCCTTAGATCCAAACTCGTCCTGCGAATCCGAGCACCGAAACTTTAACGGCGGTGAGATCTCCTTCGTCTGAACTTCCATCTTCCTGCTACAGCCGCTCATCCCAAAATCTCCAAAGGAATGAAGTGAAACCGTCACTTCCTAGGCTTTATATCGAGCTACCACCGCAAAGTAACTAGCAACTGCCATGTGGTACTGTTAATCAATGCCTCCTTTCGTGTGCCACCGCCTAGGCCCTCCAATCACAGGTCGGCACGTGGTCACGCCGTTACAGAATTGCTATCGATAGACTCCTGCCGCCACACAGTAACTAGTGTCGGTTACGACACGACCGCCACCGCTACTGCCATATGACAGCTGCTACCGCGCGCGATAGTAACCCGAGATCTTCTCCTATAAATTGACCAAGCTACCGCTAGCGGTATCTCTACCGCTAGGCGATATCTTCCCGAGAGACAAGCAAAATAATCAGCCTCGCTGACGCCGCGCGATAACGACCTATCGCCGCGCGGTAGACGGACGCAACCGCCACGCGGTATCGCTATCGCCACACGATACCTCTCGGAAAACATTTCCTGCTTGAAGAAACTTGGTTCATTACAAATCTTGTCGCCAGAATGCCGCTGAAGACTGTATTTTATTCGCTAGAATGCCGCTGGTGAAAGCTTGTGCACTCGGTTATCTGCTCACCAGCAACGATACGGGAAAGCTTGTCGCCGAAGGAATGCCGCAGAAAACTGTATTCGATTCGCTGGTGTGTGCTCGGAGTAGGTGAGGGAGAGGAGCGACAGCAAAGAAAAGTATTATCGGTGTGGCGAAGAAATACGAGACAATACACCTTTTAAATAAAATGAAAAATTAAACTTATGGAATAGGGGTGCCTGTTTGGCGTGGTTGCAAAGACACCTATTTTTTTGCTGCCACAGCAAAACTTACCGGTCGCGGGTGGTGGGGACCTGCGGTAGGTAGGCGGCACTGCAGTCCTTTTACAGGGCAGCAGCGGTGTTTCTTTTAAAATATATATATTTTAAAAATATATTTTTATATTTAATAATTATTTAGCCTTTAATTAATTTAAAAGAATTGATTTTAAGTTTTAACATTTACTATAGTATATAAAAATATATGTTTTAACGTTTACTATAATCAACCTTATAACTTTTAACTTTAAAAATAAATTATATTACACATTAATATATTAAAAAAATGTAAAAACATATATACATTTTACCCTAATGCTCTCCTTGGGCTCTCGCCACACAACCCAAGCACTCAACTTATCTCTTTGTATAAGACTGAAAATCTGGTGCGTATAACGTATGGTGCGGGTGAAATTCTGACCGTACACGTGGCAAAAATACGATCGTATTTGAAATTCAAAAATACGGTCGTATTTTCGCACAGATTCCCCCGTATGATCGTGAATCATGCGAGCGGCAAAAGAGCCGACCGTTGTCAGGACCCAGCCGACGAGGGCCGGCCAAGACACCTAGCTAGACACAGGTACTGGGAATCATGTAGCTTACTGAGAATCATTAATTGGTGGAACCTAGCTGATAGTTTTACTTTCAAGACTACTTAAACACCTAGAGGGGGGGTGAATAGGTTCTAATGCTTGTTTTCACTTTAGGCAGAATATAACTACTGAATAAAATAGAATGCAGAATATACTTCAGCAAACACAGCACAGCAATCACAGATATTCACACATCACAGAATGCACACAGATTTATAGTGGTTTCCCAAGGTCTGGGTACATCCACTTTCCCCTTCACCTATCTAGCAGTGTGCTAGATTCGGCCTAACTTCCTTCTTTAACTCAGATCCACAGATCCTACAGCTCAGAACCTGCAAAGGTTCCTACAACTCGGGCTAATCAGCCCTACCTCAGCCTTGACACAAGGCCTACAACTCAGAGAAATACCTTCTCCTACACTCAGGCATACACAGCCCTACCACTCAGAGATCAAATCTCCTACACTCAGCCTTTATAACATAAGCTTACAACTCAGATCTATATTAATAGATCCTACAGAATTTGAAAAGAATTTTATTATATCTTGCCTTTGTTGAGAGAGAAGGGACAAGACAGTATTTGATCAGCTGATGGATGAAATCAACTGAATCTTAGCTTTCTTCAAAGCTTCTTGAATCTGAACTTAGCTGAGTAGATTTCCTGACAGCTTCTTGAGAAACCTGTGACAGCTTCCTTCTTGATCTTCAAATGGCTGGATCTCTCTCTATCCAATACCTTTGATAATACTTCAAAATTCTTGGACGAATTCTACTTAGACAGATCCTGAGAGGTTGTACCCTTCAGAATGTCTTCTTAGATCTTCTGATGAAGATCTTCTTCCGTGCCTTGCACTTTCTTGATTTGATTACTCAATCAGTTTCTATGTGTGTTGCTTCTTAATCAAAAATCAATTGTCGTGTATTCTACTTCTGAATCTGTCTATTTATATACCTTCTTCATGGTAATCGGCTGATCCGGTTTCTAACTAACTTCTGACAAGTCTTACAGCTTCAGTTAACCTGTTGTAACTCACAGCTGTCAAGTCTTCAAACAGATCTTGTTCCTTTGTCTTGGTCAGCAAAGTGTCTAGAATGTCTGTCAGAAAGTGTCGAGACCATCTGTCAATATGTGTCGACACAAGTAACTTTGGTGTCGACACAGCCTTTGATGATGTCGACATGTTTGCCTTTAAGTCGACTCAGCTTCTTCAGACTGCATCTTGAGAATGAGTCGACACTGAGTATTTGTGTCGACTCAAACACTTCATCATTCTTCAGCAAATGACTTGGTCTGGACTTTGCAGTGTGTCGACACAAGTCCTGTGTGTCGACACAGTTGATGTAGATTCAGAACATAGTATGTGTCGACACTGCCTTTAGGCGTCGACACAGCTGTTGTCTACTCTGCCTATATGTGTCGACTCAGTCTTCTGGTGTCGACACAAATGTAGTCGACTCTACCTCAGTGTGTCGACACAGCCTTCTAGTGTCGACTCTGCTTCCCGGTGTCGACACAGATGTTGTCGACTCTTTTTCTCTGTGTCGACACAACCTTCTTCAAGTGTTGACATAATTATTCTGAAGTGTCGACACAACTTCTTCTGGTGTCGATACATGGACTTAGAATAATTTTCCTGCTTTTTAGTACATTCTTAACCTGCACATGTCAACTCAAAATAACATCAAATACACCTTGATGTACATCATTGAGCTAAGTTAGGCTTCTTCAAACCAGGTACACATTTTCCAATGTACCCAACAATCTCCCCCTATTTGGAGAAGTCATAACCCTTTTAGCTAATGATATACACCATTTATAAAAATTTAACATGATGATGTATATAAGCATGACATAACAGGAAACATTTAAAAGCAAATATTAAGTAACAGATTCATCACAGAATAAAGATGAACATGAAGAAATAATTACAGAACAATGTTTTGTTTATAAACTTAGAAATGTTTGTTACAGCTTGTTTACATTGATTGGTAAAACAAACAAATCACTACAAAATATTTGAAAGAACTGATAAGCTTAATCTAAGACTTATCAGGCTCCTTTATGACAATTCCTTTGCCTGGTTGAATTTGAGCCTTCACAGTAGGTTCAGTAACATCAGCAGGCATCTTGCCTTTCAGTTCAGCTTTCTTCTGAGCTTCCTCCTTGAGCCTTTGCCTTTCAAAGTAATGAAAGGGCTTGGGAAAAAATTTGCTGGGCTCCTGAGCATCTGGTGGTAGCCTCCCCATCTTAGCTTTCCTTCTAAACTGAACTATGGCCTCCTGCCTAGCCTCATACTTTTGCCATTCAATTCCATTATACCATTTTCCTCTTTCATGGACTTGATCCTTCACAGCCTTCCAGACAGTTAATATAATGTTTCTTGAAGTGGGGCTCCACTGCTCAAAATCAGGTCTAAGTTCAGCTTGCTCTCTAAATCTCTTCTTGGACAATTGAGCATCTTGTTGTTCTTTCAAACTTGCTTCAGGCTTATCAACTTTTTCAATAACAACATTTGTAACCTCCTTTGGAGGACTGTACATGGCCTGCACTTGCTGTTGAATCATATCAAAATCAGCAGGGGGGTAATTGACTTGGGCAACCTCAGGTTGATTGCCTTCAAGTAGACCTTGGTGAATGCCTGACTCAGCAACAATATCATCATCACATAATGGTGGATAGCCCAATGTGGCTCTTACACTGTTGGTTATCCACTTGGCATGTTCTGAGCAAGCATGAATAAGTACCCTCTCCCCCTTTAGGACTTCTCTGGCAACTTGATCCCTAAGATCATCCTTTTGAAACCTTATTTGATTATCAAGAAAATTCACACCCTCTTTAAAGAATGGTTTTAATTTAAGAAGCTTGTTAGATATTTCTTTCTGTGAGGTGGTGATAGCAGTGTGAACTGAATCTAGGGCAGCCTTGAGCTTCTGATCATAAACTTCCATGTCTGTAGCCCTTGCAGCAGTCAGGCTGGTAGCAGTATCTTTTAACTCAGTGAGAATTTCATTGTGAGATTCAGTCAGATTGTCATTCATTCTCAGCTGATTTTCTAGAACATATCCTTGTTTCAAGGCAATGTCATCCACTTTTGTAAGGATAGTTTGCTGTTGTTGAGCTAGAAAAACCACAGCATTACCTCCCTTGTGCAAGCAATCTGCCATCTCCTTTTTATGCAGGTTTACTTCAAATCTGATGGACTTAATGTCTTGAGCCAAATCAAATTGAAGTGATTTATTACTCTCATCAACATATCTCTCCAAAGTTAATCTCTGCTCATCCATCTTTACCTGCAAATCTACCATGAACTTATTGTAATCAAAAGCAGAAGAAGATTGATGAGTTGAAGTCTATAGAGCCTGCTTATAGCTATGGCTTCTTCTCTTGAAGACCATGAGCTTCCTTTTCTTAGCCTCTCTGGCATTGTTAGTCTCAGATTCTGAAGAGCTTTTAATCTGAACTCTTTCAGGAGGTGTTGTAGAAATTTCTGTCTCAGTGAAATGTTGTTCTTTCTCAACATTCACTTGCTCCCCCTCAACAGCACCTTTCTCCTCCTCAACCCTATCAGAAGCAATGCCATCATCAGGAAACAACTCATCTAGAGTGAATTCCTTTTGTGCTAGTGCAGGAGATGATACATCAATATCTGCAGTGTTTAAATATTCTGATAAGTTTATTCCTTCTTCCACTTGTACTGTTTCCACAATGGTCTCTCCCGGCAGTTGTTCAGGATTAGAAATGTGCTGGGCAGGAGAATGAACTGGCTCCCCCTGCACCTGTGCAGGTAATGTTTCTTCCTGGGCATGAGTAGACCCTGTCTGGTCCTCAGCTGGTTCTCTAACTTGTTCTTCTTGATGTTGTTCAGTGCCTTGTTCATGGCCAGGTGATATCTCAGTTATGTCCTGCCTGTCCACAACAGGCATCTCTTTGGACAGAACTCTATCCCACCTTGAGAATAATCTCATATCAATTTTTCTCATGTGATTGATTTTGGACCCTGGTATCTGTTGCATAACTTCTGGAATGACTCCAGCCAGGTATAAACTCAAAATCCTAGCCAAATTTGGCTTCTTAATACCTTCCTTGATTTTATCAAACACAACTCCTGACTAGTCTGTGTTAATCCTGAAGATTATCCTTGTCATGAGATTAAACATTAAGGCCGAAATCATATCATGCCCTCCTGGTTTACACAAAATTACTTTTCCTATTACTTCAGATAGAAATTTGCTCTGTTGATTCATTCCTTTTCGGTTGATGGCTGCTCCAATCTTTATGGTTGGATCCAATCCACACCATTGGAGAGCCTCCCTTGTCTTAGAGGCTGGGACCTCTTCTTCATCTTGTATGCTAGGTAGTTGAAGAGTCTTTCTTAAACTTCTTGGAGTAAGTTTCACTGTTGTCCCATGAATAGTGGATTTGATCTTGAGGCCAGAAGAGTCCAATGTTGCAGAAGTATAAAATTCAAGTACCTCTTTCTTCCAGATTTTTGTTGGTTCAGAAACAAGAAACTCTAATCCAGACTCAGAAATTAGAGTGATAACCCTTTGTATATCTGTCGGTGCATCCTCAAAAGCATTGCACACCAACTCGTATCCTTCGTTAACATTGTCTTCAACTTTGGGCGCCATTGGAAAGATGAGAAATCTTGAGAAAAGAGGAGAGAGATTGTCGACACAGGGTTTTAGTCTCGAAAACCTTGTGAGCGTGTTGACAGAATACATTCTTGACCTATTTATACCCTCTAAAGAAAGAAGGTCAAAAGTCGGGTAAAAACAGTCTAAATATGTTGACACAGATGAAATGTGTCGACACAAACTTCTATTGACTCGACATCAATGCTGACTACTTTGTGTCGACACCCATTGAGGATAAGTCGACACGAGAGATACATAGTAGAGCATCAGAAATTCTGTGTCGACTCTTAGTACAAGTGTCGACACAAAATCTGTAAGTGTCGATACCATTATTCTGGTGAAGTCGACACTACATTTCTGGATGTGTCGACTATTTGACCCTTAAGTATCGACACATATTCTCTGTGTCGACACAATTTCTCTGATTAGTCGACATGACTTCTTTGTGTCGACACTTTATTTCTGAATGTGTCAACACCATTAGACTTAGCCATAATTTGGTTTTTGGAAACCACTAGATAAACTAACCTATGGTCAGCATTCCTAATTCAATTTTGAATCTATTGAATTTAGTTTCATCCAGAGGCTTAGTAAATACATCTGCAATTTGAAAATCTATTTTAACAAATTCCAATGAGATGTTCTCTTTTTCTACATGTTCTTTAAGAAAATGGTATTTAATTTCTATATGCTTAGTTCTACTATGTGAAATAGGATTGTTTGCAATAGAAATAGCACTCTTAGAATCACACAATAAAGGTGTTCTACTTACTTGAATACCATAATCCTTTAGCTGGTGCTGAATCCACAATAGCTGTGCACAGAAACTTCCAGCTGCAACATATTCAGACTCAGCCGTGGATATTGCCACACTAGTCTGCTTCTTACTGCTCCAGGATATCAGTCTTCCTCCCAAAAACTGACATGTCCATGTTGTACTCTTTCTATCTTCTCTACAGCCTGCAAAATCTGCATCTGAATAACCTGTTAGTAGAAAATCTCCATTCCTAGGGTACCAAAGGCCTAGATTAGGTGTGCCCTTAAGATATCTTAAGATTCTTTTGACTGCAGTATAATGAGATTCTTTAGGGCAAGCTTGGTACCTAGCATAGACACATGTAGTATACATAATATCTGGTCTACTAGCAGTGAGATATAATAGAGAGCCAACTATTCCTCTATACAAAGACTCATCAACAGGTTTACCTGCATCATCTTTGCATATAGGCATACTTGTTCCCATAGGAGTTCTCATGGTGGAGGATGACTCCATACCATACTTCTTAATTAATTCCTTGGTGAACTTAGACTGGGATATGGACAAGCCATCTTCAGTCTGTCTTACTTGGAGTCTCAAGAAAAACTTAACTTCCCCCATACTGCTCATTTCAAACTTCCCTTGCATAAGTTTGGCAAACTTTTTGCAAAGATTGTTCTCTGTAGACCCAAAGATTATGTCATCTACATAGATCTGAACTAAGATGATCTTACCTTTAGATTCCCTAAGGAATAGAGTTTTGTTTATTTTACCTCTTGAGAATTTGTTCTCAATAAGGAAAGTAAACAGGGTTTCATACCAAGCCCTTGGGGCTTGCTTTAACCCATACAATGCTTTCCTAAGTCTATAAACATAACCAGGTTTAAGAGAATCTACAAAACCTGATGGCTGCTCTATATAGACTTCTTCTTTTAGATCACCATTCAGAAATGCTGATTTCACATCCATTTGGTATACTTTGAATCCTTGATAAGCTGCATAGGCAAGGAACATTCTGATTGCCTCCAGTCTTGCTACTGGGGCAAATGTTTGATCAAAGTCAATCCCTTCTTCCTGTCTGTATCCTTTAGCAACCAATCTTGCTTTATTCTTCACAATTACACCACTCTCATCCAACTTGTTCCTATATATCCACTTTGTGTCAATTATGTTGTGGTCTCTTGGTTTAGGAACTAACTCCCAGACCTTGCACCTTCTGAATTGATTAAGCTCCTCTTGCATAGCATTAATCCAGTGTTGGTCTTGGATGGCTTCTTCAAATTTCTTAAGCTCCATTTGAGATAGGAAACTTGAGTGCAGGACTGTGCTCAGATTTCTGCTTCTAGTCTACACTCCTTGTCTTAGATCACCTATTATTTGAGTAGCTGGATGATCTTTTAGATGTCTTATGGCTGGAGGTAAATTTCCTTCAGGTTGAACATCTCCAGCTCCTTTATCATGTTGTACCTCTTGGTTGTCATCAGCTTCTATAGAGTCTTGTACTCCCCCTGGACAATAGCCTTCATTTTCCAATGCTTCATCTGCATTTGATGCTTCTGCAATGGAAAGCTTGTCCATCCTTTTGCTTATACCTGTTTAATTATTTGATCTACAAGGCAACTCACTGTTGATTAATCTTGTTTCATCAAATACAACATGTACAGATTCTTCTACAACTTGAGTAGTCAAGTTGAAGACTCTATAGGCCTTACTATTTATGTTGTACCCAACAAATATCCCATCTTGGGATTTAGCAGCAAACTTAGTTAGATATGACTTGCCATTGTTAAGTATATAGCACTTGCAACCAAAGATCCTAAAGTAGGATAGATTTGGTTTTCTACCTTTCATAATTTCATAGGGAGTCTTTTTGTGGCACTTGGTGATAGAAGCCTTATTGATCACATGACATGTTGTGTTTACTGCCTCAGCCCAGAAATATTCTGGAAGAGAGGTGTCACTCAATAGAGTTCTACCAGCTTCAATCAATGTCCTATTCTTTCTTTCAGCAATACCATTTTGCTGAGGTGTTCTAGGTGAGGAGAACTCTTGGAAAATCACAAAGTCTTCACAGAATTTTATCATACTTTCAGATTGAAATTCAGTGTCATGGTCACTTATGATTTTGACCACTGTACTATTTAGTTCATTCTGAATTTGTTTCACAAAACTAAGTAAGACACTTGGGGTTTCTGATTTTTGTCCCAGAAAGAATACCCATGTATATCTAGAATAGTCATCTACAAACACAAAAGTGTAGACCTTCCTACCTAGACTATGAACTGGCATAGGACCAAAAGGATCCATATGTAAGAGGTATAAGCACCTCACAGAATCCTTATTTTCAAGGCTATGAAAGTAGGATTTTGTCTGCTTGCCCTTTTGACAAGCTGAACATATCCCTTCCTTTATACACTTAACTTGAGGACCATTCCTCACTAACTCTTTGCTAAAGAGTTGGTCAATTGTCTTGTAGTTAAGATGAGCCAACCTCTTGTGCCACTTGACACAAAGAGATGCATTATCATCAGCTACAAGACAGATGGGAGAAACCTTGTTCTCACATACAAAATTAAGACAATAAACATTTCTCTTTCTATACCCAGTCAATATGATCTTTTGATCACTTGACCTTTTGATATGACATCCATCCTTAACAAATGAAATATCATATCCAAGATCACTCAACTGACTTATGCTTATCAGATTATGTTTCAAACCTTTTACAAAAGCCACTTGGGTGATGGTAATTTGGTTTGAAGAAATGTTACCAAACCTTTTGATGATTCCTCTTTCAGATCCACCAAAGATTACTTTAGGTCCATATTTGACAGATGTGTACTCCTTCAGCAGCCCCTTTGTTCCAGTCATGTGCCTGGAACATCCACTGTCCAAGTACCATATAGGGGCATGGCAACTTGGACTTTCCTGCAATACAGAATTACTTTCCCTTAGAACCTAAGTAATTCTTGGGTCCTTGGTTCAGGTTAGCACCATTCATATTAAGACTACCAGCAGCTCTTCTAACTGATAGACTATTGTTCTTCCTTACATTTGTGTTATGCCAGCAGTCTAAGGCAAAATGGCCTCTCTTGCCACAACACCAACATTCAAATTTGTTGTATCTAGGTCTTGATACACCCTTGACAGAAGAATTTCTGTCCAGTGCTGCTGCAGCTTCACCCACAGATTTCTCATAACCATGGGGTTTATGAACATGGGTAGACCTATTGGCATTTACACCCTTGTTTATCTGAACATTAGTCTTAATATGACCATGAATATTCTCAAGATCATATTTGTTAGAAGGCACTTGCACCTTTCTAAACATAACTGGGACTGAAAGGTTTAGAGGCTGGACAGGAGCTTTGCCTTTTCTTTTGAATTGGGCAGCCCTGGGGTTATCTTTAAAGCCTAATCCTGCCTTACCCTTTTGAGCCACAAACTCATCTATTAAAGGTAAGACAAATTTTGGCTTAGAGTAACTAGCCACTAAATCTTTCTCTATTCTTAGTCTGGCCTCCAGACTCTTAATTTGATCATTGTTATATTTGATTGTGCCCATCTGAATAATGGTTATATTTTTCAGTTTGGCAATCTCATTTAACTTTTGATCCATTATTTTTTCAAACTCAGTTGCAGCCACCTTAAGATCAGCAATTTCATGAGCCTGAGTTTTGACTAGGTTCTTGCTTTTCTTAAGAGCCTGCAACAAGTCCTCATACTTATCTATCAACTGATAAACATCACCTTCAGATTCAGATCCATCTACATCACTTGATGCAGATGTAGCTGATTCTGCACTAGTACTACAAACTGATTTTATAGAAGGACAATGTACCTTACTGGGACCAGACTGATTCTGGCACATGTCTTCTTCTGATCCAGCCATCAGTCTCATGCACTGATGGTCTTCTTGATCATAGATGGAGTTCAGCAATTGCATAAACTCATCTTCTTCATTGGCTGCATACAGCCCAATGTATGCTTCAGCTTCAGATTCTGACTCTGAAGTAGATTGATCTGTAAGGCTCTTCTCCTTCTTAGCAACAAAGGATTTCTCCTTCTTCCCCTTTTGATGAGTCTTCTTTCTGTCGGTTGACTCCTTCCTCTTATCAAGACATTCAGCCACTACATGTCCTGGCCTGTTACAGCAATAGCAAACAATCTTTGAAGTTGTAGCTTTGCTGGGCTTAGTTCTGCTCTTCTCCTGTCTTGATGATTTTCTCTTCTGATAGTAATCATCAGCTGGCTGTGATGTGGAGGGCCTTGACTTTCACTGCTTCTTCTTTAAGAACCTCTGAAACTGCCTTGTAAAAGCAGCAAAATCTGTATCTGAATCACTGCTTTCTGAAATCTGATTGTCTGAAATTTCTGAGTTAACTTCAGCAACTTTCTTAGGAGGTGATGGAGATATCCTCCTATTCTTTCTAGTGGCTTCTGCCTTGAAGGCCACTGACTTCTCTCTATGCTCTCCTTTTGAATTCTTTTCTTCCTCCTTCCTAGTCATTAGTTGCATTTCATATGATAGCAACTTTCCAAACAAGGTTGGAGGAGAAATCTCTGCCAGTTTAGCCACTTCTCTTATGGCACAATTCTTGGTGTCCCAATCCTTTGTCAAGGACCTTAGGAATTTGTCATTCAGTTCATAGGTACTGAAGACCCTTCCATAGAACATCAATTCATTTACTATCATGTAGAATTTCTTGTAGCATTCAGTTATGCTATCAGACTTCCCTTGTCTGAAACTCTCATACTCTTGGTTGAGCATAGACTTCCTATCCTGTCTAACTTCTTCAGACCCCTCCATGTAGATAATCAAAGTGTCCCACATTTCCTTGGAGGTTTTACAGTGAATCAGATTTTGGAATGTAGAATCATCTATGGCACTCACTATGATATTCTGAGCTCTCTTATCCATAGTTGCCAATATGATTTCATCCTTGGTCATTTCAGAATAACTCTTTGGAGTTTGAATATTTGCATCAATAACTGATACCTTCATTGGAATGAAGGGGCTTTCCTGTACTGTGATGTATATCCTTGGTTCGGAAGCCTCCATAAACAACCTAACCCTTTCTTTCCAGATTCCAAAGATTTCTTTTCTGCAGATGGGTAATTTCATTGACCCTAGTTCCTTGTGATTCTCTCTAGAACCCATTTTCTTGATTCTTGATTCTGCCTTTAGGGATCTAACTCAGACTGTTAAGTCCTTATTTGAGCAACCTCCCTCTGATACCACTTGATAGTTTTACTTTCAAGACTACCTAAACACCTAGAGGGGGGGTGAATAGGTTCTAATGCTTGTTTTCACTTTAGGCAGAATATAACTACTGAATAAAATAGAATGCAGAATATACTTCAGCAAACACAGCACAGCAATCACAGATATTCACACATCACAGAATGCACGCAGATTTATAGTGGTTCCCCAAGGTCTGGGTACATCCACTTTCCCCATTCGCCTATCTAGCAGTGTACTAGATTCGGCCTAACTTCCTTCTTTAACTCAGATCCACAGATCCTACAGCTCAGAACCTGGAAAGGTTCCTACAACTCAAGCTAATCAGCCCTACCTCAGCCTTGACACAAGGCCTACAACTCAGAGAAATACCTTCTCCTACACTCAGGCATACACAGCCCTACCACTCAGAGATCAAATCTCCTACACTCAGCCTTTATAATATAGGCTTACAACTCAGATCCATATTAATAGATCCTATAAAATTTGAAAAGAATTTTATTATATCTTGCCTTTGTTGAGAGAGAAGGGACAAGACAGTATTTGATCAGCTGATGGATGAAATCAACTGAATCTTAGCTTTCTTCAAAGCTTCTTGAATCTGAACTTAGCTGAGTTGATTTCCTGACAGCTTCTTGAGAAACCTGTGACAGCTTCCTTCTTGATCTTCAAATGGCTGGATCTCTCTCTATCCAATACCTTTGATAATACTTCAGAATTCTTAGACGAATTCTACTTAGACAGATCCTGAGAGGTTGTACCCTTCAGAATGTCTTCTTAGATCTTCTGATGAAGATCTTCTTCCGTGCCTTGCACTTTCTTGATTTGATTACTCAATCAGTTTCTATGTGTGTTGCTTCTTAATCAAAAATCAATTGTCGTGTATTCTACTTCTGAATCTGTCTATTTATAGACCTTCTTCATGGTAACCGACTGATCCGGTTTCTAACTAACTTCTGACAAGTCTTACAGCTTCAGTTAACCTGTTGTAACTCACAGCTGTCAAGTCTTCAAACAGATCTTGTGCTTTTGTCTTGGTCAGCAAAGTGTCCAGAATGTCGGTCAGAAAGTGTCGAGACCATCTGTCAATATGTGTCGACACAAGTAACTTTGGTGTCGACACAGCCTTTGATGATGTCGACATGTTTGCCTTTAAGTCGACTCAGCTTCTTCAGACTGCATCTTGAGAATGAGTCGACACTGAGTATTTGTGTCGACTCAAACACTTCATCATTCTTCAGCAAATGACTTGGTCTGGACTTTGTAGTGTGTCGACACAAGTCCTATGTGTCGACATAGTTGATGTAGATTCAGAACATAGTATGTGTCGACACTGCCTTTAGGTGTCGACACAACTGTTGTCTACTCTGCCTATATGTGTTGACTCAGTCTTCTGGTGTCGACACAAATGTAGTCGACTCTGCCTCAGTGTGTCGACACAGCCTTCTGGTGTTGACTCTGCTTCCCGGTGTCGACACAGATGTTGTCGACTCTTTTTCTCTGTGTCGACGCAACCTTCTTCAAGTGTTGACACAATTATTCTGAAGTGTCGACACAACTTCTTCTAGTGTCGACACATGGACTTAGAATAATTTTCCTGCTTTTTAGTACATTCTTAACCTACACATGTCAACTCAAAATAACATTAAATACACCTTGATGTACATCATTGAGCTAAGTTAGGCTTCTTCAAATCAGGTACACATTTTCCAATGTACCCAACACTAGCTAGCAACAAAAGTACTCTTGATGTACATACATAGACACATGGCTAGTGACTTAGGTATTCAATTGCATGTGACTGTGGTGGTGGTTGTGGCTACATGAAATAAGCACTTTTGATGGGATAGTCATGGTGATTGTGGGTTCAGTTTTAAGTGGATGCTCATACGATCAGCTTATTGTACGGAGTGGAAGATCAACGCTAATAGTACAAGCTTATTGAGAATCATTAATTGGTGGATCGAGTACATAAACAAAATGAACTTAATGTATAGCAAGTTATTTGAAATAAAAAATACATAACTTTTTAAATCATAATTAATTAATATTTAATATTCATTTGTTCTAATAATCATTGAAAAAAATGGACACAATGTACTTTTTTTACCTTTGTCTGATAGTTCTAACTCGTTAAAGGAGAATAGATCTCAGTTATTTTAATATATAATGAGGTAGTACGCATCCGTTACTATTCAACACAATTTTCCTAGAGTGGATGTGGCACGAGGATTCTCATGTACCCGTCCTCCCCCCACATCGGCCCCCACGAGTTCCTTAAAATCCAATATTTGATGTCATCCAATGTTTGTTCGTATCCCACCACCGTCATTTCATGATCCTGATTCGTGCAGCTTTCTTGGACGAACACTCCACGAGAAATAAACAAAAAAAAGATAATTTTAAAGGAGTTATGGTGAGGAAATCTTAATCAACCAATAAAAGTGAACAATGAGATTGTTTGAGATACTCCGTGGTAGTCCTTGAAATCAGAACCATGCGAGTCAATTGCGACAGATACTGGTTGATTTGCTACCGCCTTAAGTAGAGAATCCTCATTTTCTAGAACCTTTTTTTATAACCATTAATAAACACTAATGAACTATTTTTATATTGAATCAACGATCCTAGTATGCCATGATTTTTAGAAGAACATATTTGACAAAAACGATCATGCATCCTTTGAAATTAGAATTAATTTTACTTTGATGGTGCATTTTCCATCTTTTGTTGTATATGGATATGCGGCTTCAAATGTAATTCTGTTTTTCTGAATGAAATCAAAGGCGCCGACATAGGAGCCGCCACTACAGCCTTTATTCATCTTTTCGCAGTGAACTAGATGCTACATTGACAAAGAAATCAGCTTCTTTGTTCTGATTTTATAAACTCCCTCCACTGCCGCCACAACTGAGAATGCCCAGCAACTCTCTGGATATGCATGTATAGAAAATGCACAATTGTTGAAATTTTTCAAGAAAAATAAGAGAAGAAAATATAAGTGGTATCATACTGCATTTGTTTTGATTTTCGATAGGGTTAACGACGCCTTTCTTATGCCAATCAATGGAAAGAGATAGATTATTGATGTTGAGACTCTTATAGTCAAAGGAGGGGCGGCCATCGTGGGCGGAGCTGTAGAGGGCGCAGTGGGAGTTAATGCCAGAGCCGGTTGTGGGGAGGATGCTTGGATCATTGGTTCAATAGGAAAATAGTGCCTTTTTAAGCGGTGTTGTTAACAAACACTACTTATTGTTCAAATTAGCGTCACTTTTATAACTTCCACACTATGGGCTCTCTTTAATTATCATGCTAACTATTTTTCACTGTGGCAGGTGTAATTAGATTATTTTGATTACGGCGACATTCTTCCTTATGCCAGCAGGAACTTGATTAATTTGCCATAAACGCACCATTTAATCTCTTAGACTCTACCTGCAGCTAGCTTTGACGAAAACTGAGTAATTCTCAAAGGAAATAAGGCTTCAATTTATGATGTCAATGCCATTGGAGGCCATTACTCACAACACTTGAATGCTTCTTCCAATCAGATTAAAAATAAATTCGTTTCGAAATATAACTATCGAGTTTTTTCCCCTGCGCTCTACTCTTCCCATTGCCTTGAACTACCTTTTGTTTGCTTTCAATCGAACATTCTAGAAGTAGTGCTAGAAATATATCAAGCCATAGATCCGAAATAATTTCAGCCTATGGATCGAGCAATCAATTCTTTTTTGGCTAATTAAATTATTAATACTATATATATTAGATTGATACTTCACATATACTTGAATATTTTCTAAAGTGTCTTTCAAGTAATATTATTTAAATTTTGGGAATTTTGCACTTTGCACCCTCCAATTAGGGGGGTTTGGCACTTTGCACCATCATATTGAATCCTTGGCACTTTGCACCCTTTAAAATCCCGAATGCACCCTCCTTTTATTTAAATCATTTATTCTAATTTAATAAAGCACCTGAATATTCACAGGAGGGGTATTTTGGTCTCGATTTAATAAAATGCGTGATTTGCACCAATTTCATTGTCCTTCAGTTTTTCTTTGCACCCACTTCATTGTTCTTCAGTTCTACTATAGGTTAAACAATTCACAAAAACTAGAGAGGATCTATAGAAAGCATATATAATCACTCGAGCAACTAAACTCAATTGTTGAAAACAACCCCTTGCTCAAAATTACCTAAGCCAAAACATGGGACAATTTAATCAACCATCAAAATGGGACAGAGCATTCAAGGGAAATTATATAAGGGTTAACACATCCATCATTCTTAACTCAAAATCACTATTCAACAATCCACAAACCAAGCATACCAAGCACCATTCTCAGTGTCTGATTCGATTAAACTCAAAATAAGAGTCCTAAATAAATAAGAGAGTGGTGCCTGAACCTCAAAAATCAAAAGTGAAATCAAAATACAACCACAAAAAATTCATCCATCAGATAGTTTAATCTTGAAACCTCAAAATCAAAATACAAAAAATAGTAGTCCTGAACTCCAAAATCAACATGTTCTTCAATATACAAAATAGCAGAAATCATAAAATCACACAAATATTTTTTTGGACAGATCTTCCAATCGTGGCTGAGTGTAAAGTACAGAAAGAGAAATTCTGTCGTTAATGTTATCGCTGGCGATAGCTCCCAGATAGCATTTTTATTACAAAGCCTGTCTCTCAGAGACCGTGTGGCTAGTGTGTGAGTTATAGCATGGGTGCTCAGCTCTGATGGCCGTGAGAGTCATCTATTTAAATGTAACGCGGTTATGTTTAACTCCTAGGGAAAGGTGATGTTTGACCCATATTTGTCCATATAGCAATGGAAGCCCGGCTTTCGGCTATGGCATGGTGATTTGAGCAATGGGAAAAGGATTAACTGTACCAACCCTAAGTCATGGTGTTAGAGACTGTTGGCATGGAGGAGGAGAGTCTTGGTTGTATGCCAGACAATAATGCTCAAAGTTTGTCGTTTTGTCTCAGATCTCTGAACGGTGGTGGGACACTGGCTATCCGGTACACCGATAATGTGCCCTGAGTGCATGGAATATTTGGTAGTTGATGCAGACGTTTGTGATATTTTGAATGGTGCTTGAGTTATACCTTCTTTTGATATATTTATGTATGGTTGTTATGCATGCAGGGAAGGAATACCGTTTCCCCGGGTATAGGGTAGGGTCGTTATAAATTGGTCAGCTAAAGCTGACTGTTTCCTTGTTTGTCATCCTTGTGGTGGATTGTCCCTATGCAGGTGCTCGAGAGCCGAGCGGGAAATAGAGGATTGCAGCCTTTTGATGTTATGCTGGCCCTCGAAGGCCAAGCGAAGGCTCTTTATTGTTTTCATGTGTGGCCAGCCTGTGAGGTGAAGTTTGTAAACCACCTTGTTGAAGCATAATTGTATGGCCTTAAGGTCGTAACGTTTTGTGTATTTTGTAATAGCATTCCTATTGTTTTATATAGTGGACATTGTTGATTCTTGAGTTCAATTTAACCCATGAAGCTTCTGCTTGAATGCTATGAGTTAGGATTTGTTTGGTATTTTAATATTAATATGTAAATCCGCTACATGTCTGTGGAATATGGTATGGGGCCCTAGTCGGACCCTCTGTTATATTTCATGTGACGTATGAAGGTGTTATAGTTTTGTATCAATTTCTCTCAGTCTTCCTTCTGCGAATTTGTGGTCGAATTCTTTTGAGGGGTGACGAGCACGTGTATGTGCTTACCGTTATAAAAAAATGAACTCAAGAATGTCCACTTAGGAATAAAAATACACATATTTGAGGAACTTGTGTGTTCCTATGATTGCCTTTTGTCATATTATTAGTTACTTAATTGTGTGTTTCATGATTATAGGTGACTAGAGGTGGTGCGGGGCAGGGTAAATCAAAGCGCCTGGCAGTAAGCAATGCACCAACTGAGGTGCCTACACCTCCTCCTTCTACATCCACAGTTTGAATGATAGCTGATATGGTCTTCGCAATGATCAATGCTCAACACGGAAGGCCTTTACAGCCCCCTATCCCGATGTTGGCATCGATGTCGGCTGGATCTCTTCGCAAATTGCAATAAGAAGACCCTCATATCAGTAGTTGAACATGTGTTTGGTACAGTGAGCATATGTGATTAATGAGTACTTACATGTGTTTGTCATGTTAAGGTACCATGCAAGGTTGGTGTTGGAAGATGAAGAGACCAAGACCAACAGATTTTATAATGGTCTGCGTGATCTCCGAATTTTGTTGATGGGTCCTAAGTTAATGGGATTCCAATCATTGGTGGAGTCAGCTAGATCGTTGGAGATGGACTTGACAAAAGTCCAACAAAAGCCAGAGTTCAAGGTACCTAGTTTTTCAAAATCTGGGTATCGACGGTGGAATAAGAAGTCTAAAACATCTGAACCGGCTCCTTCTCTTACGTCTGGAGCAACGTCTGGGAAGGTTCAAGCTCTGTTTGTTTGCTAATCATGTGGAAAGAAAGGACACCTTGCCCGAGAATGTCGTGGTGGTGTCCCAAGTACCAAGAAAGCTAGGTCTAGAGCAGCTATAGGACGAACTCCCCTTACTTGCTACACGTGTGGCAAAGAGGGACATATTGCTCAAGAATGCAGAGACAACCCTTCGACGACATCAAACTAAAATGATATCACAAGTATGAATAAGTGAGTGGTTGTAATAGACTACTGTACCTTTTACTTTATGTAAGAAGGCACACTATGCATGTATGCACCTATTATGACCTTAAACAGTTAAGAAATCTTATGATTGGGCATGTCATATCCCTTTCAATGCTAGGATATGGGTAATAACTATGGGAATTAAATATGTAATTGTGTTATTATTGCCTTAAGAATAAAGGGTGATCACGAGTAGAAAGTTTTGTGTTAATGGCTTGGGCTTCGAAGCATCTGTATTGCCGATTTTAGAGTTTGAGGTAATCTTTGGTATGGACTGGCTCTTGGAGCAGCATACCTATATAGATTATAACTCTAAGGAAGTCACATTAGGACTAAGTTCTTGGGTATGCGAGGATAGAGCAAGATATTGACGTTTGCTCTTCAAGTTGTCAAAGCAGTTCGGATGGACGCGGAATTGTTTTTCATGCTCTTGGAGGTTGTTGAACCAAAGCCCAGTTTGAGTGACGTTCCTATTATATCGGAATTTGCTGAGGTTTTTCCTAAGGATCTCCCTGGGCTTCCACCCCAGCGAGAGATTGACATTACTATTGAGCAAGTGCTAGGTGTAAAACCTGTGTCACGCTCACCGTACCGAGTGACGCCAAAGGAAATGGCAGAACTGAAAGTTCAGTTGCAAGAATTGCTAGAGCAAGGATATATACGTCCGAGTATGTCACTGTGGAGTGCACCGGTGCTCTTTGTGAAGAAGGACAGAAGCTTGTATCTATGCATTGATTATCGAGAATTAAACAAGCTGATGGAGAAAAATAAGTATCCAATTCCACTAATAGATGACTTGTTTGATCAACTGGTAAGATCAACTGTCTATTCATAGCCAGATTTAAAGTCTGGCTATTACCAATTGGGTATTAGGAAATGTGACATTCCCAAGCCATCGTTCGATACACGTTATAGTCAATATGAGTTCACTATAATGCCATTTGGGCTAACAAACGCTCCATCGGTATTCATGGACTTGATGCACCGAACTTTTTGGGAGTATATAGATTAGTTTGTGATCGTCTTTATTGACAACATATTAGTATACTCTCAATCCAAAGAAGAACATACAAATCACTTGAGGATGGTTTTGCATACCCTGAGAAGGAATAAACTCTATGCCAAGTTCTCAAAGTGTGAGTTTTGGCTATCGTCAGTGGCTTTTCTAGGCCATGTTGTTAGTGGAGAGGGTATTGCGGTGGATCCGACGAAAATTGTTGCAATACGAGAGTGAAATGTGTTGGCTACGGTAGATGAAGTCAGGAGCTTCTTTGGACTTACTGGCTACTACAAGCACTTCGTGGAGAACTTTTCGTTGATAGCCTTACTGCTCACTACACTGACAAGGAAAGATCAGAAGTTCATTTGGACGCCTGAGTGTGCACGAGCTTTTGAGGAGTTAAAGAGTCATTTCACCACAGAACCTATCTTGAGTTCACCATATGGTACAGACGGGTATGAGATATATAGTGATGCATCAGGGAGCGACTTAGGATGCATTCAAAGATATACCTTATGGCTCACGGGAGTTGAAAGTGCTCGAGCGAATGTATCCAGTCAACGACTTGGAGTTGGTGGCTGTGATTTTTGTACTTAAGCTGTGGCATCACTACTTATATGGCATGAAAGTTGATATATTCACGAACCATAAAATCCTTAAGTATTTAATAGATCAGAAGGATCTGAATATGCAACAACGAAGATGGATGAAGTTTCTCGGGGACTGCACCTTTGAGATACATTACACTCCCTGTAAGAGAAATGTGGTCACAGATGCCTTGAGTCGTAGGACTCCAGTACGAGCAAGTTGGCTACAGATGCATGATGAGCAATTGATCCAGAAGTTACAAGCCATAGACATTTCTTATGTTGACAAGAATGTCACTGCAATTGCGTGCTTAAACTAGACGGAGGTGCAATATGATCTCGCAGACAAAGTTCGACGAGTAATGGAACGCGATGAGATTCTGAAGTGCTATGCAGTAGATTGGTAAAATTCTCAATTCTCTTGGATGATGGTCTTTTGAGAAAGGACGGTCGTTTGTGCATCTCAAATGTCAGTACACTGTGGGATGAGTTGATATATGAAGCACATTTTACTAAATACTCAATCTACCCAGGGAGCACAAAGATGTACAAGGACATGAAAATGATGTTCTGGTGATCGGGTTTGAAGGACATAGCTCTTTACGTGGCAAAGTGCTAAACTTATGCCTTGGTAAAAGCTGGATTTCAGAAGCCTGGAGGTTTTCTGAAGTCATTGCCAATTCCGGTATGGAAGTTCGATGATATATCGATGGATTTCGTGCATAAATTGCCGAGATCTCAGAGCGAGAATGATGTCGTGTGGGTGATCATTGAACGATTGACAAAAGTATCGCACTTCATACCGAATAAAAAGGACGACTCAGCTGAAAAATTTGCTAAGTTGTATGTTGACAACATAGTATGTTTGCACGGTATGCCCCGTAGCATCGTAAGTGACCGAGATGAGTGTTTTACTTTGAATGATTGGAGGCTAATTCATCAGTTGTTGGGTGCTAAAATGAAGTTCAGTACGGACATTCATCCGCAAACGGATGGTCAGACCGAGAGGACCAATAGAACAATGGAAGATATGCTCCATATGTGCGCCTTTGATTTTGGGAAGAGGTGGGAGAATCATCTCTATATGATTGAGTTTGCCTATAATAATAACTATCAGACTAATATTCAGATGGCGCCTTTCAAAGCTTTATACGGTAGGTAGGAAATGTCGTACTCCTTTAGCTTGGGAAGAAACAGGCGAATTGAAGTTGTATAAGCATAAAGAAGTTGAAGATGCAAATTCTACTATACGCACAATTCGAGAGAGGTTATTGATGGCTCAAGGTAGACAAGCTAAGTACACAACGCCAAGTACCGAAATGTGGAGTTTGCGGTTGGTGATTGGCTATATCTGAAGATAAAGCCATTTAAAGGTGTGTCCAGGATTCGACGCTTGAAAAAGCTGAATTCGAGGTACCTTGGTCCATTTGAAGTGATTAAACGAGTTGGTGAAGGTGCTTATCGTCTGGCTCTTTCGACGAAGCTAAGTGATTTGTATGATGTGTTTCACATCTCGGTGTTACGGAAGGCTTTTCAAGCGCCTACACAAGTGATTACGGATGGTCAAGTACCGGTCGATAGTGGGCTAGCGACGAAGGTTAGACCCATTGGTATCGAGGATACAAAAATCAGACAACTATGTAACAAGGCAATCGGGATGGTCAAAGTCCGGTGGGACAATTCTAGTTGTGAATAATTGACATGGGAGCGCGAGCAAACCATGCGAGATGAATTTCCCGAGTTGTTTTTGTAAAATTATGTTGTAAGCTTATGAAATCAATGAATAAAATTTTGGGATGAAATTTCTTAAAGGAGGGGAGAATTGTACTATCCCAAAAATCCTAAAAAGGAAGGATTGGAAATTAACGCGCGACACTAGTGTTAATGCTCGCGGTAGCCCTTGAATTAAATTGACTGTCGTCTCGGGTATCTACCGCGCGGGCGGTAGCAAGGTATCGCATGGTGATACCACTCGACACACTCGACGCATTCAACACGTTTGACGAAGCGATGAGAGATTACCGCGTGACGGTAGTGGGTTATCGCGTGGAGATACCACTCGACGCACTCAATGCTTTTGACGAAGCATAAAGAGACTACCGCGGAGCAATAGTGAGCTATCTCGTGGCGATACCACTCGACGCACTCAACGCTTTTGACAAAGCGTTGAGAGACTACCGCGGGGCGGTAGTAAGCTAACACACGGCGATAACTAATTATATTGCCTTATGTCACGGGAAGGTACCGCTCGGCAGTAGTAAGTTAACACCGGTGGTAGCTCGCCACATGGCAGTAAGGTGGATGCTGTTTTGGGCAACAGAGCGATGTCCATTGGGCCAAGCAGTGATCGCCTCATATACCGCGCGGCGGTAGCTTCTTATTAAGGGATGGATTTGAGATTTCATTCTCATTTTCCTCTCTCACACTTTCTCTCTTAGTTCTTGAGCTTCTTTAGGGAAGAGGAGGAAGAAAGTCCAGGAGGCTAAGAGGAGAAGCGATCCAAGGTGTGCTTGTTGATGCTAGATCCGCTGAGAGGAAGTTGTGATGATCAGTTCTATCCAGATCAAAGAACAAGGGCATGGCTCCTAAGCGATCGAGAAGGGTAACGATATTCCTTCTTAGACAAGTGAAGTCCTCCTTTTTTCATACGCATGGAATCCCCCACAAAAAGGTGGAAAAGCGAAGGGAATTCGGATGGGTTGATACGTGATATCCCCGGGTAGTTTTGCATATAGAATCCGGAAATCGCAGTACGGAATAGGCATATTGTGTGAAGCCTATCCGGATAGGTTGGTCTAGATTGGTGATCTTTTAATTTGCATGTCGGAGAAGAATCCGAGTATAAACGGGTAGTTTATGGAGTCTGAAGGGTTGTGCCTGTGAATGGGAGTAGCAAGAAATACTTGAGACATTCTCTAGGAAAATACCCAGAAAATAACACGGTTGTGATAATCGTTGGATATCGCCTGGCAATAGTGACTATCGCTGGCGATAGCTCTTGATGAGTTATATTTTGTGAAAGTCCAATTTTTCTAGCACTGCAGGATATTGCAGGTTTTCTGGACAGATGTTCCAGTCATGGCTGAGTCTGGGTATAGAAAGAGAAATTATGTTGTTATGGTTATCGCTGGCGATAGCTCCTAGATAGCATTTTGATTACCAAGCCTGTCTCTTGGAGACTGTGTGGCTAGTGTGTGAGTTGTATCCTGGGTGTTCAGCTCTGATGGCCGTGATAGTCATCTATTTAAATGTAACGCGATATTGTTTAACTCCTCGAGAAAGGTGATGTTTGACCCACATCTGTCCATGTAGCCACAGAAGCTCGGCTTTCGGCTATGGCATGGAAATTTGAGCAACGGGAAAAGGCTGAATTGAACCCGCCCTAAGTCATAGTGTTAGATACCGTTGGCACGAGGGAGGAGAGTCTTGGCTGTATGCCAGACAATAATGCTCATAGTTTGTCGTTATGTCTCGGACCTTTGAATGGTGGTGGGACCCTGGCTATCCGGTACACCGATAATGTGCCCTGAGTGCATGGAGCGTTTGACAGTTGATGCAGATGTGTGTGATATATTGAATGGTGCTTGAGTTGTATCTTCTTGTGATATATCTATGGATGGTTGTTATGTATGCAAGGACGGAATACCACTGCCCCGGTTATGGAATAGGGTCGTTATAAATTGATCAACTAAAGTTGACTGTTATCTTGTTTGCCATCCTTGTGGTGGATTGTTCTTGTGCAGGTGCTAGAGAGCCGAGCGGGAAATAGCGGGTTGCAGCCCTTTGATACTAGGCCGGCCCTTGAAGGCCAAGCAAAGGCACTTTATTGTTTTTTAGTGTGGCCGGCCTCTAAGCCGATGTTTTTAAACCACCTTGTTGAAGCATAATTGTAAGGCCTTAAGGTTGTAATATTTTGTGTATTTTGTAATAACATTCCTATGGTTTTATATAGTGGACATTGTTGATGTTGAAACTGAAAACTCGGTCTCTATGGATTTTACCCTTGGGGAAGGGATGATCGCACACATACTTCTCTCCCACAAGCAAAATGACCGAAGACTTAGGACAGGGAACAGACCTAAGGCTCCAATAAGGAGGTCCTACCACACACCCGAAAGATCTTAGAGCGCTTCCCCTCCTTAGCCAGGTGCTGAAGATAAGGATACCTCAGAAAGCGCAAGAAGACCAGGGCACTAGTGAGCAAGAGTGGGGGAGTAAAAGCACTAGTAAGCTTGCCTTTTGAGGTATCCCTTGGATCTTATTTATAGTTTTCTGAAAACTACCTGCAAAGAGCCAACCTCCGCTGTCTGAACAGCTATGTGCAGCCCAATCGGGTCTGCATACAACATAACTCTGATGTTCCAACTGGCTATAAACAGACCAGCGAGGGTAAAATAGTAAAACACATCACAAGAAGCTGGGCGAGCGGCCCTCTGAAACCTCTACTCGCCTGGGGTGGCGAGTGCTCGATGGAGTTGGCACTCGCCGCCTCTTCCCGGCTCTGGGCGAGTGCGGGCTCGACCCACCCCACTCGTCCGCTACTCGCCGAGCCCTTGGGGCGAGTGCGAGCTAACCTGCTACACTCACGCCTCATCTGCTCCACCTCGCTTGGGCGAGCCGGCGAGGCCACTGAGCTCTCGCCTCTCCCTGGCTCGCTTGAGACTTGGACTGCTGATCTTGGCAAGTCTGGCCCCACCGACCACTACTCGTCGGATATGGGGTTGTGTACAATCCCTGCTCTTTGCGAGGTTGGCCCAAGCTAGGAAAGAAACATCCAACCTCGCAATATGTGGCAAGTGCGACAGGGGCCCGAGAATCATTTGGTGGGCTCCACAAGTGGCTATATATATAGGTCCGCATACCTGGGCAACCTTTACCATTCCTTCTTACTTGAGCCTTGCCAAGATGCCTATCCCCAATGAGATCCAGGAGAGGCTTGCCCAAGCTCACAAGGTATGCTCTACTCGCGTCAACAACTTGACCGAAATATTCCCCAGTACCCTACCGAGCAGCTTGACAAAATCTGACTCCGCCAAAAAGGAAAAACTGCTTCCCAAGGCAACCGAAACCATCTTCCAAGATCTGAAATCCACCCTGGACAATAGGGATGGCTCCACTACTCGGCTTCCCCCTGAGCCGAAGGATAAAGAGGTCATAGATGTCTCCGCCGACCTGGACAGCCAACAGAATGACGGTGAGTACCTCCCGCCGCGAGTAAATACTCCTCATGACGACTCGTGGCCTCAAACTCCGGACACTCGCCTGTGAGACCCATCGCCTCCCTTTGGGACCTTGGGGCTGGACTCGCAGAAGCCAAAGTCGCCGGCACACACCCCTTCTTCGCAACCTTCTCCCGCTTTTAAAGTTGAGGGGGGAATCGCCGGAACCATCCCGGTCCCGGGCTTCGACCTCCTCCCCTAAAAAACTCATCGCCCGGGTCGCGGCAAGGAACTGGGCATGCCTCCTCTCCGCACCTCCATAGGGGAGACGAGCTCGCAAGGTAGGTCTTTGAAAGTTATTACTTAAAGGTTAGCTAGTCACCTAGAAGGGGGGTGAATAGGTCTTTGAAATTTCTCTAAGACTTTTTGTTGTTTATAAGTTTTGTGATCTAGAGCTTGTCCTAATTACCTGCAATGTAATAAGAAAACAAGCAACACAACAAGCACACAAGTATTTATAGTGGTTCCCCAATTGGGTACATCCACTTTCTCTCTCACCTATCCAACTGATTTGTTGGACTAGGCACAAACTCCACCAATATGCTCCTCAAAGCTTACACCTCACTCCCTCAGCCTTACACACAGATTCTTTTCAGAATCCAAACTCAGAACCATATGGGTTCCTACCTCAGAGCCCTGCAGTGCTCCTACAGCTCAGTGGTTCACTGACCACCTACGTCAGCCTTACTTCTAAAGCTTACAGCTCAGGCACAAAGTGCCCTACAACTTTAGGAACAAGGCCTTACTCTCAGAGTGTTGTAGCACTCCTATAACTCGGTACCTATCCAGGTACCTACCTCAGTGCCCTTCCAGGAACCTATAGCTCAGCCTCCTCCAAGGCCTACAACTCAGTGACACACTTGTCACCTACAGCTCAATGATTCACCAGTCACCTACCTTAGGCACTAGGCCCTACAGTCAGGCTGGGAGGACAGCCCTATCTCAGATCCACACTTGGATCCTACCTCAGAGAGCAGCACTCTCCTACCTTAGAAAATTAAGCCCTACAGCTCTAATCCACATTTGGATCCTACCTCAGTACCCCAGCAGGGCACCTACCTCAGTGACAAATTTATCACCTACCACTCATGAACAAAGTGCCCTACACTCAGATTTAGATAAACTGAATACTACGGGAAATAATTAAGTAAAGTTGAAATACTGACTCAGATATAATTCTCTGAGTCCAACTTGCTGGACTGAGTAGATATCAGTCTAGCCCACTTGTTGTAGAAGGGATGAGTCTTCTTCTACAGCTACCTGCTGTGGAAGGCTTACAGTCCTTCACATAGCTCTCTCCTTTTGTTGATTGTATGAATCAGCTAAATTGTTCTCAAGGAAACAATCTTGCTGAAGTTTCAGCTATCTTCCTCCCTTAGCCTTCTGGCTTGCCTGCTGGACTTTTGCTTTCAAGCTTGTCGAAGAAGATCAAAGTCTGGCCGCCTCTATTTTTCTTTATTCTTTCGTTCTGGTTCACGGTTTTATTCTCGTGTTTTGTTAACCCTAATCTTCTATTCTTCTCTTTCTTTTATACTAGTTGATTTGAATCAACAGTACTATTTGAATGTGGGCTCAGTCAAGTATGATGAGAATCACCTCACTCAGAAGAAGACAAATAGTAGCTTTTGGCGCTACGGTAGCTTTCCCGCAACGGCAAGCAGTATTTGGACTGGGCTCGACGATCGACGATCTTAGTTCGACGAATTCTGTGATGTGCTCGACGAACTTTAGAATCTTCAGCTTTAACTTGAGCTCGACGAAATGAACTCTGAATCTTCAACCTTTAATTTAAGCTCGACGATCTGTGATCTGAGCTCGACGAATGCTTAATCTTCAACCTTTAACCTGAGCTCGATGATCTGTGAGCTGAGCTCGACGAATGCTAAATCTTCAACCTTCAACCTGAGCTCGACGATCTGTGATCTGAGCTCGACGAACGCTGAATCTTCAACCTTCAACTTGAGCTCGACGAAAGATGGGATAAGGTTGATGAACTTTAACCTAAGCTCGACGATCTGTGAGCTGAGCTCGACGAACGCTGAATCTTCAACCTTCAACTTGAGCTCGACGAAAGACGGGCTCAGGTTGATGAACTTTAACCTGAGCTCGACGATCTGTGAGCTGAGCTCGACGATCTGTGAGCTGAGCTTGACGAATTCCACTTTCTGGACTTAGAAGATTTCTGTTGGCTTTGTCTCAATGGTTCCTTCTCAATTGTATCAGCTGTTTCTTCTTCACAGCTGAGACATTTCTGTCTCAGCAGTTTATCAACTGTCTCGGCGGTTTTCTTCTTCACAACTGAGACACTTCTGTCTCAACGATTTTCTTCTCACATGTCTCAACTGTCTCAGCGGTTACTTATCCATAGCTAAGACTGTTTACTGTCTCAGCAGTTTAGCTGAGACCAACACTTCTCTCAACGATTTGTGTTGAGCTTCTCAGCTAACTCAGCGGTTCTACTGAGAAATTCTTCTCAGCTGTCTCAGCGGTCTCAGCGGTTTTTGTCTTAGTTAAATTGGCTGACTTCCAGCTTCCTCCTCCTGTTCACCTGTCCAATCAAGGACAATCTGCATGCAATAACTCCAGCACACATCAAATACATTATACCTCTTAACATGATTGGTGTTGGCTCTTCAAATCCTAAGGAACATTGAAGGGCACAATTTCCAACAATCTCCCCCTATTTGAAGAAGGCAGAACACTTCTCCATGCTAAGGAGTATCTACACAAAAACATATCATGATGAGTCTAAAAAGACATTACCATGACAACTAGCCATCCCAGTGTAGGATAACTCCCCCTAGGTGGGATGTCATGACACTATGATTGACTAACCAAAATCACTAGTGACTAAACAATCACTATCAATGTAACATTATGATTATTAGCAACAGCTTTATTAATCATTTATGTTGGGTACATTAGAAACTGTGTACCTGATTTGGAGAAGCCTCACTTAACTCAATGATATACATTAGTGTGTATTTGATTGGATGTTGAGTTTCAATGTGCAGGTTAAAGAAATGCAGAAAAAATATTCCAAGTACAAGTATCAACACTTGTGAAAGAAATGTGTCGACACTAGGAGACAGATTGTGTCGACGCACAGGACTTGTGTCGACACACATAAATTCAGTCTACAGCAATTGTGTCGACACACATGACTTGTTTCGACATACAGAAATTCAGTCCACCAATTGTGTCGACACACAGGACTTGTGTCGACACACTCAAGAATTCTATCAACACCAAATATGTTGAGACTGGAAGCATATTGTGTCGACACATAGGACTTGTGTCGACACATTCTACATAAGCTGTGTCGAGAAAATAAAGAAGAGTTGTGTCGACATTCTATGAGCTGTGTCGACATCATCAAGAATTGTGCTGACACATGTTCCATTTGTGTAGACACATATGAAGTTTTGTCTCGACACTTTCTGCTGAGATAAAAGTGTCGAAGTATCAGATGTCAGGAGTGAAGACTTGATAGCTGTCATAACTGACAAAGCTGCCACATCTGTCAGAGCTGTCAGAAGGCAGTTATGAACTGGATCAGTCGGTAACCTTGGATGGGATCTATATAAAGACCTGTTCTATCCAAAAAGAGCAGGAGGGGTTGTTGGTTCATTCTGAAATCAATAAGTCATTGTTAAAGAGAAAGCAGATCCTGAACAAGTATGCAAAAAGGAATTCAGAATCACGTCTGAAAGAAGAGAAGAGCTGGATTATGGAATGACTCCAACTTTTCAAGAAGGTCAACCTTACTTTGTTCAGATTTAAGAAACTTTGATGAAGCTAAGATAGGTTGAATCTCAAGTCGTCAGTCATTCCAGATCTGATCAAGAAGTCTTCATCCATTTCTTTTCGGGTGAAAAAATACTCATTCTCTCAATCAATTCTGTAAGATCTTTTATAGATCTGAGGTAGGATCTTTGTGATCTGAGTTATAGGCCTGGTTATAAGGGCTGAGGTAGGATCTTTGTGATCTGAGTTGTAGGCCTGGTTATAAGGGCTGAGGTAGGGCTTGCTGGTCTGAGTGTAGGAGTGTGGACTCACTCTGAGGTAGGATTCTCTGAAAGAATCTGAGTTGTAGGACTTGTTGAAGTCTGAGATGTAGGAACCATTCTGGGTTCTAAGTTGTAAGATCTGAGGATTTGAGAAGAAAGAAGGAAATTATGTCGAATCTAATATACTGCTAGATAGGCGAAGGGGGAAAGTAGATGTACCCATCACTTGGGGAACCACTATAAATCTGTGTGTATGCTGTGTTGGTTGTGTTTGTTTTGATCTGTGTTGTGATAGCTGTATCATAGTTTGTATAACTGTGATATATTTTATCTGCCTAATTAAAATAAGAATTGAACCTATTCACCCCCACCTCCAGGTGTTTAAGATATCTTGAATCCAATTCTTTCAAGTTATATCAGAGTCAGGTTACTCAAGAATAGACTTAACAGTCTGAGTTGATCTCCAAGGCAGTTATCAGTTAGCCAAAATGAGTTCAGGTGAAAATCACAAGGAACATAGATCCATGAAGATTCCCATATGTAGAAAAAAATCTTTGGCATATGGAAAGAGAGTTTCAGATTATTCATGGAAGTATCTGATCCAAGAATCTACATCACAGTTCAAGAAGGGTAATTCATTCCTATGAACATTTCAGTTCTTGATGCTAACCTCAAGACTCCAAAAAGTTACTCTAAAATGACTAAGGATGAGATCATCTTTGCAACTATGGATAAGAGAGCACAAAACATAATAGTTAGTGTTATAAATTACTCAACTTTCCAAAACTTGGTTCCTTGCAAAACCTCCAAGGAGATGTGAGACACTTTGATTTTCTACATGGAGGGGACAGAAGAAATAAGAGAGGATAGAAAGTCTATGTTAAATCAAGAATATGAAAGTTTTAGACAAACCAAAACAGATAGCATAACTGAGTGCTATAAAAAGTTTTTCAGAATAATTAATAAGCTGATGACCTATGGAAGAATCTTCAGCACATATGATCTCAATGATAAGTTTCTCATATCACTAACCAAGGACTGGGATACAAAGATATGTGTCATCAGGGAAGTGGGCAAACTTGCAGATACATCTCCTCCAACCCTATTTGAAAAATTGTTATCATATGAGATGCAGCTTATGGCCAGAAAGGAGGAGGAGAAAAGCTATAGGTCAGAGTACAAAGAAAAATCTATGGCCCTCAAGGTTGAAGCCACAAAGAAGGATAGGAGGAAGTCTTTATCTCCTCCTAGGAAAGCTGCTGAAGTTAACTCAGATAATTTTGACAACAACACATCAGACAGCCCCAATTCTGATGAAGACTTTGCTGCCTTCACAAGGCAATTCCAAAGATTCATGATGAAAAAATAGTGGTGAACAAATCCATCCTCCTCTCATTCCAAGAATGACTACTACCAGAAGAAGAAATCTTCTAAGGAAGACAGGTATGGCACTAAACCAAGCAAACTAACTTCTTTTAAGATTGTTTGATATTGTTGCAATAGGTCTGGACATGCCATAGTTGACTGCCCTAATAAAAGAAAGGAACCTAATGACAAGAAGAAGCATCAAAATAAGGGCAAGAAGGAGAGATCCTTTATTGCCAAAAAGCATAAGAGTTGGACTGACTCCTCATCATAAGAATCTGGAGAAGAGGTTGAAGCTGAAGCCTATATTGGATTGTTCACTACTGAAGAGGAATCTGTATAGATTTAATTCTTGCAAATGCTGGACTCTATAAATGGGATTGAAGATCATCATTGTAGAGGACTGATGGCTCTATCTGAGGAAAATCAGTGACAGGATCAGCCTGATCACAATAAGGTATACAATCTATCTTCAGTTTCTAATTATTATACTACACAAGAATCAGAAGCATCAACATCAAGAGTTGAGGATGATTCTGAGTCTGAAGGGGATGTGGATCAACTAATTGATAGGCATGGTGATTTGTTGCTAGCTTTTAATAAAAGAAGAATCCTTGCCAAAAAGCAGGCTAAGGAAATTTCCTCTTTCAAGTTAGCTGCCTAAGAAACAGAAAAAATGTTGGATCTGAAATTGAAGAAAGTAAGCCAACTGAAAAAAATCACAATCATTCAGAAGGAAACAATTACCTTCAAAAATAATCACATCAAGAATCTTGAAGTCAGACTTCAACGAGAGAGGGATCTTGTGGCTAAATTCTCAAAGCCAAAGTCATTCTTACCCTTAATTGATAACTTCATTGCTCAAAATGGTAAAGAAGGATTAGGCTTCAAGGGAAGAATAAGGGCAGCTAATTCCAAAAGGAAAAGCAAAGCCCCAGTTCAGCCACTAACTTCCAAACCCCCTATTCCTTTAAGGAAAGTGATGCAACCTACTAACAAGTATGACCATGACATCACACATGGTCACTGTGAGCATGGTGATCTAGATGGCAAGAGTGCAAATGCCAATAGGGCAGCCCATGAGCAAACACACCATATTCTTCAGGAATCATCAGTATTTGATGCACCAGCCCCAGCACTTAATAAAAAGACTATTGTTCCTATAGAATTGAGGACTGTTGACAATAATGTTGTTGAGCTTGTACTTAAAAGAAGATACAACAGATATGAGTGTTGGTGTTGTGGTAAAGTGGGTCACTATGCCATTGATTGTTGGCACAATACTAGTGTCTAGAAAAATACTAGCTTACCTATCAAAAAGGTTGCAGGCAAGCATGTCAAATTTCAATCTAACCTGAACCTAGGACCCAATAACTATTGGGGCTCTAAGGTTAGGTAATTTTATTTGATACAAGTGAGTCCAAGTGACCATACCCCAAAATGGTACTTGGACAGTAGATGTTCCAGGCACATGACTGGAACTAGAAGTATGCTAAAGGACTTTACTCACACATTGGATGGACCCAAAGTTATCTTTGGTGGATCAGAAAAGGGAGTAATCAAATATTTTGGTAAAAATTTTAATAGCTCAATCACTATCACTCAAGTGGCATATGTGGAAGGTTTAAAACATAACGTAATAAGTATAAGTCAACTAAGTGATCTTGGTTATGACACTTTTTTATTAAAAATGGGTGTCAGATTAGAAGGTCAAATGACCAAGAGGTTATCTTGACAGGCTATAGAAAAGGAAATGTCTATTGTCTAAATTTTGTGTGTGAGAATAAAGATTCTCCTGTTTGCCTAGTTGCAGATAAGAAAGATTCTCATTGTGTCAAATGGCACAAGAGGCTAGCTCACCTTAACTATAAGACTATAGGTCAACTCTTTGGTAAAGAGTTAGTGAGGAATGGTCCTCAGGTCAAGTGCATCAAGGAGGGTATATGTTCAGCTTATCAAAAGGGCAAACAGACCAAGACCTCCTTCCAAAGTCTTGATACCAAAGATTCAGTGAGCTGTTTATACCTCCTGCATATGGATATATTTGGTCCTATGCTAGTTCATTGTCTAGGTAGTAAAGTCTATACCTTTGTGATTGTTGATGACTTTTCCAGATTTGCTTGGGTATTCTTTCTGAGTAAGAAATCTGAAACCCGAGCTGTCTTCCAAACATTTGTTAAGCAAATACAGAATGAACTCAATAGTTCCGTAGTTAAGATTAGAAGTGATCATGGGACTGAGTTTCAGTCTGAATGCATGACAAAGTTCTGTGAAAAACTTGGGATTCATCAAGAATTCTCATCACCAAGAACTCCCCAGCAAAATGGAATTGCTGAAAGGAAAAATAGAATACTTATTGAAGCTGGTAGAACACTACTAAGTGACACATCTCTCCCAGAATATTTCTTGGCTGAGGCAGTAAACACTGCTTATTATGTTCTCAATAGAGCTTCCATCAACAAAAGTCACAAGAATACTCCCTATGAGATTCTGAAGGACATAAAACCAAACTTATCCTACTTTGGGATCTTTGGTAGCAAGTGTTGTGTACTTAACAATGGCAAGTCTTATTTAACTAAGTTTGCTGCCAAGTCCCAAGAAGGGATATTTGTTGGGTACAATAATAATAGTAAGGCATACAGGATCTACAATTTGACTACTCAAGCTGTAGAAAAATTTGTCCATATAGTCTTTGATGAATCTAACTAATCAATTGTGAGCTGTCTAACACTTCTAGCTCTATAAGTTTGAAGGAAAAGATGGACAAGCAAACCATCAGTGAAGACCAACCAGCAAGACAGGATGAGGAAAATAATGGATGATGTCCAGGGGGAGTACAAGACCCACAAGCTGATGATGAAGACAATGAAGTACAGTTTGGTGGGGAGAATGAAGAAAATCAAGATGTTGATAGACTGCCTCCAGTAAATAGACATCTAAGGGATCATCCAGCACACCAAATCATTGGTGATGCAAGATATGGTGTTCTGACCAGAAGCAAGAGCATGAACACAGTTCTATGTTCAAGCTTCCTGTCCCAGATTGAACCCAAGAAATTTGAAGAGGCCATACAAGACCCAAATTGGGTTGATGTCATGCAGGAAGAGCTGAATCAATTCAAAAGATGTAAAGTCTGGAAGTTGGTTCCTAAACCAAAGAATCACAATTTCATAGGGACTAAGTAGATCTATAAGAACAAGTTAGATGAAAATGGCATTATAGTCAAGAACAAAGCCAGACTGGTAGCAAAAGGCTACAGGCAGGAAGAAAGAATAGACTTTGACCAGACATTTGCCTCGGTGGCAAGGATAGAAGAAATAAGGTTGTTCCTTGCCAATGCAGCTTACCAAGGGTTCAAGGCTTTCCAAATGGATGTAAAGTCAGCATTTCTGAATGTTGACTTAAAAGAGAAAGTTTATGTTGAACAACCTTCAGGTTTTGTAGATCCTCTTTATTCTAACTATGTTTATAGGCTTAAGAAAGCTCTATATGGATTGAAACAAGCCCCTATGGCTTGGTATAAACTCTGTCTACTTTCCTCATTGAGAACAAATTCTCAAGGGCGAAAATAGACAAAACTTTATTCCTAAGGGAATAAAAAGGCAAGATCATTCTAGTCCATATATATGTTGATGACATTATCTTTGGATCAACTGAAAATAACCTTTGTAGAAAGTTTGTCAAACTTATGCAAGGGAAGTTTGAGATGAGCAGCATGGGTGAGCTAAAATTCTTCTTGAGACTCCAAGTAAGAAAGACTGATAATGGCTTGTCCATATCCCAATCTAAGTTCACCAAAGAGTTAATTAAGAAATATGGCATGGAGTCAGCCTCCACCATGAGAACTCCAATGGGGTCAAGTATGTATATAGGCAAAGATGAGGCAGGAAAACCTGTAGATGAGTCTTTATATAGAGGGATAATTGGCTCCCTTCTTTACTTGAATACTAGTAGATCAGGCATCATGTATGCTACATGTGTCTGTGCTAGGTATCAAGCTTGCCCAAAAGAATCTCATTATTCTGCTGTCAAGAGAATTTTGAGATATCTTAAGGGCTTACCAAATCTTGTCCTTTGGTACCCTAAGAATAGAGATTTTCTGCTAACAAGTTATTCAGATGCAGAGTTTGCAGGCTACAAAGAAGATAGGAAAAGCACCACTGGCGCATGTCAGTTCTTAGGTGAAAGATTGGTGTCATGGAGTAGCAAAAAACAGACAAGTATGGCTGTATCCACTGTTGAGTCAGAATATGTAGCTGCAGGCAGTTGTTGTGCTCAGCTGTTATGGATATAACATCAACTTGAAGACTATGACATCAAGGTAAGTAGAACTCCATTATATTGTGACTCTACTAGTGTCATATCTATTGCTAGAAATCCTGTTTCACATAGCAGAAATAAACACATAGAAATCAGGTTTCATTTCATTAGAGATAATGTTAAAAAAGTAGACATAAGTTTAGAATTTGTAAACACTGATAATCAAATTGCTGACATATTCACCAAACCTCTGAATGAAACTAGATTAAATTGCTTTAAAATTGAATTAGGTATGTTGAACTTGGAATAATCTGATAAATCGAGAAAATCAAAAGGTATATAGAATTTCTAGGTTTCTAGAAAATCTGTAAATTTTGGCTAAGTTATAAAATCTGTGTCGACACTACTAGGCGTGTGTCGACACTATCAACTAGTTGTGTCGACAAAAGAAAACTTTGTCGAGACTTTAGATTCTCCGTCGTGACCTAAGTAGTCTGTGTCGACACTATCAACTAAGTGTCAACATGTAAGATTCTAAGTTTAGGCGCGTCTTTTAGTCTTCCTTTTCTTAGAATCCTATAAATAGGAGAGAGCAAAATCCTATCGATCGTATGATTCAGAATGAACAACAATGGCGCCAAAGATGGAAGAGAACATCAATGAGGGTTATGAGCTGCTTCGACAAGCTTTTGATGAAGCGAATCAGGAAATCAAGGAGGTAATTAATCTACTCACAATGGCTGGATTAGAATATCTGGTGCCTGAACCAACTAGAATATGGAAGAAAAAAGTTCTTGAGTTCTACTCAAATGCTTCTCTAGACTCAACTGGCACCAAAATCAAATCCACTGTTAAATGACGGAAGGTCAAGGTCATAATCAAATGTCTGAGTAAGATCCTACATCTTCCCAAAATCAAACAAGAAGATGAACTAGATTCATCAATGACAGCTAGTGCACTAAACTGGTGTGGCTTATCACCATCCACAAAGATTGGAGCAGCAATGATACGGAAGAGAATGAACTCCCAAGGGAAATTCCTTTCAGAAATTCTGAGAAAGGTAATATTATGTAAACCTGGAGGACATGATAGGATCTCAGCCTACATGTTCAGTCTCATGACCAGAATTATATTCAAAGTAAAGACTGACTGGGCTGTAGTGATGTTTGAGAAAATTAAGGAAGGGATTAAGAAGCCCAATCTGGGTAGAATACTTAGCATCTATCTGGCTACTTGTATTCCATAAACACTGGCCCAGAAGTCTTGTACTAAGATAAATCATATGAGGAGAATGGACTTATGAATACTATCTAGGTGGGACAGAGTGTTGTCCAAGGATATCTCTACACCTCAGAAACACATGAAGACGGTCCAGAAAAAGAAATCTCACACCAAGAAAGCTGAATCATCCAGTGATTCAGAGGAAGCAGCTCATATGAAGGACCAGAAAGGACATGGAATTCTCCTCCTCCAGAACTTGGCACTGATGATAAGTTGCAGGGGGGAATGTTCCTGACAGCAACATCTCTGTGGATCAGTTCCAGGGGGAGACTATTCAAGTTCAAGATCAACAAATGCTATAATCTTCAGGAGGAGATAATGATCTAAATACAAATGTTCAAATAGCTGAACTGGACAGTGACTCAGGCAATCTCTCTATAATAGAGGTAGTACAGGATATTAATCAAGCTGCCAAAGGCACTAAGAATGAAGCACAGGATGTGCTCATGAATGTCATTGATTAACATGAGCAACACAAAGTTCCTAAGAATAAAATACCCATGGAAGAAAACCTTGAATTCCAGGGGCAGCCACAAGTTGAGCATGAGAAAGTAATTCCTCCAGTTCAGATACAACAAGAGGTAACACTAGGGAACTATTTCCAGAATTACAAGGAGCAAGAACTGAGGAGGAGATGACAATTGATGGTTAAAACTCGCGACGCCCCGGGTTGTTTTATGTGTGTGAAGGTGGGGTTATTTTTAGTGTCATATAAGATGGTGGTTTTATTGAGAAAGGCGGGGCGCGCGGATTTATTTTTATATAAAAAAGGGGTTGAAACTGAGTTTTAACGAAAGGGATGCAAGTGCACTTATCGCAAGTAGTATAGGATATTCCGGTGAGGAATATCGGGGTTGTATTGTTCTCGGGGTCGGTTTACCTATTTCTACTCTTTCCCTGAATGGACTATTATTTTACCGATAATATTTTGTTATTGTGTTATATAAAAAAAAGTGCGGATATAAATATAAAATGCAGAAAATGAAAGCATAAAAATGAATGAAGCCGATGAATAAATAGCACGACGAATATCAAATAGAATTCGAACTAAAATAAACTTTTAATAAAAAGAGATCCTAAATTTCGAATTAATTAAGGTGGAGACTTGGCCGTGGAGGTTCCACAAAAATGAGCACACCTATCTCTAGGTAATATCGTTCACCTGAGCGCTAAGACTATTCGACCAAACGTTAGTCCGACGAAGGATTCCTCTTAACGCCTACATTACGCTAAGAACCCCGTTATTGGGTGGGCAACCCAATCCGGTAGAGTTACGTGCCTCCTCTCTCGAGGGTATGTGCGGAACTCTCTTTACCCAAGGGTGATCGGTCCATACGCATGACCTCTCGGCTACCTGCGTATGGACAACGAAAATAGAGCCCACACATCGATATGTGGTCCTACGTGTCGTTAACCCGGGGCAAACCTTAAGTACTTTTAATTAACGAGAAAAAGAGGACATTTAATTATTTAAAGCAATTTTTTCTGTCTCAATGCTCTTCGATATTGAGGGCTAAGAGCGATTAGCCACTCATCAGAATGGGGACGGCTTAAGATAGAAAGGGATAAAAGGAAAGCTGAAAATGAAAGCAGTAAATAAAACAGTAAATGAAAGCAGTCAATAAAGCAGTAAATTATAAGTCCTACTCAAATGAGTAGGCGGGAAATGAAAGCAGAAAAAGATAAGTCCCGGCTCAAACGAGTGGGCGGGAAATGAAAGTTGAAAAGCTATTTCATACACGCACGCACTCTACAGAAATTAAAACACACTCACGCACTCTATATGAATTAAAATGCACACACGCAAATTCCTACTCAAATGAGTAGGAGAAGAATTGAAAGCGAGTCCTACTCAAACGAGTAGGACAAAATAGATGAACACACCCACACACTCAAAACATGTCATTTAACTCTTAACGAGTAGGCGGAAATAAATGCTCGCACGCACTCTATAAGAATTTAAAAGGACAAAAACACTTACTCATACACGCATGCACACGTACAAAAAATAAGAAAAACTAAGTTATCTAAAAATTAAAACGACTACATTTCTATCGCTAGAATGCGGTAGAAATGCATAAAAAGACGAAATAAAAATTAAACGGGGAAAAAGTTTGGAAAATAAAAGTGAAAACAAAATGAGCGATAACTTTTTCATTCTTAGGTTTTTATAAAAAGTGAAAATAAAACTAAAAAAGACAAAGTTTTACATTACTAAAATTCCTAAGTTAAAAAGGAAATTAAAATCACCTTTTAAAACACTTTTATAAAACATAAGAATGAAAACTTTAGAAAGAAGAAGAAGACAAACTAAACTTAAACAAATACGTTGCATGAAAAGCAAACGGACAGCATAACGGCTAGAAATTTGATAAAATCCTAAATCTAAACTAAGTTATCAAAGCTAAAATGAAACATAAAAAAGAAGAACGAAAAATCACTTAAGGTAGGGCGCTTTGGTGGATTTCCATACAATGTAAAGAAGAAAAGAAATATTTTTATTAAGTAAAAAAGAGTTACAATAAAGTTAAAACAAACACATAAAAGGGGGGAAGAAAGTTCCCTTACATTGCATAAACAGCCCTAAAGCAGCACCTACCCTAAGCAAAGTGGTCCAAAAGGAGAACATTGGATCATATAGAAAATCTGTATTTATAGACAAAAAGTTCGGGTCGACACGCCCTAAGGACATGGGCGTGTCGGGGGGCGTGTCGGGGGGCGTGTCGGGGGGCGTGTCGGGGCTGGCGTGTTGAGGAAGACAAAATCTGGCGAGCTGGCTTGTTTCTGGAAGCTTTTGGATGTGACACGTCATCATCACGGGCGTGTCAGGGGACGTGTCGGGGGCGTGTCTAGACAGCTGAGCTGAGGAAGTCAAATTGAAATTTGCTGGCTGGAGGCGTTGAGTGTCGAGTTGATGGCGTTGAGTGGCGTTGAGTGGCTCTGAGAGGTGAACAGTGAAAGCATTGAGTGGCGTTGAGTGTCGAGTTGATGGCGTTGAGTGGCGTTAAGTGTCGAGTTGATGGCGTTGAGTGGCGTTGAGTGGCGAGTTGATGGCGTTGAGTGGCGTGACATGGGCGTGTCGAGTCTTCGGACACGGGCGTGTCCTGCTCTGGTTGATGAAGGCCCAATGTCGAGCGTCGGGTTGAGGTCAACGATCGTTGAGGGCGTGACACGGGCGTGTCGTTCATGGGACACGGGCGTGTCAGGTCAATTTTTGACCATTTTATGAAAAATTTCAGAAAAACAAAATAAACTAAGTTAGAACCGTTTTTATAAAAAGAAGCATATTGTTAAAGAAAAATAACAGAAAATAACTAAAACACTCTAAAACTACTTAAATAAAATAGTAAAAAAATGTAAATTTACAACTCATCAAATACCCTCATATTAAGTTTTTGCCATTGCAGAGCAAAAGTTTGAGGTGAACTTATAAGGAATAAAAAAACTGTAAGTTTAGCTACCATTTTAAATTAATTATAAGAGAGATCTAAATAAATATACGGGGTATAAGAGTTAAGTCCTAAAATTATGTAGATGATTTAAATTGGGCAAAAATTTTGGCCAAAAGACTTCTTGATGTAATCAAATAGAAATCAATAATTGTAATGATTAGATTAACAAAAATAGTTTAGAATTATATGAACTTTAATTTATATGAGTTTTGGGGGAAATAATGCAATTTATAAATTATGCTCTCAAAAAGATTTTTTTGAATTAATTCTAGAGTCGTGAAATTGGCTAAGGGGGTTTGGCGGTTTATGAAGTGGTTTGGATTTTGAGGTGAGGTAATTTTTTCTCGAACCTCCATTTTTTTCTTGGATTATTAGGAAAATGAAATATCATTTTCCTAATATGATTTGTTTTTCAACTTCATAATAAAATTAACTCAATGTATATGTGTAGGAGTAATGAATTTTATCATTTTATTCTGTAACATATAATCTTTTAATTTTTGAGTGTCTATGTTTACGGAATGAAATCTTATTCCCATTAACATATGATCTTTTTAAGGGTAAAATATTTTTATCATGCCAAGTAGGTCATGATAAATAAGGGGAGAAAAGAAAACTAAATTTTTAATTAAAAAAATTTTTAAAGCAACCTTTATAAATTATACGTTCCAATTTTTCAGAAAACTAAAAGTAAGCATAATTGAATTTTATAGTCGGTATTTTCTAACATGATACATGTGGAATCTATAAAAAATTAGAAGTAGTGCCTAAAACGAGTTCGCTATTTTTAATAAAGCGTAACGAATTCTTTAAAACTTAATCCCAGTTATTTAAATTTTTCAATCAATAATTAACAAACGAATAGTGAACAAAGAATTAATAAAATTCACGTAAAAAAAAACTCAAAACAAAATTTTTGGATAGCAAGAAGATTAAGAATGGTATATTTGATTTTATTTGTTTCATAATAAAGGATTTTAGGGTTTTTAGGGTTTTTATCATTTTTTTTATGATTATTATCTTTTTTTGAATTTTTAGAGTTATTCTCTTTTTTTGGATTTTGAATTTTGAAAATTTTTAATTTTTTTGATTTTTTAAGTTATTTACAAGAATGAGAAAAGAAAAAGGCGTTATTTATAAAGAAAAGAGGGGAAAAGAAAAGGAAAGAGAATATTTACAAAAGAGATTAACAAAGTAAAAAAAATTAATCATCCGCGAACACACTCTTATTTAGGTGGTTGGTTCGATGAGTCAAACATCGCGGAGCGAAACCCCCTTTTTTTTTGAGTTTTTTAATTATAAAGACAATACATTTTTTTGAAGTTTTTAATTTTTGCAATTTTTTTTTAGTATTTTTGATTGGTTGCAAAAAATAATAGAGCAATATAAGAAACACTCTCATACTTAAATCCAACATTGTCCACAATGTTACACTAAGTATGAGGAACGATATATATAAAGATGCAGATATGTACAAATAAAGAAAAAGACAGGGGGGAGGAAACTTCCCTGAAACGCGTTCGGGGAGACCCGTTAGGAAACCCTGCAAAAAGCAAAAAGATAAAGTTGGGGTGTCTCCCAAAAGCATTTTTATACGTATATATTTTTAGTTTTTCATATTTTTTCATATATATTTTTTTTATTTTAGATTTTCTATATAAAATAAGAGAGGAGAAAAGGAAAAGAAAAGAGGCGAGACGGTCGGCCTTTATGTTTTAAAATATATATATGTACTTATATAAAAAAATTTTGGTTTTTGATTTTTTGAAATAAAAAACAAGAAAATTATATGAAAATAATATAAAGGCAGAAACTTCTTTTTTAAGTTTTTGATTTTTTTGACTTTCTACTTTTTAAAGTTTTTTTGTTTTTAAGTAGTTATTATTATTATTATAAATATATCTTTTTTTTTGGGTTGGCCATTTTTTTATATAAATAAAAACAAAAGGTAAAAGTAATAGTTTTCAGGAAATCAAAATAGCAAAATGAAAGATTCCAGGCAACGGCGCCAATAACTTGATGGTTAAAACTCGCGGCGCCCCGGGTTGTTTTATGTGTGCGAATGTGGGGTTATTTTAAGTGTTATATAAGATGGTGGTTTTATTGAGAAAGGCGGGGCGCGCGGATTTATTTTTATATAAAAAGGGGGTTGAATCCGAGTTTTAACGAAAGAGAGGCAAGTACAGCTATCGCGTGTAGTACAGGATATTCTGGTGAGGAATATCGGGATCGTATTATTCTCAGGGTCGGTTTGTCGATAATATTTTGTTGTTGTGTTATATAAAAAAAAGGGCGGATATAAATATAAAATACAGAAAATGAAAGCATAAAAATGAAGGAAGCCGATGAATAAATAGCGCGACGAATATCAAATATAATTCGAACTAAAATAAACTATTAATAAAAAGAGATCCTAAATTTCAAATTAATTAAGGTGGAGACTTGGCCGTGGAGGTTCCACAAAAATGAGCACACCTATCTCTAGGTAATATCGCTCACCTGAATGCTAAGACTGTTCGACCGAACGTCAGTCAGACGATGGATTTCTCTTAACGCCCGCATTACGCTAAGAATCCTGCTATTGGGTGGGGAACCCAATCCGGTAGAGTTACGCGCCTCCTCTCTCAAGGGTATGTGAGGACTCTCTTTACCCAAGGGTGATCGGTCCATACGCACGGCCTCTCGGCCACCTGCGTATGGACAACGGAAATAGAGCCCACACATCGATATGTGGTCCTACGTGTCGTTAACCCGGGGCAAACCTTAAATACTTTTAATTAACGAGAAAAAGAGCACCTTTAATTATTTAAAGCGATTTTTTCTGTCTCAATGCACTTCGATATTGAGGGCTAAGAGCGGTTAGCCACTCATCGGAATGGGGACGGCTTAAGCTAGAAAGCGATAAAAGGAAAGCTGAAAATGAAAGCAGTAAATAAAGCAGTAAATTGCAAGTACTACTCAAACGAGTAGGCGGGAAATGAAAGCAGAAAAAGACAAGTCCCAGCTCAAATGAGTGAACAGAAAATGAAAGCTGAAAAAGCTATCTCATACACGCACGCACTCTACAAAAATTAAAACACACTCACGCACTCTACATGAATTAAAACGCACACACGCAAATTCCTACTCAAATGAGTAGGAGGAGAATTGAAAGCTAGTCCTAATCAAACGAGTATGACAAAATAGATGCACACACCCACGCACTCAAAACACGACATTTAACTTTTAACGATTTGGCGGAAATAAATGCTCGCACGCACGCACTCTACAAGAATTAAAAAGGGAAAAAACACTTACTCATACACGCACACACACGTACAAAAAATAAGAAAAACTAAGTTATCTAAAAATTAAAACGACTACATTTCTATCGCTAAAATGCGGTAGAAATGCATAAAAAGACGAAATAAAAATTAAACGGGGAAAAAGTTTGGAAAATAAAAGTGAAAACAAAGTTAGCGAAAAATTAAAACGATAACTTTTTTATTCTTATGTTTTTATAAAAAAGCTAAAAAAAGTGAAAATAAAACTAAAAAAGACAAAAAAAATTTACATTCCTAAAAATCCTAAGTTAAAGAAAATTAAAATCACTTTTTAAAACACTTTTATAAAACAAATAAGAATGAAAACTTTAGAAAGAAGAAGAAGACAAACTAAACTTAAACAAATACGTTGCATGAAAATCAAACGGGCGGCATAACGGCTAGAAATTTGATAAAATCCTAAATCTAAACTAAGTTATCAAAGCTAAAATGAAACATAAAAAAGAAGAACGAAAAATCACTTAAGGTAGGGCTTTGGCGGATTTCCATACAATTTAAAGGAGAAAAGAAACATTTTATTAAGTAAAAAAGAGTTACAATAAAGCTAAAACAAACACATAAAAGGGGGGAGAGAGAAAGTTCCCTTACATTGCATAAACAGCCCCCAAGCAGCACCTACCCTAAGCAAAGTGGTCCAAAAGGAGAACATTGGATCATACAGAAAATCTGTATTTATAGACAAAAAGTTCGGGTCGACGTGCCCTAGGACACGGGCATGTCAGGGGGCGTGTCGGGGCTGCCGTGTTGAGGAAGACAAAATCTGGCGAGCTGGCTTGTTTCTAGAAGTTTCTGGATGTGACACGTCATCGTCACTAGCATGTCGGGGACATGTCGGGGGGCGTGTCTAGACAGCTGGGTGGAGGAAGTCAAATTGAACTTTGCTGGCTGGAGGCGTTGAGTGACGTTGAGTGTCGAGTTGATGGCGTTAAGTGGCGTTGAATGGCTCTGAGAGGTGAACAGTGAAAGCGTTGAGTGGCGTTGAGTGTCAAGTTGATGGCGTTGAGTGGCGTTGAGTGTCGAGTTCATGGCGTTGAGTGGCGTGACACGAGCGTGTCGAGTCTTCGGACACGGGCGTGTCCTACTCTGGTTGATGAAGGTCGAATGTCAAGCGTCGGGTGGAGGTCATCAATCGTCGAGGGCGTGACACGGGCGTGTCGGTCATGGAACACGGGTGTGGCAGGTCAATTTTTGACCATTTTCTGAAAAATTTCAAAAAAAACAAGATAAACTAAGTTAGAACAGTTTTTACAAAAAGAAACATATTATTAAAGAAAAATAACAGAAAATAACTAAAACATTCTAAAACTACTTAAATAAAATACTAAAAAACGTATATTTACAACTCATCACCAATCCTTGACTCTAGACAAAAAGAAACAATGGACTTAGCTAGTTCATCTGATTCCTCTGAAGAAGAAGAATCCTCCAGTGCAAAGAAAAGGAGACTTGTGGAGCTCAGGAAGAGGAGCTCAGGCTATAAGAAAGCCTTAAAGACTACCCCACAAACACCTGCTCCTGTAGTAGACTTCAGTTCACTTTTAGTGCAACTGCAATTGAAGTTGGATGAGCAGAAAATTGCTCTTTAAAAATGTGGATGAGAACAACAAAGATCTGCAATTCCACTTGGCCCAGGATATCAAATCCATTAGGTTTGAAGTAAACTTGAATAAGAAGGAAATGACAGATTGCTTCCAAAAGAGAGGTAATGTTGTAATCTACTTGGACAAGCAACACCAGAAGGCCAAGACTGCAATAGAGGACATTGCAGTCAAACAAGATTATGTCCTGGAAAATCAAATCAGAATGAATCAAAATCTAGAAGACTCCCATAATATTATTCTAACAGATCTCGAGAGTAAAGGAGCTGTTATCAAGGAACAATTGGTTACAGTAAAGTCTGATTTTGACAAACAAATCAAAGAGGATTTAGCTGCTGTCCAAACCGCCATCCAGGCTTCTCAAAAGGAAATCTCTGATCAAATGCAGAAGTTCAGGGCCTACTATAAAGAAGGAACAAATTATCTAGCTGATCAGGTAAGATTTCATAAGAATGATCTGAGAGACCATGTGGAACGAGAAGTCATAAAGGGGGAGAGGGTATTAGTCAAAGCAAACTCAGATCATGCTAAATGAATAACCAATAGCATCAGAGAAACTCTTGGTTTTCCACCCCTTTGTGATGATGAAAACACTACTGAATCTGGAATTCAACCTGCTTACATTGAAGGGGTTTAGCAAGAAGTAGCCCAAGTCATACTTCCACCTCCAGACTTTGAAGAAATCCAGCATGCAGTACAACAAATGTATAGTCCTCCAATGGAGGCACAAAAAGCTTCAAGTCATCACCACTCCAGGTGTGACTTAAAGTCTCGCCTTCCACATCCCGGAGGCGGTACCCCCTGACCTTAGCATTTTTTGTACAATGTAAGCTCTCTCTCAGTTAAGGTTGAGCTTCCCACTATAGCTGATCTCCCTGCTGCATCAACCTTCTTTAGGACCAAGTCCCCTTCCGTGAACTGTTTGACCCTGACGTGCTTGTTAAAGTACTTAGCCATTTTTCACTTTACCTCTTTCTGTCGGATGGCGGTGAGATCACGCAACTCTTCTATCATATCAAGGGAAAGCCATAGCTCCTCCTCATTTTCAGCTTGCCATTCTTTCCTCCCTGCCTCTGCTTCGACCACCCGAGGCGTCCGGACCTCGAACTCTATTGGAAGCACGACCTCACACCCATGGGAGTGCTTGAAGGGGGTCTCCCCCGTGGCCGTGTTGGGAGTGGTTCTAAGGGCCAGAGAACTGAAGGAAGCTGCTCTACCCAGCTACCCTTCAAATTCTCCACCTTCTTTTTGAGGAGTTTGACGATGATTTTGTACACCTCCTCCACTTGCCCATTGCTCCTGGGATGGTGGACCAATGCGAACCTGAGATCGATCCCGAGCTGTCCACAGAAATTGATGAACTCGGTGCTGGCGAACTAAGGCTCATTGTCTGTGACAATGGCCTAGGGCAGGCCTTGCCGGCAGATGATCTCCCCATCAAACGAAGTTCTTTATTACCTGCGAGGTCATCTTGGCTAGCGCCTTCACTTCCAACCACTTAGAAAAATAATCTATCATTACATGCAGGAACCTCCTCTGCACGTTGGCCTGGGGGAAAGGCCCTACCAAATCCATTCCCCAAATGGCGAAGGGTCAGTGGGCTGTGATACTTCTGAGCCGTTGAGCTGGTTGAAGTTGGAGGGGCAAACAGTTGGCACTTGTGCCATTTCCTTGTGAATTCTGAAGCGTCCTGACTCAGGGTCGACCAAAAGTATCCTTGTCAGACTATCCTCCCTTCAAAGGTTTTGCTCTCACAATGGCTTCCACACTCCCCTGAATATACCTCCTCTAGAATCCTCTGGACCTCCCCCTCAGCTACGCAACATGCCAACATCTTCGAGAGTGTCTTCCTATACAATTGCCCGTCGCGCATAAGATAATATGTCGACTTGTGTTTGAACTTCTTCTTATCTATCCCTTCCGGGAAATCCCCTATGGACAGGAATGTTGTGAATGGATCGATCCACGAGGGGTATTGGTCCACCTCCATCAGCTCCCCCTCTTGGATGGACGGTCAGAACAGGTTAGTGATGGTGCCCCCTGTTGGAACACCCTATTACTAATTTGGGCAAGGATCACTATGTTCTTAGGAAATTGTATTGATCTTATTGTATGGTCTTAAAGGTAAATTAGAATGTGTCTAAGGGTTAGAACTTAGGTTTGGAAGCTGCCCCCAAGACCTTCTAAGATCATAATTCAAGTGTTGAAGACTAGGACAATTTTCGTCGAGCTCAGGTCGACGAAACGTCGAACTCAGTTCGACTATCTCTGAGCTCAGTTCAACGAGTCGTCGAACTCGGTTCGACGATCTTTGAGCTCAGATCGATGTTTCTGTCTCTAGCTAAAATCCAAATTTCTGAGATCAGGTCGACGATAGTTGAGCTCAGATCGACGATTTCTGTTTTCAGTCTAGCTTCAATCTCTGAGCTCAGGTCGACGATAGTCGAGCTCAGGTCGACGCTTTTCTGAAGAGATCGACGATTTCAGGAATTCAAATTCAGACAGTTATGGAATTCAATCAGATTTATTATTCAGCATTTATTTCAAAGGATTCTGTAGCCGTTTCAAGGAAGACAAAAAGGAATGTCTCTTAGGACTTTCCTCTAGAGACAAATGTCATTTAAGGCAGTCATTTATGACTGGTTAACGGCTATCTCAAAAAGACAGATTTTCAATATATCTCTAGAGAATAATTGAGAAAGATAAAACAAGAGATATCAATCAAGAATTCTGGGAATAGACTCAAGAGACACAAGTCTACAGGATTACTGAGTTAGAATTCATACAGAACAAAAGGAATAATACTGTGAAGGAGATCATCAAACAGAAAAGATTTCATCTATTCTACTCCTTCAAGATCTTCTTGATTCAAGTGTTCAAAGGCTTCTTCATCAAAGACTCCAGACACAACATATTTCAGCAACTGCTGAAATCATCTCTTGCTGGAGATCTAAAGTTTCTGAAGACCTATCACCCTAAGCAAGGCTCTTTTTCCTGAACAACTGCTGATCTCAGGGGGAGCTTTGACAACATCATCCACTAGCCATCTCTTAGACTGTTGACAGAGAAGAACAACAAACTCTTTTCTTTCTTTCTTTATTCTGCTATAAAAGGGTTTCTCAAAACTCCCTTCAAAAGTTTTGTGGCTGGTTTCTGAGACCTTGTCAAAACTCAGTGGTGGCAAGACACCTTATCAAAAAATCTGGGTTTGGTTTTTGAGCACCTTATCAAAAGTTCATTGGTGCCCAGGACACCTGATCAACTATTCCTGCAGTGGATTCCTACCTAGGGTGGTAGAAGAGTGATTGTACCCAGGTTGATTGGGGAACCACTATAGATCCTTGTATCTTCTGGATTGCTGTGTTTTTGCTTTGCTGTGTGCTATGATTTTTGCTTTTTTGCTATCTTAGTTTTATTTTCTGTAAGCACATTACACATATACTTAAATCAAGTCTTCCACTGCAAATAATTTTTATCTGGAAAATTATTTTAATATACTCTATTCACCCCCCCCCCCCCTAGAGTAAAGGTAGATCTTACCCTCACTTTCAATTGGTGTCAGAGGGAGGTTGGTTACTCAACAACTGAATCTTCATTAGATTGGTTGTTCCTACAGGCTAACACCTGAACCAAAAGATCTCTGATAAGATCAATCTTCTATAGAGGGTTATTATTTTTATTATACTTATTTTCATACAAAACCATGGCACAGAACAAAGATTATGCTAGCACCGGACCTTCAGTGTGCAACCTTTCTAATTTTGCACTTTGGAAGGCAAGAATAAAATTATATATGAATTCTATTGATGAGGACATCTACAATTCTGTTTTGACAGTGTGTCCAAGACCCCCAGTGAATACAAGCACAAGTGTTGTTCCACCTCCTTCAAGAACAAATACAGAAATTAAGAAATGGAAAGTTGCAGATGCCAAAGCAATGAATATTCTGGCTCAGACTATGTCTGATGAAATATTTCAGAAAGTGGTTGAATGCAACTCAGCAAAAGAAATATAGGACAAGTTGTCAGAAATTGTATCAGGATCTGCTGATGAAAGGAAAGACAGAAGATCTAATCTCATAACCCAGTATGAGAACTTCAAAAAGGGAGAAACTGAGTCAGTTGCTGACATGTACAACAGGCTCAGTCTAATAGTCAGTGAGTTAAAAACATTGGACAAGGAGATCTCACTAACTGAACTCAATGACAAAATCCTAATGTGCTTTCCCAGCACTTGGGACTCAAGGATCTGGCCAATCAAGGATGCCATAAGCCTAACTGAGATTACTACTGAGGCTATATTGGGCAAGCTCAAGTCCTATGAGCTGCTCATCAAGAATAGAGAGGAAGAACAAAAGGTTGCTTCTCCAGCAATCAGGAAGGAGAAGACAATAGCATTCAAAGCTACAGAAGACCAGCCTGAAGATAAAGTCACGGGCAATGAAGAATTAATGAGCTTACTGGCCAAAAGATTTTATAAGATGGCCAGGAAAGATTTCAAAAAGAGGTCATCTAGAGGGCATGAGAAGCCAAGGTATGACAAATCTAATAATAAAGAAATTATTTGTTTTGGATGCAGGAAACCAGGCCACATTGTGCCTGATTGTCCAGAAAATCAGAATAAGGACAAGAGGGACAGGAAAGATAGGAGAAAAGACAAAGACTCCAGGAGAAACAACAATGACAAATCCTCCTCCAGCAAAAACAAACACACCAGGAAGGGATTTGTAGCTGAAACCTGGAGTGAAACTGAAGAAGAATCAGAGGCTTCATCAAGCTCAAGTGATGATGAAGATGATGCTGAAGAGAAGGAGTTCTGCATGATGGCTATCAATGCCTCCCAACATAATTCTGATGCAGAACATGAGTTAGAATCTGAATCTGAACATGAAGATGAAGAAGACCAGGTAATAGATTCCTTTGATTTTAATTCAGAGGACTTTAAATTTGAATTTAAGGCACTTTGTTTAGACCTGCTAAAGTCTGAGAAAGAGATTATCTCTCTCAGAAATCAATTGTCTGAACATAGCACTTTAAAATCAGACAACCTCAAACTCTCTGAGGAGTAAGAATGATGTAGGGAGAAGATAGCTTCACTGAAAAGTGAACTATCCCAGGCAAAGAAGTTTGAAGAATCCCTTAATGGGAGAAGCATCAGACTGATGGACATCACAAGCACAGTGAACTCTAGACTTAACAGTACACTGGGCTTGGGTGCTTCATCCAGCCAACCTATAGTATTAACAACTCCAATTAAATTTATCTCAGATAAAGGAAATAGTATTGTAGAGGTAGCTAGGAAGAATCCTAATTTACCTAAGAAAAACAAGGGTCAACGGAAAACGTCGAACAGAGCTCGATGATCGTCGAACAGAGCTCAGCGATCTCAAGCTGAATCGTCGAACTCAGGTCGACGATCGTCGAACTCTGAACTCTGGCAAAGTCGATCTTCGAACAGAGCTCGACGATCTGACCCAAGATCGTCGAACTCAGCTCAGAGATCGTTGAACAGAGATCACAGTTATGAACAATTTTTTAAAGGTAAATCAAACTTCAATCCTAGAGGTCCTACATCCCAAAACTTTAACCCTTATACTGAATGGATAATACCTCCTAGGAGATATCATCCTGAAGGTTATAAGAGTCAGCCAGGGATGTCTTTCATTTCAGAATTTAAAGGTTATCAACATAGGCCCAAGATAAAATGGGTCAAAAACATATAAGTTGCTTATGTGTAGGAGAAGACCTATCCAGAAATGAACCAACAATGGTATCTGGATAGTGGGTGCTCAAAGCACATGACAGGAAGCAAGGAGAATCTCACATCCTTCAAAACCAAACTTGGACCCAAAGTAATATTTGGAGATTCAAACTTTGGACAAACAAAAGGATATGGTGTTGTCCAAATTGGCTCAGTCACATTCAAGAAGGTGGCTTATGTGGAAGGACTGAAGCACAATCTAATCAGCATCAGTCAACTGTGTGATGAAGGCTACCAGGTGACATTCAACAAATCCTCATGCAAAATCAAATCAGAGGATAACACAACTGTGTTGACAGGTAAAAGGAAATGTAACATTTATCTTGTAGATTTTCTTTTAACTAAAATAGATATTTGTTTATTCAATTCTGTTTGCAAGCCAAATGATCTGTGGCATAAAAGATTAGGACATATAAACCTTTGAACCATTACTAGGCTATCCAAGGACAACCTTGTTAGAGGACTACCTTCTGGCCCCTACAAGAAGGAAGGACTTTGCAGGGCTTGTCAATTAGGCAAGCAAACTAAAAATAGTTTTAAGTCACTTAATAAGAGTGATTCACCTAGGATCTTGTATCTGTTACACATGGATCTTTTTGGACCCATTACAGTACAAAGCTTAGGAGGGAAATCTTACACCTTGGTGGTTGTATATGACTTCTCTAGATTCACATGGGTGTTCTTTCTGAGGAAGAAGTCTGATAAATTTAAGTGTTTGACAGAGTTTCTCAAATGCATACAGATTGAGTTCAATACTCACATTGCCCTGATCAGAAGTGATCATGGGACAGAGTTTGATTCTCTTCTTATGCAAGAGTTCTGTCGAAGTGAAGGGATCAGGCATAATTTCTCAGCTCCTAGAACTCCTCAACAAAATGGGGTAGCTGAAAAGAAAAAATAGAACCCTTATTGAATCTGCTACTACATTGTTGACAGATGCTCACCTTCCTCTATCCTTTTGGGCAGAGGTAGTGAACACCTCAAACTATGTGTTGAATAGAAGTTTGATACATAAACTGAAGGGCAAGACTCCTTATGAATTACTCAAAGGGAAGAAACCTAAAGTGGATTATTTCAAAATTTTTGGTTGCATTTGTTACATACACAATAATGACAAGAAGTATATAGCAAAATTTCAAGTTAAAGTTGATGAAGAAGTGTTTCTGGGATACTCCATGATCAGTAAAGCTTATAGGGCGTATAACAAAACTTCTCTTAAAATTGAAGAATCTGTTCATGTATCTTTTGATGAAACTAACATGTTTTATAAGGAGAAGAATATTTCTACCATAGAACCTTTGCAGGTACACTCTCTTTCAGAAAATTTGGACAGGTTACATATTATAGAAAAGGATACAACACATTCACCTACCCAACAAAGAGGTGAAATCAGTGAAGATGAAGAGGACACTCAACATCTTGGTACTCAACATCCTGGTGAGAATCATCTTGAAGAGCCAGTTGTTGTTCCACAAGAGGAAACAACAACACAGATTGGTGAACAATCAACACCTCATGTTGATTTAGTAACATCAAGAGATCATCCAATCTCCCAAGTGATTGGAGACATCTCAGCTGGTGTGCAAACCAGAAATAAGGTCAACCAAAACCTGAGGCACACCTGCTTTCTATCTTAAATTGAACCTCAATCCATACAAGATGCAGAACAAGATCTACACTGGATCATTGCAATGCAAGAGGAATTGCATCAATTTGAAAGGAACAAAATTTGGGAGCTAGTGTCAAGGCCAAAGGATCACTCCATTGTTGGAACAAAGTGGGTATTCAGAAACAAGTTGGATGATCAAGGAATCATTGTCAGGAACAAGGCAAGGCTAGTTGCACAAGGATACTCTCAAGAAGAAGGAATAGACTATGACCAGACCTTTGCACCAGTTGCAAGGTTGGAGGCCATAAGAATATTCCTAGCTTATGCAGCTCACAAAGGATTCAAGGTCTATTAAATGGATGTAAAGAGTGCATTTCTCAATGGAGATATCAAGGAAGAAGTCTATGTTAAACAACCTCCAGGTTTTATCTCTCCAACTCATCCCGATTATGTTTTTTTATTAGAACCCATAAGTCTAATATCCTACTAGCACAAATCTATGTAGATGATATTATTTTTGACTCTACTGATTCAAATTTGTGCAAAAGATTCTCTAATCTAATACATTCTAAATTTGAAATGAGTAGCATGGATGAGCTTTCCTTCTTTCTATGATTGCAAGTCAAACAACATGTTGATGGCATATTTATTTCTCAAACCAAGTATGCAAAAGAATTGGTTAAGAAATTTGATATGTCTGAAACATCATGTATGAAAACACTTATGCCTACTAATGTTGTGTTAGATGCTGATGAACATGGGAAACCTGTTGATCAGACAACATATAGAGCAATGATTGGCTCTTTATTGTACCTTACAGTAAGTAGACCTGACATAATGTTTGTTACATGCATATATGCTAGATTCAAAGTAAGCCCTAGAGAGTCACACCTAACATTAGTAAAAAGGATTCTTAGGTATGTGAAAATTTGTCCAAATCTAGGTCTCTGGTATCCAAAAGACTCAGGATTTGAATTAACTGGATTTTCAGATGCTGATTATGCTGGATGTAGAGTAGACAGGAAAAGCACCAGTGAAACTTGCTAGTTTCTTAGTGACAGACTTGTCTCCTGGTTCTGTAAGAAACAAACATCTGTGTCCACTTCAACTGCTGAAGCTGAATACATGGCAGCAGGTAGTTGTTGCTCACAGATTTTATGGATTCAAAACCAGCTCCTAGACTATGGTTACAACTTAGAAAAGTCAAAAATATTTTGTGACAACACCAGTGCTATTTCTATAGCACAAAATTCAGTCCTCCATAGTAGGACAAAACATATAGAGATTAGGCATCACTTTTTAAGGGATAATGTTGAGAAGAATAAAATTGAACTTCAATATATCCCAACTGATTTGCAAAGGGGAGACATTTTCACCAAACCATTTGATGAAAAGAAACACACTATTTTTCCTGAATCCGTTAGGAATATCAGATGGAAGAAGTTTAAATTAAGATCCAAGATTTTTAAAACTCTAAAATTGACCAAGACTAGGCTAAAAACTTGATTTTTCTAGTGTCTATAAGCTGTTTCTATTCTCTAAACTGCGCTCGACGTTTTTTCCCAAGATCGTCGAACGGAGGTCGACGTTCTCAGAAAACGTCGACCGGAGTTCAGCGCTTTCCAAATAGTGCTAAGCTATCTCTTCCGGTCAGAGATCGTCAAGCGGAGCTCGACGCTCTCCAATATCGTCGAACAGAGATCGATGATGTTGAAGACTCTTCAAATTCCTTTAGAAGCTCAGATCGTCGAACGGAGTTCAACGATCTTTCCTTTTCTGCGTCGAACCCTAATATAAAACTCATTTTTCGGCCGTCGTTCTCCTTTGCGCATTCATACTCTCTGCAAAACTTTTCTTTCCCTCTAAACTTCTCTACACTTGGTCTCGTTTGTTCATTTTTGCAGGTATACAATGGCAGTTTCTGTTGCAGTTCTAGCCGCGATGAAATTTGACACTGGATTCGACATCGATATGGACTCTTTTGACGGCAGTGACCAAATATTCAAAGACATTCTAGAATTATTCAAGGAACAGCAGTTGGTGTATATCATGTCCACAAGGATGAAACTTGCTGCTGATGAAATCAAGGAGTGGGTGTATACGGCTCATAATCTGGATCCGAATACAGTGATTGGTACAATAGCCGGTACTCAGGTATCCCTAACGCCTGCCCTCCATACAGAAGTTTTTAAGTTGAGTTCTGGGGATGATTCAGTTGAATTATCTGGAGAAGAGTTTGCAAGTATGCTTGATAGAATGGGTCACTCTGCAGCAAACCCTAACAAGCTGCTTAAGAAGATCTGTCAATTGAATATAGATTTTTAGCTGATGTTGTTGGAAAGGTGCTATTAGCCAAGCATTCTGCTCATGATACCATTTCAAGGTATCAATTCTGTTTGATGGCTGCTTTAGTGGATAAGAAGCATCTCAATTGGGGAGAGATTTTCTTTGATTTAATCAAGAAAAAGGTGAATAAGAAGTTTGTTAATTTTGGGAGGATTCTAGGGCTGTTTTTGCATAACAGATGCCCTCAGTTGCTTGTGTCTAGTGGGATGCACATTAATGCCTCTAAGAGGCTGTCTTGTGCCCTATTTGGTAAATGGGGCAGGCAAATTGTAAAACCAAGCAGAGCTTTTACAGCTATCTCATCTTCAGGCACCAGGACTGTTCAGGTCACTTCCCCACAGGCAACTTCCCCATTAGAAGAGTTGTCTGCCTCCTCCTCATCTCCACCATCTCCACCCATTGTTTCTTCAACCACCCCTTCTTCCACCATCAATACCTCAATTTCCTCCTCCATCACCATTTCATCTCCACTCTCAATTCCTTCTCCTCCTCCAGCAACTTCTGTAGACCTTTTCCATCCCCTACACTATTATCCACCACTTGATATTGACTCATCCATTCCATCCTTCAGTCTTCTGGATGATTCCTACATTGATGATTCTCATTCCTCACCTCTTGATCTCCCATCATCCTCTACTTCCTATCAACAACTACTCCAAGATATTCTTGCACAACCATCCTTCACCCCATCCATTTCCACTCCAATAACTTCCATCTCCACCATTCCAATCTCTCAACCATCCATCCTACCATCCACATCTTCTAGTTCTACTTCTACAGCCCCTTCTACACCAATCTCTGTCACTCTCTCCTCTACCTCTACTCAGGTTTCACTTGAGCAAGTAGACCTTCCTGCCCTAGCAGATAGGTTGTATGGGATGTTGGCTCCCAGGCTAACAGTCCTGCTGGAGACCTTCATGGCTCCACTCCTGAAATCCATCCAGGAGTTATCTGCAAGGCTCTCTTCCCTTTCTCCTCCTCAGGCAGTCCCTTCTGTGGGGTGCCTTAATCCAGTGTATACTGAATCTAGGCAGGGGGAGATGTCTCATGAAGAAGAGATGGTGCCTGCCTTAGAAGATTTCCTGCCAGAGATTCCAGTTACAGCTTCAGCTCCAGTTCTTTCCTTCAGAACAGTTGACTTTAAGTCACTACTGTCGGATTTTGATGCTCTTCACAGCAGATTTCTTCCAGCTTATGAAGCTGAAGACCTTACTAAGGTCATTGTGCCTATTGCCAGCTGTGAGCCTAGCCTGATTTCTTCATATATCAAGTCATTCAAGGCTGTGGAAAGTATTCATTCTGTTGATGTTGTGGCTACTGATGATGTTGTTCCAGAATCTGTTGTTCCAGAATCTACTGCTGAAGTTTCTATTTTTGTTGCTTCTGTTGCCCCAATTGTTTCTGCTGTTTTTTAGCCTGCTGCTGTTTTTGTATCTGTTAGTGTTGCTTCTGTCACTGCTACTACTGCTGCTGTTATTTCTACTGATCAATCAAAACAACAAAAGGAATACATTAAAAGGATTGATGAAATGTATGACAATCCTCAGAGTTCAGATAGTGACAAATTCTAAACTGATTCTGATGACTCCTCTGCAACCATTGCAAGGAAGAGGAAAGCTAGAAGCAAGGCATTGAAGAGGGTACCTCCAGAGAAAGTGAAAGATGACAATGATATTCCATACTATATTCTGCATGATTGCCCCATCTCTGAACCCTGGATGCAGTATTCAAAGAACCAGCTCAAGGTCATGAAGAAAAAGAGGAAGTATGATAAGTATGATAAAGGATCTTCTCACTTTAATCCCCCTCCTCCTCCTCCAGATACAGGAACTGGTGGAGGTTCTGCTTCTCAGAGCTCATCTGCTGCAAATCAAAGCTTCTCTCAATCTCAAGACAGATCTCAATCAAGAGTATATCAACATAGAGGTTATCAATCAAGGAGAGGTCAGTACAGAGGAACGCAAAGAGATTATAAAGTATACTCCAAAGATCAATCTAGAAAACATCCATATCAAAGGGAAGGACAAGGATCCATTGACTCAACTTTTGGTCCTTTCCCTTATAAGCTGAAAGATACTATTACTTCAAGAACTGCTCCTTCTGATAATACAATGAATAGATATGAACCTCCTATCCCTTTCGAAGATCCAGAAAATAATCCACTATCTTGGACTGCCAGAATGAAAGAGCTAGCTGCTTTGGATCAGATAAAGAAGGCAAGGGAACATGGAAAAGACACTTCAAACATCACAACCTTATTTGAGCAAAGAAAGAAGGAACTAGAAAGATACTCATCAAGAAAATTCTTTGATCCAGAAAGCTATATGAAACTGCACCCAGAGGCTGTAGTTCCCAGGCCCAAATCTCAAACCTCCTTAGGTGATGCTGATGACATGAGATCCAAGAAGGAAGCTCTCAACCCTAACAGAGAAATCTTATTCAAGAAGGGCAATGAAAAGAAGTAAATGTGTAAGCTGACAATATATATCAAATTCTGACTATCTACTGTGATTCTATCTGTGCTTCTGCAATGCTGCAATTCTTTTCATCTGCTTGTTGTTTCTGCTTTTTAATTCTGCATGTACGCTTGTTATTTCCTATTTGTCATGTAAATAGTAATCCTAACCCAAATAGGGAGAGATTGTTGGAACACCCTATTACTAATTTGGGCAAGGATCACTATGTTCTTAGGAAATTATATTGACCTTATTGTATAGTCTTAAAGGTCAATTAGAATGTGTCTAAGGGTTAGAACTTAGGTTTGGAAGCTGCCCCCAAGACCTTCTAAGATCAGAATTCAAGTGCTGAAAACTAGGACAATTTTCGTCAAGCTCAAGTCGACAAAACGTCGAACTCAGTTCGACTATCTCTGAGCTCAGTTCAACGAGTCGTCGAACTCGGTTCGACGATATTCGAGCTCAGATGACGTTTCTATCTCTAGCTAAAATCCAAATCTCTGAGCTCAGGTCGACGATAGTTGAGCTCAGATCGACGATTTCTGTTTTTAGTCTAGCTTCAATCTCTGAGCTCAGGTCGACGATAGTCGAGCTCAGATCGACGCTTTTCTGAAGAGATCGACGATTTCAGGAATTCAAATTCAGACAGTTATGGAATTCAATCAGATTTATTATTCAGCATTTATTTCAAAGGATTCTGTAGCCGTTTCAAGGAAGACAAAAAGGAATGTCTCTTAGGACTTTCCTCCAGAGACAAATGTCATTTAGGCTCCATTTGTTTGGGCGTTTCGTTGCTCCGTTTTGAGCAAACGCCGCCGGAAGGAGGAAAAACAAACGAACCTCCGGCGGCGTTTGCTCCGTTTCCACCCGCCCCCCTTGAGAAACGCCCCCAAAAAGCTCCGTTTGGAGCAGCCACCTCCCCCCTCCGGTTCGAACACTCCGTTTCCACCCGCCGGATCGACCCGCCACCGCTGAACCAAATGAAGCCTTAAGACAGTCATTTATGACTGGTTAACGGCTATCTCAAAAAGACAGATTTTCAATATATCTCAAGAGAATAATTGAGAAAGATAGAACAAGAGATATCAATCAAGAATTCTGGGAATAGACTTAAGAGACACAAGTCTACAGGATTACTGAGTTAGAATTCATACAGAACACAAGGAATAATACTGTGAAGGAGATCATCAAACAGAAAAGATTTCATCTATTCTACTCCTTCAAGATCTTCTTGATTCAAGTGTTCAAAGGCTTCTTCATCAAAGACTCCAGACACATCATATTTCAGCAACTGCTGAAATCATCTCTTGCTGGAGATCTAAAGTTTCTGAAGACCTATCACCCTAAGCAAAGCTCTTTTTCCTGAACAACTGCTGATCTCAGGGGGAGCTTTGACAACATCAACCACTAGTCTTCTCTTAGACTATTGACAGAGAAGAACAACAAACTCTTTTCTTTCTTTCTTTATTCTGCTATAAAAGGGTTTCTCAAAACTCCCTTCAAAATTTTTGTGGCTGGTTTCTGAGACCTTGTCAAAACTCAGTGGTGGCAAGACACCTTATCAAAAAATCTGGATTTGGTTTTTGAGCACCTTATCAAAAGCTCATTGGTGCCCAGGACACCTGATCAACTATTCCTACAGTGGATTCCTACCTAGGGTGGTAGATAAGTGGATGTACCCAGGTTGATTGGAGAACCACTATAGATCCTTGTGTCTTCTGGATTGCTGTATTCTTGCTTTGTTGTGTGCTGTGATTTTTGCTTTCTTACTATCTTAGTTTTATTTTTTGTAAGCACATTACACATATACTTAAATCAAGTCTTCCACTGCAAATAATTTTTATCTGGAAAATTATTTTAATATACTCTATTCACCCCCCCCTCTAGAGTAAAGGTAGATCTTACCCTCACTTTCACCCCACCCCCCCCCCCACCCGGGGACCATGCTTGGCTAGCTGATCAACCTGGTCATTCTCTTCTCGCGGCACATGCCGGGTGGAAAAGGTTTGGAACGTACTGATGACCCCTTCACCTTTGCCAAGTACAACTAGAGAGTAGGTTCCCTTACCTGAAACTCCTCGTTGATCTGGGAGGCTACCACCATGGAGTCAGTGAGTACCTCCACATCATGCAATCCAACTCCCTGGCTAGGCGCAACCCTGCTATCACGGCCTCGTACTTGGCCTGATTATTAGTGATTAGAAAATACACCACCACCATCTGCTCGATCCTCGTTCCCTGGGGGTTCTCCAAGATCACCCCCACTCCCAGAGAATGCCTTCCCAAAGCACCGTCCACAATCACCTTCCAAGGGACCGGGCGAGTGAGTTCCGCCTCCGCCACCTCGACCACATAATCAGCAAGGAAGTCAGTCATCGCCTGGGCCTTGATCGAGAGGCGGTGGATAAAGGAGATGGCGAATTTGCTCAACTCTACCAACCATTTCACCAACCTTCCTTAATGCTCAACCCCCTCGAAAATGTTCCGGATGGGGTGGTCTGTCACCACCCAGATGGAGTGCGCCTGGAAATAGGGTCGGAGCCTCCGAGCCGAGATGACCAGAGCAAAGGCCAGCTTTTCCAAGATGGGATAATGGATTTATGCCTTCCTTAGGACCCTGCTCACGTAGTATATGGGCAGCTGCTTCCTCCCCTCTTCTCGAACTAGGACGAAGCTCAAGGCCTCTGCTCCGACCCCGAGATACAAAGATAGGTCCTCCCCCTCCTTCGGCCCTTGGAGCAGGGGGGCCTGAGTTAATTACCTCTTCAAGGCCTGGAACGCCTGCTCGCATTCCTTAGTCCACTCAAACTTCTTGCCTCCCCTCAATTCCTTGAAGAGGGCACTTCTCCCCAGCTCGGGAAAGGAACCTGCTTAGACCGGCCAACTTCCCCGTTAGCCATTGTACCTCCTTAGCATTCCGAGGTGACCCCAACTCCATGATTTACTTGACCTTGTCTGGATTCGACTCTACCCCTGTGGGGGTGAGCAGGTGGCCCAAGAACTTGCCACTGCTGGCCTCGAAGACGCACTTCAATGGGTTTAGCCTCATCTTGTATTTGTGCAAGGTGCCAAAGATCTCTTATAGATCCTGGAGGTGGGAGTCCACCCCTCGGCTCTTGATCATCAGGTCATCCACATACACCTCGAGATTCCTACCCTTCTGTTCCTGGAATACCCGATCCATCATCTTTTGATATGTCGCCCCTGCATTTTTCAACACAAAGGGCATCATCTTGTAACAATAGCACTCATCCCCAGTGATGAAGGAGACATCTTTTACATCGGGGGGGGGAGGGGGGAGGGTGCATCCTGATCTAATGATAACCTGAAAAGGCATCTAAGATACTCATTACAGGAAAACCAACGGCAGCATCAACCACCGCGTCGATTTGAGGCAAGGGTTAACAATCTTTAGGACATGATTTATTAAGCAAAGAGAAATCAACACACATTCTCCACCGGCCGTCTCCTTTTTTTACCATTACTACATTGGAGACCCAACCAGGTATTGGATTTCAGATATAAAGCCAGCCTTCAGGAGCTTGGCCACCTCCTCCCTAATGGGCTCATGCAGCTTGTCCGCGATGGACCTCTTCTTCTATTGGATGGGGCGAGCCTCTGGGTCCAGGTTGAGGTGGTGGCAAACAATGTTCGCATTTATCCCCGACATCTTCGCGGCGCTCCAAGCTAAGATGTCCATGTTCTTGTGGATGCATGCTAGCATCCTCTCCTAGTCCACCGCGGTCAGCCCCCCGCTGATGCGCACCTTCTCCACCTTGCCTCCTAGGGTGAGGACCTCCATATCCACCACCTCTTCTACAGCCTCCAGACGAGACTGCTCTCCCCATTCTCTGACGTCGCCCTCTCCTGGGACAAGGACCTCCTCCTCAGCCTCCTCCACGGCCATTGCCTCGGCCAGCTCCCCCTGGACTCCCTCCATCACCTCCACATGGGTGCGTCTCTCCACCACCATCTCCACCCCACCTACTTCCTGCTCCATCCCCTCCATCCCCTCCATCCTTCGCTCTATCTCCTCGGCCCCTCCTGCCAAGAAATGGAGTTCACCGCGGTGACATAGCACTCCCTCACCACCTTGGAGTTTCCTCGGACCCGGACTGTATCCCCTCGGCGTTGAAATTCAAGCACTGGTGGAAGGAAGAGGGGACGCAGCGGAAGGCGTTGATGAGGGGTCGCCTGAAGATGGCGTTATAGCTGCTAGGGGAGTCCACGATGATGAACCTGCAAGTACAGAACTTTCCCCCAAGGGTATCATGGAGTCCCACTCCTCCTTCCACTTCCTTCCTCTCCCCGGAAAATCTGAACAGAGGCCCAACTGAGGCCAGCACTCTCTTAGCCTCAACCTTCATCGCGTCAAATGCCTTCTTAAAGATGACGTTGACCGCGCTGCCATTATCGATGAGGATCCGGGAGACAATGAAATTTTTGATGGTTGTCTGGACGACCAGCGCATCGCAAAAGGGATCCTCATGATCCGGCATGTCTTTTCTTGAGAAGGTAATCTTCTCATCGGGGGGTAGAGTTTGGGATGTGGAGCCAATGCTCTAGCACTACATGGTGTGGAGGCCCGCCTTTCGAAAAGCCTCAACTCCCCCCCTGTGGATCACTCTGTTCCCCCTTGGGCTCCAACATCAGCCCTGCCCTCTCACCTGTCCTCCTCTGCTCTAGTCAGGATCTCCTCAATGCACACTTCCTGACGGCCTTGCGGTTGTTGCTGCCCCCTAGCTCCCCTCATCTCGAGGAACTCAGGGCACGTTGTAGTTGCGGGCCCCTCTTCTTGGTCGGACTCACAATAGGGAGCTCCACCCTGGCTTCCTACCTTCTCCTCCGTCCTCCTCTCCTCCTCTCCCCCAGGGCTATAGCCATAGCCTGATTTTGATCGGGGAGAGGGGGTCTCTGGACTTGACTCTAACCTGGATGGTGAAATTGACCCTGGTTCCCCTAGCAGTTGTCTCCTCCATAGAAACCTCTCTATGGCCCCTGGTCCTTCCACTCCGGCCTCCAACCTACCCTATGGTTCGGCTCTTGGCGCCCCCACCTAGGCTGTTATTGTTGTTGTTGTTCCCTCTGTTGGGGTTCAGCTCTCCTCTCCTCCTGACCTCTGCCACCTTTTGGCTCCATCTCCTCCTCCATGGCCCACCTGGCCAGCTTCCGGGCAAAACTCCGGGTTCGACGCATCCATGTCGACCTCCCTTGTCGCTCTCTCCATCAGTGCCTCAAAAGACACCGGAGGCGCCCTCTTAAGTTCCACTCCGAAGAACCCCGGCTGAAGCACAAGGGTGAAGGCCACCATCATGGTGTGTCTCGGCATCTCCTGCACCTAGAGAACTTCCTCGTAGAATCTGTCAAAGTAGCTCCATAGGGTCTCGTTCACGCCCTACTTAACGCGGAACAGAGACTCAGACTCCTTCTTCCTCTTCTTCAAAGTGGTGAACCTCACCATGAACCCCCAACATAGGTCCTCGAAGCAATAGATTGAGTTGGCCGGTAGTGTAAGACCCCTTTTTTTCTTTTAAACCACCGGGGTATTATGCCCAGAACCGCCGCTTTGCGGTGACACCAACACACCCAGGAAGGTCGTCACTACAAAACGTCGATCCTGCCGGCCATACCGATCGCAGAAGAGTAGAATAAATATAAAAGTACATGAAAATAGAACTCTGATACTGGTTCGCAAGAATCACACATATATAATAAATATCCACGAAGGGAGAGTCCACAGAAAAGATAAAGTAAAGCACTAAAGAGGGCTCATGCCCGATACATCAAAATACTCATTACAAATCACTCAACGTGGAAGCAAATCTATAATCTCTACTAATGATCAGGACGCATTGTCCCTGCTGGTTGAACTCCCGTGCTAGACTGTCTCGTCTTCAAGCGCACCAACCTCTGGGGCTGCATTTTATGGTTCGGCTCCATGATTCCCTAAAATGATTTGGTCAACAACCGTTAGTTAAAAATACTAAGTCATATCATCCTCCACCCCTCCTCCATGGCTTCTAAGCACCGAGCGGGGAGAAGGAAAAGGAAGGTAATGAAGGTGGAGAGTAACAAAGGTAAGCAGGTGGCGGCAGAACTAGTCTATCATGAGTTCATAAATAGAGCAAGTATATGTAAGCAGTAGTAGGTAAGCAGTATAAGTATACACAAGAGCAAGTGAGTAAGTAAAGTAGGAGAAGGTAAACTAAGTAGTCATGACCTATAAGAATGCCTATACAAACCTATAGACCAAGGGGTCGTTTTGCAAGACCTATTGTATAAAGTGTCCCATACCATTTTATACAATAGGTGTCAGGGTTATATGTAATGATGATGCTATGACATGCAAGTATGCTATGATGTGAGCATGCAAGTGCAACACACACACTCGACTCTGTGCACACAGATCTTTAGTTTCCCCTTTCTGGAGCCTAACCTCCCAGGATACCTCCGTAGTGGCAAACAGAAGCGGTGGGTTGGGCCTCGCACACCTTTAATCTAATATCACGCTACCAATCAGACCTATCGTATGCCTCAACGTTGCTGCACTAAGTGAAGCTCCTACGTACTCTTGTCGGCTGGCGCACCGAACTTTATTTGATCAAGTGCTAAACCACACTTGCTGAGTCAACATACTGGTGTCGGTGTGACGACTCTCCAATACTGAAGACCCACCACCTTTTATCTTATGCACATGCAACATTAATGTATTTCCCACCAAGCCAAAGCTCCTCGGACTATCCCGTCCGTCACAAATATCTACCGAGCCAAAGCTCCCCGAACTGTCCCGTCCGTCACAAATATTTACCGAGCCAAAGCTCCCCGGACTATCCCGTCCGTCACAAATATCTACCGAACCATCGGCTCGCCGGGCTAACCTGCCCATCACCAAAACCACCGAGCCTACCGCTCGTGAGACCCAACCTAACTCCCACAACACCGAGGAGTGTGAGTGTAAGTGTAATCCTAGTTATACTAATTACTCTTAAACATTGATTATTCTTACGGTTTAGGTTAGCCCAGGACTACCCAGCATACCCGGTGAAGGGTTCTCAAAGGGCACTAGGAACTATGATGGGAGGAAGCTCAAAGCTCCCATTCGCAAGGCACTTACTATTATTGGTTAACACCCAATTCCAGATTCCTTTTAATATTATTCTGGATCTAACCCTAGTGTATTTTGACTCTCTCTCTCTCTCTTCACAGGAAAGACGATCTTTCATCGATCCCGAGCACCTCTTAACACTAGTCAACCCAATACTCTCCTCATCATGACTCCTAATGAAGCTCTCTTTTTCTTTCTCACTTTACCAAGACAAGTAAACCAATAATCCCATCTCCCTATGTCCATTCCACTTGTTATCACAAATTTCGCAGTTTTACTAAATGCAGATTGACCTAAGCTATATGATGTGCATGATAGGAGGTACTCCAAATTTTCATCCAAATGCCCTGAGATAATTAATGTGGGTTTATCATGACACATTTAGGCTAAAACCAGAAACTTGTAATTTTCCTAATTAATTTAGCATTTATTAAATTTTCCCAAATGTTTGGTCGTGGGTAAATTTGAACATGAAGTACTAAATTTCCTTAAGTTGTGGCCACCCAAAAATTATGAATACAAGTGACAGCAAAATATCAGGGAATACCAAATTTCACAGATTTTTATAAATGTAATAACCTCTAAACAATTAATTCAAATTCAAATAATTGGAGTTAAAAAAAGGAGTACCATAAATCATAATCTAAAAATTATATAAAAATTATCAGAGCCTTATAATGATCATAAAACACTACTGACTAAGTTTCATGCAATTCCTAGGTCAGTAAATCCATTAAAGTGCACTTTGTGAATAAACATCTTTATAATGTCATCCAAATATTATGTAATAATTATCTAGACTTTATTATACCCTAAAAGGTTTTCTGGCCAAGTAACACAATTTTCCAGCAAGTTATTACATTTATTTTCTATTTATCAAAAGGTGGTGCACTAGTTCACTTAACACATAAGGTACTAAGAGGAAATGTTCAAATAATTCAAATAATTTACTAATGCCTCTAAATGATATTTAATTAACCTTTCCAGAGTTTCACATCATTCCAAATTAATCTAACCATGGCTACTTCAAAATCATCACATGGGGCAAGATGAAGGTTATAACTATAAGTATAGGCTACTGTTTTCTAAACATCCTATAATAAATTCAAGAGGTTAATAATACTACAAAATTACTCCTACCAAAATTTCATAAGGATCCAAGGTCATATGACACTTCAATATTTTCATAAAAGATATAGGCCTAAACTATCCATAATTAGTTTATGTTGTGTGCCAAAGTCAACCTTAGGATTTGAACTAGGATCCTAGGGCAAATCAACCCTAAACTCCATGTGAGGGTGTTTAAACAAACCATGGGGCTCTGATCAAAGTCCCAACCCCTTTGGGTTAGAATTGGCCCTTCCATGCCCCAAGCTCACACTAGCCTTAATTAACCCTTAAAGGGCAACACTTTGGTCACACCAAAATCTATTCAAATCTAACCCAATTGGGCTAAGATTTTTATCAGAGTCATAATATGACCCTGAAAGACAGTCACCAAAATCTTGGTGGGTTTAGAGGTCATTAGACCCTTTAAATAATTCTTACATGGTTTATTAAATTCCTATAAAAACTTTAGTAAAATGTCTTCCAAAAATTCCTATTCTTGGATATGTTTTAGGTATAGGTAATAGTGACCCCCAACCAAAATATCAAGTCATTTGGATGGCTGGATTGAAGAGGACACTCAAAACAATCTCTGAAAAAGCCTAGGTATAGACCTCACCAAAAGGAGTGTTGTGGTCTGACCTGAATTCCAAATTGGTCCAAACAAATTTTAAATTAATCTATAGACTCAGAGAGCTACAATTATCATATTGGCCATTTTTTCTGAATAGGCACCTAGATATTTTTAATATTTAATTTAAAACAGCCCAAAAGCAATGACAGAAAATACATAAATTAAATTCAATATTCTAGATCTAGCGCAGATCTTAAAGCAAATCGAGTGGTTCCTGGTTTTCTTTTTCCTCCAGCCTAAGGCTGTGATTAACCCGACCTGGAGCACTTCCAAGTCCATTTGTCGGCCACCCGGCCATCTCCCTGGCCAACCACCGCCACCACCACCTCCGTTGAGGTGAGGGCTATAAGCCAGAAGTGGTTTGACCGCCGGAGCCGGCGAATTCCGGCAAACCCGAAACTCTCATTTTCATGGAAAACTAGTGGAAAAATTCCACTGGATCGTGCTCAATTGAGCCTGATTCTCTTCACTAAGGATTCCTACGATCAAACCCATGAAGGAGTAGAGGAGGACCTTAGTGGAGGGCTGACGACGTGTGCTTTGCCTCCTCAACATTTTCGGCCACCAAACTTTGGCTCCTCTGCAACTTCTACACCAACCTCACTGAAATTGAAAAGGAATCGGGGGAAAAGTTTGCCCTTGCTCTGGTCAAGGTCCTTAAAGAGGGAATTTGGGAGAGGAAGCTTATAACTCCCCAATGTCATTAATTTCCATTAATGACCATTAACTCCACCCCTTCGGTTTCAACCAAATTAAGGGGGTTGTGCCAAATTAATGGTCGGCCACCTCCAGAAACTCCTCTCCCTCAGAAGAGTAAAATCCCCATAAAAGTGGGAGTTATGGAGCCTCCATGGCCATTCCATTCGTCAAAACTCCGTCCAGCCTTGCTCAAGGCTTTTCGTCGAGCTCTGCTCGACGATTCGTCGATCTCTGCTCGACGATTTCGTCGAGCTCAGCATCAACGATTTTGTCGAGCTCAGCTCGACGATTTCGTCGAGCTCAGCTCGACGATTTCGTCGAGCTCAGCATCGACGATTTCGTCGAGCTCAGCATCGACCATTTCGTCGAGCTCTGCTCGACGATTTCCTCTCATAGTCTAATGACCTACTATGATGTTGATCTTTAATCGAGCTCTGCTCGACGATTTCCGTCCAGCTCAGGTCAACTCTTAGCATGTACTTTTTGGCATGACCCAGTCATGACAAACCATCCTAGGGGTCCAGAAGCCCGAGGGATATTACAGACAGCTGGTGGAACCCCTCTCACGCCTTCTTCTTGAGGGTGTTAGCGAAGAGTCTATATTTAAAGGCATCTGACATCTGCCTTATCGACACCACATCCTCGAACCATTAGATGTGCTGGACCAGATCGTCCTTCCCGGTGTAGTAGGACATTTACGGCTCCCTGAACCCCCCTAGAACTGGGGCATAAGGAACCAACTCGCTAAAGGGCTGCCTCCCCCTGCTGGGCGAGCCGGAGGGTCTCGCACCCCCATCTCGCCGAACCGGCCCCCACTTGTCGAGCCGGTGAAGAGTACCCTCCTGGGAAGGTCACGCCCACTCCCCTCCTCTGCGACCTCCTTCCAAGATCGTCGAATCGGGGCATCCTTACCCAGAGTCAGGGCAGCAGTGATTTGAACAGCTAGCGTAGAGCTCTCGGCTCGCGCGTCGAGTGCGAACCAGACGAGGCCAAGCATCTCCTGCCTGAGCTCCTCGAACATCACCACCGTGGCAAGATGGGGAGGGGGTAGAGAGTCGGCCCTGTCCGAACCTTGCCCTTCTCCTCCAATCATCGATCTTGCTGAAGATTTTCTGTGTTGACCACACTCCACGCTCACCGCACCAAAATGTTAAAACGAAAAACTCGGTCTCTATGGAGTTTACCCTTGGCGAAGGGGTGATTGCACACTTCTCTCTCGCGAGCTAAACGACCGAAGACTTGGGACAAAGAACAGACCCAAGGCTCCAGCACGGAGGTCCCACCACACACCCGGAAGATCTTAGAGCACTTCCCCTCCTTAGCCATGTGTTGAAGCTAAGGATACCTCAGAAAGCGCAAGAAGACCAGGGCACTAGTGAGCAAGAGTGGGGGAGTAAAAGCACTAGAAAGACTGCCTTCTGAGGTACCCCTTGGGTCCTATTTATAGTTTTTTTTGAAAACGGCCAGCAAATAGCCAACCTCCACTATTCTGAACAGCTATGTGCAGCCCAACCGGGTCTGCCAATAGCGTAACTCCGATGTTCTAACTCGCTATAGACAGGCCAGCAAGGGTAAAATAGTAAAACACATCACAAGAAGCTGGGCAAGCGGCCCTTTGAAACCTCCACTCACCTAGGACGGCGAGTGCTCGATGGAGCTGGCACTCGTCACCTCTTCCTGGCTCTGGGCGAATGTGGGGCCGACCCACCCCACTCACCCGCTACTCGTCGAGCCCCTGGAACGAGTGCGAGCCGACCTGCTCCACTCGCCCCTCATTTTCTCCACCCCGCTTGGGCGAGCCGGCAAGGCCACTGAGCTCTCGTCTCTCCCTAGCTCGCCTGAGACTTGGACTGCTGATCTTGGCCGGTCTAGCCCATGTCGACCACTACTCGCTGGATATGGGGTTGTAGAGTTGATATTTGAGTTCAATTTAACCCATGAAGCTTCCGCTAGAATGCTCTGAGTTAGGATTCATTTGGTCTTTTGATATTAACATGTAACTTTCCTTTTTTCTGTGGAATATGGCGTGGGGCCCCGGTCGGACCCTCTGTTATATTTCATGTGACGGATGGAGGTGTTACACAACACACGCGGTGAGACCTGCAGCGGCAGCGGCAGCTCAAATGAAAAGGCAAAAGATCGTTTCGAATATTATTTTTCAGTTTTGGAGGACAGCTGGCACAACAAGCGGGCGAAACTACCGCAGGAGCTAGTCTTACCGCCGACGGTAGCCTGTTTTCATGAAGACGTATAAAATTTGTTGCGTTTCCTGTTGTCATTATGGCTCCAAGACGAATTTTGACGAAGGGTGAACTCCAGATTTCGGCCGCCTCCTTGCGCCCGTCTCCACTTGTCTTCGTCAAAGATGAAGGAAGCCTTCTCCCTCCCATTCGTGAACGAAGAACTCCGACGATCCAGAATCTTCATCGACCACTAAGAACCGACTGGTTGCTAGCCAACGAAGATCTCAAGCATCAGCCGTAGATCGCACACCGTAGAAGTCGTCAAGAGGGAGAACTTCATTTTCTTATCATCTTTACTTTTAATCTTTGTATTCTTTTTCTATTTTCTGTTTAGTTTTCGGTGAGGAAAATATACCAGAGAGGGTCGTCGGAACCCGGGAAGGATTCCGCAGTAAATCGTCCCGGGATTTGGGATGTCTAGATCAGAGGATCTAGCGGGGCTCTAAGACCCTCCCTTGTGTGGTGGTGAAGAGTTGGCTCTAAGACCCTCCCTTGTGTGGAGGTGAAGAGTGGGCTCTAAGACCCTCCCTTGCGTGGAGGTGAAGAGTGGGCTCTAAGACCCTTCCTTGTGTGAAGGTGAAGAGTGGGCTTGAATGTCGTTCCTGGAGAGAAAGGGTGAGAGCCAACCGGTCAAAGTTTGGTCAGTATATAAACCAAAAGAATCTTTATTCTCTTCGTCTCTAATCTTCGATCCCGTGAAGATCAAGTTTTGATGTATACTCATCTTATACTGTTTTTCATTATTGATTTAATGCAATGAAATTCTTTTCTCTGTAATTGTTTTGGCGTGCGAAATTTTTAAAGTCAATGAACGTTCGCAAACCTTATTCACCCCCCCCCCCCTCTAAGGTTGGTCACTAGATCCAACAAGTGGTATCAGAGGGAGGTTATTCCAAATCAGTTTCACCACCGGGAATAATGGCCAACCCTGACCTTGAATCGACGAGTGGGGATGAAAAATTATACACTGAAAATAACTCTGCACCACCTTTATTCGTAGGATTGATTATAACCAATGGAGAACACTGATGAAGAAATTCCTTACATTACTAGATGTTGAAGTTTGGAACATGACGTGTGTCAAGCCTCCCGAATAATTTAAATAAGCATGTATGCTATTTGAATGCCAAAGCTATGAATAGTCTTTTCTGTGGGCTTGGACAGAACATCTTCAAACTTATCTATACGCTTCCAACTGCATACGATATCTGGAAATTTCTTGAGTTAACGTATAGTTCTCCCTCTACAGATCATGAAATAGAGCGGTGCCTTATGGATCCTAGTGAAGGGTCGAACGAACACTTACGACTGGAGACGGACACATCAAACACATCAAGCCAAGATGAAGATGACAAAGGAACCTTGTGTTCAAATCTTGCCACATCCAAAAGCATTGTAAGAAAGTCGAGCCTTTTTCTTGCGCGTAATTCTATTTCTACATTGAACATGCTAGATGCGGCTAAATGTAGAATTAAGAAACTGGAAAATATTAATTTAAAACTACGTTTAAAAAATAAACTTTTAAGGGCAGTCAACGTAGAATCTACCACTGTCGCGCCCAGTTCTCTTGTATGCTCTTCAAATAATAATTATACATCATGTATAAATTGTGATACATTAAAAGAAAAACAAGAGGTGTTTGAGAAAGAGCTTCTCGTTGTATGAGAACAAACTACGAAACTACGTCTAGAAAACTTATTGTTAAAAGGAGATTGTGCTAGAAGTGCAGACTATAAAGTTGAAATTAAGGAGATGAATGAGACGTTTGAAGAATATAGAAATGAGTATGAAGCACATATCAATTCTATAGTCGACGTGCTTAAGAATAGCAGAATTGCCTACAATAAAGCTAGAGTGAATCTCCAAAATAGAAATAAAGATTTGGAAATGAAAATCAACATGCTTAAGGAAATTATTAAGAGAAATTCACAAGACAAACTTTCTATATCAAGCAAAAGCCAGAAGCACGTTGAACATAAGCTCTCACACATTAGTTAGGCAAATCAAAGGGAGTAAAAAATCTCTAGCTAGTGCGAGTGAAAATCTTAACTGTAGAAATCACTCTCACTTTGAAAAACAAATTACTCTCAACTCAAAAACAAAGGAACGTAGATTTCCTGTCAACAACTATTACAATATTAAGCGAGATACTTTTAACTTGAAGAATAGTCTTAATATAGTTAAACCTCCAACACAATATTATTCAAGTGAGGATCATCACATAAAGACTCATAGAAATCTACATGAAAACTTACAACATAAAAACAACACCAAGCCAAAGTATGAATGGAGACCCAAAGTCAAACATGACGCACTTATACCATTCGAAAGGGTACATTCACTAGTATCTCCTCATGGTTTATCACGTCATATTTGGGTACCCAAAGGAACCGCAACACGTGGCTCCTTTTGGATACCTAAATATCCTATCCATTAACACCATCCTATTGCGTGAAGTAGAAGCTAATTCAAACAAAACTACTTGATAATCAACTTCACGAGGTGCTTAATGTTCTCTCTATTTTTACTGTGTTTGGATTATTTTTTTGTTGCCTTTTTTTTGAGCCAACATGTCATGGACACTAGTAAAGCAACAAAAGATCACAACAAGCTCATGGGTGCATAAATCATATCACATATTAAAGTACTACAGTCATCGTTTGGTGTGCACCTATATTATTACAAAACGAGATAATAATGTCCAAATTTTAAAAAAAGAGGGGGAAAACTTTGGATCGAGTCTAGTCTTCAGAAGATGGGGGTGAGATGTTAAGCTTAGTCATGATTTTCTTCAGCATCTTCTTCACTCCCTTTACCTCTCTGGCGGTCGCCTTGATCTCTCGACCTTGCTCCTCCACCAGACTGTGGATGTCCCGACTGGCCTCCCTGAGGGACCCTGAGTGGGGCATCGGTGGTTGCGATGGAGGTACCCGTGTCCGCACTCGTGAGGAAATGGGAATCTCACCCACCTGATAGGACTACGGGAAACTGTCTATGGGATAGGCGGTCTAGTCAATGGTCGGGTACTTGTCCGTCAGGATGCTCTGGATCACACCACCCTGAGGCAAGGTGTTCACCCGCTAGCGATCAGGAGACTTCAGGCGGAACGTATATCGCATCATGGAGAGAATGAGGTCTGATACGCTTCTGGGCTTCTGGGCTAGGATGTAGTACGTCACCATAGATAGTTGAGTTGTGACCTTTCGGGTGTCCCCGGCCTTGAACATGAGTGAGTGACGTAGGATATCCTGGATAATGTGAGCATTGGTAGTGAGGGTGTCCACCAAGGTAAACATATCTGAATGCCCCTCCACGCCGTGAAGCAGCTCGTTCATCTCCCTCCAGTCCCTTGTAGTCCTAAAGGACTCCATGATATCAAGGAATGGGCAGTTGGGAGGCCAAACATATTTGGTGTCGAGATCGGCATGAGTGATGGTGACTATCTCGGTGTTGATGTAAGATTGGACACCCCCATCTAGGCGCATCTCAGCAGGATCCCGAAGATTATTGTAGAATTCTCGGGTGAGGACAGAAGAGAAGGGAGAACTGGATGATATAACTGCAAGCAGACCAAACTCCTCTAGATACTCATAGATATGAGTATAGCGTTCATCAATTTTTATGATCATGGGTATGCTCACAGTGGCGTCATCTATGGCTGGGTGCGTAGAGACCGGCACCCGTGATCTCTTTGAGAAACTGCGGCGCGCAAATTGAGAGCTTGATGAAGCCATTTCCTACAAGTAAACCAAACATAAAACAATCTCAGCAACGGATACAAAAACGGGAAGATCAATAGGCTGCACCGACCTCTAAAACCTACCGCGGGCGATAATGTGTTACTGCCGGCGGTAGCGTGACGAACTGTACTTTGTCCTCTTCCGCCGGATCAGTCTCAAAACCTAGTTTTTCACCTAAAATCCCCCTATCAAACGATATAAACATAAAAAAGGGGGGACTTTGTGCCCAAAGTTCGTCGCGGATTGCCCTCAAAAACATGAGGATTCAAAACTCATTGATTTGTGTTCTAAAATACAAGAAATCTGAGAGAGAGAGAGAGAGAGAGATAAGAAGTGATTACCTTGAAGGAAGGAAGAAAACCTGCAGGGGAGGAGAGTGTCGGCTGCTGAGAGAAGGAATGAGTGAATGTGCAGATCTAGAATGGACTGGAGGCTTAAATTGTAACACCCCTATCCGTCACATAGCATATAGCAGTAGGTCCGGCTAGGGCCCGACGTCATATACCGCGGACAGACCGATGGGTTACTAAATGAAACCATTCTTCCAATCACATGTCCTACACAGAGTACATTCTAGCGGAAACAATTTAATAAGTTGCAAAAAAAGAACCCAGCCAAAAGCATAAATGTCCACTAACAAACTCAAAGAGGAATGAACGTACAAATACAACAAGTATTGGGCCTTAAGGCCTTACAAAAATTTACTTAAATAAATTGTGTCTTCCATACAACGGCACGCAGGCCGGTCACACATGAGAATAAAGTAAACAATACACTTCGGCCTTCGAGGGCCAGCACTGCAACAAGGGCTTTAGCCCGCTATTTGTCACTCGGCTCCGCAGCACCTGCAAGTAACATTCCACCGCACGGTGGCAAATAAAAGCAACGGTAAGCTAAAGCTGACCAAATTATAACGACCACACCCCTTTACTTGGGTTGGTGGTGCTCCTTCCCTGCAATGCATTAGTATAAACAAACGGGATAGCGAAAGTACAATTTAAGCACACTTCACCACAGGCGTAGGCATACACGGCCGCACGCCCCGTGCTCTCAGGGCACTTACACGGTGAACTCGGTCCACCACCGCCTCTAGTACGGAAAATCTCGTGAGCATTTTGGTCCTTCCGACATAAGCCTAAGACCCTCCATCTATGCCAACGGTAAGTGTCACGTACTTTAGGTCTCTTTAACCGAACGTCACAGAGAATGTACGGTTCCGACTAACCCGTTGCTCACACCGCAACGTCAATTTAAGTCATATGTGCGGTGTTTTCCCGAGTCCCAAAGCGATTACACAAATCTTACATAACCCAGTTATGTACAAGTTGGATCTCAGGCCACCAAGTTGGCAGAATCACGCCTCTGCCCAGTTTTCCGGGTGCACCTTGGAGTTAATCCCCAAGATTCCTTGATGCAATATACCGCGTAGAAAACCCGAAAACAACTATCGGCACAGAGTCTTCTCCGACCATTCATGCATAATGAAACATCACCGATCCAGACCAACTTGTCCGGATAGGCTTCACATACCATACCTATGTCCGTACTTCGATTCCAGACTCTACATGCAAAACAACGGGAACTATTCATGTCTACCCGAAGAAACACCTCAAACTCACCGCATACTCGCGAGAGCGGGCTTCCTATGCAAAAAGGAAAGAGGATTTCACATGTCCAAGTAGAGAATCATTACCCTAGCATTTCTCTTCGGCGCCATGACGATCTAGTCGGATGGAAAGAACCGTATCGGCCTCGCCTTCGCAGATCTGGACTCGGATTGAGAATCGGGGCTCCGAAGCTTCTCCGGCGGCCGGATTTCCTCTTCCTCTTCCTCCTTGCTCTCCCCTCTCTCTAAAGTCTTAGAAAGAGAATGTTCACTTGAAATGAGGGTTTGAAAACCCTATTCCCGGCCTAAATCCCAACATAGACCAACATGAGCCCTTGGATCCCAAAATAAGGAAACGAACGACCACAATTCGCCCTGAACATAAAATTTCTGGGCCGAACACGGCTTGCGACACGCCCGTGTCCAAGGTTGTGTTCCACACTCGCCGTAAACCAGGAAATCCAGAACAGGACACGGCCTGTGACACGGCTTGGGACACGCCCGTGTCAACCATGGACACGCCCGTGTCAACCATGGACACGCCCGTGTCATGGGTCGTGTGCCTCAATCGATGCTGAAACCGTCGCATCCCGAACATGACACGGGCTTAGAAACGCTCGTGTCAACTTCGAAACGTCTGTGTCAATTAGTACACGCCCGTGTTCTGGGTCGTGTCCCTCAATCGACACAGAACCAAAACTTCCAGAAGAGGACACGGCCATGTGGCACGCCCGTGTCACAGGTCGTGTGCTTGACACGCCCTAGGACACGCCCGTGTCCCAGGCCGTGTTCCCAGCCCTCAACGATTGTCGACCTCGCATCGACGACCCGAGAACGACACGACCATGTAACACCCCCGTGTCATAGGCTGTGTTCACCTTACCAAGACCCAAACTTGGCTCAAACGCCACCCGTTGCTCTTTTGAGTTTCGGAGCGTTACATAAATATTCCAAAGCTATCGTGGGGCGGTACCTCTAGTGCCGACGGTAATGGTCCTTTTTGTCCTGGTGCCTATCTGCCAAAACCATGCCACCACGGCATTAATAAAAACATCAACTTGACTCCTTTCACTATGTCTCACAATAGCGGGGGCGTAGGTGTGTCGTCATTAGGGACTCTAACTTGTAATCTGCGTCTTCTCCTTAACCGGGGAGGGTTCCAGTAGGTCCTTGTGTGACATTGGGGGAAAGAGTGTTGGGTTGAGCGGTTTCTTATGCGGGCACAAGGAATTCACACCCCACCCTACGGCATTTATGCAGCTCCTCATGCCCATCCGTCACTCAGTACGGGGCTATGGTGATGACATAGTATTTGGATCAAGTATGTCGTAAATATTCTCATGACTACTCTATTCATATAGCACGAACGATATCTCCATACCTCATAGTCACATGCATAACATATTATTGCGCTATCCTCATCTCTTCTTGATTTTTTTTCTCGTCGACCTTTATATGTGTTCACCGTGTTTCATTTGTCTTTGCTCGCATCATTTTACTTGTGTTTGCATGTTTCATGTTTTTTCTGTTTGTTACGTGTGTGTGCATGTTGCATCTTTATATTTTGTTTGAACCGTTTTTTAAAAAAAAATTAATTTCAAAAAAAAACAAACAAAAAATAAAAACAAACAAAAAACTGTTGAAAAAAAATACAACGCATGATTGGGGCTCACATGACTGCGACTTAGACAATAACACGTACGCATAATGTATGAGTTTAGACGGTTAATCTATCCAAACATTGTTCCTCCGATCATTGTGGGCTGAATTTATAAGTGCTTGGCTATTGAGTGTGACATTACATGCGCGTGTAAGTTGACTATGCCTCTAGGTATGTGTGAGATTTAAATAGGGGAATGACTTCACTATTCACACATCACTAGACTGAGCACTCATGAAGAAATTATAGATCTACATGCCATAACTCGTGACATTGTATCTTAAAGCGTTAGAAATATGGTGAATAATCAATGTCACGACACACATGTTTTATTGAGATTAAAACTGCGAGCCAAATCTTAGTGCTAAAGTCTTATGCCTGCAAGTTAAAGTGTATCTACCTATGTGATTAGATTTCGATTGACTTGAGGTTCCTTGTATTCAAAAGAGATAAATGTGATAGTTCAAAACAACAATCAAAAATAATATGGTGGCTATAATATCACATGAAAAGGACCCCCCCCCCCCCCAAGCACTACTCACTCCTCCTGATAAGTCTTTTTGAGCATTGTGAGGATGAGCACCTTGGATCAAAAAGTCATTTCGATCTTACGCATAGACCAAACCTTATGCTTAGTGCCCCTAGTTCAAATCTCGGTATGCCTTAGGTAGACATGTGACGTGATCATTCACTTTATTTCTCGTGGGTTAGCATTTTATCGGATCGAGATAAACATGTAAACTATTATATTTCTAATTAGTGTTTTCTCTCTTTTGATGCTACACGTTCACATGTCATTGCTTTATTTAACGCTTCCATGCATAAGAATTTCACTGAAACTGCACTATATGTTTTGTGCACAACACATGCTAGCACTCGATTTACACTCATGACGTTTACAGTGTTTGTTCAACATGATTTACCTCATAACTCGTCTAGCATTGTAGTCGTTCTCATTGTGTGCTTAGTTTAGTCTATGTTGTCAAATTCATCTGAAATCTGAAACTTGTTGTTATCTATCTTGCTCTATTCTATGACCCGCGCGTCTCCAATTCTCTGATTTGCTTTTAGTTTTGGGTCCCCTCTATGATTATTGTTTCAAAACTTACCGTGTGTGTGCACTATCTGCTTTTTGTCTAAATCGTCATCATATCTCCTATTTTTCATTATGTATGTCGTGTAGGCCTTGCCCACCCTTTTGATATTATCAAAGGAGGAGAATAAATTGGTTCATGAGTTTGGTCATGAGTATGCATCACGGGTTAGGAGAGGTCAAATGTAGGGGGAGCATGGTTCAATTGTGTGCACATAAATAGGGGGAGCAGCACATAGTAGGGGGAGCAAGTCGAATGTGTAGAGCCACATATATACTGCAACCTGATATTAGCTTATAATTCCTATCTTCTATATGCACTCTATCTCATGTATTATTTATCATGAACGGGATTTGATATTATCAAAAGGGGGAGTTTATTGGAACCGATGTTTCACATTTCCTATGTTTGAGAATATCAAATCCCCGGTTGTATTTGATCATGTTGTATGTTGATAGAGTGTGCAGATTGTTAGGTGCAAGCAACAGAGAAGGCTCATATGGGCTACCGCCAGGCGCTAACACTAACGCATCACACTAGCCCATCGACGAACGTCGAGAGAAGAAGTGTCGAGACTCTGGGCTACCGCCAGGCGCTAGCACTAACGCGTCGTGCTAGCCCGCTGACGAACTTCGAGAGAAGAAGCGTCGAGACTCTGGGCTACCGCCATGCGCTAGTACTACCGCAAGCGCTAACGCGGCGATTTATTTGGACCTAGCGCTCTGGATGGTTTCGGCGCTAGCTCTACCGTGCCACGCTAGGTCTTCGACGAGTTTCGAAGGCAGAAACGTCGATAGGGGTGAGGAGTGAAAACCGAAAACCGACTAAACTGATCAAACCGACCAAACCGAACCGATTTTGAAACTGAACCGCCCGGTCCAGTGTCAGTTCAGTCTGGAGCTTTTGAAAACCGAAGGACTATCAGTTCGGATCGGTTTTCAGGTTGTGAAAACCGATCAAACCGAACCGAGTTTTTTGTTTAACATATTATACTTAAGCATATTAATATACTTTTGCATAACCGATCAAAACATGTATAAGCGTTAAGCATATTAATATACTTAAGCATATTAATATATTAAATGTCAGTTTGAGAGAGCTCATAGCATTAAGTCATGTTAATATCTTATATTCTTATTTATTTGAGATAGCTGATAGTCTGATAGTGATAGCCACAGGCCCACAGTTTCGGCATACGGGTTTCAACTTTCAAGTTTTATTATTTATTAAGTTCATTTTTTTCTATTTCGGGAGTGATTAGATAAGACAGTGAGTGAGAACAAAACATATCATTGAATATCATGGATGGAATGATTTTAAAAGAAATGGTTGCGTGTGATGATTTTCTCTTGAAGTGGTTCAATTTATTTATTTTTCCTTTTATCACACCTTCATATGAACTCTTAATTCTAATTCAGACTTTATAATCACCCTCCTCTTTATCCAGCAAAGTTTCAGGAAAAATAGGAATTATCAGTCTATATTTTCGTAAGAGAGAATTATAACATTTTCAATATACTATTTGTTAAATCTTTCCATTTTCATGTTGTCACACGCACTAATGGGTTTGTTCGGCACGGTGGTGACGATTGACAGTGTTTATGAACTGTGGATCGTGAACGCCTGACCTCACCTAAGGAATTCCATCCACTTTTATGTTCAAAACTAATTTTCTTTTCTTGGTGGCCGTCATAACCGTTGTCATGCCAATCATACATTCTATGACAGTGGCATTTTTTGTCCAAACTCACCGAAGCAAAAACGCCCTGCCAAACGGAGCCTAAATAGATTGTGGCGGTGACGTATGCTTTTACTGATAAAATTGATTATTGCTAAAGAAATCTTTATGTGTTTATCTCAGTAAGCTAGTTTTGTAGAATGTGAGCTCCTGAAATTTTTTATGACTGCAGATCTACTGCACTTTTAGTGAAGTTTTGCACGATGTATTTGTTAGCTGGTTTCAATAGTTATTAACAATCTTGCACATTTACTGTGTTGAGTAACTTCTCAACCATGCCCCCCCCCCCCCCCCCCCCCCCCGTGAATTGAAAAACTTTTTGGATAAGTTTTTACACTTTAAGAGATATCAATCTAGATATGGTTGTTTACAAAAAACCGACACCGAACCGAAAAAACCGATTGAAAACCGAACCGACCGAATTCGGTTCGGGTCGGTTTGGACAAGCCAAAAACCGAGGCATGTCGGTTCGGTTTCGATTTGGGTCCAAACCAAACCGCTTGCAGGCATATTACGTCGAGCTCAATGCTACCGCCAGGCGACTGGATTACCGCAGGCGGTAACTTAATGATTTATTCGGTCCTAGCGCTCTGGAAGATTTCGGCGATAGCACCTACCGCGCGGCGCTAGCCTTGTCAAACGGAAGTTGCCATTTCAGGAACGTCGCATCATATGTTACCGCGCGGCACTAGCTCAAATGAAAAGGCAAAAGATCATTTCAAATATTTTTTTCCAGTTTTGGAGGATAGCTGGAACAATAAGCGCGCGAAACTACCGCAGGCGCTAGTCTTACCGTCGGCGGTTGCCTGTTTTCATGAAGACGTATAAAAGCTGTTGTGTTTCCTATTGTCATTACGACTCCAAGACGAATTTTGACGAAGGGTTTTTTGAACTCCAGATTTTGGCCGCCTCCTTGCGCCCGTCTCCACTTGTCTTCGTCAAAGTTGAAGGAAGCCTTCTCACTCCCGTTCGTGAACGAAGAACTCTGGTGATCAAGAATCTTCATCGACCACTGAGAACCGACCGGTTGCTAGCCAACAAAGATCTCAAGCACCGGTCGTAGATCGCACACCGGAGAAGTCGTCAAGAGGGAGAACTTCATTTTCTTATCGTCTTTACTTTTAATCTTTGTACTCTTTTTCTATTTTCTGTTTAGTTTTTAGTGAGAAAAATCGACCGGAGAGGGTCGTCAGAATCCGGGAAGGATTCCACGGTAAATCGTCCCGGGATTTGGGACGTCTAGATCAGAGGATCTAGCGGGGCTCTAAGACCCTCCCTTGTGTGGTGGTGAAGAGTGTGCTCTAAGACCCTCCCTTGTGTGGAGGTGAAGAGTGGGCTTTAAGACCCTCCCTTGTGTGGAGGTGAAGAGTGAGCTCTAAGACCCTTCCTTGTGTCAAGGTGAAGAGTGGGCTTGAACGTCGTTCCTGCAGGGAAAGGGTGAGAGCCAACCGGTCAAAGTTTGGTCGGTATATAAACCAAAAGAATCTTTATTCTCTTCGTCTCTGATCTTTGACGCCATGAAGATCAAGTTTTGATGTATACTCATCTTGTACTATTTTTCATTATTGATTTAATGCAATGAAATTCTTTTCTCTATAATTGTTTTGGCGTTCGAAATTTTTAAAGTCAATAAACGTTCGCAAACCTTATTCACCCCCCCCCCCCCCCTCTAAGGTTGGCCACTAGATCCAACACTGAGTAGGAAGACGGGGAAAATTTTTAACCTCTCTGTGGATTCACTGGTAGAAGAATTTCTCTTGACGGATATTTCTGTTGGAAGTTGTAACTCGTCAAGTAGTTTGGAGATAGCTGAGGCTTCATGGATCGCACTCACAAGACTGCATCATATGGAAGATTCTAATTTGTTGTACTTTTACAAGAGAACTAAGAAGGGGAGTTACCAAATTTTTCGATCGATGACGCGAGTACCTTGAAGTACCGCGGCATATTTTGTATCCCTGTTGTTGAGGACATTCGATTTAAGTTGTGCAGTGAGGCGCACGGTTCTAGTGTTACCTACCATCCAGGTTCTACAAAGATGTATTGAGACCTAAAGCAAATTGTCTGGTGGTTTAGAATGAAGGGTGATATAGCAAGGTTTGTGTCTGAATGTTTTACATGCAAGCATGTTAAGGCCGATCATAGAAGGTCTAGTGGCAAGTTGACACCTTTGGATATTCCAAGCTGGAAATGGGAGAGTATTTCCATGGACTTCATTACGGGTTTACTGAGATCTCCCCGAGGTCACGATTCTGTTTGGGTGATAGTAGATCGACTGATGAAGTGTGCTCACTTCATGCCGTTTAAGATTGGCTACTCCATGAAGAAGATAGCTGAATTACATTTAGATGAAGTCATCAGACTGCATGGAGTACCAGTTAGCATTATATCGGATCGAGACTCCAGATTTATGACTCGCTTTTAGAAAAGATTACAAGAAGGGTTGGGTACTGATCTAAGAAATTCCACCGTTTATCATCCGCAAACTAATGGTCAAACGAAGAGAGTAAATCTGATCATGGAGGATATGATCAGAGGTTATATTTTGGACCACAGAGGAGCGTGGGATGAGCAACTTAGATTGATGGAGTTTGCTTACAATAATAGTATAACACCCCAAAATCCCAAATTGGAGTTTAGGCTGGGTGACACGGCGTGTCCCAGGGCGTGTCCAACTCTGTTTGCTCGAGTGTGATTTTGGTCTCGAGTGTGTCTCGAGTGAGGCACACGGCCTGGGACACGGGCGTGTCCCACGCCGTGTCCTTCTCTGTGTCATCTCAAGTACTCGATGAAATGCACTCGACGTTTGTCGAGAGGGTACACGGCCTGAGACACGGGCATGTCAGAGGGCATGTCCTCCTCGGGTTTTGGCCAGGTTTGTGCAGCCTATTGAACACGGCTGGGTACGGGCGTGTTCTAGGCACACGGCCTGTGACACAGGCGTGTCACAGGGCCGTGTCCTTCTTTGGATTTGTTCAGGGCATTGAGGCCTGGTGAACATGGGCTAGACACGGGAGTGTCTGAAGCCGTGTCAGGACACACGGCCTGTGACACGGGCGTGTCACAGGGCGTGTCCTATTCTGGGTAAGTCGACTCAGGTGCCGCTTACAGTACACGGCCTGTGACACGGGCGTGACAGCCCAAAAATAGATATTTCAGGGCGATTTGTGGCCGTTCATTTCCTTCAGATGGGATCTAAGGGTCCAAGCTTCTCCCTGTTGAGATAAATCCGGGACTTGAGAGTTAGCTCTCATTCAAAGCTTGGTTATTCTCTTTCTAAAAGAATAGAGAGAAGGGAGAGCAAGGAGGAAGAAGAGAGAGATCCGTCCGCAAGTGGGGCTTCAACGTTCGGAATTGCGAGCCGAGTCCAGCTTGGTGGAGGCGAGAGCGTTGCGGTGCTTGCTATCTGGCTAGAATTTCATGGCTCCCAAGAGACCGTCAAGGATAACGATCTTCCTTCTTGGACATGTGAAGTCCTCGTTTTGGCATGTTTGTGGATTTCCCGCACCAAAAGGTGGTTGTTGAGGGATTTCCTTGGGTTGATTCTTGTAATCCTCAGTCTTGCATATAGATCTGGAAGTGTGTAGTACGGAATAGGCATGTTGTGTGAAGCCCATCTGGACAGGTTGGTCTGGATTGGTGATGTTGCATCTTGCGCACCGGAGAAGACTCCGCGTATAAACGTGTAGTTTGTGGAGTCGAAGGATTGTGCCTATGAAGGTTAGTAACAGGAAGTACTGGAGTGAAACTCCAGGAAAATACCCGCGTGAATCTTGTGTTGTATGTCATGTTTGGGTGAGTTTGGGTGCATAAAGTGAGTTCTACTAAACCCACTAAGCGACAGCGTGGAATGCTGGCATTATCTCCCCTTTTTGAATTGTGAAGCCAGCCCTTGGTGGACAATGTGGCTATTGTGAGCTGAGAACTCTTAAAAAGGCTTCGTGCCGAACAGGAAAGGTGAAACCGACCCGCGCCTGTAAATTGGCCATGAGTACTTCGGTATTCGAGAATGGCATGGCGACTTGAGCAATGGGGGGGTGGCTGATCTGTACCGGTGTTATGTCAGACCGAATGGTAGACCTAGTTATTGGTCTCGTTGGATCGCATAATGAGAGTCTTAGGCATGCGCGCCATTAAGACTAAAAATGCTCAATATTGTTGGGTTTCGGCCCGTGAACGGTGGTGGGACCCTGGTTCGCCGATACACCAATAATGTGCCCTGAGTGCACGGATCGTCGGGCCGCGTGGCTGACGGTTGTGATATGTGATTGTGCGTGAGTGCACATTGTATGATATATCTGCTTGTGAAAGCTATGCCTGCATGGAAGGATTACCACTGCCCCGGGAAAGGGGTAGGGTCGTTATAAATTGATCAGCTGAATGCTGACTGTTGCTTTGTTTGCCACCAAAATGGTGGGCTGTCCCTGTGCAGGTGCTGGAGAGGTGAGCGAGAAATAAAGGGCTGAAGCCCATGCTGCTGCTGCTGCTGGCCCTCGAAGGCTGAGCAAAGGCTTTTGTTATGTTCATGTGTGGCCGACCTGCGCGCCGATGTTTGTAATCCACACCTGTAAAGCGTAACTGTAAGGCCTTAAGGCCAAACACTTGAGTATGTGTTGTACATTTCTTCGTGTGTATATATAAATGTGGTTCTTTATATATAGTGTACATTCATGGTTTGAGTTCAGTTTAACATTAAAAGCTTCCGCTAGCATGCTCTGTGTTAGGATGCGTACCTGTTTTGGTATTAACCTGTGACCTCGCCGCCTGTTTGTGGCATATATTGTGGGGCCTCGACCGGACCTTCTATTATATGCTATTTAACGGATGGAGTCGTTATATTTTGGTATCATCTTGTCTTGGTCTTCCTCTTTCGAATTCGTGGTCGAATTCTTTTGTGGGGTGGCGAGCACGTGTAAGTGCGATCCGCTTTAACATTAATGAACTCTTAAATGTCCACTAAGGAATGTAAATACTCCTGTTTGAGGAACCTGCGCATTCCTATATTGTTGTGATTGCTTGTGCAAGGTCACTAAAGTTTGTCTTGTTCACCTATAGGTGACTCGTAGTGTTGCTGGGCATTCGGAGCCCCAGCGTTCTGATGAGAGTGTGGCACCAGCTGAGGTGCCCACACCTCCTTCTGCGGAAACAGCCCGCTTAGTTGTTGAGGCGCTATTTTCCATGTTTCATGCACAGCCTATTGGGCAAGCGCAGCCGGTAGCAGTGCTAGAACGGGTTGTTATACGACCAGCACATGTTCAGGCTGCTGATCTTCGAGCAGATGAGCGGCAGTTGAAGCATTTTATGAGCTTCAATCCTCCGACGTTTACGGGTTTGGAAACCCCGGTACAAGCGGAAGATTGGTTGTCGCGCGTCAAGCGTATATTGACGGCGATAAAGACGGAGGAAGATCAGGTCACCTTGGCCACCTTCTTGTTGGAAGGAGAGGCTCGGTTGTGGTGGGACGAGATAGAGTTGCATCACCTAGCGGGCAGGCAATTAACACAAGTCTCGATTGAGGAGTTTTCGCGACTCTTTTTGGCAAAGCACCTACCAGCGGCAAAACGTATTGTCATGGAAAATGAGTTCCAACGTCTAACGCAAGGTGAAAGTAGTGTGGATACTTGCACGAGTTTACAAGGTTAGGTCGTTATGCAGGGTCTATCTTCGCTGATGAACAACGAAAAATCAATAGGTTCTACGAAGGGTTGCGGGATGAGTTGAGATTCCTGCTCTCGAGTTCGGTGAACCAAGGATTTCAGACGTTGGTTGATACTGCTTGTGCGTTGGAGAGTGATATGAAACGAGTGCAAGGAAAGGGGGACTTGGCTATGACGAAGTCTGAGTTAAAAGTCCCCCTTCCTGGAAAATCAAACTACCAAAAGAAGTGGAGCAAGAGAGCCAAATCATCTGGACAGGCCCCTTCTTCAGTGGCGTCGGGAGCAACGTCAATGCAAGAATCTCGTACCTGCTTTACATGTGGCAAAGTGGGACATATAGCCCGTAATTGTCGGGTTGGTCCGCCAAAGAGGGAAAAGAAGACGGGAGCGTCTTATGCTGAGAAGGGAAAAGCAGTGGTGGAGTCCTCTGCATCCCAGGCGCAGCCCCGAGTCCATTATAATCTTGACCAGCAAGAGTCCATAAAGCAAAGTGACGTCGTCACAGGTACGATTTAAGATATTGATTGCTTTTTATATTGCATACATTGTTTGTAGTTTGTGTATGATGTGTTTATCTTAGGCTTTGTCCTGATTCGGAATAACCCGGTGAGAGCACTATTCGATACGGGTGCTTCACATTCACTTCTGTCTAAGGACTTCGTAGCTCGAATTGGAGTACCTAGTCATGTGACGACATATAGTGTTAAGGTGTTATTACCGAATGGTTGTGTGATGCTTGCAGATAGGGCTTGCGATGTGGCAGTTCAAATAGGAAGTCAAGATTTCGGCTTGAGCACATCTGTGCTATCGATATCGAAATTTGATGTGATCTTTGGTATGGACTGGGTCTCGGAGCAGCGTCTCTTTATTGATTGCAATTCAAAGGAGATCACACTGGGCCAGAATACCGAGCTTGAGACTAAGTTCGATGGTATGCGAGGAGTAGGCGGGACCTTGATGTCTGCTCTCCAAGTCGTCAATGCTGTTCGGAAAGGCGCGGAGTTATTCTGCATGCTTATTCAGGCTGTTGAGCCAAAGGCCAGTGTGAGTGATGTTCTGATTGTGTCAGAGTTTGCTGATGTGTTCCTAAGGATCTTCCTGGATTACCATCCCAGCGGGAGATCAACTTCTTTATTGAGTTGGTGCCAGGTGCGAAACCTGTGGCCCGCTCGCCATATCGCGTAGCGCAAAAATAAATGGCAGAACTGAAAGTTTAATTGCAAGAGTTGCTGGAACAGGGTTATATACGTCCAAGTATGTCATCTTGGAGCGCACCTATTCTATTTGTGAAAAAAAAAGATGGTAGTTTACGGTTGTGTAATGAATATTGTGAATTGAATAAGCTGACAGAGAAAAACAAGTATCCGATTCCACGGATAGATGACTTGTTCGATCAACTCGTGGGATCAACCGTCTATTCTAAGTTAGATTTGAAATCTGGATATTACCAATTGAGGATTCGGGAAGGTGACATTCCCAAAACAGCGGTTGGAACACGCTACGGTCATTATGAGTTCACTGTAATGTCGTTTGGGCTATGTAATGCGTCATCGGTATTCGTGGATCTAATGCATCGAACGTTCCGAGAGCACTTGGATCTATTTGTGATAGTATTCATTGATGAAATCTTGGTGTACTCTCAATCTGAAACTGATCATGCGAACCATTTACGGTTGGTGTTGCATACTCTGAGAAGAAATAAGCTCTATGTCAAATTTTCCAAGTGTGAGTTTTGGCTGTCGGCAGTGGCTTTTCTTGGCCACGTGGTAAGTGGAGAGGGCATTGCGGTGGATCCGTCAAAGATAAGTGTCATACGAGATTGGCCAGTATTGTCTTTGGTGGCCGAAGTCAGGAGTTTCCTTGGACTGGCAGGCTACTACAGACATTTTGTGGAAAACTTCTCACGGATTGTTTTGCCTCTTACCACATTAACGAAGAAGGATCAGAAGTTCATTTGGACGCCAGAGTGCGCGCGAGCTTTTGAAGAGCTAAAGAGTCGTTTGACCACAGTGCATGTTTTGACATCGTCATGTGGTACAGAAGGCTATGAGATTTACAGTGATGTTTCAGGGAGCGGCTTAGGCTGCATTCTTCTGCAGTTTGGAAAGGTAATTGTTTATGGCTCACGACAGTTGAAAGTGCATGAGATGAATTATCTCGTCCACGACTTGGAGTTGGCGGTGGTGATCTTTGCACTAAAATTATGGAGGCACTATCTATATGGTGTAAAAGTTGATATCTTTACAGATAATAAGAGCCTAAAATACCTATTGGATCAGAAGGATCCACCATCATGCGCTTGTCCCAATCTATCAAGGCAAGATCCAAGCATCCGGTCTCACGAGATTTGCTTTGACTTCTCTTCTTCCTTCCAGTTTGTTGTCTTGCCTCCCGACCACGCTTATCCATGTTCAAGTTGTCTATTTCACCAGTCATCTAGTCTTTTTGTGCACCAACCACATACCTGAGTGAACCTAGCTCTGATACCAACTGTCATGAACTTGTCTCTTTCCAAACTTTCGTGCAGTCTTAGCTCCTCCTTACCACTCCGCATAGCCAAGAGCTAGGTCCTTTTCACTGCAAGAACTAGGTGAGTGATGAAGAAACGAGAGTGAAAATAATTCAAGAGAATGCTCACAAGTAAAAGATCTCCAAGAATTCTTTATTGTTTGTCCAAAATTGAGGTGAATACAAATGAGAGCGTCTTTTCCCTTTTATAGACCCCAAGGAGATTTCTTTTCAATATACAGAACATTCTATACTCCTATTATTCTAAGTTATTATATACATCTCTAGAATATACATGATGCATGAATTCTCTAGAATGTTCATGACTCATCTCATGAATAAGATTAGATTTCTCTAAAATCCTCTTGATGATTAATCCCAAAGATGATGGTTTGTGATAGTGTGCTTCTTAAGAAAAGCCATCCTAAAGTTTCTTGTTACGCCGCCACTAAATAGCCCGGTAAACAATGAGGCGCAATTGATAATGTTTAGCTCAAGTTTGGCGAAAACAGCTCGGCCCAATCTTCCGAATATCCAAATATGTGAGAGACTTGCTATAAGCTTGCAAAATTACAAGTTACACCCCTCTATCTTTTAAAATTACAAAAATCTCCCCTACAAGTTACATCTCATAACATGCATTCATGCAAATACCAACTATAGTTTTTCTCCAAGGGAAACTTTTATGCATACATGTTAGGGCCCGTTTGGCAAGGTGATGGCAGTCCCGCACCATCCTTCATGAACACCGACCTCACCTAAGGAACTCCATCCATTTTTATGTTTAGAATTAGTTGCTTTCCTCTTGTGGCAATCATAACCATTGTCTATGTCAAACATATTTCGTAACGATGACTTTTTTTGACCAAATTCACATGACTGCCACCGTCATGCCAAACTGACCCGAAATGTAAACTTGTAGGGAGATTTTGTAATTTCAAAAGATGATGCATGCAACCTGCAAGGCATTACCATTTAAACATAATCAACAGTGTTTTTTTATCCATAAGAACTTCAATTACAAATCAGGAGTATTTGAGGAAAACACAGTTGAACCATAGTCAGCATTCCACTCTATGGCTCTGTTTGGGACAGCTTATGATGATGAATAATCCGCTAATTGAAAATTGATGATTGCATAGAGATTTTATAAAATCAACGATGAATAAGCAGTCGACTGTTTGTATTGTTTGATCATAAGTGTTTATCTAAATTTCTCATTTATTCATAAGGGTCTGTTTGTTTGAACGTGTTTTTTTTCGTCTGTGCACAATTTTTTTGCCTAGGGACGATTTTTCGCTCGGGCGTATTTTTTCGCCCGTCACAATTTTTTTTGCCCAAACTTTATTTTTTTCGCCCAGACGTGATTTTTTTTGCCCGGGCGCGATTTGTTCGCCCGGGAGTGATTTTATCGCCAGGTCGCGTTTTTTCGCTCGATCACGTTTTTTTCGCCCGTCGGATTTTTTTCAACCGGACGCATTTTTTTTCACGCGGACGCGATTTTTTCGCCCGACCGCGATTTTTTCGCGCGGGCGCGTTTTTTTCGCTCGAGAGCATTTTTTTCGCTCAAAAGGGTTTTTTCCGCCCGATCGCGGTTTTTCGCCCGGTCGCGATTTTTTTCGTCCGGTCGCGTTTTTTTTCGCCGAACGCATTTTTTTCGCTGGGGCGCGTTTTTTTCGCCCGGGCGCGATTTTTTCAACCGAACGCGTTTTTTTGTCCTGGGCGCAATTTTTTCTCACAGGTGCGATGTTGTCTCACACACAATTTTTTGAACTTGAAATAATTTTTTCACCCTCATGCAATTTTTTCGCCGGGACAAAAAAGAAAAAAAACTCCCGGATGAAAAATCATGCCCGGACAAAAAAAAACACGACCGGACAAAAAAAATACGCGTCCGAGCGAAAAAATCACTTCTCGTCAGGCCTGGGCGAAAAAATCGCGAAAAAATCGCGTCCGGGCGAAAAAATCACGCCCGGGCGAAAAAATCGCGCCCGGGCAAAAAAATCTCGCCCGGGCGAAAAAATAGCGCCCGGGCGAAAAAACCGCGCCCGGGGCGAAAAAATTGCGCCGGGGCGAAAAAAAGCGCGCCGGGGCGAAATAATCGCGCCCGGGCATAAAAATCGCGCCCGGGCGAAAAAAACGCGTCGGGGCGAAAAAAGCGCGTCCGGGCGAAAAAAGCGCGCCCGGGCGAAAAAGCGCGCCCGGGCGAAAAAATCGCGCCCGGGCGAAAAAATCGCGCCCGGGCGAAAAAATCACGTCCGGGAGTAAAAATCGCGCCCGGGCTAAAAAAAACGCGCCCAGGCGAAAAAAACGCGTCTGGGCGAAAAAAACGCGCCCCGGCGAAAAAAACGCGTCAGGGCGATAAAATCGCACCCGAGTGAAAAAATCACGGCCGGACGAAAAAAACCGCGTCCGAGCGAAAAAATCCCGCACGGGTGAATATCGCGCTCGGGCGAAAAATATCGTGCATGGGCAAAAAAGCGCGCCCGGGCGAAAAAAACGTGTCAAAGCGAAAAAATTGAGTTAGTAAGAAAAGATCGCGCCCGGGCGAAAAATTCGCGCCCGGGAGAAAAATTCGCGCCCGGGCGAAAAGATCGCGCCCGGGCGAAAAGATCGCGCCCGGGCGAAAAATTCGCGCCCGGGCGAAAAATTCGCTCTCGGACGAAAAATTCGCGCACCGGTGAATAAATCGCGTTCGAACGAAAAAATCGCATCCGGACAAAAAACCACTCATATGACTTTTTTAAGAGATAAGCGCTTATGAGAAATCATAAGCTGGACCCGGATAGCTTATAAAAAATCAACTTATAATCTGTTTTAAAATAAGTGATTTTATATAAGCTGCACAAACAAACAGCTATAAAACCACTTTTGCGTTTAAAATAGAGATTATTGATCAGCATAAGCTGTCCCAAACAGAGCCTATGTATGGTGATGCCCAAAAGTCATAGTTTTATGGTCCAAAATATTACATTGCAAAATTACATTTACTAAAAAATAATAAAAAAAAATCGTCACAATGTCTTCATGTATATTCTTCAATTCTTTTGAGCTATGATTTTACCAAAATATATGCTTCTCAACAAATTCTTTTGTTCAGCTGACATTTTTACATAATCAGCAAAACTAGAGAGATGCACAGCTATCATTTTTTTTATGAGCGCATGGCCTCATGATAAACCTACAGTAGGTCTCCATGAAAAGGCAATCTTGATCACCACTGAATTATTCTTTCATTTCCCTGTGATATTGTATTTGTAATGACTCTATCGACAACATTTGAGGTATTTCTCATTTTGGTTTAGGCTCAAACTTAAGCTATAAACATACACGGTTTTACCCTTTTTCTGAGATAGTCAACGAGTAGTCCTAAGAGACCACTTATCTAAGAATTACTCTCACTCGAAGCTCATTTAGCAGTAGATCGTCGCGAAAGAAATGATAGTCACAAAGACTTGTTCACATTACATTTTTTTTTTGTTTCCTTGTGATCAAGTTATTTGTACCGACCCAACTTATATTGTTAATGGCGCGCCAAACACTCACCGGGCTTGGAGGTTTGCGTCTTCGAGCGTCTTTGGAGCATAAAAGGCGTGCATGAGTGATATATTTGTTGTAAAAAAAATTCTAAATGAAGAAAGATAAAATATAAGAACTCCATATTTTTGCATGATTTAGTGTTTGTAAAACATAATTGAGAATTGAAACTTAGATATTATGCAAGTAACCACATTTATTTCACCTTTTAAAAGATAAATGATAGTAATGAAATATTAATGGGTAAAATAAACAAAAAAATCTGATTAAGAAGATGAACTGATATTTGATGCTAATTATTAAAAATGGATGTAATTAACATTGCCATCATAAAGCGCGCGCCTGCATCTTGAACCTTGCATCTAAGCTCTAAGACCCCTTTGCACTTTGATGCTCCTTGAGCCTTTAATAACTAAGGACCCAATCCACAACATTTGATGTAATTTTCATTTGACAGCACAACATTTGAGGTAATTTTTGTTTTTATTCACAACTCAGCTCGAACTAAGATAAAAATCATGACTTTACCTATTTTATGAGTACATCCTAGGAAGTCATCCATCCCCAAATGACTCTCACTCTGACCATATGCGTTTCACAACTTTCTACTAAAGCAAGATAAACAATCAACGGCACAGTAATCATATAGGCTCCGTTTGGGGGGACTTATTTTCACCGGTCCAGCGGTCGTGACCGCATGAATCGGGACATAATTAAGTCCCGGTTCATGCGGTCGTGACAACTTGACCGGTGAAAATAAGTCCCCCCAAACGGAGCCATAATCTTCTTTCTAAATATGAAATATAATATGATGTCCATACAACTTGAACATCTTCAACTGACATATAACTGAACTTTAAAAGACAGAAAATAACTTAAAATCTTTCAAAATGTCCTAGTTTCAAATTAATGAATTATGACAAGCAACACTAAATGAATTATGACAAGCAACACTAAATGAATTATAAAAAGCAACACTAAAATCTTATCAAATGTGGGAAGGACAAAAATCATAATAGTCCCTCGGGTTTGATGGCTATGTCACTTTAGTCTCTATAGTTTATTTGTGTCAATTTAGTCCTTAAAAATAGAAATTATGGTTATTTTACATTATTACCCTTTCTATTTAGCCTTATTAAGTGAAGCAACAAATAAAAACAAAAACTGCTTGGTTGGAATGGCAGATCAAATGCAAAATGATATTCACTTGTATTTCCCCAATATTACATTGTTTCAATAATAGTCCCCCAAGTCCTACCGTGTAACTAGTATACAACCCGAACCCATACTGTAATGAATATTTATTTGCACCAAAAAACAAGGGAGACATATTTTAAGGAATAAAATACTACTGTAGCTGAATTTTGAACCGGAAAACTACATGAATAAAGTTAGACTCATATATGTCACTTTAATAGCCAATTTAAAGATGTTATAAAATACTAGGAAAAATGATGTATTGACTCATGTAGGAGTTAGTGTTTAGTCCCACATTGTTTGTATAGCTAAATCTTATTCTCTTCTCTCCTATATATTTGTACTCATAAATGTTTTTCGGTATTCAAGAAGTATATACAAGGTTTGGAACTTTCTCTATATGGTATTAAAGGGAGGTTCGGTCTGTTCTTTTCTAACCGCCTGCTCCACCTGCTTACCGGGCGGCTTGTTCTCCTGCCTAGCCACAGTGTCTTGCGGCCTGCTCCCTTTCTAACCGCTTGTGGGAGGTTAGAATTTCTGTTAACCGCGGCTTCCCGCGCAGTTACGATCGTTCTTACCGCTTCCTCTGCTCTCTCTCTCTCTCGTGGCTTCCACACCTTCTTCTCCTTCTCCTTCCTTTTATAACCTTTCTAACAGGTGGGGCCTTCCCTCTCTTATTTCCTCTGCCCGCGCGGTTTCATCCCGGCTAACCGCTTCCCTCTACTCGGTGTGGTCTCCCTGTCTACCCGCAGAGATCTTCCCTTCTCGCTGCTCTCCACCCTTCTCGCCGCGACTTCTCTTAGTCGCTACTCGTTGCGGTCTCCTTGTCTACCCGCCAAGTTCTGGCCCTCTCGCTGCTCTGCTCCCTGCTCGCCGCGACTTGTCTTTAGTCGCCGCGACTTGTCTTTAATCGCCGCGACTTGTCTTTAGTCTCCGCGTCTTCTCTTCTCGCCGCAATTTGTTCTCTTAGTCGTTGTGGCTTCCCTCATCTCGGCAGTCTGCTTCTAACTGCCCAGTCGAGTGCCTGCTCGCCAGCCTCTGCCTTGTTTTCCCTGGTTGTTGCCCGCCCAGGTGTCTTGCCCTCTCGACTTGGTTGTTCGCCCGGTCTGTCTGCGGCTTCTTGTTTACGCCGCTCTTCGTGTTGTGGTCTTCTCCTAACCGCACTACCTGCTCGGTTTGTTTAGTCTCTGCGGCGTGTTTTTATCCGTTGCGGACTCTTTCCTTACCGTGCTGGTCGCGGCCGTTTCTTGTCGTTGGTGCGTTGTCATCGTGACCGCTGCGGACTGTTCCTTGCAAGATGATCAGCTGTCCTCCGGGCTCTGTGGTGTCTATTTCCGATGGTGGTACCTCCTGCCTTGGTCATAGCTCATCCTAGATTTTGGACTCCGGGGCCTCGCACCACATTACCTCACGGAAACCACCACAATATTTGAACTCCGTGCATCCCAAGTTCATTATTGTTGCTAGTGGGGACACAATTCCCGATTCTGGCGCGGCAGATATTCACCTCTCCCTCCATTACTCTTCGCTCTGCCCTTCATATTCCGGGCTCTCCTTTCAACCTTCTCTCTGTTGGTCGACTCACTGCTGACCTCGATTGTGATGTTATTTTTTCTTCTAACTTGTGTGTTGTGCAGGATCGCAAGACGCAAACTATCATTGGAAAATGACATCTGTCGAATGGTCTCAATATCCTTGACCCCTCTCCCCCAACAGTGTTGTCCTCTATCAGCTCTGTTGATTGGCATCATCATCTGGGTCACGCTCCTCTAAACATCCTCCAAAAATCTCTCCCCGACGTGTCCCTCCAAGAGTTCACGTGTGAAACTTGTATCTATGGGAAACATCATCGGTCTACGTTCTCACCACATCCTACTCGGAGTCCTGCTCTCTTTGATCTAGTACACTCCGATATTTGGGGACCATACAAAAGTACGAGTGTTTTTGGATATCGTTACTTTGTCATATTTGTAGATGACTACTCTTGGGTGACCTGTCTGTATCTCCTTCGTGACCGCTCTGAATTGTCTGGTGTATTCTGTACCTTTTTCATTGAAACTCGCAACCAGTTTTCCACTACAATTAAAACTCTCTGCATCGATAATGCCCGTGAATACACAAGTCATGGCTTCGCTCTCCTCTGTGCTAAGTTTGGAATCATCCAACAAACCTCTTGTGTTTATACCCCCCAACAAAATGGCGTTGTTGAACGCAAGAATCGACACATGCTTGAGGTCACCCGCTCTCTTATGATTCAAATGAATGTTCTCAAACAGTATTGGAATTTTGCGGTCTCTACCGCCTGCACTCTTATTAACCGCATGTCTTCCTTCATTCTCAATTTTGCGGTCCCCTTCAATCTTCTTTTTCCCTCCAAACCTCCTTTCTCCATCACCCCTCGCGTGTTTGGTTGTGTGTGTTTTGTTCATCGTCTTAACCCGTCCACCGACAAGCTTGCTCCCCGTGCCACTAAATATATGTTTGTAGGCTATTCTCGGACTCAGAAGGGCTACGTTTGTTTTCCCTCAAAGATCGCAAGGTGGTTACTTCTGTTGATGTCACCTTCCTCGAAGATCAATCATATTACTCTCAACCGGCTCTTTCGCGGCCTATTATCCTTATTCATTCAAACCTTCCTCCTCCTCTTCCCACACCAATCCCACCTAAACCACCTACACCACCTGTCATTCGTGTGTACACTCGACGTCCTTCTTCGTCTACTGCCCTACGGGAGCTGCCCTGCTCTAATGATATTTTGCAACCTGCGGATCCAACAACAGCTTCCACTGCCCACCCGTTGCCCACTATGTCTCTTTTCGCCGCCTCTCTCCGGAACTCCGACAAAGTGCTCTTTTTTTATCCTCTATCTCCACCCCTAATTCTGTACAGGAGGCTCTCCAGCATCCCGGGTGGCGAGCGGCTCTGGACGAGAAAATGTCTGCTCTTTGGGCAAAACCACACTTGGGATTTGGTCTCGCTTCCTCCTGGACAATCTTGTGAGGGATGTAAGTGGGTGTTTGTCGTCAAACAGGGTCCACATGGGACGGTTCACCGTTTGAAAGCTCGTCTTGTAACTCGCGACTTCACTCAACAACAAGGTTTGGATTATGATGAGACTTTTCTCTAGTCGCTAAACTCAATACTGTTCGTGTGTTGATCTCCCTCGCTATTCACCCGCCACTAGCCCTTGCACCAACTGGATGTCAAAAATGCCTTTTCTTAATGGCGATTTACAGGAGACCGTTTATATGCAGCAACCTCCCGGGTTTGAGACCACGGGGGAGACTCTTGTCTGTTGTCAGAAGAAATTTCTTTATGCTCTCAAACAGTCTCCTCGGGCATGTTTTGACAAATTTAGCAATACCGTTAGTGTTGTTGGGTTCACTCGGAGTTCGGCCGACTTCTCTCTTTTACTCGTCATCGTCCAACGGGCACAGTAATTCTTTTGGTTTATGTGAATGATATTCTGATTACAGGAGATGATCTTTCAGGAATACAGATGATCAAACAGCATCTAGCAACTGTGTTTCAAACAAAGGACTTGGGAAGTCTTCAATATTTTCTTGGTCTCGAGTGGCTCGGAGACCTGATGGGCTTGTGCTATCTTAGAGAAAGTACTGTCTTGACCTACTTCATGATGCGGGCTAATCTGGATGTAAGTCTGCTGACACTCCCATGGATATCAATCGCAAGCTTTGTGCTCATGCCTCGGACTCCGATTTGCTCCTTCCGAATCCAGAGTATTATCGTCGCCTTGTTGGAAAGCTGGTAAACCTCACTGTTACTAGACCTGATATATCATTTGTTGTTGGAATTGTCAGTCGATTCATGCATGAGCCACGTATCTCTCATCTTCAGGCTGTCGAACGTATTCTTCGTTACTTGAAGACTGCTCCTGGACAAGGGCTTGTATGCAAGCCCTCTTCGTCTCTCTTATCTATGATTGCATATTCTGATGCTGATTATGTTGGCTCTTTGGATGACCGTCGTTCCACAAGTGTATACTGCACTTATTTTGGAGGACATCTTATTACATGGCGCAGCAAGAAACAATCTGTGGTTGCTCGCTCATCTGCTGAGACTGAGTATCGATCTATGGCAGCTGTTGTGTCTAAGCTCATGTGGCTTGAGGGTCTCCTTGATGATCTAGGAGTCAAGCTCTCCTCACCCGCAACTTTATTGTGCGACAGTCAAGTTGCTATACACATTGCCAAAAATCCGGTCTTCCATGAACGGACAAAACATATTGAAGTTGATTGTCACTTCATTCGGGAGAAGGTTCAATTGAAGGAGATAGAGTTAACACATGTTCCTGCTGCTCAGCAAGTTGCGGATATCCTCGCCAAGGCATTACCTCAGCGTCTCTACTATCAGTTCTTGTCCAAGCTTGGTGCCTACGATTTGTACGCTCCAGCTAGCGGGGGAGTGTTAGAAAATACTAAGAAAAATGATGTATTGACTCATGTAAGAGTTAGTGTTTAGTCCCACATTGTTTGTATAGCTAGATCTTACTCTCTTCTCTCTCATATATTTGTACTCATACTTATTTTTCGGTATTCAAGAAGTATATAAAAGGTTTGGAACTTTCTCTACAAAAGACAATCAGGCCGCAAAATTAAGAGTCTCTACTCTTCAAAAAAGGGGCCTCAAATTAAGCGAGGCTATATTATGTCCGCAAAATACAACATAATCAAATTCCATAACAACATTTTAATTTTTTTTGTCGATCAATTGCTTCCTCCAAGAGTCTCTACTCTTCAACGGTTGAAACTTGAGATCCAACATCAGTCACACAGATTTCCTCCAAGGCATCAATGAAACCCTTTTCAGTATACGCATTTATAGCAATCCAAAATAGTTTTCTTAATTTAGGATCCGGAAAGTTGCTTCTAAAATTTTCAGTATATGCATTCACACGGACTGCAATTTAAATCAGTGATATTCAAAGCTTCACACTTTAATTTCACATAAGCACCACTATTTGTTTCATTCAGTGCATTAATATAATTGGGTAAATTAGCATAGCTCTTCTCATGATCTCATTCTGCTGCTCTCATTGCAATTGTCCTAGCTCTGTATAACTTTCTTGGAAGTGCATTAACTCCGCATTTCTCCCTCAAAGCAAAATCAAGCTCCTCTATGGATTTTTCTTGATTGATTTTATAATCATCTTTGAATGCATTCACAATCCACTTGGCTATAACCCCACCACCCTTCAAGTTTCTAACACAAGTATGTACACCACTCATTGTCTTTACTTTAAATGCAACTCCATCGCCATAAGTGGATGTGTGGAGTCTCCAAGAACATTTGTCATCATTATTGCACTTAACTGTTACCCTTGTTCGGCCATTTTTAAATTTTTTTTAGCTTGATTCCTTCTTGAATTGAATATTGTACCAAAAATACCAATTGGATTCCGATCTTGCAAATTATTGTCACTGTGATATAGTGCATGATCTTTATTGGAATCATAATCACTCAAGCTATCCTCCACTTGATCATTGTTTGAACTAGGTAGTACGTATTTATCATCATGTACCTCAACTTCAGAATCGCTCCATTGACCTATTTCATCATCCACTTCAACATCATTTTCTTCCGCATTTGTTGAATGAAATGGGAGTATATTTGGTGTAGATGTAGAAATACTCAAATTCACGCATACATTTTCCAAGTCGATAGCCATATAAAGTGCAACTAACTTGTTTATATCTTTGTCCTCTGTAATTACAAAGGTTTCTAATATATCTGGGAGAACACCTTCTACAACAACCAATGAACTCAAACAACTCATTCTCTTCCCCATAACCACTTCACAAACATCATTTAAAAGAGATAAGTATCCATAATTTGTGCTTTCAAAATTTGCAACTCTCAATTTGTCCCCAAGAAAATTAATCTCCAAGTTAAAAATCATCTTCTGAGATGAAATTTCATGAAGAAATAAACCATCACTAATATAAAACATCATGGGGAATGAAAGATTTGAAAGCTAAATCATAGAATAATTAAAATATATAGATTGGAAATATGCGTGAGTGATATATCGATGAACACATATTCAGATATCCCTAAACCCTAAAAAATTAAAGCAAACGATGGAAAAAACAAAGGGGGGAAATTATACTTGTGCTTTAGATTTTCAAGATGCCACAGAAATGAAAGGGGGCGGAAGGGGAGACGATCTGCGAACCTTGAATAAAAGGGCAATTTGCGGCCTGAGGCGATTTGCAGCCGGGGCGGAAGGGGATTTCGGGCCGTGAATGAAGGGGGCGGGGTGGCGACCGGCGGCTATCGAATGAAGGGTGAGGAGGTGGTGATTTGCGGCCAGAGGCAGGAGGGGGAGTTGCAGGCCTGCAGCGGGAGGGGGAGTTGCAGGCCTGCAGCGGGCGGGGTAGTTGCGGACCCGCGGCTTATGTTCTAGGCGTGAAAAAAATAGCGGGATTAGGGCTTGAGGAAAACAGAAACCTAAAAGTAAAATATATCCTCACAAAAACAGAAACCTAAAAAGTCTCATTTACCCTCACAAAAACAGGAAAATATATCTAAATTCTATTTTTAAGAACTAAATTGACATAAAAATAAAGTATAGGGACTAAAGTGACGGCCATCAAACCTGAGGGACTATTATGATTTTTGTCCAATGTGGAAAGAACAGTCTATTTGTTCCAGAACCAATTTATTTGGAAATCAATCACAGTTGTGATCAAAGGTCGCCAATGATCCTATTACCTATGGCTGACACACGAGTCTAAGTTCGAGAGATCTAATATTGGCTTGGGATCAAAAATTTCATATTTGGCTCGGAACAATGTCTACTTGAACCTGGAAGATTTCGGGCAGGGCCAACATCAGTAATAGTTTAGCATTTTAAGTCTTATTTCTTACTAAATTTTCTTTACAGGCTTACTATCCCTCCTGCTTGGGACAGCAAAAATAAAAAATTGAAATTGAGCCATATTAGAATCGGAATTGAGGCCGAGCCGGCTCGAATCATTTTTTGTGCGAGCCAACCTAAACTTGAAATTTGATTTGTGCTAGTTTAAATGGCTGGAAATCAATTCAAATCCTTTCAGTTCGAAACCAAGTTGAGTAAAAGATCGGGCTATTTTCGTGTTCGGAATACTAAGTTCTGCTTTATTTCTATCCCATTCCGTAACCGATAATTTCAGCGTAAAGAAATTCTTTATGGAACTTACATGGAGAACCTTAAGGACGGAAGAATTTCTCTTCAGCAGTGTTCTCTTTCTGGGTGTTCTGAGCTTTGATTTGACAAAATGACAACAAAATCTACAGAAACTTAATTTTAAATCAACTCTTTAGGGATCAAAAGAGGAGAGGATTTGAGAGCAATTTATCTATATGGCTTAAAAACATTTCAAGCCTTTTGAGTCTAAAAAAGAAAATCCACGAAGACATAATTTTTCAGATTCAGATGAGAAAAGGGAGAGAGCGGGTTCCCTGATTTGATGAAGAACAGTCTGATGGGTCAAATGGAGAGATAAAAGGGGAATGGCATCATCTCATATCAACTCAAATCAAATCCAGCGCTTAACCCACTCTTCCACGGCTGTGATCAACCAAGATATGGATTGAGGCAACAATCAAATTCATCCGTTAATCATTCTTTACCAAATCAAACCGCTCATATTGGTGCTAATCAAATGAAAACCACCTTGTTAGCAGGTATGCTAGAATATTTCATTCCTATCATAAAATACCACATTTAAATTGTTAAGAGATAATAAAAAATGGCCAGTACCATGCACAAAGCATCCCCCCACAGCGAGGTCCGGGGAAGGGTCCCACCACAAGGGTAAAATGTAGGCAAACCTTACCATGCATTTTTGCAAGAGCCTGCTTCTGGGACTCGAACCAGTGACCTTAAACCTAGAATATTCCATTCTTATCATAAAATATCACATTTAAATTGTTATGAGATAATCAAAAAAGGCCACTCTCGTGCTATGTTGCACCGACACCGACACGTGACACGCGACACGACATGACACGCAACTTGCCAATTATCAAAAAATACCATATTCCGACACGCTGAAACACGTATATTAAATATTTATTTTTTATAATTATGAAATTCCTAAGACATTTAACAAAAAAATAAAAAAAAAATGAACATTTAACAAATATTCAAATAAACTAAGTCATGTTTAAATATTACTCATCAAATATTAAAATGCAAAACTTAACAGAAGGTCAAAAAATGATAGAACATTATCACTTATCATTATATATCATCAGTAAAAATAATGGATTCTCAAGCAAACCTTTTTCACCACTTTCAATCTTCTTTTTTCTAGAGAAAATATCCACCTCACTAGTAGATCCACCTTCACTACTTGAAATGTTATAAGAGGACAAAGACACTTTTTTAGGAGCAAGACTCGTTATTCTAACATTCACCTCTTCTTCTAGTTTTTCCACCTCAAATAGTCCACTCATTGAGACTTTTTCACACTTTCCAATTCCTTTTCCACCAATCATTAACAAATGTGCTCTCACTCTTGTATATGAACTTATAAAACATTTTTAACAAAAATTGCACCTCAAAGACAAATTATCTCACGCCTCGCCATAAGTAGCTAGCTTAGGGACATGCGTGTCTGATTGAGCGGGACACGCGAGTCCCACGTGAGGCAACGTGTCGGACTTCCAACACGAGTGTTAGAGAGTGTAGGAGAGTCGGATGAGTGTCGGAGAGTCGGATGAGTGTCGGAGAGTCGGATGAGTGTCGGAGAGTCCGACACTGACACGTTGGGCATTTTGAAGTGTCGGCGCTTCATAGCTCCCGTGCAAAAAAACATCCCCCTGCAGCGAGGGTTCGGAGGAGGGTCCCACCACAAGGGTGAAATGTACGCAAACATTACCCTACATTTTTGCAAGAGCATGCTTCTGGGGCACGAACAAGAGACCTTAAACCCAAAAAAACCTAAACCCTATCTCATAAATTGTTATGAGATATTGATAAGCACTATTATACATTAGGACAAAAATAAGAAAGATTGGGTAAAAAAGAACAAGCAAAGAACCTCCTTCAAGTGTTGCAAATGACCATTATACATTAAGGACAAAAAGATGTTCATTCTTATGTTGGATGGCTAGATAAAAATGAGGAAAAAGGTAGTAGAAGAGATCTACAGTTTGAGAGTAAAGCCTCAGAAAACACTCCCAGTTTTATTGAAAAGAAATAATTACCAAAACTTCCCTTGAAAGTTGGCATAATTATAGAATGCACCCCTCTTATTATTGAAATTACAAAAAACTCCCCTGAATGTAACAAAACATAACATTTACCTCCCCTGAAGTTCACATTTCATAACATCCATGCACAAAATACTCCTCCTGAAAATGTACTCCAATGGGGGTATTTTTGTGCATGAATGTTATGAAATGTGAACTTCAGGGGAGGTAAGTGTTATGTTTTGTAACATTCATCGGAGGTTTTTGAAAAATCAATAATAAAAGGGGTGCAATCTATAATTTTTCAAACTTAGAGGGGAGGTCCCGGTAAATGCCTCAAAAGAAATATTATAAATACTACCATCATAATAACTGTTTACAATGAATGAGTAATATTACATAAGGTAGAGTTGGAGGAACTCTGATACAATCCTTGTGCAAGTGTATCACTAATGCCGGTAACATGGGCTTCAATCAGGTAAAGGGAGGTGGTGAGCATTTGGTGAGCTTATTTTTGCACATCCAACATCTATTTAACTCGATTAAAGAAAAGGAACATTGTAAATTCTATCATCATAATAACGGTTTACAATGAAAGAGTGATTGTGCAAGGTGGAGTTGGAGGAACTCTGATACAATTCTTGTGCAAATGTATCATTGATGTAAGGTAGGCTATGTGGTCGTGCGACTAACATGCAACCCTAAATGAGGTGAAAATAAGTAGCTCTCTACATGTAGCAGGCAAATAGGACGCGACGGAGAGAACAAACAAACAATAAATAACGAAATCGCACAGATATAATGTTAGAAAAAGCAAAAAAAAAATTTAGGCAAAGCAAGTGTCGGCCTTCCTCTGCGTGGAGGGTCAAAAACAAGAGCGTGCGGCGAATGATTCCCGCAAATCACAAAATACCCCAAAGAAAACCACAATCTTTTTGATCCAAGCAAGTACGAAATCACATAATGCTTGTTGTTGGGAAAAATTGAGAGAAGTATTCGGGGGAGGTAATGGGAGTAGACGGGTTGTAGGAGGGGAAATTTATGGGATGTTGTTATGGAATCACGAGCTGTTAGAAGGGAGAAATTTGTTAGCTGGTACGTGGAGTTTGGGGGGGGGGGGGGTGTGAAGGTTTGTTGGTTGTTGTTGGATTGAATCGTGGGTGAAAATAGGGAAACAGTAGATTGTTGTTGAGGGAATCAAAAGAAAAGTTGCATAACAGTAGGGGGCTGCTATTGAGGGAATCGGGAGTGAAAATAGGAGGAGGAGATCGCAAGGAGGGTTTTTCTGGGAGAAACATGGGAGGTTTTCAGAGGGTTGTAGCGTGGGATTAAAGAGGAGATCGTGAGGAGGGTTTTTCTGGGAGAAACAGGGGAGGTTTTCAGAGGGTTGTAGCAAGGGATTAAAGGGAGAAAATAGTGAGTTCGATGGAGGGTTTAAAGGGAGGGAAAGTTGTGGTTTTGATAGGAGGATACAAAGGGATACGCATGTATAGTGTCAATAAGTGGGTCTATGGTAGGAGCAATAACGAAGTCAACGCAGGAGGTAGGGTAAGAACATATCATTATAGGATCGCTAGGTCGCTCATACTCACTCTCAATCGGGGTCACTTTTCAGGAACAAATGACAGATCACTCACCGGACTATGTACCTCACTGGGGTGAGAGAAATCAAACTCAGGGAAAACTTCTATCTTGTTCAACAGGACAGGGGTAGGCAAAGTCCTGACCTCAGTATGGGAGGGGCTCATATTGGAGCGATCAAGGTGTGAATCCACTTGGTTAACTCTAGCGGATCTCAAGGACTGTTCATGATGAAGGACGGGCAGATATGTCTGCTTAAGGGATATGACTGTTCCGAGCGGTGATATGCCAATTCAGTGTGTATGTCAGATCACAGTCCAAACCGTAACCGAGAGGCAGTCATAGTTAGCTTCTCTCGGATGTCACTCCTCACTACTAGCTCATCAAAACGATCCATATACTCAAATACGGATAAGGATCCTTGTCGAAGGGTAAATATCTGATCGAGCAAGCGGCTCTGATACGATGTAGGCAAATACCTCTGACACAACATACGCTTCATGCGGTGAAGAATATCTCGCTCGTGAGTCTATTCAATGCTAGACCAATATGCACTCTCCAGATCTAAATGTATAAGTTTCACAAATTTTATGCGACGCTCGTCGAATAATTCAAAATAATCAAGATAATATTTCATATCCACAAACCAATAACTGAAGGACTCGGGATTCGATAAACAGTCAAAAGGTGGGGCAACAACACGAAACCTACACTCAAGATCTCTCTCAAAATGATGATCCTTATAATAGTCATCCCTAAAATAATTGAGTCATGTCGGATGGTTGGCACGATCTGCTCGTGCATGGGGATGAAGATGACGATAATCACCATAGTATTTATCTCTAGGACAATGGAATCACGTCGGGGGATCGACACCAACGATAGAAGTGGTGTGTGGTAAACGATAATAATCATAATAACATGAGGATTTCTTTAATGGGGATCTATGGGACCGGATATATGTAGACTCGGGATCCCAAATAAAGGAGAGGAATGAAATGATAACTACTCATAGATGAACATAAAGACTCTATATGACCTACCACTACATATATAAATGTGGCCCAAATCTCGATTCTGATACCAACTGATATAGGGTGGGCTACGTGGTCGTGCGACTAATATGTAACCCTAAGTGAGGTAGAAATAAGTAGCTCTCTTATATGTAGCATGCAAACAGGACGCGGCGGAGAGAACAAACAATAAATAACTATATCACACACATATAATGTTAGCACGAGGCGAATGATTCCTGCAAATCACAAAATACCTCAAAGTAAACAAATAAGATACTTTTGATCCAAACAAGTATGAGATCACATAATCATATATTAATATCGAAGAAAATGTTTTATACAACAATAAAATAATACTCACAAGGGGAGGTCGTAGTATGGAGATCTGGTGATTCACGGGCGCTTGGTAGCTATCCAAGAGGAGGTGGTCGTCCAAGATGACTAGAATCAACGTCTGGAGGTGGGGAGGGTTGGATCGGGGGTTGCTTGTTGCTGGGAAGAAAGGGGAAAAGTATTCAAGGGGGGTTGGGCTTTCTGGATCAGTAATTCTGGGTAATGGGACTAGGCGGGATCGATAATTCTGAGTAATGGGACTAGGCGGGATCGATAATTCTAAGTAATGGGACTAGGCGGGATGTAGGAGGGGTAATTTATGGGCTATTGTTGTGGAATCACGGGCTGTTAGGAGGGAGAAATTTGTTGGCTGGTACGTGCAGTTTGGGGGGGGGGGGATGAAGGTTTGTGGGTTGCAGTTGGGTTGGATCAGGCTTGAAAGAAAATAGGGGAGTAGTAGACGGGTTGCAGTTGAGGGAATCAAGAGAAAAGTTGCATAACACTAGGGCTGTTGTTGAGGGAATCTAGATGGAAAATAGGAGAAGAGGAGATCGTGAGGAGAGTTCTTCTGGGAGAAACAGGGGAGGTTTTCAGAGGACTGTAGTGTGGGATTAAAGGGAGAAAATTGCGAGTTTGATGGAGTGTTTAGAAACAGAAAGTTGTGATTTTTATAGGAGGGTACAAAGGGATACAAGAACATACCTAGGAATCGTTACCTAGGGTCTAAGGATTCCTCACCGTGAGAGGATCGCCGGATTCCAGAAATTCTTCTTCTCCAAAATCTGTAATGAGGTTGGCAGCCCCCATATCCTCCAATTTATAATAAAACGCACTTAGGGCAGCTGGCATCAATGGCTATGATTGGTTGTGTATGAAGAGAAAATCGTAGGTAAACGACGAGTCAGACGCATTCGTGTAGTTGAATCGTCGATCCGAAGATGCTATATATAGCAGGTAGCCAATTTGCTCGAAACGGGCCCAAAACTCGTCCTCTGTCGCGGGTCCGCGTGTCAATTCCGCATCACTGGTGCTTCATATAATAACATTTTTAAGGCTCATCAACTTTATTATGAGCGGAAGAGTAAACGAAAGAGGTATGGTAAATGATGTCATGATGTTCAAGGTATTTATTAAACTAGGAATATATATATGCACGACCATTATCACTGTGCAAGCTTTTAATATTTGTATTAAACTGAGTTGAGATCATTTTATGAAATTTTTAAAAAGTGGAAAAATCAATTAAGGTAAGAAACCAAGCACAGTTAGAAATAAAATACACGGGATAAGGTCCTCATACATTATTGTGAATAACAACAAAAGTAGTACTGGGCATAGAAACATGATTAAAAGAAACACACTGATGTTTGTTGAGAGTACATACATTGCACACAATGGAATCAAAAATAGTTGTAGGTCTATAGCAGGAAATAAGAGTTTCATAATAAAGGTAAATTTGTGTCCTAGGCTACAGTGTTAGGAATACAAAAGTTGAGGGGAACTAGAATGAAAGGCTTGCTGAGATGGCATCGAGCTGGACTCAAACACGTAGTGGTCATTGACCATACTACCAGACCTAATCACCTTCCATGCTTTCATATCCTGAAACATAAAAACATATGAAGAAGGAAAAACTGTTATGGAGTAGTTCAAAGAATTTGTCAAGTGTCTAATAGAAAGATGATTGCGAGTAAAGTTGGGAATATGAAGATCCCGGGATAAGGTGAGAAAGGAGCAGAAATGGAGCTCTTACCCGCAATGGGAGAAAGAGAACCATCTGCAACACTCACCTTATCTTAACTGGAAAATGGAGTAGAATACAAAACCTGAGGTGGAGAAAACCATATGATCAGTAGCTCCGGAATGAATGATCCACTGAGTAGAAAAACGAGATGTGGTGGAATGAACACCTGGTATCCTTATGTGAGCATAAGAGGACGATGATATGGAGGTAGACTCACTAGAGCCTGCATTTCTTCGGCTGAAAATGCAATAGGGAAGCAAGAAGAGTTAGACTTCGTATTGTTAGGAGGTTTTTCATCAACGGCATCTGTGGAGAGAACTGAATGAAGAGCTTGAAGGTTCTGAGATCTCACTTATCCACGACCACCCCATGGTGTAATACCTAATCTGTGCGGTGGAAATTCATGGAGTCTGAAGCAAGTGTACCTGATGTGGCGACCCTTTCCACAATAATCACAAATCACGAGGTCTATATCAGACCCCTACATCTTAGAATCATGTGTCATCCAGTCACCGGGAATAGTGGCAGTAGCAGCAAGGGCAAATTTTTTTGGAGATAAGGAAGCAAGGCGATGGAGATCGTCATCATACTACGGCTCGCACGTCGGAGGGCCCACTTTTGTATATTCGCGAAGGAGGTGATGATCGGATAGAAGATCCGAGACCGCGAGAGCGTTTGTCTCGTCGCGATATTATTTTTATGTATTTTATTTATTTATTTAGATTTTTTTGTGTTTTAGGGTCTCGGGCGTAACGGTCAATCATAGTCATTCACGTCCGGTGTCCAACCACACCCTCTTGTTATAAATAGGGGTGGGTGCTGCAATTTATTTTCATTACTTGTATTGTGAGAGATTCCAGACCGGCAATCGTTCGTGGTGAGACGTCGCGAGCCCCAAGGTGCAAAGCCTTGGAAGTTTATCTTTCAGTTATTGTTTTTTCGTGAGCCAATTTCCCCCTCAATCACATGTCATGTCCATCCCCAGCCATTCGTCCGACAATTCTTCGCACGTCATCTTCTTGTTCACCTCCTTCCCTCTCTCAACAGAATCAAAACCAGCCTCACGATCTCCCCTTATTTTGAAGAGAGTCGCTCAACATTCATTGCACATCTCCTCTTCTCTCCGTCTGCCTCACAACATTCCACCATTCACTCAGTTCGTTGTTGTTCTCCACTTTCGTAGTGGATCCCGTTGCCTGAGCCAAACAACTACCGCACTTCCTCCCTCGCCATTACTGTAACCAAAGCTTTTAGGCCGGCTGAAAACCCCAGGTTAAGCCCTAACCGCCTTCAGCATCCCCCACGACGGTCTCTCCTCACCGCACGCCGATCGCTCGCCATTTCCCAAAGTCGCACGCCCCTTTTTTCATGATCCACCGCTCACACCATCCCCCCCTTACCGCGAGTCCTCTGTTTCCTCAGTAGCCCCTCTCCCTACTCGATCCTTTCAGCCACCAGTGATTTCAAACCACAGAAGTTCTCCTCCCTCTCATTTCTATCGTGGAAACACTGTTAGCACTTTCCAATCCTGAAATCAACAACAAACCAAACTTCCCCATTTCCCAACTCCGTCTCGTGGAGCCACGCATGCCGCCATTGCCGGATCTTCTTTACTTGGTAAGGTATTATTGTACGTGTTTTATTTTCTCCATTATTAACTGCTGGAAAACATTACATACCTATTTGGGTGCTTCAATGCATTTAGCGTAATAGTGTCGTATTTTCTTTATCTTATAAACCTAATTCGTGGAATTTGTGGTAGAAAGCGCTTCGTGGGTAATCGAGTGTGGTTTACTTGCTTTCCAAAACATTAATGTTCGTCATGTATTAATTTGCCTATTTTATTTAAAACAACAACACTCAAGCCTTTATCCCACTATAGTGGGGTCGACTATATGGATCTTTTGTCGTCATTGCGCACTATCTTTTGTCATAATCTCACTAATGCCTAAGGTCATCATGTCTTTCCTTATAGTTTCATTCCAAGTCTTTATTGGTCTACCCCACCCTCGTTTAACATGTCAAGTGACTAGACTCTCACAACGCCTAACAGGTGCCTCAAATGGTCTCCTTTGTACGTGTCCAAACCATCTTAGTCGAGCTTCTCGCATCTTCTCTGCAATTAGTGCTACGCATGTCTTATCCTTGATACGTTCATTCCTAATTTTATCCAGTCTTGTGTGTCAACACATCCACCTAAGCATTCTCATCTCCGCAACTCCCATATTTTGCTCATGTACACAATTCATTACCCAACACTCATAACTATAGAGCATTGCTAGTCTAATTGCAATACAGGAAAACTTGCCTTTAAGTTTTAAAGGTGTTCGTGTCGAGAACGTCTCTTGGTCGCTGGAGAACCTGCGAGAGAGAGAAAACGGTAAAAGAGGAACTGTGAGTTGTCGGTTACTAAATGAAAAGGAGACAAAAGGGGTGCCGCTAATAGCGACAACATCGGAGTTCGCCCGTCGCGGCTAAAACCACTCCTGCGACGGGCTTTTTGGTTGTCATAGATGAAGCGATTACAGCGGTTACAAAGGAGCACCCGATCGGATAGTAACCCGCTCGGCAAAGGATTCGAGACCGCTGCCACAGACGGAGAGCTTGAGGATTCGATTCGCGATGCCTAGAGAGTACTGTTCATGCCTATTTATAGGCTCGGGGTCCTGCCCGAGCGGGCAGGCGCTAGAATCACCGGCTGCCCGGGGACAGGAGAGCGGGCAGCGGTGACAGGATGCACAGCTAGAGAAGAAAGAAGACAAGCTTTTAACCGCGCGGCTACGCGGTCTTCAATAAAAAGACCGGCGACTCTCAGACGGAAAAACGGCTTGCTGATTGCCACGGTCTCGCGGTTACGCGGTCAAGAATTGGACCCTTGACTCATCTTAAGGGAGAAACTGAATAGCGGTCTCCTGGGTAAACAAAAGGTACTTCACGATCACATAATATCCCTGACGAGCACCTCCACTTCAACCAACCCGGTCTCGCGGTTACGCGGTCAAGAATCGGACCCTTGACTCATCTTAAGGGAGAAACTGAATAGCGGTCTCCTGGGTAAACAAAAGGTACTTCACGATCACATAATATCCCTGACGAGCACCTCCACTTCAACCAACCCGCTTGGATTCTGTGTCACATATTTATCAATACCTCTGTCTTTTTGAACTATCGATCTAAGATATTTAAAACACTCACTACGATAAATATTGTTGCTGTATAGGCCTGGGCGGACAGGCGGCTTGACTGGCGGTTTGGTAGCCGGGCGGTCAGCCGGCTAATCTATGGCGGGTTGGTAGCCGGGCGGTCTGCCGGCTAATCTCTGGGATCTCAGTGGATTGGCGGCGTGCTCTGATGGTGGTGACCGGGCGGTTAGTGCCTACTAACCACGCGGTTAGGCGGTCTCCTGGGCGGTTTGGCGGTTAGATTTGTAGATGATGTATTTGTGTATTTAGTCCCACATTGGGTATTTGTATTCTCTCTCATCTCCTCCATTCTATATAAGGGAGGCTATACCTTTGTAATACTCAGTTTTTTGGATAATAAAAATTCCATTACTCCAGTTTTTCCGGTCTCTTGTTTCTATTCGCACATGGTATCAGAGGACTCGGTCTACTCATCCTGATTGGGTCTTCTTCTGTCCGCGCGGCCTCTGTGTCCTCTTCTCGCGGCCTGTTTCCGCGGCTTGTCTCCTTCGCCGGCTTGCATTCTGCTCGCGCGGCTTCTTTCCTTGTCGTTGCTCTCTGCCTGCACGACCTGTTGCCTTTTGCCTCCTAGTTTCTCCTCTTCTGTTCGCGCGGTCTGTCTGCTAGCCGCCCGACTTCTCTCCCTCTGTTTGGTTCTGCGGCTTGGTCGTGGCTTTTCTGGCCGCTGGTGTCTGTCATCGTGACCGCTGCAGATCGTTTCTTCCTATCCGCGCGATTTCTCTCTGTTCGCGTGCGTTCCCGCCCGGTTTCCTTTGTTAACCGTGCGGCCTCTCTTCTTGTGCTTTGCAGCTTGGTCGTGGCATTGCTTGCCGCTGGTCTCTGTGTGACCGCTGCGATCTCTCCTTCTCTTGCTCGCCCGGTCTCTCCTCTTAACCGCGCGACCTCTCTTCCAGGATGACCAATTCTGATGGCTCCACCTCGTCTACTGTCGTTGTCCCACCGCCTCCTCCTTCTCCTGCTTCTGGGAATCTTGGCACCGTCTCTAAGCTTCTGGGGCCCAATTATCCCGACTGGAGTGTCTCATTTACTTTTCTTCTCCGCTCTCAGCGCAAGCGTCATCATCTTACCGATGACCCTCCGCCTACTGACTCTGCCGAGTTTAATGATTGGGATGCGAATGATGCACTGGTTCGCACTTGGCTGGCGAACAGCCTGTCTGATGAATGTCTTCCTGTCATCCGTCACGATGAGACGGTCAAACAAGCTTGGAATCACTTGGCCGCTCTCTACTCCAAGGGGGGCCAAACCTCTCGCATCTATACTCTCTACGCGGATCTCTTTTCTCGCCAGTCCATGTCCCCTCCTGCAGCTTACCAACAGGTCCAAGCCCTTGGCGCTGAGATTCTACAAAATCGTCCTCTCTCTGCAGATGTGGCCACTCAGCTGAAGCACTTCCAGGAACTCCTAGTGGTCTGTTACCTTCTGCGGCTTCCGGACTCATACGATATGATCCGGCAGCAAATTCTTGGAGAGGCTGAGTCTCCTACCCTGGATGCTACTGCTGCCCGCATTGCCGCTGTTACCTCTCTGCTCCAACGCCCCGTGCTTGCCGCTCCTCCGGCTCCGGATGCCTATGCCCACCAGGCTCATCGTGGTGGATTTAGTGGCCGTGGTACCCACTCTGGCGGGCGTGGCCCTTCTCGCTACCTCTGTACTCATTGTGGTCGCACAGGACACCTGATTGACCGCTGCTGGACAAAGCATCCACATCTTCGCCCCGCTGGTGATGCTCCTACTACTTCCAAGCCATCTGCCTCCGTGGCCACGACTTCAGGTAGTGCCCACGTGGTTACCCAAGGTAAATGGCTAATCGACTCTGGCGCCACTAATCATATGACGGGCAATCCTCAGTGTTTTTCTCTCCTAGAAACACATGATCGGTTGCCCCCTGTTCTAGTTGCGGATGGTTCTCCCTCTCCGGTGCATGGAACGGGCATGGTTCAAGTTACTCCGTCACTTCGCCTGGCGGATACCCTCTATGTGCCCAAGTTTCCGTGCAATTTATTGTCGGTTACTTCTCTTTGCAAGCAACTTCAGTGTTCGGTAACATTTACTCCTTCTTCTTGTTCGTTTCAGGACCCGGACTCCAAGCGGACGATTGCTACTGGGACTGAGCGAGGCGGTCTCTACTTCCTTGATGATGTATCCGCACTTACCGTCTTCTCTCCAGCTTCTACAGATCTTCTTCAGTGGCACCTTCGACTGGGGCATCCTCCCTCACGTCTCATCCACCAACTGTTCCCTCATCTACCTCAGCACAACTCTCCTCTCAACTGTGATGCCTGTCAACTGGGCAAACATCACCGTTCCCCCTTTCCTCCTAGGCAAGGTCGTGGCTCTTCCAAGCCGTTCGACCTTATTCACTCTGATGTTTGGGGACCTTCCCCTACCCTCACCATAGGGCGTGGGAGTTCATATTTTGTAACATTTATTGATGATTATTCTAGATGTACGTGGGTGTATCTATTAAAGGATCGCTCCGAACTTTTCTCTGTATGGACATCATTTTACTATATGGTTAAAAATCAATTTGCTGTCTCTGTGAAAATTTTTCGCTCTGATAATGCACAAGAATATCTGAGTAGTGATTTCGCTTCTTTTTGTACGCAACATGGCATCATTCACCAAACTAGCTGCGTCTATACCTCCCAGCAAAATGGGGTGGCGGAACGTAAAAACCGTCACCTCCTCGATGTCGCTCGCACTCTCATGACGCAGATGCAGGTTCCTCGTAGCTATTGGGGCTACGCGGTCCTCATCTCCTGCTACCTCATCAATCGCATTCCCTCTACTGTCCTCAAAGGCAAAACCCCGTTTTCCATCCTCTATCCCTCCAAAGAACCCTTTCCCTTACCTCTCCGCATTTTTGGGTGCACTGCCTTTGTTCATAGCCCTGCCGCAACTCGCGACAAATTGTCCCCTCGTGCCACGAAGTGTATCTTTTTGGGTTACTCCACAACTCAAAAAGGTTACTGCTGCTTTGACCCTGTTACTCGCAAGCAGTTCGTCTCGGCGGATGTGACATTCTTTGAAAATGCCGCCTACTTCTCTTCTGACCTCCCACAGGTCGATGGATCGAACCTCCCTCTTCCTCCTACCGACTCGACCTCTCCACCCATTCTCTCCACCACATCCACGCCTCTTGAGATTCCTCCATCACCACCTCTACCGGCCCCTCCTTCTATTGCTCATGCTCCTTCTCCCTCGTCTCCTCGGCCGTCTCTCTCTTCTCCCGGGCCAGCTCTCTCCGCCACGGATGCACCGGCGACTGAGGAACTCGAGGACTTGGAGCTGCCCATTGCCCTTCGCAAAGGGGTTCGGACGTGCACCCAGCACTCGCTGGCAGCTGTTGTTTCTTATGATCAGCTAACACCTTCTCGCAGGGACTTCGCCCTAGCTATCTCAGCGACTACCACACCTCGCACTTACCAGGAAGCTCTTGGTATTCCTCACTGGAAGGCTGCCATGGATGAGGAGATTACTACTCTCTCTGACCGGGGCACTTGGACCCTTGTGCCTCCTCCTTTTGGCACGGATGTGGTTGGTTGTCGATGGGTGTTTGTCGTTAAGTTCCGTCCCGATGGCAGTGTGGACCGGTACAAAGCCCGCCTTGTTGCAAAAGGGTTTACTCAGACCTATGGAGTTGATTACTTTGACACGTTCTCGCCCGTTGCTCGCCTCAGCACAATTCGAGTCCTTTTGTCGGTGGCGGTCAACAAGGATTGGCCTATTTCGCAGTTAGACGTCAAGAATGCCTTCCTCTATGGTGACCTTCACGAGGACGTCTACATGGAGCAACCTCCTGGGTATGTTGCTCAGGGGGAGACTCAAGTATGCAAGTTGAAGAAGGCCATCTATGGCCTAAAGCAGAGTCCCAGGGCGTGGTTCGATAAGTTCAGTAGCATCGTTGGGGCTATCGGTTTCACCAGGAGTTCGGCTGATCACTCCTTGTTCATTCGCAAGACCGCTTCCGGTCTGGTTGTGCTAGCTGTTTACGTGGACGATATTCTTCTTACTGGCAACGATCAAGCTGGTGTAGCCTTGACGAAGGTCCATCTCCGCCAACACCTAGTCACGAAGGATATGGGTTCTCCAAAATACTTCTTGGGAATTGAAATCTCTCGGAAACCGGGTTCCTTGGTTCTCTCCCAACGGAAGTATGCTCTTGATTTGTTGAAAGAAGCAGGGTTGACGGGTGCTAAACCTGCCAGGTGTCCTATGGCTCCTGGAGAAGACAAGACATGGACAGACAAATCTCCACCTTTATTGGACACTACGAGGTATCGGCGTCTTGTTGGCAAACTCATCTACCTTACGGTGACCAGACCTGACATCTCCTATGCAGTGGGAAAGGTCAGCCAGTTTATGCAGTCGCCTAGGGAATGTCATCTTCAATCTGCTCTCAGGATATTGGAGTATGTGAAGTCCGCACCTGGGAAAGGTCTTCTCTTTCAGAAAAACGGTCACCTAAGAGTCGAAGCGTACTCCGATGCTAGCTATGCGGACGACAAAGGGGACCGCAAGTCGACTTCCGGTTTTTGCACGTTTGTTGGAGGAAACTTGGTTAGCTGGAAGAGCAAGAAGCAGTCAGTCGTCTCCAGGTCTAGTGCGGAAGCTGAATACCGTAGCATGGCGTCAACCACATGTGAGTTAAAATGGTTGCGGGCTCTCATGCTGGATCTTGGAGAGGTCTATAACCATCCTCTTCCCATGTTCTGCGACAACAAAGCCGCGATCTACATTTCTAAAAATCCGGTCTTCCATGAGCGAACAAAGCACATAGAGGTTGATTGTCACTTCGTTCGAGAAGAAGTGTTGAAGAACCAGATTTGCACTCCGTTTGTTACCTCGGAGAAAGAGCTGGCAGATATATTCACAAAACCTGTGTCCGCCTCTTTCTTCCACATTTGCAGCAAGCTAGGCATGATTGACATCTATGCTCCAGCTTGAGGGGGAGTGTTGCTGTATAGGCCTGGGCGGACAGGCGGCTTGACTGGCGGTTTGGTAGCCGGGCGGTCAGCCGGCTAATCTATGGCGGGTTGGTAGCCGGGCGGTCTGCCGGCTAATCTCTGGGATCTCAGTGGATTGGCGGCGTGCTCTGATGGTGGTGACCGGGCGGTTAGTGCCTACTAACCACGCGGTTAGGCGGTCTCCTGGGCGGTTTGGCGGTTAGATTTGTAGATGATGTATTTGTGTATTTAGTCCCACATTGGGTATTTGTATTCTCTCTCATCTCCTCCATTCTATATAAGGGAGGCTATACCTTTGTAATACTCAGTTTTTTGGATAATAAAAATTCCATTACTCCAGTTTTTCCGGTCTCTTGTTTCTATTCGCACAAATATCTTGATCACCCAACTTAATAACGAAGTCATCCGTCCTTCTTGAACTGCTACATTGAAGCTCCATATACTCTGTCTTTATCCTGCTCAACCTAAAACCCTTCTTTTCTAATGTGTCTCGCCAAGATTCAAGTTTTTCATTTACACCCTCGCACGTCCCATCGAAAAAAACGATATCATCCGCAAACAATAAACATTAAGGCATTGCTTGTTGGATATGTCTGGTGAGTTCATTTAAGATAAGGGTAAAGAAATAGGGGCTTAAAGCTAAACCTTGAAGTAAGCCAATAGTGATAGGGAATTCCTGTATTAATCCTCCAGATGTCCTCAACCTTGTCACTGAATTTGTATACATATCTTTGATTATGTCAATGTATGATACATTTACACCTTTCTTTTCTAAGACTCTACATAAAAGCTCTCTTGGAACTTTATCTTAAGTCTTCTCAAAATCGATAAATAACATATGCAAATCTTGTTTTCTTTCTCCGTAATTGTCAATCAGTCTCCTCAAGAGATGTATAGCTTTCATGATTGACTGCCCGACATGAATCCAAATAGATTCACTGAGATGTTAGTCTCTCATCTTACCCTTCTTTTTATTACTCGTTCTCATAATTTCATGATATAACTCATCAATTTAGTTCCTCTGTAATTAACACAACTTTGTATATCTCCTTTGTTCTTATACAAAGGTACCAAGATACTTTTTTTTCATTGGTCTGACATATTATTTGACTTCAGTATCTTATTAAAAAAACATGTAAGCCACAAAATTCTTTCATTCTCTAAACATTTTCATATTTTGATAGATATATCGTCTGACTCAACCGTCTTTTCATTTTTTATCTTTTTTAGAACATCATTTACCTCTGATAGTTTAATTTTACGATAAAACGTTATGTTTTTATGCTCTTCTGATTTACTTAACTCTTTAAATCACAATTCATTATCTTTTGTTTCATTATGGAGTTGATAAATGTATCTTTTTCATCGCACTTTAATATTTACAGCATCCATCAAAACTGTATGTGTTTCATCTTTTATGCATTTTACTTGACTTAAATCCTGTCTTGTTCGAGCAATTTTATATATGGCATGCTCTCCATTTTTGGTATCTAGGCGCATATAAAATTCTTCATAAACTTAACATTTTTACTCTACTTTTGCATGTTTAGCTTCTTTTTTAGCGACTTTATACATGGCTAAGTTTTCATTATTCCTACAAACGTAGAGTGATTTATAACTGGTCCTCTTTGCCATCACTTTGTCTTGCACTTACTCTTTCCACCATCAAGAATTTTTAATTGGGGGCGCACGATCTTTTGATACTTCAAGTGCACTCTTTCCATTTATCCTTAAATGTAAAGACATAATTTCTCATGAGATACTAGGATCAGCATAAGGATTATCAACTATTTGTTTCATAACTGCAATCCTGAAAGCAACCTATTTTTCCATCTTCAAGTTCCACCACCAAATTTTTGGATACATTTTTATTCTCCTCTTAAATTTATTAAATTTAATTTGTATGTCTAATACCACTAACCTATGTTGTGTTGTCAAACTTTCTCCTGATATGACTTTGCAATCCTTACAAATCATTTTATAAATTTTGCGGGTCATAAAATAATCAATTTTTGACTTATTTGGTCCGCTTTTAAATATAATTAAATGTTCTTCCCTCTTCATGAAAAGCATATTTGTCACAATTAGCTCATGTGCTTCAGCAAAGTTTAAAATGGTTCGTCCTTTTTTATTTCTTTCCTCATTTCCAAATCCTTCATGAACAGATGTATAGTCTATATTTTTCTTCCATATATGTCCATTTAATTCTCCTCACATGAAAATCTCCTCTCTTTGTGGGATTTCCCTTACTAAATCATCCAAGTATTCTTAAAATTGCACTTTAATAGCTTCAATTAATCCTACTTTTGACGCGTAAGCACAAATTACATTCATAGTTTCCTTTTTTATGACCAATTTAAGAGCTAAAATTCTATCACATTTTCTACTTACCTCAACAACTTCATCCCTCTAAGTAGTATACATAATAATACATACTTCACTACTTGTTTTATTTTTTTTGTTCTAAAATTTAAAACCTGAATTATCTAAAAATTTAACTTTCTCACACACACATCTAATCTCTTGCAGTCATAAGATATTTACTTCTTCTAGTGATCGTATTCACTACTTCCATCGCTTTCCTCATTAGCGTGTCTATATTCCAACTTTCAAATCTAAGTCAGTCATAATTCCTATGACAAACTTCCCTAGGATGTCTAATATGTGAGAACTATTACCTATTTAACTCTATACCCAAGTTCTCTTAGAGGTGGAGCGGTCTTTGCCAAGAAGTCGCATTCGGACCATACGACGAGTGCTCTTGCATATTTAACACTACACCCAAGTCCTGTAGATGTAGCGGTTCTTGCCAAGATGTCGCATTCGGAACATGTGACACGTTCCTCAAGGGGTACAACCTAGCTTTTGCATAATTTCTCAAATGATATATATTTATAAAGGTGGCCAAGTTTTATGTTGGTCGTCTACCTAACACAACCCTCACCATTTTTCATCCAGGCTTGGGACCGGCATAGGCTGGTTTGCCTATTTTATTTAAAACATTGCAGCAAAATTCTATTTTTGGATTACATTTTTTTTAAAATAAAACTCATTTGCATCTCATTAACTAATTAAGTCCATTGTGCATCACAATTCACAAGGCCTTTGGGTCGCTTTAGTGTCAGCGCACCTAAGTAACGGCCTACCCTGCGTCACAAGATCTGTCGGCAATCGAACTTCTATTGCACAAAGGATGGTAATAGTGGAAACTCAAAAATCCGAACACTGATCTGATCAAAGTCGTGATCGAGCTCGTTAAGGAACTCAAAAAATCCTATTATATTCTTCACGAGCCCAAACCAATACCTCATCCTCATGGTTAACAAGTGTGAGAGATCAAAATGGTATTCCTAATACAATTGTGTAAACACCAATTAATACATTAAGGAAAAACGATCACCTTGGCGAAGAAATTATATCATTCATCTTAACAAAAAAATCTGAATGGCATTGCCCTAATGAGAGTAACTAAACTTTACTCTCTTCCCAATTTCAGCAGTAGTGTCCATAAACAAATAGTTGCAAGTAATGGACTCTTGCATGTGAGTTGTAAGTCAAGACACGATTAAGGAGTTCTCAAAAAAAAATGCAACTAATAGGTGTCCTTCATTGATTCCCTGTTGATGTCATTTATATAACCAAATAGGCGAAGAATCTTAATCGTCAAGGTGATGGAGAGAGACTACGAATGGTATTTAGAATCATCCAGACGAATGATAGTAATTGTATTATGAACATGACTTGCACTGAAAATATCACTAGAGTAACAAATGTCGATGAGGGAGCGGGAGAATCAACAATGTCAGACATGGTGACTCAATAATACAAATTGAAGATAACCAAACAACAGACTTGAGATTTTTCAGAATCAAGATAAAATCCCTCAAAGTCATAGCAGGAGAAAGTTTGACAACACAACATAGGTTAGTCGTGTTAGATGTACAAATTAGATATAATAAATTTAAGACAAGAAAAAAAAATGTTACAAAAAATTTGGCGGTGGAACTTGAAGATGGAAAAACAGGTTGCTTTCAAGAAGGCAGTTATGGAACAACTAGTTTATGACTCTTATGTTGATCCTAATACATCATGGGAAGTTAAGTCTTCACATTTAAGAATAAGTAGAAAAAACATACATGGAGTATCAAAAAGTTGTCCGCCCTCAAATAAAGAACCTTAATGGTGGAAAGAGGACGTGCAAGACAAAGTGAGGGCAAAGAAGGTCAGCTATAAATCACTCTACGCTTGTAGAAATGATGAAAACTTAGCCAGGTATAAAGTCGTCAAAAAAGAAACTAAACAAACAATAAGTAAAGCAAGAAGTCAAGCTTATGAAGAATTTTATAAGCAACTAGAAACCAAAGATGCAGAGCGTGACATATATAAAATTGCTCGAGTTAGAGAAAGAAAAACAAAAAATTTAAGTCAAGTAAAATACATAAAGGATGAGATAGATACAGTTCTGACGGATGATGTGGATATTAAAGAACAATGAAAAAAAATACTTTTATCAACTCTATAATGAAACAAATGACAATGAATTGAACTTGAAAGAGTTATATAAATCAGAGAAGTATAAGAACATAACATTTTATCTTAAAATTCAAGTATCAGAGGTAAAAGATGCTCTAAATAAGATGAAAAATGGAAAGACAGTTGGGTCAGACGATATACCCATCGATGTATGGAAATGTCTACGAAATGAAGGAATTGTGTATCTTACATATTTTTTCAATAAAATACTGAAGTCAAAGAGTATGTCAGACCAATGAAAAAAAAGTATTTTGATACTTTTGTATAAGAAAAAAGGAGATATACAAAATTGTGTTAATTACAAAGAAATTAAATTGACGAGTCATACCATGAAACTATGGGAACGAGTAATAGAAAGAAGATTAAGACGAGAGACTAACAACTCGGAGAATCAATTTGGATTCATGTCAGGGAGGTCGACCATGGAAGCTATACATCTCTTGAGGAGGCTCATTGACAACTATCGAGAAAGAAAACAAGATTTGCATATGCTGTTTATTGATCTTGAGAGGCTTATAATAGAGGTCCAAGAGAGATCTTATGGAGAGTCTTAGAAAAGAAATGTGTAAATGTATCATATATTGACATAATCAAAGATATGTATACAAATTCAGTGACAAGGGTGAGGACATCTGGAGGATTAACACAGGAATTCCCTATCACTGTCGGATTACATCATGGTTCAACTTTAAGCCCTTATCTTTTTACCCTTATCTTAGATGAGCTCACCAGACATATCTAACAAGCAATACCTTGGTGTTTAATGTTTGCAGATGATATTGTATTGGTTGATGAGACGCGCGAGGGTGTAAACGCAAAACTTGAATCTTCGCGAGATACTTTAGAAAAGAAGACTTTTAGGTTAGGCAGGTCAAAGACGGAGTAAATGGAGCTTAAATTTAGCAGTACAAGAAGGACAGATGACTTCGTTATTAAGTTGGGTGATCAAGATATTTCCCGTAGTGAGTTTTTTAAATATCGTGTATCGATAGTTTAAAAATATGGAGGTATTGATAAAGGTGTGACACATAGAATTCAAGTGGGTTTGTTGAAGTGGAGAGGCGCGTCAGGGATCTTATGTGATCGTAAAGTACCACTAGAACTTAAGAGCAAGTTTTACCGTACTGCAATTAGACCCGCGATGCTCTATGGTTCTGAGTGTTGGGCAGTGAATTGTGTACATGTGCAAAAAATGGGAGTTGCGGAGATGAGAATATTTAGGTGGATGTGTGGACACACGAGATTGGATAAAATTGGGAATGAAAGTATCAGGGATAAGACAGGAGTAGCACCAATTTCAGAGAAGATGTAAGAAGCTCGTCTAAGATGGTTTGGACACGTACAATAGGAGACCATTAGAGACACCTGTTAGGCGTTGTGAGAATCTAGTCACTATGCATGTTAGATGAGAGAGGGGTACACCAATAAAGACTTGGAATGAAACTATAAAGAAAGTCATGATGTACTTAGGCATTAGTGAGATTATGACAAAAGATAGGGCACAATGGCGATAAAGGATCCATATAACCGACCCCACTATAGTGAAATAAAGGCTTGAGTATTGTTGTAAGATAAAATCCCTCACCATATAGGGGTGATTTGTGCTAAATAGGCACAAGAAAAGAACCCCTCGATTGGAGGATCGGGAAGAGGCGCTCATCTAGCGGGTCGTGTGAGAGGAGTTGCTTAACTGGAGACTAGAAGTGTGGGGAGGAGGGTTGCTCACCTGGAGGAGACGCTCGGGGCTCAACTAGAGAGTGTTGCTCGGCTGAAGCGGGAGTTGTGGGGATGAGAAACGACACTCGACTGGGAGACTGGAGGCGTGATAGAAGGGAATTGACAAGATAAACAATGGGATGATCGGGCGTGCGACTGAAGTCATGCGGGACGATCAATCTAGATCACAAGTGTTGGCTATGATACCATGTTAGTAAAGAGAAATTAGACTCAATTACATTATCCAAGCAACCATCCATTTTATATAGGAAGAGGGATGAGACATAAGAAATACAAGACATAAAAACAAAATATGACATAATAAAACATAACAAAGTCTAACCCTTATATGTATCATATAAGACGTGTTAAGCATGAAACTCGCAATGGTTAGTGAAAGGTGTCATTCTCCATCTGAATGTATAAAGACGAGGCCCACTATGGCATGTTTGAAGGTCTCAACATCTATGACATGTTGGGGATTACTAATATGATGCATGTGTCTTCACATGATGGATACTTAAATACTCACCATATTGAGAAAGAATGGAATAAGCTCATGCTCCTACCATCCCAAAATGAGGATATTGAGGTATTGCACACTCTGGTGGAGACAGCTTGTGAATAAGAAAAGTGAAGCATGTGAATTTTTCTAGTAAAAACGGGAGGCAACTAAGAACTCCAAAAGAAGATCCAAGAATCCATAAAAGAGACTTAGTAGCACGAAGTTAGGACATCTTCTCAAGTTGCTATGCTTGACAAGGTTCAGGACCTCCATCTTAAGGTCAAGTTCTTCATAGGAGGTAGGGAATGATGTGGACAAACATCAAAAAAGTTATTCTAAACAAAACTTGAGGTTGAATTCTTCCCAAGAGAGTATTAACACGAATGATAGTATAAGTGACTTATGGAAAATTCATCACGCAGGCGATCGGCGAGTAGGCTTCTTACCGATGACTTGACTTGCATCAAAGAGGACTGTGTTAAGGTGTTACGACTGAAAATATCCCTCGACAAGCAACAATATTGAGTAGCGAGCACCTTTACAAACGTGGTTTATGAGGTCTCTGCTAGCAAAACATTTATATCAATACATTAAACTAGGAATTTCCCTCGTGATCTTTGTCATAACATTAATATTAGCAGAAGGCAGAGTCATGCAAAATGCACAAATAGACCATCCCAGGACCAAGTATTTGTCAAATGATTTACTTTATTAGGTGGTGGTAGATGTGCAACATATTTATGTTGTAATTAGAATTTGCCATACCAGGAAAGCAATTGTATTATACACTATTTTAAGCTTTCTCCCACATGCACGACATGTCGTCTACATGTCAATTTTGAGATCAAAGAGGCATTTTATTCTTAAAAATAAATTGTCTTTTTTTTAAAATATAGGCCGACATATTCATTTTTCCGATATATCGGCGACACAACTTTTAAATATATAACATATATCGTTGGCTATTTTATTTTAGGTTATGTTTGCAAAATAAAAGTGTATGTATAAATCATCTATATGTTATATTATGCATGTCTGAATCAATTAGACTTATTGTTTCATTTTTTTAATATTTAATTCTTACAATCAATTTTATATAATTATTTTAAAATAGAATTTCATACTGTAAAAAAAATCAACACATTTATTTGTCGGTTATTTTATACTTTTAACATTAATTTACTAAGCTTGAAAAGATTTAAAATCAATTGAGGATATTTAACTTTATATATCCTTTATTTACTATAAAACTTAGTATTTTCAATATAAAACTATTGTATAATATTAACTATATTTTACAATATATTGCACTTGTTAATAATATTTTATTTTAGATCTTCTTAGCATTTATATTTGGATAAATATGACTTATTATTCATCTACTTATTATTCATCTACTTATTATGGTAACAAAATATGTGTATAACATATAATTATACTTGGTATGCATAAAATAATTTTTTTATCATAAGATATGAAAATCTGAAGGGCAGCCTTAGCGCACCGATTGAGGTGTTGCCATGTGACCTTGAGGTCATGGGTTCGAGTCCTAGAAGTAGCCTCTTGAAAAAATGCAGGGGAAGGTTTGCATACAACACGGGGATGCTTTGTGCGTCGGGCTGCCCTTTTTATAAGATATGAAAATATGATATTTTATAATATCCCTAACATGTCTCCGCTTCCAACATCCGACATTTAAATACTCAATCTGACATGTTGCCGACAATCGATATTTACAACCTTGGTGTTATACATAGACTCGGGTAATAAAAAATATGGAACCCCTTTTGAAATCATAAAACTCAAGTTGTGTGTATGTGCACTCATTTTGAGTGACCGCTAGAGAATCATTCCTAGTGCATATTTGTGTTCCCATCGATTGGTGCTTCCTCTCAGAGCATCAATGTATATGGTATATGATTTAATACTTAAAATTGGATTCCATTATAATTGAAACATCTTACCATTTAGACGATTTAATCATTTGCTTACAAACAAATGCTAGCACAACAGTTTAACCAAATTGACAAATCAAACTGAAATCAGAATCACAAGGACATGGATGTAATTACATGAATTATAAACTGTAATATTATTAAGAGCAACAACGAACTACACAATCCTGGCTTGGTATGGGGTTTATTTAGAGAAGAATGCTATCTGTGGTGTTTAAAAACAAAAAATCCACCAATTTCAATAGCACTCTATGAAAAGTTCAAAAATGTTGCAATACGTTAATTCCACAAGTTAAACAAATATTGCAGTTTTCGGTTATTCTAAACCGCTTAAAACCATATTCTTCACCTTAAAATAATTATAAAGTAATGCATCTGAAACTAACCTTCTTGAAATTGCAGAAATTTTTTATGCTTCATGGAAGGAACATGTGAAATCAGTCCACATGCCACCCGTGTCGACAGCTTTCGTTGGAACATGTATAAAATGATGTCATTGGTTCATCAGAGGGTCTGATTTGAATCTGCTTAAAGTATATCTCTCCATGGTGGCACCTCGGACAAGATGCTACAAAAACAAATCATGAAATATTCTATCAACTAAAAATTTGGAATGATGACAACAAAAATCTCAACATACGAAGTAATAACACAAGAACTAAAGATACCTCAGCATAGAAAGCATGTACCTAGAGTTTTGGGTGCATTTTTCATCTCATCAGCAACATTAAATATGGGCTCCATCTCTTTGCTAACTAATATTTCCTTATAGACTATCTAAAATGAAAAAAAATGACTAGAATCATGAAACATGAGCATTCAAGAAATGGGAAAATAAATCAGCTTGTGACTTCACCTTGCTATTGATTGGGCAGATGTAAGGGCATGTCGGGCAGAAAAATCTCATTTTACGAGTACCACTAGGAGCCTCGATCTCCAATAAATTAGCACAATTTGGGCAGAACTCCAATGACATCGACGCCATTTTATTAATTACTTAGGGGATCTTCTCCCCCCTTCTCACTTTTTTTTGTTTTTGTAGATGTAGAATGACCTTAAAAAACAAGTAAATTCAATTTTTATACTACGATAATACAAATTTGTAAATATTATTGAAAAACAAAATTGTTTTCCATATCTTCTAAGTACTACGGAAAATACATGAATATCAATATTTAAAAGTATTATATACACATAGGAAAGTAGTGTTTTATATGTACATATCAATGTCCACATAAGATTATGTTCATATCAATGTCCATATAAGATTATGTACATATCAATGTCCATATAAAAGCAATACTGTGTTTAATAAGGTAAAGTACATTAAAACTGTAGCACTAGAAAAAAGATAATAAAAAGAAGCAATTTTGATACCAACAATCAGTTAGGATAAAAGTGCTGTGATTAAGCTTGGTTGGGAATATTCTTCCTAATTCCTAGCTTCGGTTGCACTTCTCTCCAACCCCTGCATTTTAGGTTTTGCATGTTTGTTAGTTCTGTTTATATAGAATTTTTCTTCCTTGCATTACACATTTTTCACGTCAAACAATCTAAAAACTTACAATCTGCAAGCTTATCTTTGATAGGTGGAACTCCCATTATATTTGAGATAAAATATTTAAACGTTTTCTTTTCTAAATTTAACACAAATCATGATCATGATTATGTTATCACAAACATTTTGATGTAGTGTAGGCTACGTGGGTGTATGACTAACATGCAACCCTAATGTAAAGTGCGGAGAAGACAAATCTATTACCATTGAACACTATATGAACATGCATGCAAAGCCTGACAGAGAAATCAAAATCATATAATAAATAATTAAATCTCACACACATAAATTTAAAGCAAGGAAAAATAACTTCTTTAAAGCAAGCATGTTTAGGCTTTCCTCCGCGTGGAGAACCAAAGCAATAGCACGCAGCGAAGAGTTCCTGCAAACCACAAAATAATCCAGAACAAAAGACTACGAAGCTATAGATCCAATTGAGCACAAGTCAATACCATATAATAATGCTGAAAATAAAGATCCATACAACAAATAAAACTCACAAAGTAGCAGGGCTAATGTAGGAAGGGAGATTGATGCACCCTGTGACGCATCCTAGCTATGTTTATTTCACATTTATTTATTTTATTTCATGTATTTCTTTTCGCACCACCGTATTTATTTTGCGGCTCTTCGGGTTTGACCGTCCGATGAGACCTTAAATAAAGAGGTCTGGTAATTTAGGTAAGTAGTATGGAAAGGGTAAGTTCAAGTTATTTAAGGAGCCATAAAAATACAAAATATATATTCATATCAATTAGGAAATAATTGATATCATTATTTTGGAATGGCACAAATTAAAATCAATTTGTTTTGAAAATAAATAAAAGAGGAAAAGAAATCCTCCAATTTTGGAATGAAGTTAAGAGGCAAAAGAAAAAAGAAGCCTATTAAAATACAGCCTTGACCACCGAAGTAAGCAGTCGGGTACACAGAGGAAGGACCAAAATCGCTCCCTCTATAATACTGGAACAGCCACCGTGCCCTAATTCCTAGCCGAAGAACCAGTGTTTGTTCCTGTCCAGCGAAGCCCGCCGCCCGTCGCTGCTACCTGCGTCGCTCCCAGTCGCACGATCGATGGTCGAAGCTCTCCTCCATCCATGACCGTTCGTCGGACGTCGTCGACTCCATCTCCCTTTTTCGGCGTCCGCTCGTTCCAGTAGTACGAGGGGTGCCATCGACCTCAGCAACCAATTCCGGCACCCTCTTTGTTTGCGAATTCTGCTTGTTGGAGCACCGAATCCAGTGCCCCCCTGCTCTACTTGAATCGGATCGGGCTGATCTTCCTCGGCCATAGCATTGGTACTCTCGCCCCAATAATTTAGTTTATTTTTATGTGCTCCCCTAAATAATCTTGAGCTTGCCCCGTATGTTCTACTTGCTTATAATATCGTAATTCCATATATTATTGCGTATGATTTTTTCTTGGGTCGTGAAAATCTCATGGAGGATTCGAATCGTAAAAGCACGTTAGAGTTCCACTCGAACAATATCACCGAGCTTATAAAAGTTCAAGGCGACGAGCTTGATTTGCACGCATAATTTGCTTTAGCCCGGTCGGTCGACCGTTGTCTTCAAAATTACTAGGTCGTATTTATAAAAAAATAACACAATTTTAAAAAACCTATATCAGTTTGGTATCAGATGATTCGATTCACTCCTACCGTGAATCGATCGATCTGTTATTTTAATAAAAAAATTATTCTCATTTAGTCAAAAAAAATTGAGTCTTTTTCAAATTAAAATTAAATTGTTTTTCTACCCACTCGGGTAACCGCTCATTAAACAATAATGAAAAATAATAATAAAAAAATCATTTTATTTGATTTTTAAATTTTATAAATAAATTTGTTCCTCCCACTCGGAAACTCACTCTTTTTTTAAAACAAATTTTTTGATTTATCAACTAAAATATTTTGAAAATTTTTAAAATCAAATTGTTTTCAATGGATAAACGAGTAGATCACTTAAAGATGAGTGTCAGGGATTTGGCCTGAATAAGCGATTTAATGAAAACGGTCGAAACTCTCACCACCAATGTGGGTAGTGTCACACATGTCATGAACGGGTTGCGCACTTTGGTTAATAATATCGAAGCCACCATGCACATCAACTGAGCACCTGCCCCAGTGGTCGAAACAGACCCTAACCCTAGACCTTTAGAACTCGCACACCTCGACCCGGAACCACATAATGAGTGGGTGACTTTGAAGAGCAGTTAGAACCCGAGAGTTGTTTAGAGTGGTGCGATAGGATGGATCGTTTCCAGACTTGAAAGAATTGCCTCAAGCTAGGCAAGTTGAATACGTTACTCTTAGATTAAAGGGATCCGCACTAGTTTGGTGGGGACGGTTAGAGAGATCTCGGTTCAATTTAGGTATGTCCTTCATCACCACGTAGGTCAATTTTGAAACACAGCTATGAAAGTGGTACATATCGCCCGATTACTTGCAAAATCTCTATCGTAGATTCCGCAATGTACGACAAGACAAAATGTCGGTAGATGAGTACACTAATGAATTTCTAGTTCTTCAGTCTTGCCTCGACCTGCGAGAGGACGGCAATATAATCGTCTCCTATTATCTTACGATATGTCATTAAAGATCAATAAGAACTATTTCACTATAAGGACTTAGAAGAGATCTCGAGTCATGCTCGTAGAGTAGAGTCCTCACAAAAACGGACATTCGGAGGCGGGTCTGCTGATAGGCCCCCACTGATTCACACTTTCACTCCTGCTGACAAGATTGTAAGACCCTCTCGACCGGCAGTACCCATGAGTATCCCAGCACTTCTTGCCCCACCCTCTAGAGGCAAGGAGGTTATAGGCGCTAGACCTCAATCTGGGACGTTTCGTTGTTTTAAGTGTATGGAGTCGGGTCATAGATCTTTTGAGTGCCTGCAACGCCACTTCATTGTCGTCATTGATTCTGAGAGTGGATCAGAACATGAGTATGGGGTCTTTCTTAGTGATTCCCAGCCTGACCTGACCCCTGAGACTGAGTTAGGCGGAGAGATAGAGGTAGAAGGAGAGCATCCTGAGCAGCTAGGGTGTGTCCTCCACTACAACCTGCTGACCTAGAGCCTCTACTGAAGATGAGTGGTTGAGAAATAATATTTTGTGTACGACCGCCCGCATCCAGGGACAGTTTTGTTTCATCATCATTGAAAGCGGTAGTATGGAGAACTTTGTTTCTCAACACATAATTGATAAGTTAAAATTGAAGACGCAACCCCTAGGAAAACCCTATAGTCTGTCATGAGTAACTAGTAGGGCGATCATTCATATCACGCACCAGTGTCTCATCGAGTTTTTCATAGGTAGAACGTATCAGGATCCAGTCTGGTGTCACGTTGTTACTATCGAGGTTTGTCACATCCTATTAGGACGACCTTGGCAGTACGATAGACATGTCATTCACGACGGTGTAAAGAACTCTCACTCCTTCGAGCGCAATGGGTGTAAGATCGTTCTTCTTCCCCAGAAAAACATTCTTGTCCCCAGAGCCCCAAAGAGGCCTACACACCCACCTACCACTATCTTTACGATATCTTTTCCCTCTACCACCATGTTACTGACTGGGTTCCAATTCCAGGAGGAGATGAAGGATAGTGATGTCGTCTATATGTTATCTGGTATCGGTTCCACTCACACCACATTAAACATCTCTAGCACTGTGCGACCCATTATTGATGAGTTCTTTGAGATTACTCCGGAGGAGTTCCCAGACAGTTACCCCCAATGAGAGATATACAACACTGCATCGACCTCATCCCAGAAGTTAGCTTATCTTATTATCGCATGAGTCTGAAAGAGCATGAGGAGTTATATAAGCAGGTGACCGAGCTGATTTTGAAGGGTCGCGTTAGGGAGAGTATGAGTCTGTGTGTCGTCCCTGCATTACTAGTTCCCAAGAAATATGGGACCTGGCGCATGTGTGTGGACAGTCGAGCGATAAATAAAATTACCATCAAATATCGCTTCTCGATTCCCCATTTGGATGACATGTTAGATATGCTTAGTGGTTCCCGTGTGTTTTCAAATATCGATTTGAAGAGTGGATACCGTTAGATTAGAATTCGACTCGGGGATGAATGGAAGACTGCGTTTAAGACAAGGGAAGGATTATACAAGTGGCTGGTAATGCCTTTTGGGCTCTCCAATGCTCTCAGCACATTTATACGAATGATGAATTAGGTGCTTAGACCACTCATAGGAGTTTGCGTTGTGGTGTACTTTGATGATATCTTGATATATAGTCTTGAACATGATCAACACCAGATTTATCTTAGGCAGATCTTAGAGATCCTACGTGAAAATAAATTATATATAAATTTAAAGATGTGCATGTTTATGTCTGATAGTCTGACCTTCTTGGGATATATCTTTTTTTTTTAATGCATTAGAGTGGATAGAGAGAAGTCAAGGCGATAGAATCACGGCCTAGCCCTAGGACGATTATTGAGGTTCGAGGAGTTCATGGGCTAGCATCTTTTAATCGGCGATTTATTCAATACTTTAGTACCTTGATAACCCTTGTGACTGATTGTTTGAAGAAGGGATTGTTTATTTGAGCTGCAGAAGCCGAGCGTGTGTTTATGTTGGTCAACGAGAGACTCACAAGTGCACATGTATTAGAGCTGCCTGATTTTGACAAGATTTTTGAGGTTGACTGTGATGCATCTATTATAGGCATTGACGCAATTTTGAGTCGGTAGGGTCGACCTATAACATTATTTTGTGAGAAGCTGAATGAGGCGAAGGCTGGATATTCGACCTATGACTTAGAGTTTTATGTCATCGTTCAGGCTCTTCCCATTGGATACGTTACCTGATTCAGCGCGAGTTTGTGTTGAATACCGATCACGAGACACTAAAACATATGAACTCCCAAAAGGAGATCAGACATCATGCCAAGTGGGTTGCTTACCAGCAAAAGTTCACTTTCCATTTGAAGCACAAACCCGTTGTCACGAATCGAGTAGTCGACGTCCTTAGTTGTCAGACACATTTATTGGTCACCCTTCAGCCTTGCATTACAGACTTAGATTCACAGCGTGACTTGTACACCACTGATCTTTTTTTGTAACATTTGGATTGCATGTCAGCATAGTGGGATTGATCCGACTACACAATACGTAGTAAGTGAGGGATATCTATTTAGGGGCACCCGTCATTGCATCTGCAAAGGACCACTCCGAGAGACACTGCTTGGGGAACTCCACTCATCAGGGTTAGGTGGACACATAGGCCAAACCAAATTATTAGATCTCGTTAGTGCTCGTTATTATTAGCCGAATAAGAAGCATTATGTCATCGAATTTGTTAGGCACTGCACCATATGTCAGCTATATAAGGGGCGTGCTCAAAACTCTGGATTATACACCCCTTACCGATACATGAGCGACTATGGGATGACATTTTGATGGACTTCGTGGTATGACTTACTCGTACCCAGAGAAAAGTTGATTTTATTTTTATAGTTGTCGATCGTTTTTCAAAAATGGCACATTTCATATCATATAGGAAAACTTTGAGTGTTGTACACGTCGCTGAGCTTTTTTTAAGGAAATCGTTAGACTACATGGAATACCTAGATCGATCACCTCTGATAGAGATACTCGTTTTATGGGGGTATTTTTGGAAAACATTGTGGGCTTGATTAGGGACCAAACTCGAGTTTAGCAACGCACATCATCCTCAGACCGATGGACGGACTGAGGTCATTAATAGGAGTTTGGGGGATCTTCTTAGGTGTTTGACTGGGGAGAATCCAAAACAATGAGATCTTATACTGCCACAAGCTGAATTTGGATTCAATAATTCTACTAATCACTTCACTGATAAATCTGCTTTCGAGATTATTAATGGGTTCCCTATACCCCATCTACTTAACTGCCGCTCCATTCCAACCCATGAACGTGTCTCCTTTGAAGCGCAAGCTCATATTGATTGTTTAAAAGAATTACATAAAAATATTAGTAATAAATTGCGAGCGACTTCTGAAAAATATAAATGCATAATTGATTGTCATCGTCGGGAGTTATATTTTTCGGAAGAAGACTAGGTGTTTGTTTATTTCAGGAAGTAGGGATTCACTACGGGTATATATCATAAGCTACAGCAGAAGAAGTTTGGTCCTTTCCAAATCCGGAAGTGCATCGGGTAAAATGCATCTCTTTTAGATTTGCCCGTTGAGTTCGGTACTTCACCAATATTTAACGTGGTCGCTCTTTTATGGAGATCCACCTAGTTCCAGCCCCAGTCCACCTGTTGTAGCTCCAGAAATATTGCCGGATTTAGCACTCGTGCAGACACCCACCACTAAGGAGATAGACCAGATTCTAGACGTACGAGAGTTTCGCACTCGCCATGGAACATATCAATGCTACTTGGTTTCATGGCAGGGACGAGATATCGCAGACAGTTCTTGGATTTCCACTGACGAGCTACAGCGACACCGTCCAGATCTCTCCGTCGCCAGTCTTTGTGAGTTCTCGTCGGGGTAGCGCTCTCTCAACTCTGGGGAAATATATGCGCCTTGCGACGCATCCTAGCTATGTTTACTTCGCATTTATTTATTTTATTTCATGTATTTATTTTCGCACCATCGTATTTATTTTGCGGCTATTTGGATTGACCGTACGAAAATACCTTGAAAAAAGAAGTCTGGCAATTTATATATGTAGTACAGAAAGGGCAAATTCAAGTTATTTAAGACGCCATAAATACAAAATATATATTCATATCAATTAGAAAATAATTGATGACATTATTTTGGAATGGCAGAAATTAAAATCAATTTGTTTTGGAAATAAATAAAAGAGGAATAGAAATCCTCCTTTTTTGGAATGTAGTTAAGAGGCAAAAGCAAAAAGATGCCTATTAAAATCCAGCCTTGTCCATCGAAGGAAGCAGTCGAGTACACAAAGGAACGACCAAAATTGTTCCTTATGTAATACCGGAATAGCCACCGTGCCCTAATCCCCAGCCGAAGAACCAGCGCTCGTTCCTGCCCAGCAAAGCCCGCCGCCCATCGTTGTTACCTGCGCCGCACACAGCCAAGCGAAGGTCGAAGCTCTCCTCCATCCACGACCATTCGTCAGACACCGTCGACTGCACCTCCCTTTCCCGGCGTCCGCCCGTTCAAGTTATACGAGGGGTGTCGTCGACCTCAGCGACCTATTCCAACACCCTCTTTGTTCGGGAATTCCACCCGTTGGAGCACCGAATCCAGTGGCTTCCCCCCCCCCCTGCTCGACTTGATTCGGATCAGGCCAATATTCCTCGGCCATAGCTTTGGTACTCTCGCCCCAATCATTTAATTTATTTTTATGTGCTTTGCTAAATAATCTTGAGCTTTCCTTGTACGTTCTACTTGCTTATATTATCGTAATTCTATACATTATTGCGTATGATTTCAGCTTGTGGTCGTAAAAATTTCGTGGAGGATTCGAATTGCAAAAGCATGTGAGAGTTCCACTCGAACAATATTACCGAACTTCTAAAAGTTCAAGGCGACGAGCTTGATTTGCGCGCGTAATTTGCTTTGACCCGATCGACCGACCGTTGTCTTCAAAATTATTTGGCCGCGTTTTAAAAAAAATAACATAATTTTTAAAAACCTATTAACGGCCTACATCAGAGATCCGGTGAGGGACGGCGATACGGCGGCTGAAATCTGAGTGGCGATAGCTGAATTTGGAAGGTGGGGGCTGGTTCTGAGGAGAAGTGGCTGATTATGGAAGGTAGGGGCTGCATATGGAAAGTATGGTAAGGGGAGGGGCTGAATGCAGGAAAGGGGCAAAGAGGAGTGGACTACATGGGGATGTAGGCTGGAGGGATGTGGTCAGGTGGAGAGGGTGACAGAGGGCTTGGAGAGGGTGGGGTGATTTTTGGCTTGTTGGAAGGGCAGCAAGGGGGTTGGGTGAAGGAGCTGGGAGAGCAGACCAAAGATCTGCCTCCTGGGAGTGGAAACAGTGGGGAAAGATTAGGATCAAGGTTTGTTGGGCGGAAAACAACACGATAAGGGGGCGACTGGACCTTGAGGGGACTTTGGAGGTGGCATCTAGGGTTATGGTAGGATGAAAATGAAGGTTATGGGTAGATAATACCTCGGTAAGAAAGAAAATCACCTAGGAGTCATCACCTAGGGCTTGACAGAGTCGGCATCATAAAGGGATTGCTGGAATCTGGGATTCTAATCTCCAAATTTTGCAATCGCCTCCAAACAGCCTCAAGTCTTTTATTTATAATAAAACATAATTAGGGCACCCCGGCATCAACGGACATGATTGGTTGGGGATGTGAAGGGCCCAATTACACTAAGGGTTTGTTCGGTTCGCGGCTTTTGGTTTTGAAGAATTGGAATTCAGTAAAACCAAAAAATAGCAAGTTTTTGTTTTACTGAATTCCATTTTTGTCGTTCGGTGGGTTACAAAAATTGGAATTAAAAATTAGGGTTTGTTCTTTCGTCACCTTCTCCCTCGCCGGCAACAGACCGTAATTTTCTAATCACCTCACTCACCTTCTCCCTCGCAGCATACCAAAAATACGGTAAGGATTGAATACAGTGTTAAGAGGACTCACAAATTTGGTTGGCTCTAGGACCAAATCCATCCTTATTGGCTCTTCCAGATGTACATGTGGGGACTGGGGAGTAGTGTTCTTGTCGACAAAATAGGGTAAGTTGGAAGAATGAGCCCTTGTTGGCTTGTTCGTTGAAATTACGGTCTGTTTATTAGGGTTAGAGAGGGTTACAAGAGGAGATTAGAGCTCTCCGGCGATGAAATCTTCAGTGGCAGAGCTCGACAGCATGGGAAGACGGAGGATCTCGCGAGAGGACCATTCGCCGTCCAAAACCAGGAAAATATGGGAGAAGAGTAGTTTTTTGAGGTTAGGCAAAAAAGAAAACCCATGGTTTTACGCAAAACCATTTCCATGGGAATTTCCTGCGAACCGAACGCCTGAATTGATTTACTTATTCCGAAAATCAAAAATCGTGAACCGAATGGGCCCAAAAATAAAACTGAAACACAACAATATAATTTATGAAAATGTAGGTAAACGACGAGTCGGACGCATCTGTGGATTCGGATCATCAATCTGGAGATGTCATATATGCAGGTGTCCAATTGGCCCTAAATAGGCGCAAAACTCGTCCTCCGCCGCAGATCCGCGTCTCCGTTCCGCATCATTTTCCCCGGCTTGAAAGAATTCATCTTCTGATAAATAGAGATCAGAATCCACATGGTGTATGTCAGGTAAGGATCGATGAGGCCCATCAGAATTCATACAAGTATCGTCAATGACAGAAAATCCTCGTCAATGGTACTCCTGTCTCTGTCTGTCAGGCATCCGCTCCAATGGTACTCCGATTTCTAACCATCAGGCGTAACTATACACTCGTAAGCCACGATATCAGTCATGCTCCCAAAAGTCACAAGGTGTGATTGTGGTGTCGATGCGATCACAAATGCAGACGGTGAGGCCATGGGTGACTAACCCAAAGGCAGGTGGAGCTCAGAAGTGGACTGGATTCGAGATTGAGGATGTGGAGATGTAGGCTCAAAAGGATGTGAAGATGTAGACCCAGGAGAATCTCCATGAAGATGGTCCACGTGCTCGTGAGGCTTGTAATATGGCGTCAAATTCTCGGCATTAAATATGTGATGGATACTCATGCTCGAAGGGATATAAAAATCATAAATATTTGCTCTGATTCTTCTCATGATTGTGTAGGGAACCATTCACCTAGCGCTCAAACTTTTAGCAGGCCTCCCACAGAGCATCACAGCGCGGATTCTCACCATCAACTTCCTGCTTTCATGAAATACCTAATTACCTACTCTCGTCAATGAATATCTGCATGAAATTTAGAAGATTTATTACCAGTATCGATCCTCCGTCGGACCGATTCATGAAACACATACAAACGATGACCAAATGACTCAACAGACACATGCAAATGATGAACAAATAACTCAACAGACTCATGCAAATGATGCAAATGAAACACGACGGGCACGACATGTTCTCGAGGGAGCAGGCTGACAATGACCTGCAAATATCTAAGACGGGGCGGCCTATCAAGAGGCTCTTTTGGTGGAGTGTCGAAAAACTCATCGAGTGAACGGTGAATATCTGAATGATTGTATTAGACATCAGCAATCAAATACGAGCTCATAAAAATCCAAATGTCTCTCAAGGAACGTGACGGATCAAGGGGCTCACCAGGAGGTATGAAAATTCATCTCGAATGTGACGACTGCCTGAGTGAAAACCATATGCACCGACTAAAAGACGTGACTCGAAAGTATGGTGAGTGCCCCTCAAAAGAAAGAACTCATCTGGTGGGTCAGCAAATGGTGTGTCTCAAAACTTATCAAGAGTGTGATGTGACATAAGGTAGGTCCACGAAATATTGGGTGTTGATCAAGTGTACTTAAGAAAAGCCATAAATATTTGATACTACACTCAAGATTCATTCACTGGGACAAGACCATAAACGATAATGAAAGATATGTCAATAACTCGAAACTCATAAATGAGTAACTCACCTGAATCTCATTCTTTCCAGGACGTGGAGGCTCATCAGGATACTCAATGGGGGGCTCGTCAAAGAATCCATCAATAGGATCATGATCTTCCAGAGGAGTACCAACATAAGGGGTAGTGTGACTAGTGTCCCCATAAAAAGGTGAGGCAACCACTATGAGATCAACATCAAGCTTTTGGCTCTTAGTTATAATGTGGCTCGGGACAATGACAAAGGAAAAGTGAAAAAGACATACTCTCAAGAATGAGTCCACAGGTATGATGTCAATATGTGGGTTTATGGTAGAAGCAATAATGAAGTCAATCCAATGGGTAGGGTAAGAACATATCACTATAAGATCGTTAGGTCGCCCATACTCACTCTCAGTCGGGATCACAAGAAATGAGTCAGGAACAAATGAAGGACCACTCATCGGACTAAAGTACCTCATCAGGGTGAGAGAAATAAGACTCGGGTAAAACTTCTATCATATTCAACAGGACAAGGGTACGCAAAGTGGCGACCTCAGTACGGGAGGGACTCATGCCAAGGTGTGAATCAACTCGAATAACTCTAGCGGATCTCAAGGACTGTCATGATGAAAGGCGAGATGATATGTCTGCTCAAGGGACTCCGAGCGGTGATAAACCAATTCAGTGTGTATGTCAGACCGCAATCCAGATCAAAACCGGGAGGTGATCATAGTTGATTCCTCTTGTATGTCACTCATCACTACTAGTTCATCAAAATAATCCACTTACTCAGAGACGGATAGGGATCCGTGTTGAAGGGTAAATAACTAATCGAGCAAGCGATTCCGATACGATTAAGGCAAATACCTCTAACACAACCTGCACTTCATCTCCACCCAAATAGTGATTCCAGGAAGACGATCTCGCTTATGGCTCCTTTCAATGCTAGATCAATATGCTCTCACCTGATCTAAAAGCTTAAGTTTCACAAATTTTATGTGATGCTCACTGAATATTCAAAATAATCAAGATAATATTTCATATCTACAGGCCAATAATTGAAAGATTCGGGACACGATGAACCGTCAAAATGTGGAGCAACAAAATGAAACTTATACTCAAGATCTTTCTCAAAATGATGAATCTCAGAATAATTATCCCTAAAATAATCAAATTGTGTCGGAGTGTCGACATGATCTGCTAGTGCATGGGAATGAGGACGACGATAATCACCATAGTAATCATCTCTAGCACAATGGAATCGCGGCGAGTGGTCGACACGATCTCTGGAAGTGGTGTGCGGCAAATGATAATAATCATCATAATAACATGAAGATTTCTCTAAAAGAGCTCTATAGAATCGGGTATAGATAGACTCGGGATCCACAAGTAGAGAGGAATGTCGATAACTAGTCATATATGAACCTAAAGACTCTATATGACCTACCACTACATATATAAATGTGGCCCAAACCTTGGGATCTGATATCAACAGATGTAGGATAGACTACGTGTGTGTGCGGCTAACATACAACCCTAATGTGAAGTGCGGGGAAGATAAACCTATTATCATTGAACACTATATGAACATGCATGCAAAACTAGACAGAGAAATCAAAATTAAATAATAAATAATTAAATCTCATGCATATAAATTTTAAGAAAGGCAATTATTTTTTTAAGTAAGCATGCTTAAACTTTCCTCCGTGTGAAGGATCAAAGCAAGAGCACACAGTGAAAAGTTTTTATAAACCACAAAATAATCCAAAACAAAACACTACAAAACAATAGATCTAATTGAGCACAAGTCAATATTATATAATAATGTTGAATATAAAGATCCATAAAATGAATGGAACTCAAAAAAGTAACGGGCTACTATAGTAAGGGAGATCTGGCGAGTGATGACGTTGCAGCAGCTAAAATTTGAGTGGTGGCGGATGGATTTGAAAGGCGGGGGTTGGATCTGAGGGGAAGTAGCTGACTAGCTGGTTTGGAAGGTTAGGGGTCTAATATGGAAAGTGGGGCAGGGGAGGGGTTGAATGCGGGAAAGGAATAGGAAGGAGTGGACTCGAGGGGTGATGTAAACCAAAATTATGGTTATAAAAAAAATAAGATATTTTTTTTAATAGCAGATGATTTTAGTTTTGAAAAGTAGACTGAGCGGACCAAATCGAATTTTGTGCGCGAAAACACTCTTGACGATGATCTTCTCTACAGCCGTTAATCGTTATTTGAAGATGGGTTCTTTAAGTGTTTAAAAGTAAATCCATCGCAAGATTGTTCCATTCACAAATAAGGAAAATCACAAGCAATAATTTATGGATAAACAGCAATTTTAAATTAGTAGAAACATTCGAGTCAAGCTTAAACTAATTATTTAAGTTGCATAAAATTTATACAATAGAAAGGATCAAAGGACAGTATTACCCCAGCAACTACGACGGGGAGCAGGCTGTTTCTCCAACGGGAGCAGGATGGAGGCAGGAGGGTCCTCGACAAGGGAGTCAATCTATCGCAGGCTGGAATTATTTCGGATAGGGAGCCGGAGTGGGGCAAAGTCGACGGCAGAAAATGGCCTCGGGTCGTCGGATTAGGGCGTCGAGGTCGACGAAGACCCGTCGTTCGAAGCTGAATCGGGATCGAGCAGCGTGCGTGAAGCTTGTCGCTGGAGCTTACGTCTGGATCACCTCACCCAGGCCGGCGGCGAAACTTCTGGCGTCGAGCGGTATAGTGTATCTCTTCCGGCAATTAAGGCAGAGGAAACTGAGGTTTCGTTCCCTAAACCCTATTCAATCTCATCCCTTGTTTTTCCATACCGAAGGAACGCTCTTATATTTTGGGTTGTCTTCTTTTATTTACCATCCAAATATTAATTTCCAATTTAATGTCGCCCGAGTTTGCCTCTGTCCTCTATTTGTATCTCCCCTTTGGCTGATGGGATAAAAATAGGTGAGTGTTATCCGCACTACAGTTTTGGTTATCCGCACTTTTTTTTCCTAATTTTTCGCGCCTTTTAGAAATACGTCTTGTACATGCATTTTTACGAAAAGTGTTCAACACCAAAGTTGTAGATCTCATCGAGATCTACAACTTTCGTGTTGAACACTTTTCCTGAAAATGCATGTACAAGACGTATTTCTAAAAGGCGCGAAATCTGGGTGTATTTCCAAAGTACGTCTTGTACATGCATTTTCAGAAAAAGTGTTCAACACGAAAGTTGTAGATCTCGATGAGATCTACAACTTTCGTGTTGAACACTTTTCCTGAAAATGCATGTACAAGACGTATTTCCAAAAGGCGCGAAAAATTAGGAAAAAAATATTTGCGTATAACCAAAACTGCAGTGCGGATAACAATCACCTAAAAATATGATGTTGTTTGTAGCAAATTCAATTTGATTTTTAGCAAATTATTTATTAGCAAATTTTTATTTTTCAAAATGACTATTTGAAAATCATTCCGTTTAGCAAACCAACATAAAAATTTAAAAAAAAAATTAAATTTTGTTTAAAACATTCAATTCTTTCAAAATAACTCGCTACATATAATGACATTACAAATGATTTCAAATGTATTCATTCAACCACTTATGTTAGCATTATAAATGAGTCAAAATGTCGTAAAATTTTGTTTAGTATGTTCAAAACTCCTTTTTCAATAAAATATCATCATCTGCACCAAAATCTTTAAACAAAATATCGTCTGGTTTAGAAATATATTTGATTTCTAATTCCTATAAGATGTGTTGTATAGACGAGTTGAATGTATATAAAAATATACGCGTCTTTTTGAACTGTGTCTTATACGTACATTTTCATGAGAAGTGTTCAACATGAAAGTTGTAGAAAAAATGCAAAAAATGGCTAAATCTATTTTTTTCTGATTTGCTAGTAACGAAAGTGGGTTTGCTAATAACAGCACCCTAAAAATAAACTTTGATGGTGTTGTGCGTCGGGATCCAGACAAGGTAGGGATGGGAGTTGTGCGTGATTGTTGGGGTGCCTTGCTTGATTGGCGGGTGAGTTGCGTCCCACATGTTGGTTGCCCGGCACTGGCAGAGGCTCTAGCGGCTCGTCTAGCAGTTGATTTGGCCTGTGAGGCTTGGATATGGTGGCATTTGAGGGTGATTATGCTTCTCTTATTAGTAAACTTCAGGGGGTTTGTGCCCGCCGGGGGGCGGCCGAAGCCCGTCGGGGGGGGGGGGGGGGGCCGAAGCCCGCCGGGGGGCGGCCGAAGCCCGCCGGGGGCGGCCGAAGCCCGCCGGGGGCGGCCGGGTACTGTGGCGCGTGGCCATCGGGTCGGAGGCCCGTGTCTGTCACTCGTACTATATTAAAAAAATATATGGTGGTCTGCCAATAGCGTGAGTTAAAATTACGGGGAAATTAGGTGGCTGTCGGATTTAGGAGATTTGATCCAGAACCGTTGGATCTGGGGCTGCAAATATACTATTTGGACTACCAATAAAAAAACCAAAAAAATCCCTCTCTCTCTCTCCTCAAACCCGACAGCAGCAAAAGCACCCCCCCCCCTCTTGCTCGGCCATCTCCACCGCCGGCGGCAGAACCGTCGGCGGCCTGACCGGAGACCCCCGACGGGTTCGCCGGGAACCGACGAACCTTCCCGGGGTAATCCGGTGGCGCTCCGGCGGGGACACCGCCGGCGGTGGCCCTGACCGTGAGGCCCAGATCTGGGCCTCACGGTCAGGGCCACCGCTGGCAATCTGGGCCTCACGGTCAGGGCCACCGCCGGAGGTGGCCCCGCCGGAGCGCCACCGGATTACCCCCGGAAGGTTCGCCGGCTCCCGGCGAACCCGCCGGGGGTCTCCGGTCAGACGGCCGGCGGCTCCGCCGGCGGCAGCGAAGATGACACGATTTTAATTAAATCGTGAGCTACGACTATCTTCGCTGCCGCCGGCGGAGCCGCTGGCTGCCTGTCCGGAAAACCCCGGCGGGTTCGTCGGGAGCCGGCGAACCTTCCGGGGTTCTCCGGTCAAGCCACTAGCTGCGGAGCCGCCGGCGGTGGAGAGGACTGTGGCTCACGGGTTTTTTTTTAATTAATTTTTAAAAATTTTAAAAAAAATTCAATTATTAATCTTCTTAATAATTAAAAATTAATTATTAAAACAGTTTTTTAAAAAAATTTAAAAAATTTTAAATTAAAAAATGTTTAATTAATTAATGTCTGCAAGGGGGGCGGGCGAAGCCTGCCATCACCAGCCGGGTACTGTGGCGCGTGGTCATCGGTCCGGAGGCTCGTGCCATATATATATATATAAATATATATATATATATATATATATATATATGGGTTCCCTGGAAAAACGCGTAACGCGTATATACGAGTTTTCTGCTCGCAGTTTTCCAGCCGTTGGATTTAAATCCAACGGCTTTAACAAAATTGTCGGCGAGCCCGGGCTACGACACAGAAGGGGCGGACGGCGACTGCGGGCTCATCGGCATGGACATCAACGAGCCCAGGGCCACCCTAGGCTCCTCGGCGTGGACGTCGACGAGCCCAGGGCAGTCGACGATCCACAGCCGTCGGCAGCCCCATTGAAAAAAAAATTGCAACAACAGTGGCGGCGCCGCCGCTGCTGCAAATTTTTTTACAGTAGGGCAGTCGGCGGCTGCGTGCTCGCCGGCCACCGGCCGCCCTGGGCTCGTCGGCGTCACACTATTGAATATGATTTTACATGGTAATTCCATGAAAAACCTTATCCAATCCACAACCACACTCACTCCGGATGCACATTTAGTGCAGGATATCTTGAGACATACGATTATGCTCAAGTCCGAGGACACTAGAAAGATAACAGCTCAATTGAGTTATGTTACTTACATGATCCTGGAGAGGGAGCCCTTTGACATGGCAGACTTGATTTTATCCATTATTCGGTACACGTATAGACTTAAGAATCTTATATGGAAGAAACTGAATACATTACCGATGGTGCTATCATCCAGCGTATCCTATACAAGATATACAGCTGGATCGATCATGAATTCTACTTTGAAGATTGTGCACCTACGGGCTACGGTGTTTCAAACGGGTACCACCCATACTGGTGCTCGTGGGTCACGAGGTGTATCCATGCGGAGTAGTGAACCCTCATCAAGTATTAGAAATCCACCACTCCCAAGAGGTGGATCACTACGATAAGGACTATATGACTTGCGAGAGTCATTCGAGGAATACAAACGAGAAGTGAAAAAACATCATACGGGAATGCAAAAATTTATTAAATTTATGACAAAGAGCCTTAAATTGAAACCAACTCCGGCAAAGGCGGCAGAGTGGGAAAACCCGGTCGTGGAGCCTCCACGACAGTCAATGCGCCGACCTCGTCGGACACAGAGCAACGGTCAGAGCACTGAAGACCAGGAGGATACCGGTGTTGGGGATATCAGAGATTTCTAAGGTTTCGGACAGAAAATGGCTTCTGGGGATATCGCCATGCGACAGCTAGTATCGTCGGGCGATAGTGAATTGTATATTATTTCCTGTTTCTCCATTCTGTGATGAACAAGTATTTGTAATAATTTCAGTGAACTATCATGTGATGTTCGTGAGTGCTTTTCAGTACAATTTTGTTCTAATATGTTAGTTATTTTAATTTTAATTATAAATTTTTATTTTAATATTTTAATTTTTTTCCATAATACTTATGTCAATTCATCAGCTTGAAATGTCTAAGATTCCTTATTTTAGTCTTAGCATTGAAAAACAAGAATCTGGAAGTGGTTTGTGAAAATATCTACAAGCTGTGAATTTGTGCTTATAAAATTAACATTTACTGAATTTTGTTTAATATGCTCTCTAATGAAATGATGGTGAACATCTATATGTTTAGATCTAGATGATGAACCAGATTATTAGTTAAATCAATTGCACTTTTATTATCATACCTTAATTCTATAGTTTCTTGATGTATTCCAAAGTCTTCTAAGGTTTGTTTCATCCAAAGAGCTTGTGTACAACAACTACCTAGTGCAATGTATTCGGCCTCGGTAGTGGATATGACAACAAAATTATGTTTTCTACTCGACCATGAAATAAGTGATGGGCCTAGAAAGTAACAAGTGTCACTAGTCCTCTTACAATCTAATGAACATCCAGCATAATCGGAATCAAAATAACCATGCAAAATGAAAATGTCATTTTGTGGATATCACAAACCTATTTTAAAAGTACCAATAAAATATCTAAAAAATGCTTAACCGCTTTTAAATGTGATTCTTTAGGATTAGCCTGAAATCTAGTACATAAACAATCTACAAACATAATATCGGGTCTAGATGCGGTTAAATATAAACGTGATCCTATCATTCCTCTATATAATGTCTGATCTATAGATAATCCACTTTCATCTTTTTCCTAGTTTCAAAGAAACACTCATAGGGGTATTGCTTGCTTTAGAATTTCAAATTCAAATATTTTCAAAACATTATGAATATATTTAAATTGACAAATAAAAATATCATTATGTCTTTGTGTAGTTTGAAAACCAAAAAAATAAATAAGTTCTCCTGTCATGCTCATTTCAAATTCACTTTTCATAGTATTTACTACATTATCACATAGCTCTTCATTAGTGGCTCCAAAAATAATGTCATCAATATAAATTTGCAAAAATATTAAATTATCATAAACATGCTTACTGAAGAGTGTACAATCAACACTACCCATTTTGTAATCATTTTTAAATAAATATAAAGTCAATCTATCATACCATGCTCGAGGTGCTTATTTTAAACCATAAAGGGCCTTTTCTAATTTATACACATGATCAGGAAATTTTTTATTAACAAAGTCTGGAGGTTGTTCTACATAAACATCTTCGTTAATATACCCGTTAAGAAAAGCAGTTTTTACATTCATTTGAAATAATTTAAATCTTTTAAAGCTAGCAAATGCAAAAAAAATCTAACTGCTTCTAATCGTGCTACGGGTGCAAAAATTTCATCAAAATCTATCCCTTCAATTTGAGAATATCATTTTGCTACAAGTCTAGCTTTATTTCTAGTGACCCTAGATTCACTATCCATTTTAATTTTAAAGATCCACTTTACACCTACAACGGGATGATTTGAAGTTCTTTCTACAAGTTTCCAAACCTTATTACGTTCAAATTGACTAAGTTCTTCATTCATTGCTAAAAACCAAGAATCATCATTTAAAGCGATTTGCACATCTTTTGGTTCTATATCAGATATAAAACAAAGGTTTGAAAATAAATCATGTAACAAAGAACAAGTACTTATCCCTCTTGATGGTTCTCCAATGACCAATTCTTGCGGATGATCTTTTGAAAATTTCAGTTCACTTGGAGGCACATATTCTTCCACTTCTACACCTTTTTCTTCTTTATCTTCTTCATCATTATCAAGTAATTCATAATCATCCGTCCTTAGTGAGGGAAATGGTTCTTCATCATTACCTGCAAGGTTAGTTTCTACACAAGGATGAAGTTCGTCAAATTTAACATGAATTGATTCTTCAACTATTTTTGTCCATTTATTATAAGCTTTATTAATTGAAGAATAATCAATAAATATGCCTTCGTCACATTTTTCATCAAACTTTCCTAATGTGTCTTTAGTATTCAAAATGAAACATTTACAACCAAAAACTTTAAAATAGGATACATTCAGTTTCTTTTGAAAATATAATTCATAAAGTGTTAATTTCAAAAATGGTCGAAGCATAACTCGATTAATAACATAACATGCGGTATTTATGGCTTCAGCCCAAAATAATTTAGGTAATTTGTATTCAGATAACATAGTGCGGGCTAGTTCTTGAAGAGTTCTATTTTTCTTCTCTACTACACTATTTTGTTGCGGTGTGCGAGGAACGAAAAATTCATGTTTAATTCCTAACTCATTACAAAAAGAAACAAACCTATCATTATCAAATTCACCTCCATGATCTGAACGAATGCATTTTATTTTTAAATCAAGTTCGTTTTGAATGCGTATACACAATTTATAAAATTATAAGAATGCATCAGATTTTGATGTTAAGAAAATTGTCCAGCAAAAACGAGAATAATCATCAATTAAAACAAAAGTGTATTTTCTACCTCCTAAACTTTGTGTAGTAATTGGACCAAACAAATCCATATGATTCAATTGTAAAGGTCTAGTAGTAGAAATAACATTTTTGCTTTTGAATGAGGACTTTGAAAATTTACCTTTTTGACATGGCGAACATAAAGAAGATAAACTTCCACATAAAATTGGTAAACTTTTAATTAGTTTATTTTTGATAATTTTAAAATTAACTTGATACTAGAATGTCCAAGTCGCCTATGTCATAAGTCTAACTCATCCTTTTTGGACATAAAACACTTTAAATACGAATGTGATAAATCATGAAATTTTATCATATAAACATTTTGAGTCCTTGGTGCAGTAAGAACAACATCATTAGTTTTGGAATCAAAAAATTTGCAAAGGTTTGTAGACGAGTCAAATAAAATATTTAGACCAATATTGCATAACTGACTTATAGAAATTTAATTTATTTTTAAACCTTTCACATACAAAACATTTGATACAGTAAATGAATTATTACCTACTACACCAATGCCAATGATCTTTCCTTTACTGTTGTCGCCAAAAGTAACTACTCATTGCTTCATTTCTAGGCTAAAAAACTTTGACTTATTGTCTGTCATGTGTTTTGAACACCATGAGTCCAAGTACCACACATCTTCTTTGTCCTTAGCCCTCCAACACACCTAGAAAGAGGATGAGAAAAAAGATTTGGTAACCCAAGTGGTGCCTCCCATAGAATAGGTGGACACCTTAGGTACCCAGATTTGTTTTACAACACAATAGCATGTCTTCCTACAGGTATGAGTTGTGTGTCCAAACTTATTACATTTTGCACACATGATAAATGATGTTGAAGGATTTTTCAAAACATTTTGAGTATTCCTGCTGGAAGTAGTAGTGACAGTAGATTTTGTGTTTTTATCTAAAAACGATGAATTTTTGAACTTTTTGTTAGCGTTGGCGATAGTGGTTACGACGGGCGATAACTTCCAGAAGTGTATCCAAACCCGAATTTTTCCGAACCATAACATTGGTTTGTCAAAATCATTTCCAGTGATTTTCAGCCCACTCCAAACTTTGTAATCGTCATTTCTAAATCACGACCTCGGGCTTTCAAATCGGTGTTTTCAACGACTAATATGTTGCACCAGTTTGCAAAGGCTTTCTTACTACCTTCTACTTGGGATTGAGAGAATTTTAGAGATCTTTCTAAGTTCTCTTTTCCCTTTGTAAGAGAATCTACATGAGACCGAGACTTAGCAAGATCTTTTTTAAGTTCTAATATCCTTATCAAAGAGTGATAATCACTTGATAAGTCACTTTCTCCTTCCCAAATAATTTTAATTCAGTAGTTAGTTTTTTATTTTTCTTTAGCAAAATTTTAATTTCATACTTAAGTGACTTAACTTCTTTTAAGCTTTTATCAAAATATTTACAAGTTTTTTGAAATTCAGAATATAAATCATCATATGTTGGAGGAGTTACCTCAGTGTTGCTCTGGACACTACACTCATCATCGGATGATGAGACACTCTTTCCCATCAAACACATGTTGGCCTCCTCTTTAGTTTCTGAACTTGATCCATTCGACTCCTCAGATGTGACGTCATCCCAAGTTTCAGTCTTAAGAACTTTCTTATTGTCCTTCTTCTTATGCCTCTTCTCTTTCAGCTCTCTCAGATATTTTGGGCACTAGCACTTGATATGTTTGATTCTTTTGTAGTAGTAGCATTCAGGTGGTGGACGGTCTTCATCATCCTCTACATCCGCTTTTCCTTTTCCTTTCCTATACCCAGATTCTTTCTTGTTGAATAACTTTCTGAAAGAATTTCTTCTTTCAGGGTTTCTCATAAATCTTTTGAACTTTTTCACGAACAAGCTTTCTTGTCATTCTCATCAGACTCACTTTCCTCTTCCTTCTTGGATTTTAACGCCAAAGCTTTCTTTCTCGGCTTCAAATTATACTTTTGTTGTTGAATCCTTACTTTGACTTCATGAGTTTTCAAATTTCCTATGAGATTCTCAATTTGAAGAGTCTTTAGATCGTGTGACTCTGAGATGACAGTGTCTTTTGGATTGAACTTCGGGGGAAGCGATCTAAGAATCTTCCTCACTAAATCACCATTTGAGAAACTCTTTCCAAGAACCTTAGAGTCATTCACAATTTTGCTGAATCTTGTGTACATGGAGTCTATGTTTTCATAAACCTCTATCTTGAATTTTTCAAACTCTATTCAAACTAGAATAGCTTTGAGTCCTTCATCTGCGATGTATCTTCATGAGTAACTTCAAGTAAGTTCCAAATATCATATACAACTTCACATGCACATACTCGATTAAACTCAGTTCTATCTAACGCACAAAATAAAGCGTTTATTGCCTTAACGTTATTTTTACACCTTAGCTTATCAATGGCATCTCATTTGTCCTTAGGTTTTTCCATTGTGACACTTCCAACTACGATTATAGGTGGAGTGTAGCATTATTCTATCATTCCCCATACTTCAATATCTAAGGCGATTAGAAAACATCTCATTCGAGTTTTCCAATAGTTATAGTCCATGTTAGTGAACAAGGGAGGTCTACTAATACCTTACCCCTCAAAACACGTGATCATTATGTGTCATTACTCCCGGTGGTGAAACCTATTTGGAGTAACCTCCCTCTGATACTACTTGTTGGATCGTGAGGCGCCCTTAGAGGGGGGAGGTGAATAAGTGTTAACAAATTTTTATTTCTTAAACTATTTTTCCTCGATGAACTAATTGCAGAAATCAAAATTAATTTTTCATAAATAAAGATAAATACTTATAAAATCATAAGAATAAAAATGATGATATTTTATTTCACAAATGTTAAAACAGAGTACAACGTATCTCTATAGAGCTAGAGATCAAGTCTATGAAAAATATAAACTTTTTGATTTCATCGGTCCTTCTAACAAGAACTCGCTGGCTATAACGTATCTCTTCCTAGATCTTGCTACTAGCCTCTCCCTAGATCACACCACGATCTAGTCGCTGCACACATGGCTACAAAAACTCCATATCGCATAAGGACCTAGATGCCATGCACAAGGCGACGATTCTCTCCTAAGCCACACACAGACCTAGCCGCCACACACAAGACGGCGATTTCTCTACCGATTACAAAGATGAAATGAAGAATGACAAAGAACAATTTTCAGAATTAAAACTCCCTTTTAATGAAGCGTTGAAGATGCCGATGAATCCTTGTCAAGGTTGCTTCAGATGCTATGTACGAATCGTCGTTTTTCCCTGCTTGAACCTCTTGGGAAGATGGAGTTTTTCTGGATGCTGGAGCTCTCTGGATAGGATGCACGAGAAGGAACACTCCAAAAACTCAAAGACGTGATCTCCACAAAAGAATGAGCCGTATGTATATATATATATTGGAGATATCGCCTGGCGATACTGGGTATTGCTTGACAACGATATCCTATTTGGCTGCCACGTGTCCCATGGATTCGAAACTTCTGTGGGATGAATCGGTCGTGGCCAATCGTGCGTTATCGCCTGGGCGATAACAATATCGTCGGGCGATATCGAGTGTAACAGCACGCCGTGGATATAATGTTGTAACTCTCCATCGAGCTATCGCCTGTTGGCAATAGTGGATATCGCTAGGGACAACCCCTTAACTCCTCTGTTCAAACCCGAATCAAAGCCCAAATGATTGTAATGTTAGACCTGTGATATCTGCACATCATAAACACCTTATGATCAAATACAAACGAGATTTGTTATTAGCAAACTAAGAAGCATGGAACGCATGCTCCAACACTAATTTGGGAAGAATTTTGTCTCTATACCTGCTAAAATCTTATCCTGACAGCTTCAATAAGAAGCAAGGTACTAAAATCCATCATATGAGATGGATTGACATAAAGATTCTAAAGAGGCATAAGAATGTTCTAATTAAGGCTCCCAAAGAGAAGAAAAGCCAGAGATCTAAGAAGGGAAAGAAGGTTATTGAAGAAGCTAGCAGTGAGGAATATTCTTCTACTAAAGAAATTGCTCTAGGAAGTCACTTAAATTTCTCAAACTCAGGTGAGGAAGAAGATGAAGGAAGTGAAAATAGTGAGCAAATCCTTGACCCAAATCTATCATCCTCAGATGGAGAAGAAATTGAACACCAAGATTTCTGTGCTCAAGTTGATGTTGACAGTGCCAATTTAGGGGAGAGTGCCTCAACTAAGGGGGAGGTTATATAGAACCCTAAAGAATAAGTTCCTACAAAAGTGATACAACCAGATGATAAAGTGGTTGTAGGCTCACTGGACCAATTCCTAAATGATGATTTTGAAGTATGTGCGAATAAAAAAAGAGAAACCGAAATTTGGACAATAAAGGAGTTTTTACAAAGGTATGTCCTCCCTTTTATAGAATGGAGGAGAAGAGAGAGATTAGAAATAAGCAATGTGGGATAAAATACATTTATGGTGACTAGCGGTTAGATAAAACTAGACTGCACAGGTCCGCGGTTAGACGAGAAGGTTACCGCCCGACCATAACGACAAGCCACTAGAGGAGAATGCTAGACCGCCCGACTACCAAGCCACTGGAGAGAAGCCGCTGGACTGACCGACTATAAAGCCGCCAGAGTGAAACCGCTAGACCGCCGATCTCCAAACCGCCAGAGTCAAGTCGCTAGACCGCCCGGTCTCCATAATACAACACTCCCCCTTAAGCTAGAGCATATATATCAATCATGCCTAGCCTGTCGCAAATGTGAAAAAAGGAAGCGGACACAGGCTTAGTGAAGATATATGCCAACTCGTTGTCATAAGTAATGAACGGAGTGCAAATCTGTTTCTTCAAGATCTCTTCTCTAATGAAATGACAATCAACTTCGATGTGCTTTGTTCTCTCATGAAATACCGGATTTTTCGAGATATATATAACGACCTTGTTGTCGCAGAACATAGGTAGAGGATGATTATAGACCTCTCCTAAGTCCAGCATGAGAGCCCGTAACCACTTTAAATCACAAGTGGTTGACTCCATACTCCGTTATTCAGCTTCGGTACTAGACCTGAATACGACCGACTATTTCTTGCTCTTCCAGCTCACTAGGTTTCCTCCCACAAAGGTGCATAAGCCCGATGTGGACTTGTGATCACCTTTGTTGTCAACATAGCTAGAATTTGAGTAGGCTTCAACCTTTAAATGACCATTCCTCAAAAGCAGTAGTCCCTTACCAGGCGCCGCTTTAACATATTCCAATATTCTCAGGGCAGACTGTAGATGACACTCTCTAGGAGCTTGCATGAACTGGCTAACCTTGCTTACAATATAGGAGATGTCGGGTCTGGTTACTGTGAGATAAATGAGTTTGCTAACCAGATGCCTGTACCTTGTACCATCTGATAGAGGATTCGAGTCACCTGTCCAGGTTTTATCTTCTCTAATAGTCATGGGGCATCGGGCAGGTTTAGCCCTAGTCAACCCTATCTCTTTCAGAAGATCAAGAGCATACTTACGTTGGGAGAGGACCAAAGAATTGGGATTTCGAAAGATCTCTAACACCAGGAAGTACTTTGGGGAGCCCATATCCTTCGTGATAAGGTGTTGACGGAGATGTTTCTTTGTCAGCGCTATCCCAGCCTGGTCATCACCCGTGAGAAGAATATCATCCACATATATAACAAGAACCACCAGACCCAGTACGGTTTTGTGAATGAATAACGAGTAATCGACAGAGCTTCTTGTGAAACCAACGGTTACTACAATGACGCTGAACTTATCTAACCATGCCCGAGGGCTTTGCTTTAGGTCATAGATGGCCATCTTCAGTCTGCATACGCGCGTATCCCCCTGAGCAACATATTCAAGAGGTTGCTCCATGTAGATATCCTCTTGTAGATCACCATAGAGGAAGGCATTCTTGATATCCAGTTGGGAAATGGGTCAATCCCTATTGACGACCACGGATAGGAGAACCCGAATAGTACTGAGACAAGCAATGGTGTTGAAACCGAAAACTCGGTCTCTGTGGAGTTCACCCTTGGGGAAGGGGTGATAACACACTTACTTCTCTCTCGCGAGCCAAACGCCTAAGGAAAAAGAACGGGGGGGGGGGGGGCAGACCCAAGGGCTCGACGTGGAGGTCCCACTACACACCCGAAAGATCTTAGAGCGCTTCCCCTCCCTAGCAATATACCGAGCTAAGGATACCTCAAAAAGCGAAAGAAGACCGGGGCACAAGTAAGCATGCCTTTTGAGGTACCCCCTTGGGTCTATTTATAGATTTCTGAAAATGACCTGCAAATAGCCAACCTCCGCTGTTCCACACAGCTATGTGCAGCCCAACTGGGTCTGCCAACAACGTAACTCCGGTGTTCTAACAGGCTATAGGCAGGCCAACGGAGGTAAAATAGTAAAAACTCATCACAAGAGACTGGGCGAGTGGCCCTTTGGAACCTCCACTCGCCTGGGGTAGCGAGTGCTCAATAGAGCTGGCACTCGCCACCTCTTCCCAACCCTGGGCGAGTGCGGGCCCGGCCTGCCCCACTCGTTCACTGATTGTCGATCCCCCTGGGGAGAGTGCGAGCCGACCTGCTCCACTCGCTCGCTACTCGCCGAGCTCTTGGGGAGAGTGCGAGCCGACCTTCTCCACTCCCCCCTCAAATGATCCACCCCACTTGGCCGAGCCGGATTGCTGTACTTTAGCCGATCTGGCTCCTGTCGACTACTACTCGTCGGATATAGGGTTATACACAATCCCCTCTCTTTGCGAGGTTGGCACAAGCTCGGAAAGAAACATCCAACCCCACAATATGCGGCGAGTGCGACAGGAGAGGGAGAATCTTTTAGGTGGGCTCCACCAATGGCTATATATATGCGCCTGCGTGACCTTTGCCATTCCTCTTACTTTAGTATTGCTAAATGTCTCTCTACAAATAGCTCCAAGACAGGCTTAGTCACGCCCGTGAGCTCAATGCCACCCGCACTTCCGCGCTAGTCGGCATGTCCCCAAACGCTACATTACGCGAGCCGACGGAATCCAATCCTGCCAAGAAGGCTAAGTCCATCCCCAAAGATGCTGAATCTGTCTACCGTGACTTGGGGTCCGCCTTGAATCCCAGGCTCGCCTCCTCCAAACTAGCTGTAGACCTCAAGGGGAAAGTGATCATCAACATTCCAGCCAACCCCGAGAACCATCAGACTGACACTGAGACCTCTATGCCGCAAGTCCTGATAACCCTAATTATTTCTATTTTTATTTCAATATTTCCTATTAATAGTTAGATTTAATATATCAATTTTGTAATAATAAATTTATAATTAACTTGTTTTTATATTTTATATATATTTATTCTTATAAAATAATTTTCAATCTTGTAGGACTGATCTACAGATTATTTGGAGCAAAATGGATTTTCATCTTTTCTGCCTAGACACGCCCAGTGACACGCCCTCTAGGGGCGTGACCAGGGGCGTGGCACACACGAGCCAAGCACAACAACAGAAATCGCCGAACAACGGCCGAAGAAGTTCGACACGCCCTTCGACACGCCCTCCTTGGGCATGTCAGACAGGCGTTACACCTGTACACGGGCGTGCCAGCCAGTGGATTGCCGTTATGACGTTGCCACGTCAGATTAAAATGACACGCCTGGGTCACGGGCGTGACCCAGGGCGTGTCGGAGGCGTTTCTCAGCCAATTGATCAGCCGTTCACGCTGTTGCCGCCAAAGGTCGTTGCAGCTAGACACGCCCCTGGTCACGGGCATGACCAGCGGGTGTGACGCCTCCATAAAGACCAGTTTACTCCCGCCGTTTTCAGCTTCCCGCGGTTTTCCAGAAATATACTTGACACGCTAGGTCACGGGCATGACCTAGGGGCGTGACCCGTCAGTTAACAGATTTTGACGGTTTCTCCTCCAACATTCCTGGGGTTTCAAGACGACGGTTTCGAGCCTGACACGCCCTAGGTCACGGGCGTGACCTAGGGCATGACCAAACAAAAATTTTTCCTATAAATTACAGACAACTTCAGATGCTCGGGGGATGTTTTTGGGGAGTTGGAGTCTTGTAGTTTACTGCTTTTAATTTGCTGTAATTTCCTTTACTGAGCCTAGCTTTGCTTTAAGTTTCAATTCAAGTTGCTTTTTATTTTCATCATGTATTTCCCTAATGATGAGTAGCTAATTTTCATTTAGCACTTGATCATGATGAATCTTGGAATAAAATAAAATCTTCTCATTTTCATCAAATGTCTTTTTCTTAATTCTACTCGCTACGATTTATCTTTGATTTTTATTTTGTCGATTTAATATTACGCGGATATGATCTTCGATCTAAGATCCGTATCCTAAATGACCGAGAGATTGCGGATACGAGGAGATCACTCAAAGATAAAAGGAGTTGAATGCACTCGTCGAGAGAGGACGACGTAAATCTTCCAGATTGGAGTCAAATCCAATAGTGGGGTTCACCGCCTAAAGCAAGCTTAGGGGTTTCGACAGGCCAAAAGGTCTTATCGATCAACCTAAGGTTAGTCAGAAGCATGAGCTCGAAAGAGACGCTTTTGTACTTTAGGAACCTCCACGGTCGAGTGAGTAGTTAAGAGCTCGCATTGCTTTATTTCTCAAGAAAGTTTATTTTAGCCCAAGGGGATTCAAGATCAAGTGCTAGCTTCCTCATTATCGAATTTCTCTTTATCAGTGTAACGCTTCTTTTTCCGTTCAACAAAAAAACCCAACTTTTCTTCCGATAAGATAATAGTTTTTCCTTGTGAGTACAAGTACTCGACAACCCCGAGTCGATATACGACACTTGATTCTATACTCCGAACGATAGGTACACTTGCCTCATCAATTGGAAACATGCGTTAGCGTGAAGAAAATACTCATCAAGTTTTTGGCGCCGTTGCCGAAGACTTTTCTTTGTTAATATTTTGAAAGCAAGGATCTATTAGTTTTATCATTTTCTTTTTATTTCAAAGAAAAAATCTGTTTTATTCGAATGTTTTATTTTTAAATTTTTATAATTAAAATTTTTTGCGAAAGGGCCGTGCAGGGTTTTCATCCAGCAATACCGCCTAGTACCTTGCGAACCCGTCACTGGGTAGCCCTTGGGAAGTCCGGGAAATTTTATTTTATAAATTTTTAAATCTTAAAACTTTTTTTCTTTTGTTTTATTTTGGTGCATGACTCGAGGAAATCCGTCAAATCTACTTGATTTAGATCCGGAGATCGAGCAAAGCTTACAGCGACGCCTAAGACTCCGTGACCTCAATTCTCTAGATTTGGTTGAGGAATCCGTATGTAACACTTTTTCTCTTCACCATCTTCTTCTTCTTCTTCCGCTCAATTTTCTTCTAATTTGGGTAATCAAAATCCAAATATGGCCGAAGAACGGACTATGTCCTACTATGCCCGGCCAAATTTGGATGAGGCGCAATCAAGTATTATTTGACCTGCTATTGCGAACAATAATTTTGAATTGAAGTCAAGCATCTTTTAAATGGTACGACAATCGGTACAATTTGATGGGCTTCAAGATGAGGACCCAAATGCGCATATTTCTAACTTTTTAGAAATATGCGATACTTTTAAAATCAACGGGGTCTCCGATGATGCCATTCGGCTAAGGATTTTTTCTTTTTATTTGAGCACCAAGGCTAAGCAGTGGTTGAGTTCTCTCCCAAGAGGCTCCATCACTACTTGGGCTGAGATGACGGAAAAATTTCTCACGAAATATTTTCCGCCCGCTAAAACGACCGAATTGCGCAATGATATTACTTATTTCTCCCAAGTTGATACGGAAACGTTATATGATACTTGGGAGCGATTCAAGGAATTGCTTCGCTGTTGTCTGCATCATGTAATCCCCGATTGGTTGCAAGTGCAGACCTTCTATAATGGCCTCAATCAACAAACAAGGCAACATATTGATGTCGCCGCCGGTGGAACGTTAAATAACAAGACACCGACGATCGCCCAAGAACTTATAGAAGGTATGACCATGAATACGTATCAATGGAGTACACCCCGGTCTCGTCTACCTAAACCGGCCGGGATATACGAAATAGATACGGTTTCTAGTTTATCTCTCCAGGTTGAGAAACTGCAAAAACAAATGAACGAGATGTCTGCTTCCTCGCCTACACCTACCTGTGAGCCCCAATATTGGGAGCCTTCTACTATTGCCAAGCATGTGGATTACATGGGTAATCCGAATCGGCCGCCTTATAATCCGGGTAATAATTTTGGTAATACCTATCACCCGGGTATGAGGAATCACCCCAACTTCTCTTGGAGTAATCCGGGGAACGCGGCTCGCCCACCTAACACCATTCCTCCCGGTTATTTTCCACCTCAAGCTCCAAAAACTCCCAATCTCGAGGAGTTATTCACCAAATATACGACTACAAATGATGCCAACATCCGGAATCTCACCGGATGTCTTCGTAATTTGGAGACCCAAATTGGGCAAATCGCCAAAATGCTCTCCGATCGCCAACAAGGAGCGCAACCGGGCAATACGGAGCCCAACCCAAGGGAGCAAGCTAAAGCCATCACTCTACGGAGCGGGAAGGAGGTAACAACTTCTTCAATACCGGTTAATACGGAGGTAAAAATTTCTACATCTTCTCCTCCGCCAAAGCCTTATAATGATAATAAACCAAAAGCATATCAACCACCTCTTCCCCATCCTTCTAGAATGCTAAAAGACCGGGTGAATGAGCATCACGATAAATTTTTAGATATGTTTAGAAAAATTCAAGTTAATTTATCGTTTTGCGAAGTCATCACACAAATGCCGAAGTATGTCAAGTACCTCAAGGATCTTTTGTCCAATAAAAAGAAACTTGAGGATATCTCTACGGTTCAATTGAACGCAGAGTGCTCGACAGTTTTACTCAATAAATTACCCAAGAAATTACCCGATCCGGGTAGTTTCTCCATTCCATGTTTATTTGGCGATTTATTGGTAAAACGTGTGTTAGCTGATTTAGGCGCTTCCATTAATTTAATGCCTTATTCTTTAGTGAAAAAGTTGGGATTAGGAGAGCCTAAACCCACAAGAATGAGCGTTCAATTGGCGGATCAGTCTGTCAAGCTCCCTATGGGGATCATAGAAGATGTGCTTGTCAAAGTTGACAAATTTATCTTCCCGATAGATTTCATCATCTTTGACTTCGAAGAGGACACCGAGGTACCACTCATTCTCGGTCGCCCTTTTCTTGCCACCGCGCACGCCATTATCGACGTTAGTAACGGTAAACTTCTCTTTAGAGTCGGAGATGAAGAAGTTACCTTTACTATTGATTCGTCTATGAAACATTCGCTATCACATGACGACTCATGCTACTATTTGGAGGCTTCTCCTGAAGAAGACTCCATCTAATTTTCTGAAAAACGAAATTCACCGATTTTTCAGGATGAAAATTTTGAAACTTTAAATTTAATTTCTCATGAAATTAGTGATAGTCATTTGGTCACACGCGCATCTACGTTCGCAACTCTTGACTTAGATAGTGACCCTTTAAGAACGTCGTTTGAGGAACCTCCTATTTTAGAACATGAATACATGTTAGATCATTTACAATATCTATCTCTAGCGGAGAGCCCCAAACTTCCTGTTCATGCGTCAGCTTATATTTCAGAAAAACCCATAACATAGCGCGCATCACTATGGTCGAGCTCACCGACCATAAACAAAACGCTCGTGGGAGGCATCCCACGATTATCCTTTCTTTTTATTCTAATTTTCTTTTTAAGTTTTTATAGGTTTGAAGGACATCGATGCATGACGATCGGTTCGGGACGAGCGTCAAGTCTACGTGTTTCTTCATGTCGGTAAATTTTATTTTATTTTTATGTGGATCTTCACAAAGAAGAAAAAAACAAAAAAAAACAAAGCAAAAAAAAAAGAATATATAAAAGAACAAAAAAATAATAATTAAAAAAAATTTCTGTTTTTTTCTCGTACACACCCCTATCACGGGCATGACCCTTGGGTCACGGGCGTGTTCAAGGCGTGGTTAGCCTAACCCGCGGGAGGTTCCTCCTCCCTCGGTTTTCCTGTCCGTCTTTCGGACATGACACGGGCGTGACAATCATGGTCACGGGCGTGTTATGCCCGTGTCATAGGTATCTGAGGCGCTGACTAAGTCTGCCTCGGATTCCATTTGACGTGGCCAATTTGACTGACACGCCCCGTGTCACGGGCGTGATACGGGGACGTGACAGCAGAATCCGAGGCCAGCGCCTCGGATTCCCGCGCAGCCACATTGGATTCCTCCTACACGCCCGGAGTCACGGGCGTGACTCTGAGAGTCATGGGCGTGACTCTGGGGCGTGTCCCCCGAATCCGAGGCAGTCCGCCTCAGATTCCTTTTCCCTTTGACCCGAGCTTGTCACACCCCCTGTCACGGGCGTGATAGGGGGCGTGACCGACCCGTGAATCCCTATTTATAGGAATGTTCCCCCTTCTCTTCTCTCCACACCTTCCAGCATTCACCTTCTCTTCCCCTCTCCTTGTGGCCGAATTTCTTCCCTTCTTTTCACCATGCCTCACCACCGCCCACGTTCCTCTGCCTCCTCCGAACACCCTGCAGATCCTGAATCGGCGGAAGCTATGCTCCTTTTCGACAATGCCACCCAACAAGATCGGAGCGAGCGACTGCGCTCCAAACCGTTTGGCATTTTCCGCATCTTGGACTGGGCCATCCTTGCCACATTTGGAGCGGCGGAGATAGTTCAGGTATTTCTATCCACCCCGGGATGGGCTCCCCTCTTCTCCATTTCTGAGCCAGCTTTTCTCGAGCTCACCATTGAGTTCTTGGCCTCTTTTGAGTTCCGTTGGGCAGCACATGATGATTTCGTCATCTTTCGCATGGGCGGAATGATGCATCAGCTCACCATCCACCAACTCAATATCGTCATGGGCTTTTGCTCGGAGGCCTTTTCCACTTCCCCTGCCTACCTAGACCTCAAAACTGATTTCCCTCCCAACTTCAACCTCCTCATTTTTTGGTCGGAAATTAGTAATGACGCCGCCCCTACACCCCAAATAAATCCAAGGGTAGCCACCTCATTTCCCCCGCTTTGCGCATTCTACACAACCTTCTCACTTTCACTCTTTCCGGACGCGGCGATAGCCACAGCGTGGTGACTCGGGCGGACTTACTATACTTATATAGTATGTTTTACCGGGTCCCACTCAACCTTGGTTACATGCTCGCCATTTTCTTTCGGCACCAGACCGAAAATGTGAGATTGGGTGCGGTGTACGGCGGGAATTTCATCACTTTCCTCGCCAAACAGACCGGCGCCTGGGATGCTCTTCCGCGGCTCACTTGCATGCAAACACCGCAGGCTCTTCAGTTCCCGACCCTTCAGGCTCTTGGCTTAGCACGCTGACGCGAAGGCGAGTTTGAGGCTATTCCCCCGTTAGTTGGTGGTGGGGATCTTTATCTTGATCATGGTGCCGGTCCCAGCGGTACTCATCATTCCCCCCAGATTCCGCCACCACCGCTGCACTCTGCTCCAGGGCCCGATCCTCCAAATTATTGGGATCAACAATTTGGATTACTACATACTCACATAGACCAGATGCAAACCCATTTTGACGGTCGCTTCGCTTCTTTAGATGCGCGCTTTGTCGTGCTCGAGCAAAACCATACTTCCTCCATGGCGCATATTACCCGCGAGTTCGCGAACATGCGGACTTTTTATCGGGAGCACGAGGACGCTCCTGACCAGGAGTAGCTGCCTTTTCATTTCTTTGGGCTTGTAGATGGTCGCCTCTTTGTATCTGTATCTTTGTTTTATTTTCATGTATTTGTTTTTATTATGAAAAAAAAACAAATTTTTTTTTATAAAATATTATGTTTTGCGTTGCTACTCTCTTACAGGTATCTTTTGATGCTTGTTCGATATTCTCAGGGAAGTCTCTTTTCCATTCTTTTCTTTATTTTTACATTGGGGACAATGTATTATTTAAGTTTGGGGGAGGGATATTTCTCAAGCAAAACATACAAAATTTTCAAAAAAAAAACTAAAAAAAACCAAAAAAGAAGAAGAAAATTTTAAAACTCAAAAAAATAACATATCAAAAATTCCAAAAATTATATTTTGTCATGAATTTTGTTTATCAAAAATAAAAAAAAATAAAAAAATTTAGAAAATCGAAAATTAAATTTCTTAGAAAGAGACGTTTGAGATATCACCCTATCTTACCTCCTAGTACCGGTGAGAGCCCTTCACAGGGTATACCTCGGGAAGTTTAGAAATAACAAAAAAATTAGGTTTATTTTTTAAATTAGAGAAGTCATTATTTCTATATTTATTCACATGCAAAATTCCTAGTAATTCAATTTTTTTATAGTGTTTAAAGAATTTTAATGCTTTAATTGAATTTTGAATTTTGGAGTAAAACTATTGGCCATGCTGTGTTTCTAGTCAAGTGCACATGTAAGTAGAATTTTATGTAGATTTAAATATTCAGCATATAATTAGATTTTCATTTTTCTAAATGCGTGAAAATGTTTTATTCTACTTTAATTTTGAAAACCGATAAAATCTAAAATAATTTAGGTGAGTAAGTAAGAATTTGGCTAGAGAGATATTTCGCGGATCAAGAAAGAGGTATTCTTTCTCGATGTCTAGAACTTACCCTCTAACTATTCTCAAGACTTTGCATAAGTTAGACTCATTAGCATAAATATGATTTAGGCACTTCTTTTGGCCAGTTTGAGCCTTTATACCCGTACCTAAAATTTTTATCTTTGTTAAGCCATTTTGAGCCTATTACCCTATTCTTTTGTTTTAGCTCCACCAAGCATTTTACCAAAGCCTAAAAAGCCACCTAATTGCACACCTAAAGCCAAGCTTGAACATAGATATACAAACAAGGTCTGTGAGTAATTAGGAGCCTTTTCATTTTTGGTGGCTCGTTTCTTATAAAAAAAGACTTGATTTATTCTTCTCTCCTCTTCAAAATAAAGAAAAAAATTTTATTAAGAAAAAAATGAAGAGGTAGGAAAAAATTTTCAACATGATAAGAGAGTGGAAAAAAAATATAAGAAAAATACAAAAAGACATGAATTTGGCTGCGTTCTTAAAGCCATAGCAATTTTTTGTTTGTGCAAGCTTTCTCTAGGTTTTGGTGTGACTAGCCATCGTTTTTATCTTTGACCACCCTCACAAAAAACCTAAGCCTACATTTCAACCTAATTAAGCCCTATTGATTTATGTTTATAAGTTAGACTAGTGCCATGACGAGTGTGAAAAGGCAAGCCTATGACCATCAACATTGATGGATTTTTTTGGAGGGTATCATGATCTTCTTTCGTGCAATGTTATCTTAGTACACACGCTACACTCTCCCTAAATATAATTTGAAGATTTACCGGATTTTCATTTTAAAAGTAAAAATAATAGTGGAAACACATTTTAAGAAAAAATAAAAACCTAATTTGTATGCTGAGTAAGTTTTTCTACAAAAATAATTACAAACATAGATATAAGACTTCGCATTTTACTCCTTAGGTTCAATTTTCTTTTCTAGCATTTAAAATTTTTTCTACTCCCTATAGAAAGTTGTTTGCTCGGGACTAGCAAATGGATAAGTATGAGGTATTTGATAACCCTAATTATTTCTATTTTTATTTCAATATTTCCTATTAATAGTTAGATTTAATATATCAATTTTGTAATAATAAATTTATAATTAACTTGTTTTTATATTATATATATATTTATTATAATGAAATAATTTTCAATCTTGTAGGGCTGATCTACAGATTATTTGGAGCAAAATGGATTTTCATCTTTTCTGCCTAGACACGCCCAGTGACAAGCCCTCCAGGGGCGTGACCAGGGGCGTGACACACACGAGCCAAGCACAGTAACAGAAATCGCCGAACAGTGGCCGAAGAAGTTCGACATGCCCTTCGACACGCCTTACTTGGGCGTGTCAGACAAGCGTGACACCTATACACGGGCGTGCCAGTCGGTGGATTGCCGTTATGACATTGCTACGTCAGATTAAAATGACACGCCTGGGTCACGGGCGTGACCCAGGGCGTGTCGGAGGCATTTCTCAGCCAATTGATCAATCGTTCGCGCCGTTGCCGCCAGAGGCTGTTGCAGCTAGACACGCCCCTGGTCACGGGCGTGACCAGGGGGCATGACGCCTCCATAAAGACCAGTTTACTCCCGCCGTTTTCAGCTTCCCGCGGTTTTCCAGAAACATACTTGACACGCCCTAGGTCACGGGCGTGACCTAGGGGCGTGACCCGTCAGTTAACAGATTTTGGCAGTTTCTCCTCCAACGTTCCCGGGGTTTCAAGACGACGGTTCCGAGCCTGACACGCCCTAGGTCACTGGTGTGACCTAGGGCGTGACCAAACAGGAAATTTTCCTATAAATTCCAGACAACTTCAGATGCTCGGGGGATGTTTTTGGGGAGTTAGAGTCTTGTAGTTTACTGCTTTTAATTTGCTGTAATTTCCTTTACTTATCCTAGCTTTGCTTTAAGTTTCAATTCAAGTGTCTTTTTATTTTCATCATGTATTTCCTTACCTTAGCTTGTATTTCCCTAATGATGAGTAGCTAATTTTCATTTAGCACTTGATCATGATGAACCTTGGAATAAAATAAAATCTTCTAATTTTCATCAAATGTCTTTTTCTTAATTCTACTCGCTACGATTTATCTTTGATTTTTATTTTGTCGATTTCTTATTACGCGGATATGATCTTCGATCAAAGATCTATATCCTAAATGACCGAGAGATTGCGGATACGAGGAGATCACTCAAATATAAAAGGAGTTGAATGCACTCCTCGAGAGAGGACGACGTAAATCTTTCGAATTGGAGTCAAATCCAAAGTGGGGTTCACTGCCTAAAGCAAGCTTAGGGGTTTCGACTGGCCGAAAGGTCTTAATCGATCAACCTAAGGTTAGTCAGAAGCATGAGCTCGAAAGAGACGCTTTTGTACTTTAGGAACCTCCACGATCGAGTGAGTAGTTAAGAGCTCGCATTGCTTTATTTCTCAAGAAGGTTTATTTTAGTCAAAGGGGATTCTAGATCAAGTGCTAGCTTCATCATTATCGAATTTTTCTTTATTAGTGTAACGCTTCTTTTTCCGTTCAAAAAAAACCCAACTTTTCTTCCGATAAGATAATAGTTTTTCCTTGTGAGTACAAGTACTCGACAGCCCCGAGTCGATATACGAAACTTGATTCTATACTCCGAATGATATGTACACTTGCCTCATCAATTGGAAACACGCGTTAGCGTGAAGAAAATACTCATCAAGTCTACACTCCACCCGATGACTCACGAACTCAGACTCCCCCCGACATTCTCTTGCAGAGCAAATCACCTCCCTTTGGGACCACAGGGCTGGACTCGCAGAAGTCCATGTCATTAGCTCACACTCCTTCTCAGTAGCCCAAACATACTCCTGCATTAGCAGACGGAGGTACCAGAGATATCCCGATCCCAACCTTCGACCTCATCTCCCCAGGAATCCATCCTCCGGGTCGCGTCAAGAACTTATCCTTACCTCATTTGCACACCACTCAAGGACTGTCGAGCTCATACCGTAAGCTCCACTTTCACGAGAACATTTTGCTTAGGCAACTTTGCTGCACTCGCAACCTCTTTCTACCGGAGTTGATTGTTTTTTACAGGGCTTCTTGCCCCTTCTGAAGTCGAGGAATCTTCAGAGCTTGCTCGCCACTCGCCACCCCCTGAGCCTGGGGTGGAAAGCTTCCTGGATGATTCGTTGGATCCTGTCAAGCTAAGGCGGTGAGTAGTAGAGGTGCTGAAGAAGTAGGACAACGCCTTGCGCCAACTTCGAGCAGACAATGCATATAGTGAGCAGAGACTACAGGCGCTGGAGCGGGACTATGTGTTGCTCTCGGATTAGATGGAACGCGGCTCGGCGAGCGAGATGATGTCTCCCACCCCAGTTATGGAGAGACTTGATGATAACCTGAAGACCCATGGTCGGGACCTGGACCTGGTCCGCGAGTTCCTCAACCCGCGCCGACCTCCGGGGATGGGGGCGCGAGGCCGGGGTAGATGGAAATGGCTCCCTAGCTGAGCCTGCTAGCCCTCGCCCCCCAGTACCCCAGCTCATGTCTGTTGACCGAACTTTCCTTTGCTTGTTATGAATTTCCTTTTCGGGTCTGCGATGCCTGTGTCTGTAATAACTTAAATAATTTTTTAGAACTCAATATGCTATTTGAAATAATATGATGTACCATCTAGGTTCAGCTCACACTAGGATAGACCAGGTCGTCGGGTCGACGAGCTGGGGCTGGCGAGTCGGGTCGGCGAGCTAGACTGACCGGTCAGCTCGGCCATAAATCCAGTTTTCTATAAATAGGCCCCCTCACCAACCCCCCTGGGCCATCGCCTTTATTGCATTCACACCCCCCTTTGCTGCTCTTCTCGATACCTGCTCTTGCACCCCAACATTTTGCGAACATGGGCAAGGCCAGGCCTGACGCCACAGGCGATCCAAGTGTGCTCAGTAATTTGTCGACTACTGCTTCTTTGAGGGAAATACCACCGAGCATGAGCTCGCCTCCTTCAAAGCTGAGTACGCCCCTAGCTATGAGGTGCGCCGACCTTGCCCTTCTTCCCAGAATGCCAAAGCCGCGAGAGAGCTGCGAGCTCGCGCCGGCGAGCTTGAGGCTCACGCCTCCGAGCTGGAGAAGGAGAATCGGAAACTGAAGGCGAAGAACAAGGGGCTCTAGAGCGAGCTCATCCGCCAGATGGTATCTTCTTGCCCCAGGCCGGCGGCGAGCCGGGCATTCCCCCAAGAGGCCAAAGATTTTCGGCGAGGTGGAGGTTGCCGAGAGGCTGCGAGTCAACTCCATCAGCACCACCGACTATACCCTGCAGATGATGAAGGATATGGAGGTGCTGGTGACGGGATACGAGGAGATCACGGCGAGGGACCTTGTGTCGAACCTGTTCCCGCCAGCTACCCCTCCCAGCGAGAAGGATGAAAGTTTTGAATCACTCTTCAAGAGGGTTAAGGGCTACAAGGACAACCACCAATCTGTAGGGGAGAGCGAGGACCACCCGTCTGGAGGGGAGGGTGTTGGGTATTGTATCCATAATAACCATGATTTGAAGAAGGGTCCAGTCAAGCTAAGATGAATTGAGGTTGTATTTGATATTGCTCTTTAGTTAAGTACTTGCAGGTTTTACAATGCCAAGTACACACCAATGCCAGGTTACAGTGAGTCAGTAAACACAGGACTGCATAATGTAATCCCTCATTGTGTAGGCCAATGTGTCGACTCACGTGTAATCTCTCTATTGGGGTGTACTTCTATCCCAAGTACAAGAGAAGGATCAAGGAAGGTCAAAGACCAGGAGCCAGAAACGTAGAATTTTACCTAAGTAAAATTCGGCGAGTATGGTTAAGCATACACGTCGAATTCGTCTAGTATCGTCGTTGATACACGCCGAATTTGTCGAGTATACTTACCAATACCCGTCAAATTCGTCATATATATACTTAAGGTAAAGTATTTTGACAAGTGAAAAATCTATCAAGTAAAATTCACCGAGTATCGTTGTGCATACTCGTCGAATTCATTGAATATATCTAACGATACTCGCCGTATTCGTTGAATATGCTAAGTGATACACGCCGAATCTGTCGAGTCCAGTCAACACTACTCTCTAAATTTTTCCAAGTCTAATTCGTCGAATATCAAAGCGTTGAATGTGTTGAGTTAACTCGACGATATTATACGAATGTCTCCTGGCGTTGAGTGAGCATAAGCGTTAAGTGTAATGGAGTTGAGAGCGTCGAGTCTATTGACCGATACTTGACGAATTCGTCGAGTATGCTAGGTGTACTCGATAAATTCATCGAGTAAGACACCTCGCTATAGCGTTGAGTGACCAGCCAACCTGTAATGTTTTGTCTAAGTCTTTTTCGTCGTATATCAAGATGTATTCGACGAGTATCATTATGATACTCGACGACACTCGACGAATTTGACTTAGGTCATTTTTCCGAAAATTTCTTCCTTCTGTCACGGGTTCAGTTGGCCATATACAATGCTTTTTATGTTTCTTTTTTGGAAATCTTTTATAGCCGTTTCATTTCAAATCTCTCTATAAATACCTAGAGTAATTTCAAAATGATAACGGATCTTGAAAACCTAATTTCTCGAATCAATTTTCATATTTTCCAGAAATAGCAATCGTCGGCCGCACGCTCCTGTTTTCGCGAAACTCTCCCGATCGGCCGCGACTTCGAGCAATATTCTTCTTCTACGACATCATCGACTGGAACGATTCTTCCTTCAAGATTCTTTCTATTCCAGTCCAAATCAGTTGAAGATTCAAGATCCAAATTTCAAGATCCAAAGATTTCAAGTTTTCCGAGTTCTCCAAGATTCAACTTCCAACCTTCAAAGAACGTCAGATCAAGATTGGAATCGTGTGTTGTTGTTATAATTTTCTTTTGAATATTGTAGGAGATTTTTCTCTGAGTTTTGTAGATCCGTTTGCGGATCGAGAGAGTAGATCCGGTTGTGGATCGAGTGAGTAGATCCGGTTTGCGGATCGAGTTGTAGGAGAGTTTGTTCTCTAAATGGTAGGAGCTTCGTCTCCGAGGTATAAGAGTTGCGACTCCGAGGTGTAAGATTTGACGAGATCTAAGTTTTGTAAAGTAGCTGAATCTGCCCTTCGTTGGAGATAGGTGAGGCGGGACAGTGGGCGTACCCAACCCGGGGAACCACTATAAAATCTCTGCGTTTGTGTGCTTGTTTTTTTAAGATTATTTTTATTCAGCAAAAAGACGAAAACATCACCTATTCACCCCCCTCTAGGTGATTTAGGTAGACGCTAGATACTTTCAATTGGTATCAGAGGGAGGTTTTGATCGATAAGGCTAACACCTTGATCAGGATCCCTGATCTAGCATTAAGAGCTTCCGCACAGTCACCATGGATCGAAGCAAAGATATGTCTTCCATGAAGCTACCAGTGTGCACCAACGAGAACTTTCCCATGTGGAAAGAAAGAGTACGGTTCTACATAGAGGCTGCAGATTCGAGAAATTTTTCAGATCGTGGAAGAAGGACCACACATTCCTACTCAAGCGTCAACTATAAATCCAGAAATTCAGATTCCCAAAAAGATGATGGATCTCACTAAGGATGAGATTCCCTAGTCTCCCTGGACAAGAAGGAGAAGAATATAATAGCTAGTGCAGTGGACGACTCAATGCTCTAGATCTTATTCCACTGCAAATCTGCCAAGGAGATGTGGGACTGCCTGGTTATACTTATGGAAGGTACTGAAGAAGTGAGAGACGATCGCAAATCGTTGTTGAATCAGGAGTACGAAGCCTTTAAACAAGGTGTCAATGACTCCATAGCTGACAGTATTGAGAACTTTTTCAAGATAGTCAACGGCCTCAGGAACTATGGCCGTGAATCACTCATGGTGAACTGAACAACAAATTCCTCAAATCCTTGACAAAGGAATGAGACACCAAGGTGGTTGCCATTAGAGAATTTGGGAAGCAACCAGAGATAGATCCACAGAACCTGTTCGAAAGTTTCTCTCCTATGAACTCCAAATGAACACCAGAAAGAAGGAGGAGAAAGCCAACCGATCTTCAAGCAAAGAGAAATCTACAGCCCTAAAGGCTGAAGGTTCAAGGAAGTCCAAAGTTGTGTCACCCATAAGGACACGAGCTCCTAACACTCTTGAAGACTCTGAGCCCATCACATCTGGCTCCAAGCAATCAGACGGAGAGCTCTCCTTAATCTCCAAGCAGTTTAAGATGATGTTGAGCAAGAGGAGACAAATGAAGAATAAGTCTTCCTCTTCAAATTACAGAAGATCTCATCGTGACGGTGATCGTACGAAGAAAAGCTACAACAAGGAGGACAGGTATAAATCGAAACATAGTAAATTTTCTTCCTCTTACGCTGTTTGCTACTATTGCAATAAATCAGGTCACATGATCGCGGAGTGTCCATATAAGAAGAAGGACAGCTCCAGGAAGGAAGAGAAAAGATCCTTCAAAGGGAAGAAGAAAGTAGAAAAGAGCTTCGTTGCCAAGAAGTTGAAGACTCTCAGCGACAGTGACTCGAGCGAGTCAAGTTCTGAAAACGAAGAAGCTTACTTTGGGCTTATAGCTCAATATGACAAAGAAGTGGGCGACTCAGAGTACCACGAGAAGGTAAACTCGCACACCATTCTCTCAGAATCTGAAACCTCCACCAATGGTCTTGAAGACTATTCTTCGGATGAGAACGAATCAGAATTGATGGCTCAGCACGAGCACCTCTTTAAGGCTTTCGACAAATGCCGTAAGGTAGTCCAAAAGCAAGTTTAGGAGATTGCCTCCCACAAGGCAGTGGAAACTGAGCTGAAGGAAGAAATTGCAAAATTGCTTCCTCTAGAAGATGAAGTCCACTACCTGAAAGAGGAAATCAAGGGCTCCGCTGAGATATTAATTCTGAAAGAAAAATATCTTAATGAGCTGCAAGAAAAGCTTGCGGTGGAGAGAAAACTCGTTGAGAGCTACTCCCAACCGAAGATTGTTCTATATATCATTGATGAGTTCTCCGCTCAGAAGAAGGGTAGTGGTCTTGGCCACGTTGGTGGAAAAGTTAACGTTGCCATGAAGGCTAGCGCCAAAGAAAAGGGGAAGGCACTCATGGATCAACCTTCATTCAGGAAAGTAATCTTTCTGACGAACAAGTTTGACCTTGAGTCATCCTATGGTTATCATGCTAGGCCTACTCATGTAGAGCCCAGGAACAGATACCAGGGATGGACCCATCCCCGTGACTTTGGTGTCAACGTGTTCAAGGCACCGTTTGAGGAAATCCAGATGAAGAATTATGGTCCATATGCGCATGGCCATAATAATAAGAAGGCACCAAAAGCCACATCTGTTGTGCCTAAGGCTAAGGAGATGGGAAGCCCCTTGTATATGCTGCAACCAGGCGGCCTCCACCTCTAAGAATGCTACCCCTGCTAGACCCCACGTTCAAAGGGTAAAGCAGGAGTACAAACAAAGGTACAACAGATTCGACTATTGGTGCTGCGGCAAAATTGGTCGTTTTGGCACAAACTGTTGGTATAACCCTGCCAATCTTGTTAGCTATGCGAGACCGACCACTCATAAGGCTAATGTTCCTAGGGGGTATGCTGACCAGGAACCAAGGACCCAAATACGTATGGGTTCCTAAGGTAAACTGATTTATTTTTGCAGGAATGTCCAAAGGCCAATAGAACTCCGATCTGGTATTTAGACACTAGATGTTCTCGGCACATGACCAGGACAAGAAGCCTTTTGCGTGATTATACCCCAGTCAAAGATGGACCAAAAGTCATCTTTGGAGGTTCATACCGGGAAACAACAAAAGGTTATGGTATGATTTCCAATGGCGTAGTCTCTTTTACATACGTTGCTTATGTTGAAGGATTACACCATAATCTTATAAGCATAAATCAACTATGTGACAAAGGCTACATTGTTTAGTTCTGCAAGGACAAGTGTCTGATAAAATCGTCTGCAAATTTTGAGACGGTCTTAACTGGCACTCGGAGAAGAAATATTTTTTGTTTAAATTTCCTTTGCTTAGATACTTCTACCCCAGTGTGCTTTATGACAAAAAGTAGTGCATCTCTCTTCGACCAATGACACAAGAGATTATCACATATTGATTTTAAAACCTTAAATATTTATTTTCTCACAACTTAGTGCACGATGCCCCCAACATTAAGTGCCTTAAAAAGAGTCCATGTCACTCCTGTCAAATGGGAAAGCAGACACGAGCTACCTTCAAGGTTATTGCTGAGAAAGATTCTTCTCGAAGCTTATACTTGCTTCACATGGACTTATTCGGTCCTATACCTATTCACAACTTAGGAGGTAAGGTCTATACATTAGTAATTGTCGATGACTACTCGCGTTTCACTTGGGTGTTCTTTCTGAAACACAAGTCAGACACCTTCGCGTCTTTCACCAATTTTTTCCGGCAAATCCAGAACGAACTGAACTGCTCAGTGGTCAAAATCAGAAGTGACCACGGAACAGAGTTTGAGTCTGGTGCCATGACAGAATACTGTGAAAGTCAAGGTATCTTTAATGAGTTTTCCTCCCCGCGCACTCCACAACAAAATGGAGTTGCTGAGAGAAGGAACAGAACCCTAATTGAATCATGTATAACCATGTTGAACGACGCTTCACTTCAGGAATACTTCTGGGCTGAAGCAGTCAACACGACCTGTCACGTGCAAAACAAAGCACTCATCAATAAAAGCTATTGTAAGACCCCCTATGAGCAATTGAAGGGCAGAAAACCGACTGTGTCCTACTTTAGAATCTTTGGAAGCAAATGCTTCGTACTTAATAATGGGAAGTATTACCGCACAAAGTTTAGTGAAAAATATTTTGAAGATATTTTTGTAGGATATAGTAGCCATAGTAAGGCATATAGGATTTTTAATAAGAAAACCCTGGCGGTAGAAGAGTCTATAAATGTTGTATTTGATGAGACAAGCTTGCTCTATAGTAGCTCGTCTAGTGTTATTGGTGCAGATGCAGGTACCAGGTTCAAGGAGCTAAGCTTGGATGAAGCTGTCAAGGAAGATGATCCAAGCTCAGTAAAGATCGTCGATCTGGGCTTGGTTGATGAAGAACCTCTAGAGGAAGAAGTGCCTCAACCCATAGAGGCTGCATAAGATGTTGCAGAGCCTGTTGGAGAGAGGGCAAGGAATCTAGGGTTCTGACACCTAAGAGATCATCCAGCTGATCTAACCATTGGAGAGCCAAGCAACGGTGTGAGAACCAAAAGAGGTACAACTAACGAAGTTTTGCATCTCAGTTTTCTGTCTCAGGTTAACCGAAGTTCTAGGAAGCGAATAAAGATGCCTCTTGGATAATGACAATGCAAGAGGAGCTCAACCAGTTTGAACGATGCAAAATCTGGGAGCTGGTACCCAGGCCCAAAGGACAGAACGTGATAGATACCAAGTGGATATTCAGAAACAAGCTGGACGAGAACGAGTAATCATTAAGAATAAAGCAAGGCTTGTAGCTCAAGGATACCGACAAGAAGAGGGGATCGACTTCGACCAGACCTTTGCTCCAGTGTTCAGGCTCGAAGTGATCAGGTTGTTTCTTGCGTATGCTGCCCTCAAAGGCTTCACGGTCTACCAAATGGACGCGAAGTCAGCATTTCTGAATGGGGATTTGAAAGAGGAAGTATACGTAGCGCAACCCCCAGGTTTTGCAAACACAAAATTCCCTGATCATGTTTTTTTTTTAAATTATGCTCTATATGGTTTAAAGCTAGCTCCCCGAGCTTGGTACGAGATGTTGTCTAGCTTTCTTCTTGAGAACAAGTTCACAAGGGGGAAGGTAAACAAGACATTATTTCTTAGGGAAGTTAAAAACAAGATTTTGCTAGTGCAAATCTATGTCGATGACATCATATTTGGCTCTACGGAAGACAGTCTTTGCAAAAAGTTTTCTAAACTTATACAAGGGAAGTTTGAAATGAGCAGTATGGGTGAGCTGAAGTATTTCTTAGGACTTTAGGTGAAGCAATCTGAAGATGGGATTTTCATCTCTCAGACAAAGTTCACCAAGGAGCTTCTTAAGAAATTCGAAATGGAGAGCGCAACCTCTATGAGGACTCCAATGGGTTCAAATGTGTATCTGGATAAGGTTGAGAAAGGGAAGCTTTTTGATGTAACCAAGTACAGAAGCATAATTGGATCCTTGCTCTACCTAACTGCCATTAGACCATATATAATGTTCTCAACATGTGTTTGTGCTAGATATTAGGTGAACACTAAGGAATCTCATTACGTCATTGCAAAGCAAATTTTAAGATACCTTAAGGGTACACCGAATCTTGGCTTATGGTACCCAAGAAGTAATGACGTCGAACTAATTGGCTTTTCAGATGCTGATTTTGCAGGAAGCAGGGATGACAGGAAAATCACTTCTGAGACGTGCCAATTCCTCAGAAGATGGCTTATTTCTTAGAGCAGTAAGAAGCAGAATTGTATGGCAACATCTACTGCTGAGTCAGAGTATATCTCCGTGGGTAGCTGTTATGCACAGCTTATATGGATAAGAAATCAACTGGAAGATTATAACTTGAAGTTCAGAGAAATTCCTATGTTTTGCGACTCCTCCAGCGCTATCACAATCGCAAATAATCCAGTTTCCCACGGCCAAACCAAGCACATCGAGGTGCGCTACCACTTCATCCGGGAGCATGTGGAGAACAAGGACATAACCCTCAGCTATGTCCCGACGGACAAGCAGGTTACCGATATCTTTACGAAGCCGCTGGACGAGACCAAATTCTCATTTTTCAAAACGAAGCTCGGTATGCTGAACAAGGACTTGTGAAGGTCTAGTAAGCAAAATTGATCTCGAGATCCAGTTCTTCAAAGAAAATTTTTTTAAGTCCAATTCGGTGAATATCGATCGTTCCGTCGCATACTCATACAAGTTTCGTTGAATCGGACTCCTCCAACAGCAAAATTCGGAGAAGTCTACTTAAGGCAATGTTTCAAATTGTCTATATTGGATCTGAAGACTAGATAACCAAATTTGAGGTATGCACAGTCTAGATGCAATTTAAAAATCATATATATATATAATCTTCTATAAATAAAAACGGGAGGGGCCCCATTCACGATATCCGCCGATTCATCGTGCAAGCCGAAACACGCAGACAGAAGTAGACCTTTCGGCTCCCTATCCACCAAATTACTGATAACCGTCGATCGCCGCCTTCCTCCTGTGCCCTAGCTCGCACCGACCGTTTAAAGATTGCCGTAGTGCCCTAGTTTCAGGCCTACCACCGACTACAGTGTGATGCTGCCAGCTGCCGTGTGTTACTGCCACCTGCCGACAAAATCCTTCCGATAATCGCAGTCTCTTCAGTACAGTGCAGTCTTCAATTCTTACAGCCTTCTAGAGGGTCTTCAGTATAGTGCTTGCGTCGACACCAGAAGCTTCCTCAGACCCGTCCAGAGTGCTCTCTAGAGGTGCAGAAATTTTAGTTCTCCTTAATTTGCAATGGCTCCTAAAAGTACCAGTGGCTTGCTAGGTGGTGGTGAATTGGTTTGCACTGGATTTGCTCAAGCCTCCGACGATTTCAAGAATATCATTCTGATGCTGGAGACAGAGGGACTCTCCGTTGTCCTCAAACACCCCTGCAAGGTGCTCGACAAGGAAGTCTTGAAATTCTTCAATAACGCCAAATTACGTCATGAGGACTCTTTGATAAAAAGCAAGGTTAAGAAAGTCAAAGTGAAGATGAATGCCTCCCGACTGTCTAGGTATTAACAGATACCTATCTGTGATTAGGCCGACTACCTAGAGGAGGCCGATTTTTCCAGGACATTATCCTTCTATGGTTTACCCCGAGGCACCAAGGCCATAAAGCGCAAAGGAATGAGTGAGGAGGGCAAACTCCTCTCAGACTTTATTGGCAAAGTGCTCATTTACAAAGACTGGCTCGCACGACTATCTGTCCTCAGATATGTTCAAGATACTAGTTGCAATAGTCTGCAGGAAGAAGCTGGACTGGGGTGCTCTGCTTTTCGCCAAGATAAAAGACAGCTTACGCGCTCCCAACTTTGGGAGGATTATCACCCTATACCTGAATCAGCTCGATGGTGATAGGTTTGATATGACCAAAGGAGTTCCTATCCATCACCTAAATAAGATTGATTTAAGATTTTCTTGAGGTGGGATAGGCGGATCATCAACGCGGGGGAGCCCCAGTACCCCAAGTGGAGGAGGAAGATCATGTTCCTTAATGACAAGACCCCTTCTCCTCACCCCAGTGAGATTCCTGCTGGATTGAGTGCAGAAATTGAGGGGGAGACAGTTGCTCCTTCAGATACAGTTATAGTGCTTCCAGACTCAGGTTTTAGGGGACGTCCTAGCAGAAGGTTGCTACTATTGGTGCTGCTGCCGCTACTGAGGTTCAGACAATTGAGGATTCTGAAGTGCATGCTGAGGAAGAGGATCCAAATCCTTCTGATCATGATGAGGATGCTGACGTTGATATGGTGGATGATGATGTTGCTGATAATGATTTGTCAGTTGAAGATTACTAGATTGAGACTGCTTATGAGGATGTGTGTTTGCTGATAAGTCTGCTGATAGAAATTCTGTCATTATGATTTCGGTGCCTGCGCCTGTAGTCACTCTGGTTGCTACTCTCCCTAGGAATGTCTATACTGCAGTGTTGAGGGGGAGGAAACTCAGTCCAGTATTTCTATTTCCACTCAGGTTGATAGGATGATGCGTAACCTGGAGAAGCGGATTGGCAAGATGTCAGGTGCCCCTCCAGTTTCTCCAAAGGAGGTGGTCACCATTTCTAAAAAAGAAGGAGATGATGTTATACATTCTCCTGTCCTAGGTGCTGCAAAGCCAGATCGTATTTCTCCATCTGCCTCTATTCAAGTGCTGCCAGGCATTTCCAGTTCAAGTGATCTGCTGCTAATTTTTTTGAAGAAATGCTGGCTAGGCAACATGCTAAATTTGATGCCTCGTTGCAAAAAGTGGTCAAACGAGTTAAGCAATCTAAGAAGTTTATGCTTGATGGTCTAGTGCAGTTCAAGTGAAATTTGATAAGCTAGAGAAAAGGTTTGACGCAAAGTATAACGAAGCTGCAACTGCAGTAACTCTTATGATGAGAGGACTTAAGCAAAACGAAGGAGTACTGAAAAATGTTGACACCAATGCTCTCTCTCTCATCGAGGCCCATAACAGCTCTATGGCACACTATGACTCTTCTTTGAAATCTTAAGCCAATGCAATTGCTGCAGAAGCCAAAAAGGGGGAGGAAGCTATTACAACTAAGGTTTTCGGTGTTGAAAAGACCATGCTCGACCAATTCAAACAAGCAAATGATTATAGCTATGACAACATCGTGTGGCTACATGGACAGCTATTCCCTCCTCCAGTTCCTGTTGAGCCTGTTCATGTTGACGTTCCTGCGGTTGGGCATGGTCATGATGATATTTATCCAGCTCCGGACTACACTCAATATGGGACAGACTCACAGAACTTCTCTCAGGTTCATGTTGTTGCTTCTGTAACTCCAGAGGTTTAAGCTGCTACTGATGCTGCTATTGCTGCGTTCTTTGAGGCTCGGGTACTCAAGAAAAGGAAATTTGGAGAAGTTACTTCAGAAGTCAGACCAGAACCGGCCAGGCCAGCTCAAGTCAAAGAAGGACCTAACCGTGAGATGGATGAAGTTTGGAGCCCAACTTCGAAGGGAAATATCTTGGACACCTTTGCCCTCTACGAGCTTGGAGAGGAGAAGCATCAAGATCAATATAGTCCAAAAAAATGGAACAAATATAAAGAGGATTGCACTAGGAGGAGGATTCATTTCTGGAAGTACAAGAATGTCATCCTATGCCTCCTCCACCAAAGTGCTATCCGAAGCCCATTAAATATTTTGACAGACAGTTGTAGAAGAGAAAGAATAGGAAGGGCTGATGTCTTATTTTCTTTGCTGATTAATGTGTGTTGTGGGATGCCCTCCCTATTCTAAAAACATTTTATTTGATATATATATATATGTGATGGTTTATATATTGATCTAGAATGAGTGTCAACTTATTTATCATGTCATGTCTTAACTTAATTTCTTTTTATGAGCAATTCACCTTAGCTTGTAGGATTTTGGCTTCTTCAAATAGGAGGAGATTGTTGGGTATTGTATACACAATAACTCTGATTTGAAGAAGGGTCCAGTCAAGCTAAGGTGAATTGACGCTGTATTTGATATTGCTCTTTAGTTAAGTACTTGTAGGTTTACAATGCCAAGTACACACCAATGTCAGGTTAAAGTGAGTTGGTAAACACAAGACTGCACAATATAATCCCTCATTGTGTAAGCCAATGTGTTGACTCATGTGTAATATCTCTATTGGGGTGTACTTCTATCCCAAGTACAGGAGAAAGATCAAGGAAGGCCAAAGACCAGGAGCCAAAAACGTAGACTTTTACCTAAGTAATATTCAGCGAGTATGGTTAAGCATACACGTCGAATACGTCTAGTATCGTCGTTGATACACGCCGAATTCGTCGAGTATACTTACCAATACCCATCGAATTCGTCATATATACTTAGGGTAAAGTATTTGGACAAGTGAAAAATCTATCAATTAAAATTTGCCGAGTATCGTTGTGCATACTCATCTAATTCGTCGAATGTATCTAACAATACACGCCAAATTCGTCGAATATGCTAAGTGATACATGCTGAATCCGTCGAGTCCAGTCGACAATACTTATCTAGATTTTTCAAGGTCCAATTCGTCGAATATCAAAGCATTGAGTGCGTTGAGTTAACTCAACGATATTTGACGAATGCCGCTTGGCGTTGAGTGAGCAAAAGCGTTAAGTGTAATGGCATTGAGAGCATCGAGTCTGTTGGTCGATACTCGACAAATTCGTCGAGTATGCCAAGTGATACTCGACAAGTTCATCGAGTATGACTCCTTGCTATAGCGTTGAGTGACCAGCCGACCTGTGATGTTTTGTTTAAGTATTTTTCATCATATATCAAGATGTATTCGACGAGTATTATTATGATACTCAACGATACTCGACGAATTTGACTTAGGTCATTTTTCCGAAAATTTCTTCCACCTGTCACGGGTTCGGTCGGCCATATACAGTGCTTTTTAGGTTTCATTTTTGGAAATCTTTTATAGTCGTTTCATTTCGAATCTCTCTATAAATACTTGGAGTAATTTCGAAATGATAACGGATCTTGAAAGCCTAATTTCTCGAATCAATTTTCACATTTTCCCGAAATAGCAATTGTCGGCCGCACGCTCCTGTTTTCGCGAAACTCTCCGATCGGCCGCGACTTCGAGCAATATTCATCTTCTACTACATCATCGACTGGAACGATTCTTCCTTCAAGATTCTTTCTACTCCAGTCCAAATCGGTTGAAGATTCAAGATCCAAATTTCAAGATCCAAAGATTTCAAGTTTTCTGAGTTCTCCAAGATTCAACTTCCAACCTTCAAAGAACGTCAGATCAAGATTGGAATCGTGTGTTATTGTAATTTTCTTTTGAATATTGTAGGAGATTTTTCTATGAGTTTTGTAGATCCGTTTGTGGATTGAGAGAGTAGATCCAGTTGTGGATCGAGTGAGTAGATCCGGTTTGCGGAGCGAGTTATAGGAGAGTTTGTTCTCCGAGTGGTAGGAGCTTCGTCTCTGAGGTGTAGGAGTTGCGACTCCGAGATGTAAGATTTGACGAGATCTGAGTTTGGTAAAGTAGCATAATCTGCCTTTGTGGGAGATAGGAGAGGAGGGACAGTGGACGTACCCAACTCAGGAAACCACTATAAAATCTCTGCATTTGAGTGCTTGTTTTTTACGATTATTTTTATTCCGCAAAAAGACGCAAACATCACCTATTAACCCCCCTCTAGGTGATTTAAGTAGACGCTAGATACTTTCAGAGGGCGAGAGCTGACTCGTACCTCCTCATTTGTTTTTTTTTTCTATTGTAACTCCTTCCCCCTTTTTGTAACCTCACCGAGGCGAGCTCTCCATTTTATAACAATGTCTTGTTAATGAAAAAAGGATTTGACCCATACTTTTCTATATTATTTTTTTGAACTTACTATAAAGTACTCGCCTGCGAGCAGTCCCCCTCCATACAGCGACCTCACCGGGTTAGAGCAGACCGCTAGAATGTATTTAAGTTAGGATTCATACCCGCGGAGAGACCTTGGGAGCTCA